>OZ035953.1:30933303-32183303 GCA_964034955.1 Orchesella flavescens
AAAGATTTCCTTCCACTGATGTACACACATCTACACACAAGGAGAAAAAAATTCTCACAGGTGACATTAGTGACCTCAAACAAAAGGACTTGATTTGAAGAAAAAAAGAAAGAAAGATTGTAGCACTTGTACCATGCCACACCACACATTTTTGTTGACTATCATGCACGCACACTGCAAACAAAAAAAATGGAATGAAGGTAGACGGGAGCAATTGGCCACTCGACAGCACTAGATAATATCAAGTGACAGGCAACATCAGTAGTGGCAGGTAGATCGTAATAGTACAACTTTAGTTTTGATTCTTTCCTCTCAACTCTTGACAAAGTTTTTTTCATGAGTTGGAGAGGAGTACACGATACTTTACACAGTTGTAATGTATGTATTCTCAGCTTACTATCAAATATCCTCACTTTTTTTGTATACAAAAGAAGAGAAGAAAAAAAATTCGTTTCATACATGACCAGTTACATCTTTCCATCATCATTTTCTTCATTTCTAAGTGGAGCACCAGCGGCAGCAGATAGACGGATGCACCACCTGCTATGACTTCGCCTTTCCAGTTACTTTACCATGAACCATAAGTTTTATTAGAATTCTTTAGCAGTGCTTCCTCACCATGAAGCATAGAAAAGCAAGGAGACTGAAGATGAACAAAAAATGGTTTAGCCAACCAGTTCACAAGGAGATTGGTCATAATGTTTCCCTTGGAAAAAAAGAAGCACAGAGGAACCTGACGAAATACATAACTCCCGAGATCGCTTGTGTCATCATGCGAACTTCAAGTTTTGATGGTGAGTTGACTCGCTCAACACAACGCTATGCTTTCTCTACATACATACATTACATTCTATTCTGGATACAAGTGAGCTAATGCAGTTTTTGATCTCACATTCCATCACATCACCAAACTGAAGAGTCGTGACGGGTCCAACCAATGCAATATGTATTCAGGAAAAATGAAGAAAGAGCTAGCTGATTATTGAACCACTGTGTGACGTTCATAACCTTCTTCTTGATGAGTGACGGTTGACAGCGTCACTGTTTTTCTAAATGAACGTTGTGATTTTGATATTCCATATTGACACAGGGACAGTTAAAGGCTTATGAAAAGCAAGGTATAGTATATTATAGGCAATCATGAGTGATGTATAGAGATAATGATGATGGTGATACCGGATGAAAACTGTAGTAAGATCAATCATTGCCATCAAAACTATCATCATCATCAGGCTACCAGCCATGTTTGTAGGATCATATCTGATTCACGACGGGCAGGGTTTCCTTTGCTTGACATTCTACAACTTTGGGTGTAGCATGGTGTACTCTTTCACGCCTGAAAAAGCTTGTTGACAACTCTGATTTACAAAGCGTGTGTACGCAAATAAACGTCCGTCCCCCCACCAGAGAAAGGAAAGCGCACATCAAATCTGAAAATCAGATTTTTTTAGAAGGAATCAATGAGCCAACGTCAAAAAAGGAGCACATGGTTTCCTCTCTACCTCTCCTTTGCTTACGTTTATATATATGTATATATGTATTTCTCCTTCTGGACTTGATCCACCATTCATTCATTCATTCATACAATTCATTCTTTCTACTCTCTCTGCTCCCTATTCGTTTCTGCATTCCCTTTGCAGGAAAGCAAGTGACATCCATACATTTCTTTGGTGAAAGCGCGGAGGAGACGACTAAAAGATAGCTTTGAAAACGAGGTCGATCAACGATTCAATCGTTTTTGTACACTGTCTCTTTTTCTGTTAAAAATACTAGGGGAAAAGTTATGCATAGTAATACACACATGATGATCCATGCACCCATCTGCTGGTGATTCTGATCCCAAATATATATGCATGCATGAATGTATATATGAAAGAACAACGAAACGAGAGAACCTCCACGTCCTTCGAAAGGAGCATGTGAAAACTATCCACCGTGTGGGTATAATGTGCTCCTGCCAAGTCAATATAGAGTTACGATGAGGCCCCATGCAGCTTTCAGTTCTTTTCTGTCTCAAAGAAAAAGGAGGAAAAAAAGCACTGTTAGTGATAGATACGCGCAAAATGCTAGTGAGTGCGGCACTCTCGTTTCGTAACATTTTTTCCCGTTTTAGACTTTTAGTCGCAATGCAATACTACTACACATGAAGAGAGAAAACTCCGCTCCGCTCTGGTTGAAAGAAGTAAGGAATAAGGAAAGAAGATCTCAAATCCTTTCCGTTCTAGAAGTTGTACAATGGCATAGTTCACCCCATAGCTTGTGCTTGTAGTAAGCCGTTAGCAGCGTCTCGCTTAGTTTTGTGTTAGTCTTCTATTCTTTTTACAACTTGGACGTGCAATACGATCAGAAATACGAAAAGAATTGCCACTGCGGTATTGCTAGTGTTAACATTAAGGTTGTAGTTGACTAGCAATAAGTACAATATAACAAGAACTGTAGAATTCTACATACATACATACATACATATATTCATATTTATCCTCATGCTCGGAATTTCTTTGATATATAAATGTACTCAAGAAAATCTTATCCGTCTCAACCACTATATAATATACATAACCAACTCCGTAGCTCAGCTCACTATCCGCAAGTCTCTATCCCATTTTTCTTGAGTTTGAGCATTGCTCGAGTAGCATGCTTTCGATTTAGCATTCAGCTGGAAACATTGACTATTTGTGTATAATATCAATACTATGCATGCCATGGATGCAATGTAATGTGCTTAACTTGCGTGGCTATGGAATTTTGTATGATCATGAGATACAGCTTCTAGATAACATTGTGTATGGAAGACTGATCATTACCAGCATTAGAACAACAAAGTGAGATACATGCAAAAATAGGACCATATCAGCAACTTTATCTTAACAATAACAAACGCGTAAATATACTCCCCTACTATGTATACATTCGTGTCAATGGAGCAATCTACATGTATAAGCCACCCATTATGCACTTTACTGACTTCCTTGTGCGCTTCCAAGGAAAATGGTAGCTGAACATGCATACATATAAAAAATGGGGTTTGGAGTAGAGGAACGCATCCATATAAAAGTACACTTGATAAAGAGATAAAGAAAGCAGAAGTGAAAAAAAGGTCGCCGATGCTGATACAGAGGTGCCCCTGTCTCACTACCACCGTACGGGACTGTGAGTTCTTTTATATTTTCAGTGGTGCGATTCCAATCAAAATAATGTACTTGAAATCAAGAGAATTAGTCAGGGGATTTGAAATAATATCCACTACTCCTACTTTTGTATTAAGCTAGAGCTTTCTGGAAATTGTATTACATACAAGGATCCGTCCTCCCTTGGAAAACTCGGGTTTTTCTGCAGGTTGTACAAAAAGCAATAAGAAAAAAGAGATGAATGGGAAATGACGTTTTAAGTCCTGTGTGTCCAAGAGATTTTCACAGTAAACGTCATCATCGTCATCCCAGCTCCATTCGATTCCTACATATGGCATTGTAATAAATACGTTACTAGTATATTTGATGTTGGAAGCAAAGTCATACATATTTTTCATACTTCGCTACCTCCATACCCTTTACAGTTGATAGGCTCACTATCGCGTACCAATGTTGAATGGAGGAATTTTTTTGTTGCTAACTCGATCTACGTGCGATAAAGGGTACAGGTCACCAAGCAAGCAATAAAAAAACAATCTTATTAGAAATGGGACATCTGTACACAAATTCATTCCTGTAATAGCTACAATAAAAGTATGCGTGTATTGTAGTTAAGAATCTAAATCACTTTTTATTTTATTTTGTTGATCAGGATACAAAAGACCCCTGTCTCACTACTGTAAGGAACTGTGAGTTTCTTTATATTTTTAGTGGTGCAATTCCAATCAAAATAATGTACTTGAAATCAAGAGAATTAGTACTAACATACGTTACATAGATGATGTGCCTTGAGACTCTAAAAGATGTTGTAGCTCTAAACACAGCTCAGCAAAGGTTGAGTGCAGAAAGTCCATGCATGTATTCGGGATTCCATGTAATTGATACAACCATGGGTGGGATTCCTGAGAAGGTAGCATGCAAACCGTGAGGGAAGTAACAGCTACATTATTGCATCACATTCATTCCTTGCTGCACTTTGCTTTTGGTGTCATGGATATATGTAGGTTACCTAAATGTTTTATTTTCAAAAGCATGTAAAATGTTTTTACCTTTTGTTTTATGGTTTCATTTAATTTCCGGTAACAACATGAAATCTAAGTTGCAGTGAACCGTAGATATTCTTGCGAATTTGGTTATTCTTTAAAATTTTAATTTGTAACAGTCGTGCTTTAGTATGCATCTTGTTTTTCTTTACGAAATGAAACCACAATTATTTGCTTAGCCGATAAACTACACTTTTAGTGCAGCATCTCTCCATAGTTTTGCTTCAAAAGAGGGAGAAGAAATTAAATAATGTCTAGACGTGGTTCTTTTGGTACCAGACTGTGGTGGATGTTGCAATTTCGTCTGCTCACTCGGTTATACAATTTTAAAGATGGTTACCAACATATTAGAGTGCATTTAGTACACAGTTTCCATAATTAAACGTGCAGTTACCTCAAAGCAGACGCTCATGGCCAAAATGCTTTCACTTGCAAATTCATGAGAATTTTATACATGATTTCACAACTGTGCTAAAAAAAATTTTGCATTTGTACCGAGTAACAAAAGGCATAGAAAGGGCTAATGAAAATTTGGAATAAATTAAATCTTCAAAAAAATTCTTGAATGGACAATCCTTGCTGAACGCATACTAAAAACATTGTCTGTAGTTCCTGGGCAATGCATTTGGATTAATAAGTATGCAAATGATGAAGAAGAGACTCTTATCATGTGATGAGATTTTCCTTTTACCACAGATGAAATATACAACGAGAATTGGTATATACTTGCTCTAGGTTGGATGAGCTCCAATCCAGAGAAGTCGTACATATTTTGAGAATCATATATTGGCAATATTTCGCAGTAAGCTCATACGAGTTACTTCAAAACACATATTGAATTGATATCTTCCTTATTGCTTGTAAGTGTGGTGGATACCCTCATTAAAACGCAGTGATATGATGCCTTGGAGTCCCAATAAAAATTCAAACCAGTCACAAGTGTTATCCAGTTGAGCACACTTTCACACATTTTATTTCCAGGCATAAAATAAATTTTAGAATATTGCTTGTACTTGGATGAACGTTGACATGTTGGAATAATCTATTTGAAGATATACATACACATTCGGTTGCAGCTGTTGATTCCAAGTTAAAGGAAATGCTTGCGACAAAACATTTTCTATTTTTACACAGAGTACCAGGTGAAATCATCTTTATATGCTATAGTATTTAATACCATTAACTACAATAAATACAATTAGTTTTCTGTAACACTGTAAACTTTTTCTATGGCTTGGTAAACTACTGCGTATTTCGAGACTTTTTTCCCAGAAAGACATGGAATAAAGCAATCAGTATGTTATTAGGAAATACTATTCACCTCTATGATTTTTATTTTTATTACATGAACTAATACGTTACTCCTAAAACCCCGTTTGTATTTTAACTCGTTGATTGCGCAGCACTTGTCTACTCTGGGCTTGATGGGTTTATGTTGGCATACCATTAACCGAAACAAATTAACAACTGCCTATAAAGCCGTTACAGCATTCATATTCATCAATGAATATTTTATTACTTTTTATAAAGAAATATTTCAAACGGTTTTAAACATGAAATTAGTGTTTTTCAAAGGACAATCCATGTAATTGCAACATTCGCCCGGTTAACTTTGATGCTTTAGTAGTGTTTGGTTGGAAAGATTAATAGCATTTTAATTGATTCTTTGTTTGACACAACGTGAGAATATGTTAGCGTGAAGAGTGTTTACAAATACACGTTTTCACTCTTTTGTCAGAGTCGAATAGAACAACTGTTGTATTGACTTATTTTGCGCAACTAACAATAAGTCAACAGCAACACTCACTTGCCTTCTATCAGCCTGTCAACGGCCTTTTGAGATGAGAGAAGCAAAGGAAATAGTAAACACTTTAAAATTAAATATTTACAGTCTGCTGAGGCAGCAAGTTTTTATACATAGGAAATAAATGTTTGATGACGTTCTTGTTTCTGTTGTTTAAAAATGCAACGAAGCAATGGCGAATCCCAAATATTGAAGTTCTTTAATATATATTAGAACGCTGTTAATATGAAGAGTTCAGGAAGTAATGGTAATGCAGTAGTGTAACTAATGAGCACTCCATGATCACTTAAAGAACTGTACTACGGAATTTTCCTGCTATGAAAGCATAAAGCATTTTGAAGACTTATGCAAATCTATCAAAATTGAAACAAAAACATTTCTACCTGAAGTGCCTAAAGATTTTGTTTTATCCATCTTCTATACAAAAGGTTTTGATTAACAGTGCGGAGATTAGCTTAAATGTTAGCGGTTTTATAATTTACAACACCTAACAATTTTCACGGTTTAACTCCAGCGTTACTTATAAATTATGATGGATGGCTTATCGATCATAATGTGCTTAAAGTTTGCCCTCATGTATGTGTGTACGATAATAAAACGAACCAACGGACCATCAAAAATATTTAAATTCTAATAAGTAATACCCATTTATATTAAGAAAGCAAAGGTAAGCTATTTCAACTTTTGCAAACATCATAAAAAGTTTTTCTCTTTGCCAAATCGCAAGAGAAAGCTATTGCAACCAAGCTACTCTTGCTAACAAAGAAACTGGGTAAAACTTTGTTGATAGTGTTTGTAATGTCGTCAGAGATCCGAGTCGGAAGATGTAAAAGAGGTACACGTAACAAGAGAAAAGAAATGGAGAATACGTGATCCTTTTGTTATGTTTTTGTCATTCTGTGTTCACATGAAAAAAAAAGTCTTGCCTGAAAAGACAAGTTTGACAGGTGATAATGTCCATATACATAAATCCAGAACGAAAGCTGAAAGGTTAGTGAGCTTGCAAAAAGTAAAACTTGAGAGAGAGAGAGAGGACTACAGGACAAAAGCGGATATACTACAAATTCGGTATTATGGCCTCATTCTTGCAAATAGAAATAGAGTCATGGAAATAGGTTGAAAAAACATGGTTCCTTCACCTTTAAATAATGCCTACTTGTCATATGTGCTCAAAAACTGACTGTCATTCAAAGAAACCCTGCTTAATCCGAGAAAAAAGCTTTCTTGTTGAGACCTTAGTAATTCTGTATGCATGCTCGTGCCTCTCTGAGTGGGAGTGCGTTTTTGACAGTTGACTGTCAAAAATACATAAGTAGGCTGCTTGCTTTCCATTAGTTGATTCAAACCGTCAATTTATGAAGTAGGTTTCATAATGTCTCGAAAAAATGTTTCCATGTTGCTTGGACAGGTCTTCAAAATCATACATTCAGTATTATTGCTTGACAGCTGAGCTTGAAGTCTACATTCGATTCGCTCAGTTTTTCTTTTGCGTAATACTTTTAGTTGCACAACAATTAACTATTTGATGTCAGGTATGTATGAATTTAGTATGCAAATTACGAAATGCGTAGCCAATTTCAGTACGATGATAACCGAAATTGAGACACATTTGTGCTTTGATAATTTGATAGGATGACTGATTGATTGACATGTTTTATAGTGTCAAAATTATAACCTATGTAGCATCAAAGCCAAACCAAAACATTACCACAAGTCACGGACGACTGGAAATCATCAGAGGCATAAAATTATGGGAAGAATTTATCTCCATTTTTAGAGAGGGTAATCTGATAGACGTTGAGTACACAATGAATTTGATTTTGTGTCAAATTGCAATCCTGTAGCAAGGGTCTGTCATGTAGCTTTCAAATTTACAAAAAGCCACTTGAAATCAGTATGTTGTTTATACAACGAACTGTGCTAGAGAGCTCATTTCATATGAAAACATGTAAGTTTGGCTACATACATGATGAGGGAAAGTGGAGTGCTATATATAGATGAGTGCATAGAAGTCAGTCACAAGGAGGATGATCATCATGAGCAAGGTTGGGTTATGTGTTTTTGCAGCCGTCTTCTTTGAATTTTCCCTTTGAGTATTTTACGTAAGTTTTATATTCTACTTACTAGCCTAGTATTTGTGTTAGATCACAAGATAACCAAAAACATGGACATTTTATCGTTTCTGTTGACGACACACGCTGTGCAAGAAAGAAAGTCTAGTGCAAGTCAGCATGGAGAATTGTGACTGCCTTGTAATATGTACATTATATGTTTCTCTAACAACGTGCACCGAAAGCTCACACAATGGGAACTAGGTAATTCTCAAACGAAGTCGACATTATCAGCGATAAGTGGATGACTCGTTTGTCCTCTATTTGTTCGTTCGAGTTGTCACCAAACGGACTTTATTCGTCGCATTAAAGTGTTAAATGGGGATTTGCTTTTGTAAGGAATGACAAGTACATTATCTATTTTTCTCCTACATCCCCTTAACTTTTTCCTTTAATGGTCTAACTGTATTAAATACAGCAGGAAAGTTTTTGTATGGAACTTTCTGCGTGTGAAATGCCACAATTTTCCCCTCTTTCACGGTTGAAGGAAACCCGTGTCCTATAGCCACCAGTACACTTTATGCTCCTACTACTCATTTCATTTCAATTACATATTCAAATGTGTGTTAGAGAAACTATCCCTTTAGCCACACACATAAGCCGAGTATGACCAAACGAGCATGTGAATTAAGCAAACGCGTAAATGGCATGTATTATTGCATGCTAATATGCTAAATTATTCATAAGGTAATACATGTTGCTTGTGGACTTCAATTAGTTCGCTTGAAATCATATCAAAAGACTGTAAAATTATATTATGTGTTTCCGGTCTCCGATTTAATAGCTCAACCATTAGTTTTACTTCTGATTTGAATCTATCAAAATTATAATTAAAAGTGAGCAATGATTCATTCAAAATTTGTAGGAGGTAATGAAGCCTTAAGCGATTGAAAATAACCTGTAGTGAGCGCCAGCGCCAACAAAATTACGGCAAAAATTGGTAGCACTATGATTTCATACACTCTTCATAGGTAATCACTGTTTTTACCAAAGCAAACTAAATTACCGTAAGCATACACAAATACTCAATACAAAAGCCTGGCGGGGGAACTTTGATGAACGATGTGATATGAACGTCTTTCATGGGGAGAATTCAATTACCGAAACGCAATTAAAAACCAGACCATTGGAATTGGTGGTACGCAAGATCATGTTTCAATGAGGTGACCGAACGTTATCAAGTTACAAAATTACCTATATTTGTCCTCCAACATGTTATATACGCCAAATACGTAATGTTTAAACACAGGCACAGTATAAAATGACTAAAATGAAAGCAGTTTTTATGAAAAACGTCGTGATTTATCCAACTTTGTACATTTTTCAATTTTGTCCCAGCAACATATAAACACATAGATACATCAAATTGGAATAAAGCAACACTGTTTGCCTATTTTTCGTCCACTTTTGGATATAGTAGAGCATGGAATCTGAGATTTACGATCTCTGAGAAATAAATGTCCACCATTTGGTATCAATGATAATGTATTTATGTGGAGTGAAGGGAGGGAATAGAATATTTTCAAAGCTTATATGGATGGACGTATGGTTTTGCTAGCTCGTAACTTGTAAAACGAGAAAAAGGAGAATATCACTTGACTGCTCACTCCACTCCATACGTCTTTTGTTTCTTTGTTTACTTATTTTTGGCGAAAGGCTGAGACAGGAAGAGAGAAAAAATAAGGAGAAAAAAGCAAACTAGCCAAGTGGCTATAATGTGGCAGGTCAAGAAATAAGAACTCTAGACAACATTCATGTGATGTCGTGTGTATTTATGTTCACTGTATGTCTTCACGTTCCAAGCCCAATAACTTTCCCTTTCCTTCGTGTCTGAGATCCCATTACAAATATATAAGCATTGGTACAGCAGGGCAGCGTTATTAAAGTTGCGGATCACAGGAAACACACACTTGAATTGAAATTTGGACGCATAACAAGGACCGAATGAAGTTTCATGGTTTATCTCTGCATCACCGTAATCGATGAGTATTCCTTTATTTTCAACTTTAACAATCCTATAATTCTTAAATTTATCGTATTATATGATTCAATCTACTGGATTTCTTTCTTGTTGTACATATTAATCCTATGTATTACATTATGTTTTTTTGAACTTCATAGCTCGTTTATTAACAATTTCCCTGATTTTGATTCTGCAAACATACAAATACTTTGTTCAAATTATTTTTCTTGCTGGCTATACTCACTTACAAACAAACACATAAATTTACTTGTATATCTATTTCCATACATAAATAAATGTTGAAGTTATCCAATCATTATACATTTCTTACAAGCGATGCATATTATTTTATACTGTTTGTTCATTGGACGTTCTTAACATTATAAACGCAATGTTTTCTTTAACTGAAATTTTTCTAAAATTATCATGTTACCTGTGTTGCATACTAAAATATTAAAAAATGTCTTTGTTAATAATGTGTACTAATTCCAGTAAGTTTATACTAGATTCTCCAAATTTTAACATTAGAAATACCAAGTTTTTTTTTACAAAAACCTATAGTTCATTAAAAAATTTCCTAGTTTCTTGTGTTACTTGGTCTGCTTCTATGTTGTTACAAAGTGCAGTCATATAACTACGGATTTAGTTATGTTTATAATCAAGTTCTAAACAAAATTCTGCTAGCGGTGTTGAAGGCTTACATCTTTTGGTTTGGATTGCTTTTTATTATTACCTGCTTAAGGTTTTGAAAAGATTTTTTGCAGCTAGTTGATAAATATCATTGTATACAATTTTTCGTTTGAAAAGATATCTTATTTATTTTATCTGAACTTCATATATGCTGAGGATGAGATTCATGAATAATACCTATGTTACCAGGTTTATTCTCTACTGGTTTAAAGTATACTTTGTCAGTATAACCCTTTCACGCTGAATAAAGCATAAAAGTGAGATTTTTCTATAGCTAAACTGGATTGAGCCATTTTGTTGTTTATTGCGGGCATTTG
The DNA here is from genome assembly GCA_964034955.1 of Orchesella flavescens. Classification (NCBI taxonomy): domain Eukaryota; kingdom Metazoa; phylum Arthropoda; class Collembola; order Entomobryomorpha; family Orchesellidae; genus Orchesella; species Orchesella flavescens. Next base: position 30,944,360 of record OZ035953.1, read on the forward strand.
GCATTACAACAACAGAGTTTAGGAACATGAATGCGAATTTTAGCTTACCATTTTTCTGTTATAACTTGTTACAAGCAAGTAAATCAACTGGAGAGATAGTACTTCCTCTTCTTCCCCTCTCCCTTGCTAACTGATGCCACTCTTCCTGTTCTGGAATGGGAAGATGTTTTTGTTTGTTTATTATGAATGCGTGAATGGTCATGATTTCAAGTGCACTGATTGATGCTACCATTGGGACGCAAACTGAGAAAGATAGTACCAATTCCAATACGCTGTGCCAGATTTAGTGACGCTCAAGTTGTAAATTCATTGCGCCATAAACGTATGTACAGATGATAGTCTCAAAATATGTGTACATATCATTTTAAGCGATAGCTATTGCGAAGAGTGGTGGAGCGAGGAAGAACAAAAATGGTCAGATCCCTTTGAGATGGTAGGGACGAGTAGAGGAGAACCAAAGAGAGAAAGTGAGAGTTTTAAGCATTTTCCATATAACTATCCGACTACGCTACAAACATATTTTCAAAACATCTTATTTAACAACAATAAAATACATCCCGCAACTGTACTAGTAAAAAGCAGCAGTAGTAGTAGTTGGTGGTGGTGGAGGTTGGAAAGACATTTATTTTTGAACCTTCTATATTTCTGTTCAGTTTGTGCTGTGGTTGTTGAAACCCTCAATACCAAGTGTAAAATGAGAAGAAGCATGAGAGTAGAGAGCCGTAAATGTCTAGACACCCCGGAAAGTGAAAGTATGGTCAGACAACTTATTTTTGATCGCTCAGCCGTTCAGCTCACTTGCTGTGCTTTGGTTCACTTGCCAAATTAACAACCAACTGCTGAGACTTACTCAGAGACTGGGTCAGATAAAGCAAAAGAAACGGGGGGAGAGAGAAGCTACATATTTTTTGGCGTGTTTTTATGAATTTCTCTGCTCCCTTTCAAAATCCTCATTGGTAGAAAAAGAAACAAGAATGAGGAAAAGAAGCGACAAAACAGAATGAAAATATCAAGAACAGAAATATATACCAAAGCTAAATTTTGTGGAATGCGAATCAGTAAAATGTAGATGGATGTGTGATAGAAAAATTCTTGTTGGCTCAAAATACATACATAAATACATATGTACATATGGTTTTGTTGGGCAAGTGATTGTTTCCTAAGTAGCTTCCCTTCTACAGAGATGTAAAAACTAGCATAATACTCACATATATATAGGTATAGATAGATATTTTCTGTTCGTATGAAATGAAACTATGCTAAAATCACAACGAGAGTAAGTAAGCAGTAACCTTGTGTACATTACACTACTTCCACCTCTTACGTAAAATACATGAAGGAAGAGCATGCTAACGGATAAATACAATTCAAGTAGTTTATTGCATGCATTTTACTAGGTTTCTGGATTTTTCCCGTGTCGGAAGACATTTATAAAATGATGCTTGGTATCTGCAGTGAAGTGCAACCAGAGCAATCAAAAGCCAACTACTTGAATTTTCATTCCATTCCTACTAGTTCGGTCTGTCTACTTACACGCTTTAACTCACATGGGAAATGTTACAGTCAGGATTTTTACTTATGACGTGCATCTTGCATCCAACAGATATTTATGTAGGTAACTCTCTCATTTTCCGTTTTTGAAATGAAACAGCCAACAGAGAAGAAAAATATGTGAGTTTCTCTCCTCATTCTTTCCTTCCCACTTGTTTTCATCCTTTTGCCTCCACCGATTTGGATGGACTTAACTTGATATGTTATGTATGCTTACACCATGTGTGTGCCTACCTGAACTTCATGCAACTTCAATGGAATCATTTTGCTACATGAATTTTGCACGCCACTACAATCTCGTTTAATGTACGAAAAAGTGTGTGCGTCATGTATATCTAACTTATTCTCGGTATTCATTGATTGCCTCATTGCTCCGGTGTTATGAACGCCAGCATGCTACAATGGTTTCTCGTCATAATTTTTGTATGAAAAATGGAATTAATGTTGAATCATAATATCCCATACATTATTCAATTAATCAGTGTTTACGTACTATAACTCTTTATTTATAGTCTTTCTTTTTTTGCCTACAACCAACATAATTTGCAATGGATGGGATAAACCATCGTTTCTCTGATGTGGCATATGTGTAGGTGTATATATGCATCACATGAACATAAATGACAATGATGATGCGTAAGTGCCCATAAAAATGTCTGCAAAATCCGGCTTTCAAGTTAAAGCTTTGGAATATAGCTTGTCTCCTTTATTGAAATCTTGGGATGACAAAAAGAATGAAAGTGGGATGATATTTACGTGAGTCATGTGAACATTTTGAAGATCATTTATTGTTGTCTTGGAATACAATCCCATTTTCTTAAACCCATGACAAATTATTATGCCTTCAACAGTAAAACTGTGGAAAAGTGTGGATAATGTACTTTGATTATCGTTGCCCACTCTGTTGTCAGCCTTTAACCCTTTCATCTACTTTCACCAATCTCTTCTCTCTCTCTCTCTCTCTCTTGTGTACCTCATGACATCAGCACTTCCAAATCTTCTGCCACTGGGAGGATTTTTGAGGGACAGTGACGACGTAAGTGTAAAGCCCTTTGTTTCATTGAGTTTAAGCTGATATTAAAGTTTTTCGCGCTATTTTGCTACTTTCAGTGCTACGCTCGGTGCAGTACACCACCCCACACTTTTACCACTTGGACACTATTTCGCGGTCGATTCTATTCCATAAGCTTTGTCTCTCAAATTCATGGCTCACTTCTCTTTCCTCTTTTTGTCCCAATCCATTTTGTTGAGCCACTAGAACCTCAAAGTAAATGGTTGAAAGAGGAAAAATTCTTTACGCGTGGGTATCCACTGTAATGAAATTGAATTGGGATGTTTTGCATTGTAAATGAATTAAAAAGTTTATGGCTGTTTGAAGGTAAGGGATCAAGGGCTAGACGCGTTGGTGCTTTTTTTTATATATAAAAATAGAATAGTCCAAGAATTCATCTTGCAACAAAATTCAATGTTCTTCGCTGAGCAATATAGGGAAACTATCAAAGGAGTTTTGTAGTGGGGCTCTGCTCTCTACTATGAACATATTTCCATTTTAGGCTATCATTTCAACTCATCAAATGAAGTATACAATGTACGCACCTGGAACCTATACATAAAAATGTGGCATGATGATCATGCAACCTAAGCTTGACTTAGGATGCCCTGAAATAGGATAAGTAAAAGGGGGAATGAGACAAAGGAAGAGAAAAGAGGGCTTTAGTGATGTAAGGAAACAAGTTGGAAGGTAAATATTCCAAAGCTCAAGCCTTGCTTGGTTTGGTCTGGTATGTTGGTTGTTCCAATATATTAAGTTTGTGAGTGAGTGAGTACTTGTACTATTAACTGCATTCAAACATACGTACACTTATACATCCTTTTTGGGCCCACTGGAAAAAAAGAAGGAAGGAACTGGTTTGCTCTCGAAGTAAGGATACCAACCAAGACTATTCCTTGTTGGATGGATGTACACTTTTATTTTGAATTCTCCTGCACCATGCGTCTCTCTACATGCCTTTCTCTCTTTTCACTGCTAAAGTCACTGCTTTGCTTTTGTGGCTAGAAAGAGAAGGAGAAAAAAGTATGAAGAAAGTAGAGCCATCCACTTCCCACATTCACTTGGACAAAGAGAAGGCAGTCAAGCAGGCAAGCAAGCCAAGTTATCATGTGAAAATGCGACGGCGCCCATCCCAACTGCTGCTGCTGCTTCTACTACTACTACTGTTTGTGCTTTTCCCCACTTTACTCACAAGTTCCGCTCTCAGTTACTCAGCAGAGTTCATTCCGTTAACCTAGTTAGCTAACATAACCAATTGCTTACCATATCCCAAGCAAGCACCATCTCTTTTTCTGCATATCTCCTGGAAAAACGGTACGCAAAAGAGCCGACGTCGATTGAACAGCCAAGAACCCTTCAGGGAAGAAAAAGGAGTACGCAGATATTAAGGGAAACAGAACCTTTTCAACCCTCACCTGATTAATGGTTCCAGCATCTTAGTTTCTTTACTGCATTCAGAAGAGAAAAAACCTCATTGCAGATAAACCCCTTAGTCAATACGTTTTTCAAATAGAAAAACCCTCAACCTACTCCTAATCTACGAGCTCAACTAGAAGAAGAGCAGAGAAAGAAAGAAATAGCTCAACTCCATTGGAAGGCGTACGCAACCAACTCAACAGACTCAAACTCAACTCAAGACACAGAAAGCCTGAAAGAGGGCCTACATAACCAGCAACAACTTTCCCCATATAGAAGGTCCACGCTCTCTGACTGGATCGGTGAGTGAAAAAGGCTCCCTTAAAACAGGAAGTCTTCAACTTTGTTTTTTGTCCGCCCACGAAAACAGCTACAAGCTGAAAACAGCCAACCTCAAGCACTTTAAGGGCATGGAAAAACCCTAACAATTCTGTTGAGTTCTCACGTGTGTAACTTGGCATTTATTTACGAAAAAAGAAGTGCTGAGTGAGCCAACAATAAATTTTACATTGTAAAATGACTCCCACTTTTGGGAACTCTTGCTCCTAGCGCACATAACTCATTTCAGTTTTGACGTCCTCAAGACGCTGTGTAATTAAAGGTAGAACTAGAAACATATATTGTAGCATTTAATAATAACGACAGCTTTTTTTTGGAGAACCTACATAAATGGGGATTATTCATTAGAATGGTAATTAGTATTATTTAGTATTGCATTTACGGTTATAAAATTATAGCTCATTTCCTATCCAAGTAAATATAATTACGGGGTTTACCACACACTCTTCAATAAAGACTGCCACTCCAAAGTATCAACTTTACTAAAAAAAAGTGTTTCTACTTCAGCCCTACATGTACTTGTTGACCAACAATAATTTGAAACCTTCATGAGTACGTACTTTTTTTCACTTGCTACGTAAACGTAAACTGAAGTGTGGTTGACTGAAACTGATTTTCATGACTAGCTTCAGGCATTACTCATAGTGAGCTGGATTTTGGTTGGCGTAAGTTTATAGCTTTTTGAAGTACATAGACTCATTTCCACGATAAAAACCTGAGCCCACAACCACAAAACATTGTCACTGCTATTCTGTGACCCCGTCAGTGAAAGCGAGTAGAGGGACGAAGATTAAAATAGACATAATAGAAGCAGCGTGTGTGCTACATCAGCAGATCCGATCACTATTTGTTGTGTTTGGGGGAAGCGAGAGGTCTAGCGAAATACGGCATTTGTGTGGTGGGACACCTACTTACACATTCTTTGATTCCAGATAAGGAAAAATTGTACGCAACAGCAGCAGCAGCTATACGATCCAGTGGAAGGAACAAAGTAAAAATATCGGTTGGAAAGCTTAGGTGGGATTGTCTTAGCAATAAAAGCTCAGATTTCACTCTTTTCCGTGGTGGTTCTGGATTAAATCCTTAAGCTTAATAAATATTGAGTTAACTTTCAAAAATTAATCCAAATACACTAACCGTGTGAGTTAAGGCCACAAAACCAATTGGTAGTCGTGAAGTTGGATACACGTAAACAATAAAAGTAAAACACCTCCTAAAGTGTGAAGAACTTAAAAGTAACAAAAACACTGCGAATATTTTTGGTGTGTGTGTAGATTTTCTGGTTGTTATCACACATAATTTCTTGGAACTAACGTCAAAACAATTCCTAACAATAAAAAGAAAAGGTTGAGTAAAACTAAGATTTTTTTGTCAAGTCAAGTGAAGAATTACCTACACTTAATTGGTTGTGACAGCTTGATGTTTTTGTCGACTTCTGCTGCTAGCACGTATCCTGTTTTTGTACGCAACTGATGAAAGGTGTGCTTTGACTGTACCAAACCACTCGAGTATTGAACAAAAAAAACTTTATACATATTTATCTAAAAATAATAATACCGTTTCAAGTTAAAAATACAATGATGTTGGTAATGCGCTCAGTCCATTCCCACAATTGCGTCAGTTGGTCGTTACTTCTTTGGATTTTGTTGCTCTTCTGCCAAATGGCATATCTTCAAACAGGTGAGTTATTCTTGTTTCCTTTGTATACCATAATCAACTTCGTTTTATGTGATAAACGTACGTATATTGTTTTATCTTTGTACATCCATATTTTTCAGTCATGATTTAGGGATTTGTTGAGAAAACAAGTTTTCATCAGTTTGGGCTCACATGAGACGTTCCGTCTGTCTTGTGGGAATGAGTGAGAGAAAGAAACTTTACCGTCTTTCACGCGAGGCATACCATTTTCCGAGGATATGGGGCTAATTGAGTCACGATACTTTGAGAGAATATTCCTTTGAAATGGATACACATGCATATAGTCAAGTACAAACTCAAAGCTCTGAGAGAATCCATGTAACAGCAGAGTGTAGCGGAGGAAGGGAATGATACACGCACAAAATGTTTCTCCATTTTCTGTAATTTGTTGTGGTTTGAGAAAGGTGAGAGGAGTGAAAGGTTCAAACACTGCTAAAGTGCTAAACCTCAAAGTTTTTATACAGAGGTTTTAGCTTGTCTGCCTTTTCCAAAGAATTTATTTTTTGTTGAAATCATTCTCTTGAGTAATTTTAAATTCTTTGCTTAACTTTACACGTGACATAGCGAAAAAATTCAATGGGGTTCATTTTATGAAACACTAAAAAACAAAAACTTATTCTACAAAATGAATTTCATCATAATACAAGTTTCCTTCTTTTTACAAGCTTGAAAGCAGTGCAGTGGAAACTCAAAAAAAGACGAAGCAAAACTACATTGTAGACGGAAAGAAATGAAAAGATGAAACAATGTATTTTTTTTATTTATTTGACTAAAAAGTTACTTCTCACCGTGCGTAGTATTGATCGTATCAACTAAATCAATTAGTTTATAATTTCCTAGATTCCAGCTAAAAGTACGGATGGAGATACTAAGTGATTTTCTGGCATTTAAGGAAACTCGTAGTATTCCCTTGCTTTTATCATTTCTTTTTTTGGCATAGTTGGTTATGTAAATAGTGCCCCATTCGTATACAAGAAGAGAGGTTTGTCTAAACTTTTAACTATTATCACTCTCTACTTCTACTTGATGCCATTCACTTTCTCTCTTCTAACATTTGCATTTCTCAGTTCAACTCTAATCCCACTCAAATTTTAGTACTCAATCCGACTCACAAGAAGGGAGTTCAAGCGGCTTGTTTGCCTATTGTCTCTTTATGCTTTTGATGTTGCAACCATTTTAGTCAGTTGTCCTACTGTCAACTGCTACCGTCGTCAGCTAAAAAAAATAATGTGAGTTTTTTTGTTTCCGCCACTGCGACATTGCCCCCTTATATGTAAGCTGTAGGATAGAACTATGATGATTATTATAATGATGATGATTACCATCATAATCTAGACTGGATTATCGTTATGTTTATCAGTGTAGTAGTGGCACAAAGTACACAGATATATAAGTATAGAGAAAAGGCTTAGAAATCCGAACAAAAAGCTAATACTGCAACTCTTCTCTCTCTATAAAGGGTGGATAAAATGTTACATGAAAATTTCATATTCAGTCACCAGTAGTAGAAATAACCTGAAAAAAGTTTGTGCTGAATGTAGCACTAAAAGAAATAACTAAAGTAGTAAGTATGCAAAGTTACCACCAAACATTTCTCTATCTCTCTCTCGTTCTCTCTCTGTTCTTCCCGTGTTATGAACTTGTAAAGACAGAATATTACACTGAACTTCGAACTACTTGATGTTTGAATCCTAAAGAATTAGAAATTATGCATAACATCAGCTTGCAGAAAAACTTGGTATAAAATGAATATGAAGCAACATTCTAAAAAAAGACATGGAATGAGAGTTGAGGGTTGCTTGACTCGCCTGGCGATGACACAACTCGAGAGAGATGAGTCATTTAGTGTAAATTTTAAATGCGTGTGTAATTGATATGCGTTGCTGATGATTGTGTGTGCGTGCCTCTGTCTTGATTCTGCCTATGGATGCGGATATGGGGAGTAATTATACCATAATCATAATGTGCGTACGATTTGGATCTCTCTCCTTTAACCCGTTCCCTGTAGTATTAGTAAATTGAGTTAATTTTGAGAGAGAAAGGAAATTACGGAAGCAACGGGGAGTATATGCATAATGTAGCTAGCATCGATTCCAACTGAAACTATAACAGAAACGGAAAGTGTCAGTAGTAACAATTTTGTTTGGAGAGCATCGCCACCGCCACCATCATCATCATCATCATCAGCATTGGCTAAGAGAAAAAAAACTTTTCCATCAAGTTTAGCTTACTCACTATTATCAATGGCTCACCTAATGTGACTTCAGACCATGGTTTCTACCCAGATGGTGGTTGTGGAGTAGACGTAATAGTAGTGGTAGGTTGGGAAGAAAGCAGGAGACGTAAATGCCGACAACATAGTGGAATGTTGTGTGTCTGTGTGTGAGTGAGAGAGAGAGAGCTCATTTTCTATGGATATTGTACGCAGACACCTACATATTGTATAATATCGTAAATGTTTGCAGGTTTTCAAGTAAATAGGTGGAGAGGTGGAGAGAACAGGTCGGGTTAAATTGGGTGCAATATGCTGTGACTAATTCACTTCTCTTCAGCTCCTCTTTCCCCTTTCTTCACTTTTACTCTTTACATTTTTTACAAAGTTAGTGTTGGTCGTAGCACATCATGATATAAAAATTGTAACGAAATTGTAAGTTTTTAACGGGGGAAAAAATAAGCAAAAATATCTATAAAAATACTTACGTTATGCTTATGCTATGTCTATGTGATGTAACGCTTGCCAAGTTGGGGTCCTGAGAAAAAAGGTAACGCGAACTCAGGCATGGAGCCAATGTTTACTTCGATCTTGTGAAATATATTTGGTTCATTGAGCCAGCAATAGACCTAGAAGAGTAGCAGCTAGCTAAATACATTAGGGCATGAATTCCATATGCACCTCAATAAATAATGTGATTTCCCACCACCGTTCTCCATTTCCTTTTCCCATCTTAGCTTATAGTATAAATATCTGAGCGCATATTCAACACGCCGCTCTATAAGTACTCACACTCACCCACACATGCACATATTGTTTCCAATCTTATACCGTATTGTTTCTTTCCTATAATTTTGCATTAGCGTACAAAAACTGGCTTGTACTTACAATAAAGTATGTAGCAATAGAGAAAATGTCAGGGAAGGAGTTACATCGTTGCCCAATTTTCATGATTATTTACATAAAGGGGAAACTTTTTTTTTTCGGGTATAGACATTGCAAAGAAAAACTTTCCAATAACCTCTGTTTTGCCTCCATGCATGTCCTCCATTCATATATACATTATGTTGAGCGGAGACCCGTATTACCCCCCAAAAAACAGATACAGTTTTGCTCAATATTCCAATTTAATCTCGTCCCTTTTTATTGGTTATGTAGTTGTTCTAACGTAAATCTTACATGTCAACTCATTAAAAAGTTCATTCTTATTGTGACCAAACTTTCGTCAAACTGAACTCGCTCGTTTCTATACTTGTCCTAAAAAAATAAGTAGGTAGGAATGTATGTATGTGATGCATACTTTGCCAAACCATGGGATTACTCCAAAAACTTCTGATAGAGTTTGTCGTTATAGAAAAGTAAGGGTAAACTGAACAAGACAAGCGCGAACATTTTACCCGTGAGGGGCAGGGGTACATAAATGTAAAAACGTAATTTTAGCACAAGGATGGCTGCTCCAGGTTTGGCTGACATTTCAACCTTCAAGTTACAGACACATTTAGGCATCAAAATGTAAATAGGATTTCGCTCATTTTTTATGCTTCAGAAATTACGGCCTCCTTCTTAAAATTGCGGAATCCTGGCCCGACGTTTTTGAAAAGTGCTTACAGGTGTCACACAAAGTGATAAGTGTTACATGACGTTTTTCTCTTGAATTGGAAGTGGGTTTGTAACATTATGAACGTCACCCAACAGGTAACATTTGGAGAGGAGAACATTTGTGGATTTTAAAGAGAAGTTTAAATATACATGCTAACAAAGTTAAGTCCTGTCGTGGAGACGTAAAATTGTTCACTTGAAATTTTCCCTGCGCTATTAAGGAAAGGGAGAAAGTATTATTAATAGAATGCTTTCGCAAATTCAATTCCCTCCGTCACTTCTTGTTAGTTGTATTGCAGAAGAGATAAGAAAGCTGTCATGCATGGGGATATGTATAATAATTGAATTTACAATGACAAACTAAAATCTTCAACTCCGGAAACATTTTATTTTGTCCCTTGAAAAAATAATATCTGTACAAAGGCTGTAGTTTTGGTTTTCTTGGAACGAACTAGTTTCAAAATCGTTTACATAGGGACAAATCTATTTATATTATGTAAAATTCAAACTTCCTTGATCAGAGAGGCGTTTTTGTGAGCGTATGAGATACTTTGCTGGTAGTAGGAAGTTGAATTAAGTTTATCAAATAGTGAATGGGTAGCATGAGCCCATTCGAACTCTGCTTTGCTAGATCAAAGATGCTTTGCAACTTAATCAACACATCCAAGGAGGGAATAATGTAACATCATTTGTAAGTGTTGTGCTTTCTGTACTGTTCGGCGTTTGTGATATTTCAGATTTCCCAGGTTTGGTTTACATGGAAACTGTGTAAGGTGTCAATAGAGTTAAAAATAGTAATCCCAAGGTAGTTTTAGTTTCAAGCTTTGAATTTCTAAGAATGCATGCTGATGCCAAAAAATCATATATTTATAATATGAATAATGTAATTTTTGTAAAAACACCGACAAGCTCAAAAATACAAATAAATTATTTCAGTATGCAGTATTTCAAAGTAATCGAAAAAGAGTCGAAATGATGCCGGAAGGCGTGCTAGCTCGTTGGGTAGGGCTGCTTGTACAGGTGTATTGATTTACGAAATTGAATCATGGCGGCTGAGATCACTTGCCTATAGTACGTCTATTTTTGGGAAACTGGAAATGGCTAACAGACTTTAAAAACAGTCCAAAAAAATATAATTATTTGCGATTTGATGTGAGACTTCACCACGGCATCAAAACATTCTAGTACGTCTTAGTGTTACAAGTCAGGTTTTCTTATTCATTTCTGGATAAAATGTCCTTAAAAAATTATTTTTGCTCGCTGAACTCTCGTGACACTTTTAACAGTTCCCTTGTAAAATGTTTCACTCCTATATACAAAAAATTTGGTGCTGACATACAGCCACAGCATTCGCAAATTCAGTGTAGCATTTTCCCTCACAAAGTGAGCGAGTCACAACGAGACTCACATGCACACGGCTGCTAAATTATCTTAGCAAATAGTAAAAGTTCAGAATGACAACATGAATAAAAGATGGAATGTTTACGTGGAGGCGAACGGAATTAGGCTGCTTATACTTCCGAACGGCATGGAATAGCCATCGAATTCGATGTCGAGTTTTTCATTTAATCCATTTAAAACTTCTTGTCCAAAGTGTGCACGTCTGTCTGCCTTTGCAGTTCTGGTATGTTGAAAGAACGGCTACATTTTCTCCAGAGATTTTTTTCCTACCATTTTTGTTTCTCTCTTGAGTTCTGGTTCAACTTCAAACAAAATTCTAATACGGTATGGTAGGTTAGAACTCCTATTTATTTGTAATATCCAACCAATACACAAAAGTAAAAGGAGCTTCCATTCGAGAGGAAAAAGGATTATGATTTTAATGAGAAGATGTGACAAAAGGAATGATATCAGAGGACGGGAAATACAATGACTCTGCCAAATTTTAAACGAACTTATTGCAAATTATAAATGAATGAGCTGGCAATAATTGTAAAGATGGATCCATTAAATGCAAGAATCAAATACTTGGCAAATATCAAACAACAGAATGTTTAAATTTGGAGTTGTAACGTAACACAAATTGTAAGGTTACTGCAGTAGCCACATGTTTTTATGCACGAGAAATTTCTCATTTCCAAGCAGTGCTTCCATAAAAGAAGCTCCTCACACCTAAGTCAGATGACTTTTCAAAAGTAAAAAGACTAATGATGCTGTTGTGCGTACAAGCAAAAATTAATATGAGCATTCACAGTAAACCCTAATAGCAAAAGTGTTTGGCTGATGTAAGGCCCATCCAAGCCATGATGTCTGGCCCATTCTACATTTTGGCCACGCAGCCATACATAGGCCTGACATAAGTAAGGTTTCACACAAGGCCCATAGATTGGCCATGCAATCCTACTGTTAAAATCCCAACATGCCTTACATGGCCCATAATTCGGCCGTTTAATTTTTCATTCAAAAGAATCGATTTGATGCTTTTAAAATACACATTTGTCAAATCAATTATGCTGAAGAAAGGTAAAAATTAAACAGAAAATAATACAGAAACATTTTTATTACAGATGACTTGTGAATGGTATATATAAGTATTTCCCTTCAAAGGGTAACATGACACACTTACGTAAAATTTGTTCACAGCTTAAAATTATTTCTGTGGTACTTAACTCAACGAAACATAAACCTACATTTAAGCTATTACAAGGGTACACATCAACAGGATTAATTTTAAGGACTTGACACTTAATTAAAGGATCGCCTTTAACACCAGTTATACTATTTACTACAACATAACTACCATTCTTGGTTAAAAACAATTACAGATTGTTACAGGAATTAAATTTCCAGCTGTTGCATCCTTTTCGTTTCCAATTGGACGTTGTAGTATCGCCGAAGGAAGAGCTTGCACATCTTGTCGTAGTCCACTTAGCGCTCGTAAAACTGTTGCCTGAAATTCTGTCATTTATAAGAAATTAAAATGTGCAATTTTCTTGAGTAAACATAAGTAGATACAATAGTAATCACTTTTACTTACTGTCAGCTGGGGATGGGTTCGTCACAGGTGCTATCCGTGCATTTGATCCAGAATACCGTGAAGTGGGAGTCGCAAAGTGAACTGGCGAGTTGACTGGTGTATTTCCGGCTGGGGAACTTGGCAGTGGTGAAGACGCCGTTGTAACTTTCGTGGGACGAGTTACTGAGAACTGTGAAGAACTTGCAAAGATTTGATAAGCGGTATTGTTTGTGACACACGGGCTCAATCCTGGTTCGACTGCCTCCAAAAATTTGTTGTTTTTCCCGAGCCAGGAGCCAAACATAATGATGGTGTTCCAGTTTGAGCTAAAATTTAAAAAAAATCGGCATATTATAACTACACGTAAGTTACGTAATAATCAATTGTTAGCTAACTTAAAAGTAATTACCTTTCGTAGAATTTTCACGGAAGTCTTGGATCAATGGATTACGAGGAGCTTGAAATTCAAATGACGGCAAAAATTTCCTCCGTACGGTTGTGGTTGTCTTCTTTCGAATACCTACCGAAGGTATTGCCTCAGTCTGAGACTTGTACACTCATTTTTGGGACTTGCGCAAACGATTCTCATCGACCTCAGATTCCAAATTGGACGTGTCTTCGGCGTAGGTTGCCTTTTGCCTTCCTTTAGCATAGGTATCTAAAGCAATATAAAGTAATGATTATTGACTCAATTATAATTGTTTTGACACACTCCGTAAAAAATTTGTTTGGTTTACCTGCATATGTTTACACACGAACTTTGTAAACTTCCCATTTTTCATCGTTCACATCGCATGGAGGGGGTGTACAGTCCTTGATGAGCTTCGTTATTTGAAACGGCGCAAGTTTCGGGTACCGGCAACTGTTGGTGTTGATTAGCCATATAGTTGGCATCACTTCACATGTTCCTTCAGCTGGAAAGTCCACAATAGCATACGGCTTTGAAGTCATTGTTTGATATTTCTGAAAATAGCAATAGAACATTTTTGTTCATCAACCTAAAAAATAACATTGAAATAAGAGTTGTATTAAATATAAGTTACAATGTGTAATGTATTTTCACCTTAAATGTTCTGATTGACGGTTGTAGCTATTTGTAGACTTACTTGAGCTAGAAAAGAGGAAAAAACATGATCACCTGAGTATGGCATCATCCACATTGCTAAACCATTTCCATATTTATAGTATACAATGACAATAAGAAATGTATTATAACTTACCTAAATAAATTTGATCGTTTCCTTTCCCGTCGAACAGCTAAACTTAATTGGAGACAATCATTTTAAAGTTGTAAATCCAATCTCAAAACTGTCCATTAACTAAATACCTCACCAACGAAACACAAAAAGTGAATTGGCACTGGTCGGTAGAAAATGGAGCAAAAAATAGTAAAAAGCGAACACAAAAACAAAAAGAATTTAGCTCTGTTGCTTTCAAGTCTTTTTGGTTGGAATCGAACATCCGCACAAGTCAAATGACCGAAATGAAAAGGATGAGCAATGATTTATGCATAAAACTATCCTTCCTTACTGCAAACGCAGAGCAGCACGTCCTAAGCATCGACCAATCATGTTCGACTCTTGGGCATTGTTGAAAATAAAGAGCGCGACGCATAACATTCATGGGCCATGTCTGGCCCATGTCTTTGTTAAATTCGATCTTTGTTAATTTTTACAGAGTATGAGTTCTGGAAATCCATGCAATTTAATTGGATGGACCAAGTATTTTTTTTCTTGCTTATACATTTCCCACTGATACAGCTCATGCCGTACATGAGCTAAGGATGGGCCAAGTAATCTATGAAGGCTTTGCTATTAGGGAAATGTTCGCTTTGAAGTGAGTCAATTCTTCTGAAAATCTATTAAAACTTTAATTTCCTAGGGATGCCAGTCAGAAAGGGGGTAAAGGCGTCCAGTATTTTCTAATTTACGTTTTTGAATGCCAACAACTAATTTGGGAGTGTGTATGATTCTCTTGGAATGCCGCAAGTATTGAATAATAATTCAAAGAATAATAATATACTACCTCCTACGCGTGAAGTGAGCAACTTGCTTATTTGCTGCTTCCAACTAGTTCTTTAGCACCCTGCGTAGAAATAGTTCTGAAGAACCTTTCTCACACTAGGAAGCATTGAGAAAGAAGGCCAGAGTCAGAAGCAGGAAAAGAAGAGATGCAAAATTTAATATGCGTGCCTATATGCCCGTCCTATCATTCATGCCAGACTCCAATTTTAAGAGTCATAAACAGCGTGACGCTATTATTTTTTGCTATTTTACACGCTTTAAAAAGCAGAAAAAGCACATAATAAAAAGTTTGCTGGGCCTAGCCCATATATACACAAAGTAAAATACCAATTCCTTCTTGTTTCTCACTTTCTTAGAGAAAATCTTTTTATGATGGATTGTGACACATTTGTAAACAAAATACAAAATTCATTTTATTCGCTCTCCCCCTTTCTTCAGACATGTCATGTTGTTTTTCGTGTGTGTACGTAGTTAGTACCTACATAAGTGTAAGCAAGTGTACATACATAGTGTTGAACACACTAGTGGGCCATTATCATTATCGTTGTGCTGCCCTTGTGAGACAGCGATAAAAATGGAGCGGAATTTTACGGGTGTTACTGGTAACACATAAAAGAAGAAAAAACAGGGTGAATGCTATAATAAAAAAATGCATGCCTTCAGAGATCATTCTTATGACGTTATGTGGTAGTTGTGAGGTGCAGCAAATTCGTTACATGAATGAGTGAGCGAATGAATGAATGAATTAGGGAATGAATGAGGTCCTATCGGAAATAGGTTTCCTAAGGGAGTCCAGTCCACTAGCGAGCCTGGTGAAGAATTTCTTTGTGTTCCTACATACAACACAATGGTAGGGCTAAGCTTGCATGAATGTTGCGTTTGAAAAAAGTAAGTGAAAGAACAGAAAAAATCTGTCCACTTTCTGACTTTCTCCAAGAGAGCTATGAGAAGAGTGGAAGAGGAGAAGGGGGAAAATGAAAAATAGTGGAACAGTAGAGAAAAGGATTTTCCTTATGAAATATGCAGCCGATCAATCCTCTGCCATATTTACAATGACAGCGTATGGGCTAAACTGTAGGAAAACGAATGGCTTATGATTTCATTCTTCTATTTTCCCCGTCGGTTCTCTTCATCCTTTCTATTTTCCTCCTTCGTTTGCTGGTCACTAGTCTGCAACCGGACCATTAAGCCATATAACTGTCCACGTGTGTGTCTTATATGGTCCGGTATTGTATAGAAATAGTAGAATAGATGATAGTATATACTGACCGGAAGGATGACATGGCACAATGAACGAGATAGCCATTGCTACTACACTCGTTGTCTTGATATATTACTGGATTCAACAAGAGCGGTGGCACACAATAGAATGCGTGCGTGCAAAGTAACGGTAAGGAATTCAAACATACATATGTTTTTACAGTATAACTACCCCTCCTCTCTACTCCTTTAAGAACAAGCATCTTTTTTTAGTATTTATGAGACCCTGTACTTAACATAAAACAGGCCAAAATTACTTTCCCCGTATATAGACGGTGAAAGAGACATAGTTTTTCGATTGGCAACTTTGAGCTTTCCACTTGTAAAATGCATAGAAAAACATTTCAGCTTCTACTGATTTTTGACTTTTAAGCAAAAGCTGAAACTCTACTTACCATTCAAAATTGCATGAAATAGGAAAAGCGAGTTGTCACCATATGTTCGGAAAATGTACCATACTTTACAGATCACTGCGCCCTTTTATTCTACTAACGTAAATCTCAACTGTCTCACTCCTATTTTTAAATCATTTGACTCGTTTTATTTATCGCGTAAGTTTGCTAGTGAAGTAGACGTCATTGGGAACACAACTCTGGTCTCATGAACGTCCATTCAGACGAGGGTCACCAAGGTGTGTATTAAATTACTGGCGTGATACTTACTTTCCAAGGTCATTTGTATGCTGATTTTCCTACAATCACTGTCTCCACTCTGTTTTGCACGTAATTTAAAGGGTTTGAAGTTGAAATAGCATTCTCTCCTGTCACCATTCGCACCATGCTCCTAGCCGCAATTTCTCTCTGTCATTTTCAATATTTTATTTGCGACTGCCGACTGACCAAATTGTTTTTCGTAGTAGCTGTCAAATGGGAGGTTGAAACTGTCATGAATTTCTTAAGCAAAGTAAGATGGGTTGCGGTTATGCTTTCGTCCCTTTATTTCCAGCGTTTTTCACTCAACCTAAGGAATAAATAATGGAATGCTTTGTATCCTCTAGAATCCTTTTTTATACACTTTTCATCCTAAAGTGAAAGCCAGTCACATAACTTTGTTGGTGGTATTGTACCCATTGTAATACTACCACTACCTATAATTTACGCCTTGCCAGAAATGTAGGATTATAACATCATCAAAAAACCACAGAGGAACTTGTAATAAAAAGTTTTTTTTTGCTCCTGACAATTTCCGAAATCATTCTGGTGATCTCGTAACTAATGGTACTAATATCTAAGACAACACAGCATCCTGGATGGTCGTTCCCCTTTTTATAGCCAACTACTTTCTCTGTTTCATTTCGGTGGTTAGAGTGCTTTTAGTAGTTGGCCAACATGCATGGCCATGGGTATAGGAAGGGAATTTTTTTAAGAAGTTAAGAACATCGTATTAACGATTGCGGAAATCATGAACACATCGATCAACTGTTTTCAAGTGAAGTGCCCGCAAACACAATTATCTAATCTTTGCACACTTGTGAACCAAGTATCAGTAACTTCCTAGGATTTTGTAATGGTGGTAGCATTATATATTTATGTGGTGACAATTTGGCCATTGGCCATCACACACCACTTTTACTTGAACCACACGATCATCTATTTTAATGCATGTTACCTACTTCAGGCTTTTACCATCAGCCGAAGAAGGCAATAAGCGGACAGGAAAAGTGATAACTTCCGTACCAGAACTGGAGTAATGCTCATATATGCACATACATACATTTATAGCTACATCCTCCTCCTGTCTCCATCTCTACATATTGTGGATGTAAAGCATTCTTCCAGAAATTTTCATAGTAGTACCACATCATCACTACAACTACGAGAGTTGTTGAAGCGTCTCTATAAAATCCTAATAGTACTGCGTTCTAGTAGTTTCGTTATGCTGCGATGATGACGATGTTAGATGTACGTACGTGGCATATACTCACGATCGTAGTAATAGTAGCTGGGTCAAGGATGGGCCATGGAATGCAATGATACTGGGCCCATTGCCAACGATAATCTTCTGTATTCTTACTAGCGGAAGACTTTTATTCACACACACATACACACACATTCATATACTATGCATGGAACATGGCGAGGCGAACAAAGCACGCTCTCACTTCGAAATGGGAGAAAGTTGCTACGACTTATTCATTTTCATGTGCATCTATTCATTTGTGCAGGCAAGGCACACTACTAACTGGAGCCACAAATGGGAAAAAGCTGGGTTCTTATTCTACGAAGGGGAAAAATTATAGGTAAGTATAAATATTGAAAGTTCCCTGAACCCTGAAGTAGAAATATAGCCGTGAGCTTCTTATCATTCCAAATAAAGAATAATGAAAAAGAAGAACAGATCTGGATTTTTCTAGATCTTGCGGAATCTGTAGTTTCATAACAATAACAATCGTCATGCATAGAAGATGATCATTTTATCAGATCTTTTTTTCTCTCTGGTTATAACCAAAACGATCTGGATCCAAAGGGTTGTGTTTTGTAAGTAGATATCTCTTTCTTATCTTGGATGAACAAGACGCCAGAAATATGTGTGTCAGATAATACACATTTCCGTCCAATTTCTAGTTTTTTCTGATGGCATAGCAAAGTATAATGTGATATCTCCAGGCTGAAAGCATTGGCATATATTTAAGTGCTATACATTGTATGCTCAATACATAATACATTGGATGAACTTGCCCTGCAGTTGTTTTTATATTTCCATCGACGTATTACTCCTCCAATTCTATACCACAAGAAAAACCAGCTAGCTCCTTTCCCATTCCAAAGCATCATGTTCCAGAATCATTGAATATTGCAGAATCGATAAGGATAATGTTTGTATATTGAGATTTGAGAGCGTTACATCTTGAAACGCCTACGGAATATTGCTACATTTTAAACGTCAGTTGAAAATGATATATTATGTTGTTACTTTTGTTGCACATATGGGATTGGGAAATTTACTTAAAACAACCAATTCACAAACGCTTTTATATTGTCGCAAAATCGGATGAAGTGGTTGACATCATTTCATTTATTGTAGCTTATTATTTGTTATTTGTTTGCCTCGAAATTTGAGTTACTCAAAATTGTATGAAGACGACAAATAACATAAAAAAACAGCTACGTAATTACCTAAGAAACTCCCAGAAAATGTATTTAGTTTTAATTTTTAAGAATGTACGACAAAACTTGGAAAGCACTTAAAGTACACAATCAGTATATGTAATTATTTTCAGGGTTCTCTATTTTTGAAGTAGAAAGAAGAGTTATATCTAGAATTCTCTAATTTCAATTTATTCACAGCAGCATGCTCACTATAGTCACGATGTGTCACCATTCGTGAGTAAATAAGATTCAATATCCATATTAAAGTTCCAAGAAAACTTCAAACTCAAGATACTGTAAATCAACGTTGAACTGAAATACTGATCATATGAATATACGCTTTTTCTTTTCCTTTCCTTTCATATTGTTTACGAAGGGTACATTGTTTCTCCGATCGAAAGTCAAGTTGCAAGGTGAATTGTCTTGATATGCCATTCAAGCCCAAGATATATCGGCCCTTAAGGCAAATAATGTCTAGGTAATTTTATTAAATTTCGTATTTCCTTATGACACCTCACTTGTCGTCTCGTCTCCAGCTAGTAATCACAGTATGTGGGAGTTTATGTATCCCTGTCAACTATTATTGGTGTCAACAAACATAACGGGCTACAAAACAGGTTTCTACCAAGATGTAAAATCGCTTCCAGTGATGAAACTTCAATAACTAAAGGAGTAAGGATCAGCAAATAAAATAGGAAAAGACGAAAAATAAACGCGTTACTACATGTACCATACACCATCACTGATTCCCATGGCGCTATGTGATAACAACATATGTATCATCATCATCATCATCATCTTAAGTCATATCCATGTGTGTGTATGTGTGTGTGCTTTTGCTACCGAAGTTTATTTACATCACATAAAAGTAATAAAATGTAAAAAAAAATCTATTAGAATTCGTATCCAATGCTTTATAATATTTCTTGCTTCAGTTTCACCGACACGAACAACATATATCACTATTATGTCATGTTTATATACGTTTTCATATCAGCAGCATGGTTATAGCTTTTTTGTTCAATGCCTCCAGCAGAATACTGTTGTGCTATATATGTGTGTACATGAGAGCTGCTGCTGTCACTGAAATACTCACACGAGATCATTCTTTCTTCTTAGTATTTGTTCTTTTGGTTGCCCTCTTTCCCTTCACGTCGTCTTGAAATAGAATGCACGCATGAAAGACAGGAAGAGGGAGTGGGGAAAAGCGGAAGGAAAACAGAAAGAAGCATACAAAATACTATAACACCAATATATATACAGAGAGTATTTTTTTGTACAATGTGTAAATACATATACATATATTTAATATGGTAACTTGAGACCCAGTTGAAGTAGAAGGAAGGAATGTTCATAAAGCAGAAAAGAACAAGACAAGATTTAACAGATATTAAAAAAGTTCACAATCGCACAAGCAAACCACCCAGACTTTTTATGTTGATAGCCATGTTTTTTAAGGAAAAAAGACTATCTTTTTTTTTGTTGGTGGCAGATGATATTGCTTTTAACATTGAGAATGTTTATCACACTCGGAATGGGTATAGTGTGAAGGAATTTGCCAAACACTTAATGCACTGCCCTATCTATTTATACATCATATAAATAAGGATTGAATGTCGTATTTGTTCTATAAATTACTAGAGAGTTCACCTAGCCTTGCATTTTTTTTATTGTCTATGAAGTTCATATCGGATTACATATCTGTGGCGGAAAGCAAAATTTACAAGGGCCTACTTAAATACATATATAATCCTTATGTATGTATGTGAATGTAGATATTAGTTACAAATGAATTGTAGACGTACCCTTTTCTCCATGTTGACGCTAGTATGCTTCAAGATACCAATGAAACCTTATACTTTCTAGTTAGTGCTAACTTTCCTTTGAGCAAACAAAGTTTGAAACTCAAACAAAATGGGATGATATGTGTGTTTTCAAGCACCGTCATGTTGGAATATATCCATCCAGAAATGATCCTTGTCTAATCAGGGGCTGGAGCAAGTAATCAATTTAACAAGTTGCAAACGTGTTTGACTTATGTAAATCAAGCCAGACACGTGCTAAAAAAGAGTTGCCATTTTATGCTTAAATTGTCTCACCACACCTCGTCTTTAACAAAGCTAGGAGTGAGAAACGTTGGAATTTGGAATTTGATACATAATCTTTTGAAGAAAAAGATTTTGATTTGACGGGTGACAACATATTTTTGCATGAATTTGTTTACAAAAGTCTAAATAAAATCTTCCATAAAAATAAATATGTATGATGTATAGAACCACACAAGATCTCTTTGACCCAGTTTAGCCAAAGGTGTTGTGTGCTGAAGCATCCCTAAGAAAACTCTCCTTGCATCTTGCTTTCACAACAACGAGGAGACGACAAATAGGGAAGGTATGAAAGGAAAATTGTGGCATAAGGATAATCTTGTTGGTAGAAGCACTAAATAAATTCTGAAGCACTTTAGTGGTTACATACGACTGACTACACGAAGTAATCCAGTTGTAAATAAATGGAAGAAAGACTAAACATGTCATGAAAGCATCTTTGGTTCTGCTAACCTCGGATTCATTCACTTTTTATTTTTCAAAGACACCATCATTGGGACAAGGCAATGGAAAAAAGTTTACATATATATACGTGAGCGTGTGCGTGAGTAGCTTATAATTCTCATGTGATGGTGGTGGTAAGGCTGAATCAAAGGTACATCCAATATCCAAATAGAAACTTGTGTGGATGGATATAAAGTCCACATACATACATACATACACATTTACGTGTAAGTTGTTGTGCGTTAGCTAGCCTAGTTGTCTTCCAGAGCATTCAGAAGAGTAGAAAACTGTTTTTCCATTACATTTTTGAATCTATAAAATGCAAGTCCAGGGTTTACACACTTTTATTCAACTTGTTTTTCAACTACGCACACGTAGGATGCCGACTTTCACTTTTCTCAACGTAAGGAAAAGGGGAGATTACATTCAAGTCTAACACGTAAGTCCAAAGAATCAGATTCAGGGGGATCGTCGGAGATCAAGCGAAATGATCATGTGCTTTGCAAACCTCTGTATGTATGAATGTATATATGAATGTTACATGTACATACAAGACTAGGATTCTAAACTATTACCGACTTACGTCCGTTATGTTGCATTAGAACAATAAGACACTCGTATAGAGCGCTCAATAACAACAGCAAAAAGACCACAGAAAAAAAGTAAAGGGAATAAACAAGAGAGAAAGAAGAAGCTAAGCTCTAGCAGTGGTAACAGCATGTGTGCCTACAAATCTCTTTTTTCAGGAGGAAAAAAAAGGAAGAAGGAGACCAAAAAACTCACCATGAGTGAGTAAAAAACTGAACTCTTGCAACTTGAATCCATTTTCACATACATTTATATACGCAGACAAACATACACACATATCCAAAGTATTTGTATCGTCATAACGTGTTCTACCATGTATATAAATTTATAGTTATTTGACCATAGTCCATAGTCGGTGGTGACCACTGATAGGGGTACGTATCATCCTGGATGGTGTCTTAAATACAAACCGAAACTTCTTGCACAAACGTTGACCAACTTAGACTACCTTGCGTGGACCATCCAACAACTTTCACCAAATTTTCTTTTTCAACAAGAACACCTTTCTTCAGCTCTATCTAATGGAGATGGTGTTTGGCTTATAAACTTTGTGTGTGTGTATAAGTTTTTTCAGTATCCCGAGAGAAAGTAGGAGAGTGAGAGAGGATGTGAGAAACTCCCGAAGCGTACATAAATACGTACATCCTCTTCCCTTGAGTTAACATGCGGAAAGCCAGAAACGGTTAAAGTATATAGTAAAAACGAAACTGGAAACTGGTAGAATGTTATTTATTTTTTAACGTGCTAACTTGCATCCATGAATGGGTTACCATAAGGTGAAGCTCCTCTCTGTGGTGGGATGGTTATAATGATCAGAAAGGAATTCAGCAATAATACTGAATGTGATAGGAAAGGGAAAAGGTGTTAGTGTAAAAATACCTACGTGCCTGTTGGTTGATCTTTCACCCTTCGCTTCCCACTTGGTTACTCTCCTTCTTCTTCTTCTTAGGGAAGCCTGGAGCAAAACAGTTGAAGATAATAATGCAAAATCTGTTCCAAAACACAGGCAAACTTTCACTTGATGCTTCTGTTTCTCTCCAACTCCTCTCTATTCTCCGGCTTCAATGTTTCGGTTTGAGAAAATGGATGAGGACCAGGGAGTTGAATGTATTTGCATGAAAAGGAAGTTGAAAACTTTCATAAATGACAATAAAAGAATATGCATAGGACTACTTATGTATCTATGTATATTTGCTGGTGTTTCCTTTCTATTGTAAACGGAACAATGATGATGCTACTCTAAAGAAGGAATTGGTATCGCAACGTAATAGCAATGCCTTATGGATGATAGGAGCCTGGTGACACAAGAAATGTGTCCGACGAATGCACAAAGTGAAAGAGACTAAAAAAACAGGAGAGGATAAAGGATAGGATCCCTCCTTCACTTTAAGTTAGAGCCTACCATACCATACCACCAACCAGTAGTATGGAAAGGGGGTTTAGAATGCCAAAAAACATGGTACATTCATTTCAAATTCATATCCTTCGCAAAGATTATAACAACATAAAGTATAAAAAAAGCATGCATGGTTTGGTATCTTTTTTTTTATATAAGTGGACGACGACTCACGGTAGTCATGTTACTCATTATTTTTGACGCCACGTGCATTTACTTTTGTATCTACAATGTATATGTACATTACGAAACTTTACATGTGTTAGACTTATCCCTAGCTAGAAGGAAAAAAACTAAGGAGACAAAAGAATAAATGGTATTATTAGCATCAAAAACAGTTGCAGAGGAGAGAAAGGAAGGGGAATAGGAGAAAGGATGAGAGAGAGCAAAAGTTATACAAAGAAAAGCTAATTTTTACAAGTACATTTGCTAGAGAGGAAACACAAGAAAAAAAGAAGGACACACACCAACTGCGGCCACATTACTATTACTCTTACTGCCACACAGTATATTGATGTAACATTCAAAAGTAGTACACCATTTCTAGCAAGATTTGTGGGTTGCTGAAAATCTTGCAGTGGAGTAGTAAAATGTATGTTTATAGTCATGCTCCTACTCTCTCGGCTTTCTCTTTTGATTCCAATTTTACAAAAAAAAGCATACAACACAGCAGAATGTAAATGTTGATGTGTCATTGCGGAAAGAAAGGATGAGGGTTTGCAAAAAAAACTATGTATGTACTATGCTTATGTGTGTATAATCTCAAAGTCTGCAGGAGCTGGATGAAAGACGCCGAAAATGGAAAAGTGTCTGCCAGTTTTGCTGCTACTGCATTTTTTCTCTCTCCAAAACACATTTTATTTACAACTCTTGCGGAGAAAATGAGTGCGTACAAAATTCTGTTAAGTATAAATTAGAGGGAAAGAAAGATACTAGGGAAGTACGACTACAACGTCGGATTTGCAGTTATGAAAAGTTATTTTTTAGAGAATAAATAAGAAGAAACATAAGGGAAACGAGGAGAGAAATAAGGAAAGCATAGCGGGAGGTAAAAGCCATTCATGGACACTGGCACTTTCCAATTTCTAACATTGAATAAGATAGCAGTTTTTCCCAGTTGAAACTTCATATGTCCAATTTTAGCAACAAAAAAATTTGAGCAAGAGTGAGTTCCATTCATTCACCACAAAATTCCTTTACCAGAACAGAAGTTGGTGGGAGAGCTGGTGACTGGAGTAGTGCGGGCGAGAAATAAGTGGTTAGGTTAGCAGTGAAAATTTATCTATAAGTATAAACGTTCGTAATAAGTATGTTCAAGGTGTGAGAAATAGTTAATTCAACGTGCCACACTACATTCTCTATCTTGTTATTTATCCAAAGGGAGACAGGAACCGAATGAAAAATTGAGCTAAAAAGGAGTAGTAATACCATTTTCTACAGCACAAAGGCTTGGTGTGTGGCATGCGTCTCCTTTACTTGCACACACATTTCTTCAGCATTTTCTTTAAGCTATGAGAGTAGTGAGCATCAGATCCTCAAAAAAAAAGTTCAAGTTTCCACGATTTGAGATATATCCTTGTCTTGTCTGTCCCATGTTCAAACAACGGGGTGTTAGGTGAGGCATACAAGTGTTATAACGAAAATGTGGGCAGGGTATAGCGGAAGGAAGCTCTAAAACTGGACAGCTCCACAAGATATAATTAAGGGAGAAGCCAGGAGACTGTATGAATTCATCTGTTTGAAAGAAAGTACTTTTTGAAGGAAGCAGTTATTTGGAGGATGGCATGTGACTGAAAGTGAAAGTGGTTCTGTACATTGTAGTCCTCTGTTACGCTCCTTTTATCCTTTCATGTATCATGTGATGGTGATGTGATGAGGAAGGCGTAAAGTCGGATAGTTACTATAAGGGCTCTCTCTTATACTTATGTTTCTAAATGCGTGCATAACAATCACGGAGCTCGTTCGTGAACGTGAATGCATATGATATTCTAAGTCTGCTAAATATTATAAGTACTGCGATCATTTCTCCTTCCTTACGCTAAATTTTATCTCCCATTCATTCACTCATTCATGAATAAAGGAGTGAAAAGAGATGGCCAGTCTGCTCTTTCTCTCTGTTTACATTCTACTTGATTTGCTTGTGCTTTTTCAAGATCCTATTTCATTCTTTCCTACAGCTTCACTCACCACACCACTCCTATCTCTAAATCTATTAGGAGCTGGAAGCTGCTCTGTCCTTCCTATCTCTCTTTCTCTCTCTCTCTCACTCTCTTTCTGTCTTTCTCAAGCATGTTTTTTGGTTGGTTGGCAAACATAGGCAAATTTCTTACGAATAATTACCCAACGGTGGCACTAGCCCTTCTATGCAAGAATGCTCTGCTTTGTGCACTGCAATGCACGCGTATCGTCTCAAAGCCGAAGGAAATAAAGGGCTTGAGAGACAAGGAACGCTTGGAAAGGAGAAGAAGAAGTCTCAGAAGACAAAAGGAAGAAGTGGGATGAGTGAGAGTGAAGGAATGCTTGTATGTTTTTCATCTTCTCATTAGACACCTCTATTATCATTGTTTGAAAGAAAGACGACAGAGGCTTCCCATGTTCTTCCGAATATGATTATTACACACATACACACCATTAATATACAAGGGAATATAAGTGGAACGTCTTTGCTGATACTTTGAAAAGTCCTTTTTCCTCAGCGCTTCAGAAGGAATAAAGGCGACAGTTTTCCATCATCATTTTGTGGCAGCTGCTGTTTTTATGCTGGCTCTGGCTCTACAAACTCCTCCGTGTGTCTTGACGTGCCTCTGCATTTTATTCATTTTATCATGTAATATGTAACACCCTATTATTGCTTTGAAAGGAGTGGGGGGAAGAAAGTAAGAAGTATGTATGCCTACATCATCTCTTGTTTCCCTTGTTTTTTGTGAACACTTTTCTCCACTTGTGGTTACATTACTTTGCCTATTATGTGATAAACTTGAAGCCTATGTGTTGCATACTATGTTGGCGCATTTTTTGGTGAAGGTAGAGATCAAGAGAAAGTAAAAACCATATTTTTACCCTTCATTTCTCAATTTCACTTCAATTTCAAGCATAAAAGCGTTTCTGGTGAAACTACTTTTTGACTATTGCACTCACTAGCTCTTACTACTTTTTTGCTGCTCCGCAAACTACACTTGCTTTCACTGGCATGCCACCACTCCTCTAGAAAAAAAAGTTTCTTTACTGTTGAATGAAGAGTGGGTGTTGGCTCTTTCACCGTTGCTATTACTGCCGTTATCAGCCTTCTTGAGTTTGTACTTCGTGAAACAGCTCAAAAACGAGCTACTTCAACTAGAAAATGTACATGATGTGATGATGCTGAGCAGTGGCTTTCCCCCCGTTGGAAAAAAACTGTTTCATTTTTCTAGCTCCGAATTTGGCTAAAAGCTAAAAAAAAAAGCTGGTGGTCCTGCATTACTTTTATTATATGAGGGAGCCCTTGTTCTTTTATTTTCCCCGTCTCTATCTCCCTCCTCTGGCTTTTCCCTGTCTTGCCTCTTCTTCCCATTATTTTATACACTTCCAACAACCTTCTGCCTGTAACGACGATTGTGTGTGCAAGTATAATAATATTATATTAATATGCTTAAAACGGGAAAGGAGTAAGTAGTAAGCCTCATAGCAAAAACACTCTTTCCTCTATATATATAGCTACTTGCTGTAAGCCACTTTGTGCAGAGTATCTTCCTCCCAAAGACAAGGAGAGGAGAGCGGACACAAAGCAATTAGAATTGTAAGCAACTGAGCAACAGTAGTTCGATTCAAGTCGCTCTGGTGGCTATTCTCTTGGCTCTTTTACTCATTCGCATAAGGGAAAAGAGCCACCTTTGGATCTTTTCTGGGCGGAAATTAAAATCTCGCTTTCCACATCCTTCTGTTATTAGTGGGAGAAAAACCTAATAGCTTATGCTAGACTCCTTCATATATTCAGATGTAGTAGCGGCAATGTGTGTGTGTGTGTATGTGTGTCTTGTCTAGTCTCAATAGTTTTTTTTACTTTCCGTCCCTTTTTTATTATTACTTAAAGTCTGAGTTGGAGCAGCTAAAGCCCCAATAAGTTTTTGCGTGGAGGCTATGAAGATGGATCCAAAAAACATTGCAAAATTCTGTACACGGCATAGCGTGAAAATAGCGCGTATGTCTGCTGCTCGTTCCTTTCTAGTGAGAGGATTTGGTTTGCTCCATATATTGAAAGTTTAGCACACATAACTGACTGGTGAGTGAAAGTCAAAGAGACACAACTAAGTAGGAGAGCGCATTTTCGTTGGTGAAAGTTGAGACTTGGTTGATGTGCAACACGATGGGCAAGTATTAGAAGGAGTTGGAACACTAATAATACAGTATTATGGGGAACGTGATGAGCTTTAAAGTGAGACGTATTTGTAGGCTGAAGACATAAACCTGTATTTTACAATTCCATCATGCTCCTTTGACGCAAGAATCCATTTATGCATTTAAAAAGCACATTTCTCTAGGAACAAGGGCAGCACGGACAATTTCACTCGAAAAGTATGAGAATGACAGTGGAATTATAATAATAATGAGACTAGGGAAACAAGAATATATGTGCTGGATATAACAAAATACTACTACAAATATTTCCACGCGGTATAGCCATAGAAGACGAAGTTCATTTTCGTTAGAGAAGAAAGAATAGCTGCTTAACAAAAGCTATTCGTCGACAATTGGACTGTGAGTCAGACATTGGATTGGAAGAAGAGAGTACTGGTAAACGAGAAAGAGAGATATAGAGGCGAGAAAAGAGAGCCCAATACTTTTCCGTCGGGCACTTACATGCATTGATGAAGATGCCAACTGCGGCCCATTTAAATCCGCATTTAGCTCCATAATTATTTTGCCCGGAGCAGCAAGTGTGTAGTTTGTTGACGTCCGTAGGCTACCCATCTCGTTCATTTGTGCTGAAACAGAGAGAGAGAGAGATGAGATACAAGGGAATGAATGGTGAGGGCCTGGGAAAGGATGAGAGAGTTGGCTGGTATGGTAAATGGTGATGGTGCTGCTTTTGACTACAACGGTCGTAGCACTTAACTGCACGCCACTTTCTACTGTCTCATTATATTATTATTACCCCAAGCCAGCGCTACTCCTATTACAATATTATTGTTATTGTCGTTGTAGATTAAAGATTCTTCACCAGCAAATGAATGAGTTTAGCAAGACAGACGCATGTTCGTATTTACAGCCAAAGGGGAAGAGACCTTTCCCAAGAAAAAAATCGGAGGAACGGGCGACTCATAAAGCACATTTTTTTTCACTGATTTCATACTTACTCTTAAGCATCTCTCACTATTTGGATGGAAACGACAAGTCAAGTCAACTCATGGCAAGCTAGTAGCAGATGCCACGCGTTTAGGAGCCTTCAATCCGTATAATATGCTTAGCTCATTCTGCGTTTCCTTTCTCTGGTCCTAACTCCCTTTGAAGGATGGAAGATGGAAGAAATGAGAAAAAAAAGATTCAGTTTTTTTCTTCATCTACACAAAAAACATATATCTTATGGTTGTTGGTTGGTAGCAGAACGAGAACTAGCTTTTTGCACTTGTCCTTCCTCATGGCACTTATAATGAACATACCATTATGATAATCCTTAAGAGGTTGCCGTCACTCGCTTTTGGTGCAAGAGGTCGAAATCCTTGGGTGCCTTATCGGATGTTTCCAGCTTTAACCAAGTTTGCCTTAGCTTTCACACTGGGATAAAGTGTTGTAGTTACTCGTTTTTACAAACTTTCACTACTTTCTCCTTCCTGGCATACATACATTACATACGTGCGTGTTCAAGCTAAGGAGAAATGAAAAAAAAAATCTTTAAAAAAAAGAGAGCCTCCAGTTCAAAACAGTTTTTATTCTGGGTTGAGCAAACCCTGTACATTAACATATCTCATAACTTATGTTACTCTTAAAAAATATGCTAGTCTGACTTTTCCATGTACTCATAACACTACTACGAACTCACTCACCCACCCATCTCATGCATATCAACACGCTGTAGGCAATCTTGGCCTGATAATTGTTGGAAAAAAACTTGTACCCATACATATGTAGATGATAACGTCCACGTATTCCCCACACGAGGGAAAATAAATGTGAGAGTCTTCTTAATCCGCCTAAAACTAAAAACTTGGCGTTGAAACTTTGTCAACACACCTCCTTTCCTACTGGTTGCAACTCAGTTTTATATGTAAAAACAAGATGGTATAAAATCTGATATGAGTTTTGGTTTAGTACAACATTTCTCAAAAGGAAATATAATGAAAGAGTCCACAAATTTTTAAAGCGGTGTGTAGCAAGCAAAACATGTAATAAAAGATCATCACTTGCTTTCATATTCTTGGTAATACTCTTCATCTTTGTAATTTTGGGTAAAAAAAAGGCCCTAAAATTTTCTGGTGCATGGATGACATGACATGGATGGTATTCCGTATTAAAATAACACTTCAAGTCTTCCCTTTGTGCTCTCAGCTGCATATTTCAAGGAATACAATACCCCTCACATATTTTTCCGTACAAGAAGATTTATGTTGGTGGTGAGAAGAGCTGCAAAAAAAGGCCCCTGATAAAAGTGAATATATCAATTTTCTAAAGTGTATTTCTGCCTTTATCATGTTCCCCGTCGTAAGATCTGAAGCGCTCTTCATTTACGGTGGAATAAGTAATATTGCCAACACTCGAAATATATTGGCATTGTGTGGGAACAAGAGGAAGAGAAATGGTATCATTAGAGGAGAGGAATGAGAAGTGTTATGAATTCTAGGTAGAGCGCCTACCGACGGATGGATGAATGGCAGGAAAAAGGTTTGACTGATGAATGTTGTTTTGTTGTTTGGTTGACTTGTAGATGAGCCGATGAAGGAAGGGCCAGATGATTACTATGATAAGGATACGTTGGAACCACTTCCCTACTTTGACCGCAATGCGACTATCAACACAAACCTCACAGTGCAAATGGGGACAGACGTCTTTCTTAGCTGTCGTGTCAATCGCTTAGGGAATAAAACGGTGAGTGCTCACTTTTCTAGGCGAAATATAGAGTTGAGTCGTATCGTATCGTATTCTATCCTATCTTATCAAAGCATTCTTTCTTTATTCCTTTGAAAATAGTAGTGGCACAACTACTTTTACAACTTAGCACACTACTTGTTGTTGTCCTCTATTCTTTGTGGTGATCATGTCGATCCCAATATTACTTGGAAGGGATTCAACAAAATATATGATTTCCATGATGATCATCATGAAAATGATGATGATGATAATGCGTTGATGCTGTTCTGTCTCTTCTTGTAAAGACATATGTGAATATAAATGCGGGGAAAGAACATCATGGTTCCATGTCGCTCTTGTATTATTACGAGAATATGTGAAGTGAAGGGAAGAAGTGGTAGTTGTAAACCAAAGAAGTGGCTGGGCGACACAATATAAGCTTCGAAGAAACGAGAAACAGGGCTGTCATAACATTGCATTCATAATACCATCCAAATCTATAGTGGTTCTGGATGGGTACCAGGTTTTTGCAATATATTGCTGTTGAAAATGACGGCTAAAATCATTTTTGCTGCCTTCAACATGATTGTTTACAAACTGAAGAACGACAGCAGCAGAAGAGCAATATTGAGAAGTGCTTTGATCTCATGTGTGTACATGATGTGCGAGTGACATTCGTTTTTTTCTTGGGAGAACCTCTTTTTATGCAGTCGTTTCTTCATAACATAACATAACAGCACAGAACATACGTTCACACACGTAAATAAGTTTTTTTTTCTTAAACAACCGCATATCTTTTTCTACTGAAATATTATAAAGTATTGAACTTTTTTTTGTAAAATATCAACCCAACTCAACCTGGCCGTCTTTCTCAAGTCTTGACAAAATAAGAAGAGAAGAAATGCCAGGAGAGGGAGGGAATCCAATAGATATCCTTTCCTCTTTGACTTTATAGTGTACAAACTGTTAGAAAAGTCATGCTAAAACATTTTTTGCAGTTTACTTGCACCCATTGTCTGTATATTCCTTTCTAGTTTTCACCTCGTAATCTTTTCCTCACTGCTTTCACTTCGTGAAGGAGTATGTGCATAAGTAGGTATAGCAAGTAAGTATGTATGCGGGTCCCTGTTTGTCTGTTGAGTCTAGTCCTCAAAATTCCATCTTTCTCAAGTATCCGATAGGAGAGAGATGAGCAGCATAGTACCAAAAACTCAGCATAATGTGGTACATGATTTTGACTGGGTTCCTGTCTCTCTCGTCTGAGAATGAAAGCTGAGAAGAAGTTTATGCCGTTGTGTGAATCCCATTACAAAGATCAGCCAGCAAGAGGAGAAGACGTCGAGACTCTTCTATTTATGCATGTACCAACCTCTCCATCGTGTCTGGTAATGATTCAAGTAGAACCAAATCCTTGTGCTTTTACTTTTCTCGTACTTTCAAATTCTCTGAAATACACATTGCAAACACGCACATACATTCAGCCATATGGCACCAGTCACCACTTTCCATCAAACCTTTTATACCTTTCCCGAACCAGTTAAATGCATCAGAGTCATGTATTATGTATGCACATTTATGATCCACAGCTGCTTGTAGTCATTCAACATAGGGGGAAAACCTTATTCGTCATATGCATGTGGGTCCTTGTGACTCGGCGGATTATTAACGGTTTTTGCTAGGAACTCAAGGAATTTTGCAGCAAAAAATAAAGCAAGAAAACAGGAAACTCTAGGACAAGAAAAAATATACTACCTAGGTAGCATTAGCAGTGTTTTGTAATAAAATCTGTGCAGTCAACTGTCCCAAATTAAATAGACTGTATAAAACTCTGAAAAGTTGAAATATATCGATTTTATTTCATCCGGAAAAGTCATTTGCAACGAATGATGCACACGCATGAAAGATGAACCGCGATGTCTATGATTTACAACCAGAGAACCGGTTTATCCGCAGGATTGCTGAATGTCCATATAATCGGCTTTGAGCATATAAAATCAATGTGCTATTAGAAATGAGAAGGGCTTGGCAAACCATCGGTTTTACTGTCGTTTAAAAAGCATATGAAATTGTGACAACCACATATAACCGATTAAATGAGCATCAAGTCCAGCTGTCTCGGTAATATCCGAAACTATTATTGGGCTACACTGCTTATCTCCTGTTTATGAAGTTTCCTATTTATAACATAATATGTACATATGTTAGAAAGAAATTCGTATATGAATTCGTGGCACAACTGGATGCAATGACCACAGGTCTGTGGAGTGGAACAGTTTTTGCTGTTGTAGTTTAAGCCATAATTAGTCGGCAATTGTCAAATAATCCCTTTCGAACAGTCTATTGAATCGAGTGTTGTAAAGTTTAGCCATAATCGTTGCAAACTTCTAAGAGATTATATCCTTTCTATGAAAAGTATACTATGGGTAGCTTGGTCCACTGGATGTATGTATTTTGGCAATATACAAATATAGAAATAATGAAAATAATCGAAGGTGTATGTCAAATTGAAATCTATGCTAGAAACGTTTTTCCACAGGGGTGTATTATTTGGTAGTGCAGATGTCCATTTCCGTGTTGACTAAACAATAAAAATAAAATGCAAGAACCAAAGCTTGAACCTTTATCATTTAATGTAACATTAGTAGACATCCCAAATATGCGCAGTTACATTCGAGACAAAATGTACATAATATCCATACGAAATATGAAATATGCTTGAATAAGCAAAGCTTTGTCCAACTAAGGTAGGCATGTAAAAGGCATCCTTCTATTAGTATTTCTTAGCTCAGAGTATCACCATATATATCTTTGAGTTTCGTGATCAATAATGCTGTAACCAAAAACATTTATCCCTTATAAATCGTATTTTAAAATCACTTAAAAGTAAGTTTTATCATAACACTTGCAAATGTATTTTGCAAACCATATATTTTAATAAACATTCGTTGCTTTCACAGAAAAAAGACTTTATTGTTGTAGAACATGATAATCTGTTAAACAAATTTTTAACAGCAACTTCAAAACTCTATATCCCAATTTAATTTTTTAAAAATTTTATTCCTGGCAACATTGCTGCATCTGATAGGTTTTTACATCCAGTTTACAAAAGTTTATTCCCATTTATATCCAATATAGTATATGTCATGTGTATGCACACATGTCTTCTTTCATTTGACCAGCAAACCGAGCAATACTTTGTGTCAAAAGAAGAAACATCTCAGCCTGTTTTTCACGACTCAAGATTTGTTCAAATCGTACAGTGGAAAGCTCAAAACGCGTTTGTATGGTTCACTGTGTCTTGTGAAGAGCTTCGATCTGTGTTGCACATTAGACAAGAAGATGGTAGCCTCTTCCGGCTGAAATAGTGAAAATGGAGCTGTTAGAGTCAGTTGCAGAGAGACAAAGTTAAGATAGAGAAGAAAATGTGATGAGCTTAAACTTGAAATGGTCTTATATTCCCACAGAGACATACAAACCCTCACGCCTTAGTACAACATACATTTATAATGCATGCGTTCAACCTTTTAAAACGTCATGTATCTCAAATAAAGGGTAGCAGAAAGTCTTCATACGGACGTTAGAGTAAAAGCTCCATCATGGATTTAGAACGACCAACCAAGGAACAAGATATGATGACTTGCGAATAAAAACAAAGACAGGTTGGCCCCACGCCACGAAGGTTGCACAGTTTGTAAAAAAAATCATCGTGTCAAAAGGAAAAGCTGTTCTCCAAGTTTGTCATTTTAAAATGTCAAACCAGCAGTTTAAACTGTGAAGTTAGTGGGTCAGTATATGTATCTGCATTGCATCTAAGTTTAGCCAGTGATTACATATTTTGTTAACCATAGAGTCAACTTTAAACAAATTTAAAAATGACAATTTTGGTATCTAACGGAGTTATTTAATGTGAGAAAGTAAATTATATTGGAATGACACTTTGCCACTCTAAGACAACTTTAAGTTTGCCATTATAAGAATGCACGTCTTCAAAAGTCAAGTTAAAATGGCAAATTGGCATTAGAAAGAACCCCATGGTACCACATGACAAGGTTGAGCAGATGGATGGTTGGTTTTGTACTTCAAAAGTGTTTGCCCATAAAATCACTGCAATTATTAGCAAGTTGTGACAGCTTGTGTGAAGAGCAAATAAGTAAAGAAGGACCAACTGTCAGTATGCATTCGAGTTTATGAGTCCAACTACAACTGTCAGCTTAGAAAACGGAGGATGATCATACTAGTGAAAATTTGTGCCTGCTGTAGTGGTCGTTTCCTCCTCTCCTTTCTTCTCATCACTTTGGATAGACTTTAGTGTGGATTCTTCCGGTTACACGAACCCAATTTTTCCACTAAATGAGCATCAAGGGATCAAGGTAAAGGAGTGTAGGCAGGAGGCAATGTGGTTGTAATTTTATTACTTGGTTCAATGCGTATTTCTAAGCAAAGACATACTTTTGTAGTTAAGCAGTTACATTTCCCATATGAATATGCACTTGCAAAGCACTTATCTTCTATAGTTTTTGAGTTTTTGAGACGACCATTGTTATTAAAATAGTAATAAGATGAAGTACTAAAACAGGAAGCTCTATGATATAATTAATGACACACTTTATCGAGTTGACATTGTGAACATAGTCCCACCCATACATGCTCCAGTAGATCCTCTTACAATGCTGAATGTTTACTTGTAAAATATTTGTGTTTTACTACTTACATTATGAATCAAACATGCAAAATGTATGGCCAGCAACGTTTCAGACTGCGGTTTCTAAAAACCTGGTATTTGTAGAGGATCCAACAAAGCAGCTATACATATGGAACTGCTCTGTGTAGGCACATGCATGCAAAAGAGTATATATAGGGAGAGTACACTGGCTGGACATTGGCTTGATAGTGTCCGTCTTATAAGTATGTGCGGTCAGTAGGTGGTAGTGGTAATGGTTATCTGCTGCTGCTGCTGTTGCATTTCTCCATTTGTCCTCTAACCGTAACCGGGAAAAAGAAAGAACAAGGGACCATTCTTGTGATTAAGGAGCTATTCTAAATTCTAGCCGAGAGCCACTAGTCATATAAATAATATGACATTCTCAGCTCATGCAGCAGCCTCTTTTGGTTTCCTCCGAGCGAGGAAGAGATATATGGGTCACTTTTACTACGATTTCATTGCTCCGCCACAACTACCACCACGGTTAATATTTCTGACTGCTTCTATATATATTTCGGAGAAAACTTGAGAGAGAATACGTGGGGGAAGCGTTAGCATTTTCTAACGCCATTTGGGTGAGTGTGGCTATGGTACCTGGCACGAATTTCGAACAATTTCTTTCAAAAGTTGGGAAGAACACATTTTTATTGCATCTGTGCCATGTGAAGAAGTGAAGAAGTAACGGGGATTGAGTGAGAAAAAGGCTATACGTGCATTACTTCCAGGACACCACAAACTCCAAGTGGCACATGGACGACGCAAGTACTAGTGGGAAAACAAACTTCTGAATACAGTTTCATCTTTGAGTCAACATTTTTGAAGTGAAAAAAAATACCATTGGATTCCATCTGACCATAAAATTGAATCGGAAAATAGGAATAAAAAAGAAAACAAATTCTGTGTATCGTTAGGTTCCATCTTAAAGTAGCTCAGAAAGTTTCATTGGGGTGTCTTGAGCTAACAAAAACAGTTTTTGTCATGATTTGGAATAAGTTTCTTGTTGTATACACTTTGCCCCCATTAAATTTTCAAACTCAAAAAAAACTATGCATACCTAGGTAAAGTTGTGGGTGGGAGAAGTTAAATGCATTTCATTCAAAGTTTCTTCTATAAACAATGTAGACCTGACTTCTGACTTTTACTCTCATCCATCAATAGATCGCTAGTCGGTATGTTTTCTTTGATGACGTCACACTGCCTAAGGGGCAGGGATCGAATAGACTAATCGAGCAACCATGGGAGGTTCTGGAGCTGTCAACACGCTTTTACCTTGAACATGTACGAGAGCAGTACAAGACAAGATGAAAGATGAGAACGCATTTAACATTATATGTGGATGTTTATCCGTCACCTATTTCATTCCCGGGTGTAGTCTATTTATAACATTTGTAAGAGCTGCAATGCAACCACTTTTTGTGAGCAGCTTTTCTGCATCTCAGCCAGTCTGGGAGTTTTTGCAAAGTTACATCTACTATGGCTTGGCATGGGTATTAACATTAACCTTTTCATCCAAACGTTAAACATTGATTAATATACTCATAGTAACATGTTAAACCAGATGTTAAATACATTCCTTCCACATTTCTTCCTAATGGTGAGGTCAAGCTGTTAACCTTTCACATAGCTAAATTTACTTTCTTAGTCATATGCTAAAGTGAAGTACAGAATTAGTAAAAAAAATACGCAATGCCTTGCTAAGCTTGGATAATGCTTAAATCTCACGTTGCACCAATAATTTCAGCGTCGGAATTTCTCTGTGTTATCAATTTTATTATTTCTGAAGTAAGGCTCCCTTCTAATCAAAATATTAGTGTGAGGATTGCGATTTTAATCAATAATTAGATCATTCCAATAGTTTGCCCTATATTTGACAAAGTAGGTATGCTTTTGTTTCACACACTTTAGATGCTTTTGGTAGTTTATGACTAGTAGCCAGTTCTCCCCATTCTATTTGAAAAATTGGGTTTCGGCACCTACCTGTTATTTTGATATGTTTACCCATTGCAGTTCCTACCAACAAAACAGAGTGTGTGTGTTTCTTACATTTATATATCTTGGAATACATACAACGCTGCTTCTTTCTCAGTGCATGAAACTCGACGACGATGAAATAGGATTTGGCTATAATATATCCTATATTTACAGGATTTCCTTCTCCTTCTCGCGTTCTTCGTTTTCTGTCTAGCGAGTTTATGTGAAGCTTTTAAGAACGTGAAGAAAATCCAAAAGGCTGGATGCTAGTAAAAGAGAAACTTGTTTTTATCGTGTTTCTTTCATGAAAGATATTGCAATAACATATCATCCTTATTAAGCTACAAAATAGAATGTACTCCCTACTCGGTAGAGACATAATTAATTTATTGTACTGTTTGATGGTCGTATAGCTCCATATTTACTAGAAAAAATGTCTACTAGCATTACAAAATAGAACGACAGTCTCTAACAAAAAATCCCAAAAGTTTTGTGAATCCAGTGGCATTGAGTATGTGGACTGGAAAATGATATCCATCCAAATCAATTTTCAAA
Source organism: Orchesella flavescens (assembly GCA_964034955.1). Taxonomy (NCBI): domain Eukaryota; kingdom Metazoa; phylum Arthropoda; class Collembola; order Entomobryomorpha; family Orchesellidae; genus Orchesella; species Orchesella flavescens. Next base: position 30,982,357 of record OZ035953.1, read on the forward strand.
AGGCCACATGACTGTCGCAGAATACTTGCTTCCTTTTTTTATCTGGAGTGCGTGTTTTATAAACTATAGTTTGTACGCAGTTTCTTCGGTACGGCCACGGCCGAAATAAATTTCTGATTTCTACAAGTCCTCTTTTTAAGTTGCAGTATGGTTACTTCAATGGATTTTTTATTTCTGTAGAAATGTAGACCAACCTACCTACAGGTTTGACTTAAAATACCCCTCACAAATTTCCAATCATTCTAAAATCACTACGTAGCATTAGCTGGTGAAGCCAAATCCATTAAATTGTGGCAGTACCGTAATGGGTTCTGGCTTAAAGTGAAAGTAGAGTAAAAGTTTCAGTGGCATAATACGTGACCAAAATCTTTTAAACAGGGACTACACATACATTATTACGTTACTCTATACATTAACCTACTAATTAAGGGAGAAAAGTAGCAGAAGGTCTTTTCCAAAAAAAAAGCAAGGCCCCGCACAGCTCTCCAACTGACACACATATTCACACACGGGAACAAATAAATGCAAGAACAAGTTTGAAGTTAGCTATGATCGTAGTGGAACAATGCATGACAGCACCATATTGGCAAAAACTGTACTACACTGACCATCACGAGTGTTATTCGATGAGTGGCCGCAGAAACAATGTGTTGTGTAGGTAGGGATCCCCACTTTTTTCTGGATGAAAATCGTTATATCGGCCTTTACTAAATTCTTGTAAGGTTTGCCAGCCTCTTTGATGTTGAAAGGGTTCTTGTCCAGGGTGCAACTGCCGTGAATAGTTTCCCTGATGATGTGATCTAGTTGAAGATGAATGGAGGATAGAAGGAGAAAATGACACAAAATAATGGACCATTACAACTCCTGTACCTATATACCTTTCTTTTTTTGCCATTTGGTCAAAACTACGCTCATTTGGAGGAGCACCACAAGAAATAGATAACAGAGACCATACCCTCTGCGGCAGCAGCTCTTGTTTGAACAGTTCCATCAACATCTTTTACGTGTGGACAAATACATAAAGCCCCCTTTTTTTACTTGGGGCGGACATCAGACAAGCAAGTAAATGATACAAACACATGAATGAGGAGCGTTTTTTTTCAATTCCAAAAACAGGTTCTAACAGAAAGGGATAGATCGGTAAATAAAGATGGAGGACGAGAGAAGAAAAACGCAAAGGATTTGAAAAAAATTGAAATGGGAAAGAGAAACAGAGAATAGGGCTTGTTATCTTCTTCAGATCATTTCCATTGTGTAAGTTAAACACTTGCCCACTTCATGTTAGCATTATGTATGTAGCTTTAGTTTTCTCTGAAGCTCAATAAATCTAATTTTAAAATGCAATTTAATGATAATGGTTTCCCGTCGATCTCGTCCCTGACTCTGTGAGACTGCTACTTACTTACTATACCCTTCTTCTTTCAAAGCTGTCGAGAGATGAAAGTAGGGAAATCAACTGGATCTTTACACGAACGGATGGTCCAATATATTTTTGCAATATAATATGTAAGAAGTACATATTATGTAGTACCAAAGGAACAAGAGCAACTACACTAGAATTCAGATCATGTGGCTGTAGAATCCCTTGAATGTATGGACATATGTACAACATAATAATCACCTATATATACACATGTGTACAAGCACTCACATTCATGGTTGCATGAGCCCTTTGGCTCAATTCAAGTTCCACCAAAATGAACGAACCAGCAGCCACAGTCCATTTTATTTGCGTTAGTTGACGCCACTTTCAAGACTAGTGTTACTGTAAAAAGCGTATTACAGAAGTGCTCGCCTATTTCCAAACGCTTGCCAAAAAAGATACATCAAGTAATAAAAGGACCAATTGTAGCAAAGCTTTTTTGAAGCGGTGGCACAACCAGACATATTCACTACTAAATTAAGGTTGCACTAGCATAAAAGCAAAATATTATCATTCAATGGTGAGCTAACAGACTTAATTTATCCTTTATTCCAAGCCCCATGCTCAGAATCTCGGCTAATCTGACTCCATCCCATAGATGTAAGCCTCATGAACCATATTCCTGTATGGAAGCTGTCGTCAGTGAACTAATGCCTAGTCACAAATATAGTTGGAACCAAAGGCGGCATGGAGAAAAAGTTTCATGTCGAAATGCTGCTCCATACACAAGTCACTCACTTCGTCAGCCGTTCATCAGAGAAATGGCTGGATGTAATGTGAGCCACGAGTATAATAAGGATGTACATGCACTTACATGCTGACGTAGAGAGACAGAAAAATGGTAGCTTCAGTTAGCATATATACAAACTATGAATGCGTTCTTTGGCAAAGATTTGCATGAAAGACTTGCGTTGATGTTCTTACAACCATGTTTTTTTAATATTAAGTAAATATGCATCATTCTCTAACTACTTGTACAAGTCTACAAATTTGAAATATACTTATATATTTTTTGGTTGTATTACATTGCTGAATCTTGTGAAATGAAGGAATTGAAGCGATGTAAAAACTAAAGACAAAGTTAGTGGCAATTGTAACAACACCAACTTCATGTTGGCTTGAATGGCTATTTGGGCAAGTGCCCAGTCAGTCAGCAGTAGTCAACTAGTCGGCGCTCTATATTTTTACACATGTATATCTAATATTTATCGTTGGAAAAAGAAAGCAGCTCAACCTAGTAGTATATGAACATTATGTGCTCATCCCAGCAGCGAAGAATAGGACATGCTACTTTTACCAGCGGAGCATGGCTCCTTTCTCCAATGAATAGATATTTTAGATATCCCTTATTTTTTTTCCAGAATTGCTTTGTGTGGTTAAGTTAGCCTTTGACTGTGTACAACACAATTTGTTTGAGAGAGATTTTTGTGAGAAAAATGAGAACCCTACTTTGTATAGTTATACCAAGATCCCAAACTAACACCACTACTCGTAGCTGGTAGCTAACCAACACTAATATTAGCGCCACCACTCGTGGTAGAACAAACACGAAACAAGATTAAGTATCGTTTTTGCCCTTACGAAAAAGCGAAATATATAGGAAAGCTAAAGCCAGCAGGGTTGAATCTAAAGTAGATCCATCTACGACAGAGTGGAAGGCTCGTGTGTGTGTGTGTGGCATCAGCATCCGCCACAACTGTACGCTTAAAAGATGCACGAAAACTACAATAATGCTGGTAAAACTAGTAGCGTCGTGTTGTAGAAGCAGTGCTACATCATCACACAAGTACAACTCCATACGTCGCACTTTTATAGTTATAAAACAAGATTGAGAAAAAAATGAAATAGCATTAATATTCTTGCTGAGCTTGGCCTCAAAATAATTTGATACATTGTTCAGTTACATAATACATCGTTGGAGCAAACTTGAGCGTTATGAGATCCTACCCACAGCTTCTGCTGATTCCTTCATTCCCTATTCTCCCTTTTTTTATTTAGGTCTACTTGGTCAACTAGCATTTTTCAACACAAACTAGTTTATGTATTCCATAAAGAATATCAGATTTGTGTACTGATGCTAATGGTCATCTCTTTCACAGACTGGAGCGAGGGAGACATGATATCGTCTCTGGTGAATGCACATATTATGTAAGCATATCGTGTAACTTATATAATCTAATCTAGTATCAGTAGACTGCATCACATCATAAGCGTTTGTGCTACAAGGATCGTGAGGGTATACTAACGAGAATATTATAAACAATGGAAATATTGGCAAGAGGCTTTCTTTTTTGAGTTCCCCTTCTTAAAATTATAATTTTCCTCGTGTCAACCTGCATAATGCTTTCCTTTTTTCTCGTCCGCAACTTTTTGTTGTAGCTTTTTTTTGCGTGCTTACGTTTTCCTCCCTCGTCTCGTCTCTTCTTTTTCCATGCAAAGGCACACCTAATCCAGACACATATATATTCCACTTTAATGCATGCACCCATTCATGCATGCTCTCCATGTGCATGTGGTGAAACGAGAGCGGAACACTGAGCACCTCAATCTCCAATCAATCTCGGCTCGGCTCATGCCACACATACCCAACTATAATTCTACTTCCAGACAGCAACAGCAGTACCATCATCATCATAATCATGTTTTTTTTTCGTTTTCGTTCCTGTGAACAGTAGAATCAGTGTTATAAGTATTTCCCGAGATTCTTCTCTCTTTTTTTCGGAGGGATACCTATAAAATCGTAAAAATCATCAGTGTTCTTCTTCATTGTACCACTTTTTTCTTTTTGGGTTTCTTGCAGATTTCGTGGATGAAAAGAGATGAGAAGAATAATCTAAAACTGCTCACATACGGCCTCGTCACGTACAGTTCGGATGCTCGTCAAAGTCTCCATTTTGAGAGTCCAAACGACTGGCAGCTTCGACTGACGGCTGTGCAACGATCTGACGCCGGGTCGTACCAGTGTCAAATGTCAACCCATCCTCCCAGAATACTTCATTACACACTCAATGTTGTAGGTAAGTAATTGCGTCAATAAATGGACGGTGGGAGTAACAAGAGCAGGAGAGGAACACTTTTTCTTTAATTTAGCCCTTTTATGCCTTTCCAAAATATGAAAATTGGAAGATATTCATTTATATTATGCATATACATGCGTGCGTGGTTTTGGTATGGTTATATTGATAGGATATACACACATTTATGCTCTGCTTTGTTTCCTGATTGGATTCTCAACCGGTCATCAGATCACGGTTTATGATCGTATATTCAACCCAGTAAATCAAAGTGCAATTTCCTCAACTCACATTCAATCTATATTCATTCACCAGAAGATTTTATACATGAGATTTCACTCGTTGGCTCAAGTCATAAAAATATTTTCAGCTGAGTCAAGTCTCAAGTAGGGGGCAAACAAGAGGAAGAGAAAGTATAAGATTTTTCCAATGAGAGCGCCATAAAATGTTTGAGTCATATAAATGAGAAAAAGAGCGAAGATGGAGTGAGTGGAAAGAAGCGGCAGCTGCCTGTACTGGTCTCATGATTCTTTCGTGACGTTGGGGCTAGCTCTACTCTCCTTACTTTCCCCTTTTTACATGTCTTGGCCTGCTTTCCTTGAATTATGATGAAATTGAATTATAAGGAGAATGTGCAATAAATTCCGTGGCTTATTCTTCTTCATCATCTTTGTATGCTTCCCAAAAGCCCAACCAAACATTTCCATGGACGCCACTGCCTTGTGTGTGTGTGCCTATGCTTTACTCCTCAAGCTAAAAATGACAAAGGCAACAGGACAGAATTAGAAAAGGAGGCAAGCGAAAGAGGGCAAAAGGCTTATTTCTCTAGGACAGGAAATTCCTGGCAAAGCAACAAAATGTTTTCTTGAGCATACTTCCGCTATGAAGAATTTTATGGATGATTCCAAAAAAATCCTGACTAAAGAATAAGAAAAAGAAGGAATTAAAATTATCGGCGTAATGTTGACTGTTAGTGGGCATACGCATAATACTACCACTATTTTTATTCTATCGTCACTACCAAACTACACAAACTATATATAGTTTGTTCATGACATCCAGAGAAATTTGTAACACGGGATGTGCATGGTAATGGATGTGTTAACTCCTCTTGACAAAGAATAAAAAAACAACGGATTCTCTTCATGACCAAAATAATGTACAACCATGACGGACATAAAATATCGTGAAAGCATGCATGAATTCAGTAGATAGAGGCGTATGACCTCCATTTTCTCCCCTAGATAACCTAATCTACACAGCATATCCTCTCCAACCAACCAACTCGACCAGTTTTTCTGCACAGCAAAAACCAAGGTATCAGATTCATTGGTTGTGGACCATACGGAATTTCCTTTCCATACAAAAATCATACGTATGAAGGCTACATACCTACAGACTACAAGAGATACTTCACTACATCCTCCTTACAATTGCGCTAATAGGTATGTAAGTACATGCTTAAAAGTACACTTGTTATACGGACCCTCTGAGTGGCCTAGATACATACATGCATGCAGACTACTACTACTACTATTCTCTGTCCCTATTCCATCCTAGCATAAGTAATGTATTGTGCAGTGAGCATATAATCTATAGATTCCCACCCGTTTTTCGTTTCCTTGAAACTTTAGAGAAAGTAAAAAAAAAAGAACAGTTATATCATTATTTAAAAATACGTTAGCTTCCCTCCTGTGATTTGTATGTGCTTCTTTGGTAATATGTTTGCTTGGATGATTGTAATGCGTGTATTGTGTGTAAAGTAAGGACTATGATGTGTAAGCACAGAGAGGCTAGCTAGTAATAGTGCCATACCAACCAACGGTAATGGTCCTAGCTTCTTTTCCCGTCTTCTTCTCTTCCTTTTTTGCACAGTGGCCAAGATGAAAAAGCGAAAAATTCTTGGGAAAGCTGCCAAAATCGGCAGAGAATGAGGTTTTCCAGCGACAGAGAAAGAAAAGGAGGGAGACGTACAGAGAAAAGAGAGAGAGAAAGCATGGAAACGAAGATGAAATAGAAAAAAGGGAAACAAGACAAGGGGAAAGATAGAAAGAGGGACCTTTCCTGAAGTGTGCAAAATGCGAACTAGCTTTTGTACCCTAAAAGTTTGCAAGCTGAAAAGGAGCAAATCCTGAAAGAATGCTACAGAGAAAGAGAGAAACTAACTACGCACTGGAATACAAGCTAGCTGACATTCAATAACCACTTTTGAGCCTATTAAACAATAAAAGCAACGTCAAGAAGGAGAAAATACGATGGAGCTAAAGGGATAATAGATATGTTCTGCGTGAACATGTTTTTGCTGGACCTCCATTTTAAACCAGTCATTGCCTTAGGGATGTACATACATGTATTGAAGGGAAGAATAATTTAAAAAGGAGGAAAAGTGTTTTCACTCTACCCCAATGACATGGGTCCTTTTTCAAATAGGTGACCTAGTTTATATTCAATTTGCTAAGGGAAACTTGGAGAAAGGAGAGACACAAGAATTCTAAGAAAATAAGCGACTTGAATTTTTTTGAAGTTTGTTGTGTGACAAATAAAACAAAGATGGGAACATAGAATCAATGCATTTTCTACATATAAAAAAATGGGACTGACAGTGACGAATAAACCGATTCTGTGGTCTCGGGCTTATCCAATGCTCAACATCATTTACCTAATTCAGGCCCCTTGTTGTATTGCAACGCAAAAAGTTTTTAGTGCATGGAAAGTCTCAGCAAAAAAACAAACAAAATCAATCCCATCAACGCGACAGACACAACTTTAATTTCTATCTCCTTGAGAGAAAAAACAATGGAGGTCTGCACTCATAGAAAATAACAAAAGATTTTTTTTTATGTGGGCAATATGATATGAGCTTTGTTTGGAAAGCATAGCAGTAAAAATTGAAAAGTTAGACAACAAAGAGATATACGAACTTATTGAACCTATGTGCTTCTCCTGTTTCATGTGCTCACAGACAAAAAAGGATGTTTCTTTTCTTGTGACTTATTCTGTTATTTCTTCTTGTGTGTGTCGCCTTTGTCGCAGCCGTGTAGTAGTTTTCCCCCAACTATGGCTTCCTTTATTTGTTCATTGAGAGCCCAGTGGATGCCATACGAGTCTATTTATAATCTATCTCATCTTTTGCTCATCTTTCCGACGTAGACAAGAAATACATTTTTCATTCTGATTCCAGTTTTTTTTGGGGGGGATACAGATATTTCCTTTTTTAAACTGTATGATTTATTACATGAACATAGGCATATAGAGTACTATCTGTTTTGTGGATAAGAAGTAGAGTGATTGTGTGAGGAGGATATAACAGCCATCTTACCTTCTACAACATGGAAGGTTTTGTGTGAAGAAATCCGATACTGGAGCCTGAGTCTGTCGAAGACGTTTTACTTTTCCCTTTGCTTAGAAACTATTATACACAGTAAGAACAGAGGAGAAAGAGCCTACCGCTGTTCCTATTTTCTTATCTATTTCTCTAGGACTCGCTTTGATCTCTTATCACTACTTTCGTCTCCACTTTCTTTCCCTCTGTCACTTTCTCTATCTCTCTATTTTCTCCTTGTCCAAATCCGAATCCAATCAGTTGTCGCGTTTTCGTCATCTTCTCTACTTTTCTTCTGAGAAATAAATGTTTGTCTTCTGCACGCTCGCATTTTTTTCTCTCTTTCCTTTTCTTTCTCTTCCTGGAGCAATGCATTTGGTGATTGTAGCACTGCAACTGTTGCCACCATTGCTTCTCTTACAAATTTTAGCTATCTACAATGCAGACGTTGGGGGGATCATTGACGAAAGAGTAGTATGGTTCCATCATCCAAGATTGGAAATCCATTTCGTCTCTCGTTTTCTCTCATTCTTCTTCAGGCTTGCCCACTTTTTTTTTAAATTTGTTCAAGTGGTTACCCTCTCCTTGTTCAAAATGGTGTAGTATTATACCTGGAAATGTACGGTGAGCAAACCCTCTGGGCTTTCGTTCCCTACTCTAGTTATTTCCTGTCTTGTACTACTCTCTTGTCCGCAGAAGGTTTCCTCTTTCCATGTTAGCTTTTCTTGGCTCGTTATAAAGACAGAGTAGGTAGTTACATGGTACTATCAATAGATAAAACTGTCGTGGTTGTGACAAGACCAATGACGCCTATATCTTCACACCATATAGGTACTATAGGTTCAGATCCTAACGTGCCTTTCCTTCCTTTTCAATCACTTATACCTACTCTCTTCTCTTTTCCAGGATTTCATACTTCCACGTACTTATCCACATACATGAGTTTGCTCAAGAAAATGTTGGAATACAAATAACCTTTTAAACATTTATAACTGATCATGAACATCAGTGAGTTCATCACTTTTAATTCCTTTTCTCCATTAAACTTGTTACGCGTTGTCTAGGAATGCGCTACATACTACTTAAGTATGTGGGTATGAAGCATTAAGTAAGTATGTGAAAGTATGCCCGTAATGAAATCAATAATGCAAAAAGTTAAGCGGTTTATCATTGAAATGGCAAAGAGATGTCGGAAGTTGTTGACTGTGCAACTGAAATCCTAATATGGGGCTAGTACTACTAGCCGACTAAGTCGGTGGGGAGAAAGTAGTAATTAATTAGAAGAAGAGTGTGCCGTGCCATGGGTAACCTCAGTCCAAGGTTGGCATATGCCACGTTCCCACAGTTCAATGTATTCTCAAGATGCTTTTTCCCTTTACTTACCATACAATTTGGTACATTCCTATAAGTCAGCAACAAGGAAATCACCGTTGAGTAGAAAGTGATGTGGGGTCAAGAACAAAAGTATATGCCCACCTGTACAAAATTTCATTTCCCTTTTGCTTCCATGTGAAATTGCGTCATGGCTAGAAGACATGGACAAGCATTTCTCACCCTTGTTTATTAAATAAATAAGTAGTAAATTATGAGATCTCACGTAATATTCGCGTAGTAACTGTAGCCGCTCTATCCTATTTAGTCTTCCCACAATGATATTGCTATGGGTGCTCATTCTAGTAAAACCTAATAATCGATTTCAAATATAATCAAGCATCACATATCCAATATCCAACTCTGGAAACCGTAGAAAGTCTAGAGACTGTGTTGCTACGAAAAACTACAAAAGGAAACTATACGTTACTTAGACACAGTAGTCACGCTGATTTCATTTTCTTTTCATTCTAACCAAACACTTAGCCCAGCTACCTGATATGATAATATAGAGTCTAGCTACTGATCACATCCATTGAGCTTATGTAACTTTAATGAAGATATTGAATAGGAAGCCATTGAGCATCATGAGTAAGGATGTAAAACAAATGGGCAAAAAACAATTCAGAATGAATCAATGAAAGCTGATGGGGTTGCTTGCAGGCTTGGAACACAGTCTCAACAACAAGACGAGGACGAGAACTGACGACTACGCTAGCTAGCTTGTGAGGTAAACTTCATGGTTGTAGGTAGTGTGATAGAGATCCTTCCAAAATGTAATTTTCTATGTGAGCAGCTTTTCATTTACAGTTTGTCAGGTTACTTATTGTTACACTTGGTAATTTACACTTTACTAGTATTTTTTCTATTTCATCCCTTTGTCCATTTTTTTTGTGTGTCGGTGGGGAAGTGGTATGAATGAAGGACGTGAATCTATGAAGCAATGAAGCGTTATACGACAGTAGAAAAGAGGTCGGAACTAGTATAATTTTGCATTTCGTTCTTGTTCCATTTTATTGAATTGCTCTTGCTTTCCGTGCCGTCCTTATGTATGTATGTATGTATGTCCTTCTTTTCTTGTTGTTACACAGTTTTCCTTTTTTGTACGCTTACCTCTTTCTTCCTTCATCCTTTCAATTTTCTCATAACTCTCATGTTCACTCGTATATGCTTAAGGGACGGAATGACCCAAGGAAACCAAGTTTTGTTCGTTCTGGAGCTTTATAAGAATTTCATTTCCTCCAGATATGAACATGAAGTGCATCTTTTATATTACCTCCTTTTTTTGGAGACCGGACAAGTGTGTGCGTGCGGATGTCCTTCATTCTTTGAGAGACGTGTTCCCGAATGTTTGAAAAGGCTGAGTTGGGCACTAGTGACGAGTAGCTGTCTCAAGTGTTAAGTTTCTCCATGTTACACTGCAAACAGCCTTCTGGCTAGAAAACCAAATAAAAGATGTACACACACACACTAGTGTGGTGTGGTGGAATGGATGATGATGGTGCTCATATACTTTCATGGCGTTTGTTTTGCTGTTCACAATTCCTTCTGAGGGCGTCACAAAGAGAACCACAAAGAATTGATACACTAGAAATGAGCTAAAAAAATCGGGGTCGTTGAAGCATAACGGTAATATATAGCACCAATGCAATGCTCCTTAGAGTTCAGATTGCTCCACGGTTTTCTCCTCTGCTTTCTTAAGCTTTCCTTCTTTTTCCTTCCGCAGGTTGATTCATATGAAGATAGAAAAAGTGTGAGAGTGAGTTGAACTGAACGCACTGAACGTAAAAATTCACAACTTGTCTACGTTCGACAGAACATGACTTCCAAAAAATAATATTGGCTTAAGAAGACAGAATACTTCTGTCAATTTTTTGCACTGTGCCTGTTTCCCTCATTTAAGCAGCCACTCAATCAGTTGATTTTACGCCTCTTTTCATGTCAAATACCCAGAGGCAATGTGAATGGGAGGGAGCTCTAACGTTTTCCCTCATAAAGCCATATAGTTTTAGTTTAACGGGGGGTTATCACAGGAAAATAGAGTAGGTAAGTAGAGAGCGCAGTCATGCATGATTATAGCATAAGAACATAATTTTTCATTTTGTGTGTACACATTTTTTTTTACTTTGTGTCATAATTTTGTAAAACTGACAGTTGGATGTTTGGTGGGTTCATTTTGTTTAAAGGAAAACTTAAGCATGTCAAATATAAAATGGGAACAAAGAAGAAATTATAATGATGCCATTCTTTTCGCCATATCAGATTCATGGACTTTTCTCTTGGTAAAGCCGAAGCAGCATCAAAATATATATATAGAGAGAGAGCAATCGAAGGGAGGTAGGTAGCTGTATAGTCAAGCTCTCTACAAAGTCATTGTTTGCATCTGAGCGTGTGGTTTTAGAATTCATCCGTTGAGACAAATATTTGTTCGCATGTATGCACTTGAAAAACACATCTTTGATCATGACTTGAAGACTAAATCGTATGAGCAAAGAAAAACGGTATCACTAGTGGCTTTTATGGTTTTCAAGGAGGTTGCTTCAAGGCAATATTGTTTTGCATGTTTACCTCCTCTTTCCCCTCCTCTTTACCCGTCAAAATCGTTTCCTGAAGGAAGTAAAAGTCTCGTTTTATCCGTACGCTGCATAACAACTTTCAAGGTTTCCCAAAATTTTTTTCCAGACCGCAAGCAAGTTTTCAGAGTCATCATATTGTAGTAATGTTGCGATAATCATCATCATCCTCCTCATCTCTTGAGCCACCTACATATATTAACACTAACATTATATATCTAATAATAGATGCGTGACGAGTGAAGGTGAAAATGTCGTTTTCTTGGGAAGCATAACATCACCTCGCAGCATCATCCCAACTACACTCTCAAAAAGAAGCCCACTCTGGACGCATAAAAAGGATCGTAATGCTCCCATTCTAGTTTCCTTTTCCACTACGTTTCAATACGAGAGAGACAGAGTGAATATTCTTACACTTCCGTACCTTACGTTCCATTCCAACACGGAACCTTAAAGCTTCGGCTTTTTGAGATGGGATGAGTAAAATAATGCTTTTACTCTCTCCTCATGATGATCGTGATGACGATGATGGTGCGTACAAGAAGGCTTTCCTTGGTCCTTACTTACATTTTTTTCTTGCCGTCTTAGGAATTGCGGTAAATATACATTTCCACTGTGTGTGTATGACTCCTTGTGTTCGTGTGCATGTGTGTGCAGAGGCTGGAGTCACATGTAATAGTGGTGACATTACTCATCTTCTCGTTTCCCCTTGTCAGCCAACTCAAGCCGCATGCTAATGAGTTGCCACCACCACCGTTACCGCTTCTTACTCCTCTCGTCCTCTTTTTCATATTTGTGTAGGGTTTCCTCTCTTCCTTATATCTAATTGAGCCGCATCAAGAAGCGTCATGTCATGAAGGAGAAGAAGAAGAAGAGTTCCCATATTTCCCTGCTTTTATATTCTGTGCAAGACAGCACCAGGAACGAATAATGAAAAGGAAGGAGTGAGAGATGCTGGGAAACGAAAGAACGAGAGAAAGAGATGGTTAGTTGTTCTGCCACAAGTACACCCCCCTTCACACACACATCAAGTACTATGAAAATAGTTGTGCTGAATCCTGCTGAACCTAACGGCTTGAATATTGGAGACCAAGCACAATTATATATTACTACTAGGACTTGCACACAAAATTTCCAGTTTTTCACAGCAGTTCTTTGGGATTACTTGAAATGTCTTCACACCAAACCAAACAGATCTAAAGAAGGAGCGGAAACGCGATTTAGGAAATTGCTCGGCTTTCTCTTTGCAAAGAGCTTTGTAAGTTTAGAAACACCCTTCCTTTTTGAAATAGAAGGCCAAGGTCTAATGTTACAAGACTAAAGAATTAAAAGATCATATTTTCAAGAAACTAAGGGGGTTCGCTTAGGTGTTTATGGTTATGGTTAGCACATAAGTGGCAATCTGGTTACGCATTATGTATCAACGAAAATTGTCTAAAATGCTTGACATCGGAATCGGAAACAGTAAATTGAGGAGTTATGTCTACACATCCATGTTTCAACCTAAAAGAAGGGAATTTGAAGACGGTAGGGAAAGATCTCGTTATGGAATGCGTGTCCACTGACTACATCACAAACTAGGACTAGGAAGAGAGTGTGATAAATGGAGAACTTTCAACTCGTCGTCTCTCAAGTTATTCTCAATAGCGTAATAGTTTAGGACTGATGGAAATGGGAAGGAGCAGTACTTTTGAGTAGCCCTTTTTGTATGCTTATTTCCGTCACATTAATTTGTAGTAGTTTTCCTCCTACATGCTAATTCTGACTAATATAACAAGCTTCAAGTAGACAATAGGAGGACAAGTGAGTTTGAAGTGTAGAGGGGGAAATTTATGGAAGATTTGACAGCTTTATGAAAGAGGATTCTCACTCAGACCTTGCCAATATGTAACATTTTATGTAGTACAGATGTAAATCTGTTACCTTTACTCTTTCCCTCCATTACTCTTCCTAACTGTTGTGGACTTTACAAGGTTCGGGGCCATGGGCTAGTGAATTATTATGGTGATTTTTCGATTTCATTCTCTCACAGACTGAGCTCGATTGAAGCAACACATGGTGCAAGTATGAGAATCGGAAGCTGTGATTTGTAATGTGAAATGTATATTATGTCTGCTACTTTTGTAGACATTCACATATTTTTTGCCAGCTCAATATACATATATATATATATATATATATATATATATATATGTTTACACGTATGGGCGGCTTATTTCTGGAACCCCTTTTCAGCTCCGCTGCATACGTGCAACATCAACATCAACGGATCGTTGGAAACTCAAAAGCTGTTTTTTTAAATCACATTTTTCTTTTTGACAAATTTTGTATTCGTTGAAACGACTTATACTTCTTTCTACTTCTCAATCGTGGCCCCTATTCATGAAAAACTTTGGAAGTGCTTAAGCCATCTTTTATATAGTTTGACAATTTTCTGACTGCTCCCAGGTTGAATGGATGGGAAATAAGTTGTAAAGTTCCGCTTATAAAAGAAGACAGAAATGTTTGCATACACTTAAGAGACGTGCTAATGAGAAGTTGCTTGTGCACAAAGACACAAATTCAAAGAATTTTTTTGAGGAGCACATAACAATTTCAAATCCTTTTCAATCCTCGGCACACAAAAAAATTGGCAGGAAATAAGATGAAAAGCTGGAATTACATGAGAATAGAGGCCTCTAATCAAAAGTCTTAATAATTAACAGGACGACATGAAGGTATTCACAGCAAGAAGGTAAGTAGGTTCCTGAACATTGGAAAAACTTTTAACCTTTTTTTCCTTACAGCTTTCAATGTCGTTTGATCAATCACATAGGTAGCTTCATTTCCAAAGTTAATCATCCGTGATGGCCATATTTCTAGAAAAAAAAATAAGAAGGTGCGGAGCAGCTTTGTTATTTGTTTAAGTTACACCTCTATACCTCCAACGTCCATCCATTTATTGAATCCATTAAAAGCATGGTTGTTGCCTTTCTCATACTTAATATATTATGTAAGAAAAAGACATTCAGTGAGTGCCAAAAATGACTACCTGGTTCGTACCAGGCTCCACATTAAACATTAGCTGATGACAAGGAGTAACTTTCTCACACATGATTAGGGTCGAATGCTTCACATGCCAACGCTTCAGCAGCCCTCATATTGATCTACAACTGGCCGCAAGTGAGATTTATAAATGGGACTCAAGGAGCGGAGAGAATGAGCTTCTAAAGAATGCTTAAGATTGTACTAGTTATGCATAATAAATGGGAGCATATACTTATATATACGGGGTAAAAGTACACATTATACTTTTGTCTTTTCATAATATCAACATCAACTTCTTGAGAGTTGGTTGGTGGTGTTGGCGGTGGTGGGGTACTTTCAGACTACAGATTTCTAGCAAACATCATAGGTATATCTGTATTAAATTGCTTTCACATTCCCCTGCATATTATGGTGGTTAGTGTGAGTAGTAAAGGGAGCAGCAGTAATATTATACTGCACGCGCCTCCTTCACCATTGTTGTCCTCCTCCTTGTCATCATCATCATCATAGCTCTGTCGTCATTTCAGGAGACATCATCACCGTTATTATCATTATCATTACCATGATGATGATGATGATCGTCAGTTGAAATGAGCCTTAGTCTCTAAAAGTAAAAGAATGGCCAAAATTGCAAGCACACCACACCAGAGAAGGAGATGAAGCAAAGCAGAGAAGGAGATAGAAGAGATAGAGACTCCTGTATAGTATCTAATGCTGGCTGGTTAGAAAAGGAGTAGAAAGATGTGAGTTTCTCGTGAAATTCCAAGTGCCTGTTTAATTCTTGAATCTCAATTGGAAGATCATACCATTTCGTTCACTTTCTCTCAATTTTCCCCTTTTCTCTGGCAGCCGCATTGTCTCTTTTGCGAAAGCTGCTGATAAAGGGGAGAACTTCACTTAGGAGTAGATACATAATACTTAGTTTATGAATCTACATCAAAGAGGCAGATACAAATATCTTTCAAGTGCATGTAAAAGTGGAGCTTAATGGTGGCTGGTGGTCCTTTCCGAGTCGGTGAGCCTGATGTTTCAAATTCAGGAAAATTATATGCACGCCTGCATACATGAATTTGTTTTAGTGCATCCATTGTACATTGTATTGCAAGATGTATTTGTTATTGTGGAAATTTCCTGTCCTTAATTCCTTTCCGTCCTTTCTGCAACATAGGATAGCTCTGCTGTTCAATTTTTTGTGTTGCTGCTACTGCAGATGAGCAGCCGGTCGCCAAATCCTAGGAGGATACAATGAATAGTTATTTGACCATCACAAATCACACTATAGAGATAGAGTCACCAGAATATGCAATTCAAAATTCAAATGTTTTCAAATATAACAAACATCATGATGGAAAAAAATATGGTGGAATGACATGCATCCATTTTCTAGATATTAGCTATTTTATTGGCAGATAACAAGCTTTATTACTACGTTATAGTGAACTAGTAAAACATGTGGGATTATTGAGAATGGGCCGTGTGCATCCTGTGTATTATAACGTATTCCATGCACGCATATTTATTCATTACATTGCATTGCATGCCTCAAGTCATAAAAAAGAACTTTTACCGTTTCACTATAAAAAGCTTTCAATTCCTTCGATACATCAACCCTCATTGAAAACAAAAATTCACTGCTGCTTTTTCGATGGAACCTTGGCATTGGCATTTACTAAATTTATTTATTTATTTGTTAGTGAGTCAACCTAAACGACGGACAGACAGACAAAGACACAATGCAATAATGATGAAAGTAACGCATCGATTTGTGAAGTTATAACGGTTGGAGGATTGAAACATTTCTAATAAGATTTAGCTGACTATATATATTAAATTGGAAAACAAACTAGGGAATGAGTGTGTTTTTGTTCTGTAAAAACTGGGGTTGAAACTCCAGACTGTCAAACGTGACAAGCGTTACTCCTAAATTAAAAAAAGTAACTGAAAGATATAAAGTAAGCTATTAGGTGGATATTGCTAAAAATGGTCATTTACTATATATGATCTGTTTCAGTGCCTCTCTAAAGTATCATGAAGTAACTTTTAGCAGCTCTTTCTTTTCTCCCGCAACCGATTCATAATATGGATTGCATAATACCGTGAAAGGCGAAATGACAGCGGAGCCAATTGAACAAAATTGGTCTCTTTATACATTCCAATAATGTACTTTAATCTTGAAAATTTCTCGTATTATCGAGAAAGATATCGGTCATTCTTTCTCCCTTTTTCTTTGACTCCATTTACGTCTACTTCCACATTGATATCCGCTTTTGGGATGACTAGTGACTAAGAAACTACTTTTTTTAGGGAGTACACGAACCAACCAAAACCTTCAAATTGTGCAAGGAACCTTACATGTAGTCAACAGACTCTCCCATGCTCTGTTTCTCCTTTTGTAGACATGCCGAAAATGGTAATTTCCTATTGTTAAAATGTATTTATGCAATTAAACATCCGTAATTGTCCTAGTAGGGTTTCGATGAAACTACTTAAAATTCATACGAGGGGCTGGCTAAAATTTTAGAATTCAGGCGAACATATGTTGTAATGTTCAGGGAAGGGCCAGGCTCTTCCAAAATCTAGTTGCCAGAAACTAAAATGAATTTTTTCTCCTTTTTTTTGGAGGAACCTTCTTAAGAGGAATTATTGAGCTTCATTGTTATCACGAATGGGAATGGAGTCTTAGACATAACGAATGAAAGCCTGAGCCACTCTATAAAAATACTAATGGCTAAAACGTATCCCTACACACACAAAAAATTGCGAGGAGCTATCCCTATACAAATTTTGTAGATAGCTTTTACTAACTCTTTTTTAGGAGCTTTCTAATGCACAGCTTAACAGCTTTGTTCTACGCCCTGTGTAAGCTAGAAGGAGTACAAGTGCCGACTGCCGACCCCCGCTTTTATCAAAAGCATACGTAGGTATATGTATCGTATCGTATCGTATGCAAGGTACCATTTCCTGCTTTTTTCCGCACAACAATAAATAAAATGATAAACCAATGTATCAATAGATATGCGTGCCTCCTACGGGCTCTTGCTGGATTTCCGTTTTATGTCAACAAGATGAATGAACCAAGTTTTCCAAAAAGCAATCTAATGAAACGAATAAGCAAAGGAATTGGAATCCTTCACTTAAGTTATTTTAAGCAGTGCATGACCCACTTTCCAGAAATCCTGTCTTGTCTAAACTCTTTTACTTTTCTTCCGTAATACACCCATTGGATTTCATTTCCCGAGGATTTTCTTAGCGTGTCTATCTTATATCACCCCCCAAAATAATAGATGCATATAAAAGTATATATGAACATATTCTGCTTTCTGGATGGATTAACATATGGATTCAAACAACTTACTTTCTCTCTCTCTTTCCAAGGTGAAATGAAAACTAACAAGTTTTCTACAATTATACACTGAAAATCGACGAGGTGTGGGAACTCGTTAGAAGTGCAGTCATTCCTTTCCACGATAAGACCATTGGATTTAGACGGTTTGACTGGCAAAAAGGATGATGGGACTAGCAGTCTACAAGAGAAGACACTTAGCACCAAACAAAAACATTGGAAGTGAAACAGACATCTCATTACCAATACTAAATATGATTTTCCAAACAACTTTCTCCGTATACTTACTCCTAATTTCAAATTACTTAATACAATTTCAACTCAAAATGTTCCTGCACCAGTGAGTTAGATCCAGTGCATCTAAAACAGTGTATGCATTGCCCCAAATAAAAACTTTAGTTGGGTTGCATTTGAGGCACACGTGTAAATAAAACTTGTCAATTTACCTACTTAAACCCATCTGCCACATTACGGAAGTAATGTAACAAAGTATTTGGGTTAAGCTAGAATTGAAGTGTGATGAAATGAATTAGGAAATCAGACAGGTTCCTGAGTTCTGTCAACTACTATGAAACGCTACTTTTAATTTCTTGCAAGGAAAATTTGCAAACACAACTTATTGTGTTTGCATGCTCATTATTATTACAAATTAAAGAGGCCACAAACACCACGGGAAATTTAAATGACACAAGATGTATTAATATTCAACAATCCAACTTAAAACAGACTCCCATTTAGCCTGCAATTCGATTGACTAGGATGTGGTTTTGGTCGGTAGCATATTGTGGTTTGGTTTAACGCTGCTGGTGTGAGCGAACCATGTGTGTCGGTTCCGTATTCACGTCACACGCCACACAAAAGTAGTTTTCACGTAAAAAGCTTGGAAAGTCGGGGGAGGCTTGAAGGCATTCCTGATCCTTACCAACAAACTTTAAAGTAAACTCGAATGAGCTAATCCAGTGCGGAAACATTAAGATACATTTTGGAGATTCTTAGGATGTGAAACGCATTAAATCATAGTTGGATGACGAGTGAGACATCTCACGTGATACTTCAAGTCGGCTCTCCTTCTTCGTGAAAGAATATCTCTAGTGTCATAATATATATTCATGCGTCTAGCAGTTTACATTCATTTCATCTTGAAAGCGGAAAAGGTGGAGAATACACTTTATTAATGCACTTGTATAAATATGTATGAAAGATAGTATAGCTGGTGTGAATTCATACATGAGTAGCTCGCTTTATCTTAACCGTTGACTGACATCTAACCACTTTTACTTGCACATTGCTCCTGTTGTAGCATGCCGACTCGCACACTAAGATCCAGTGAATTGGAGATATGCGACGATGAGTCTCATAATTCTTCTTGACACTTCCCTTTCCATCCAGCCGTAAATTATAGTGGAACAAAACGAGCTTTTCTCGCTTTCTCGGCACAACTATAACCACTAAACAACGTAAAAAAGTAAAGCTCAACGGAAACAACAAACAAAAATATGGTTCCTTCTTTCTCTTCTTTTTTAAAAAAAAACTTGAAAATGAATAAATAAGTAGCTATGTTTAGAACAACTTAATTTTTTCATGAGAGTGCTAAACATGTAGGAAGAAAATGATGCATAGGCAAAACCTGATGCATAGTATTTTTGCATGAAATCAAATATCCCGTTTTTATATCGTCCAACTGAAAACCAGTATGTATTCCCTTATTTTCCATGGCGACGATATGATATATAAATGTAATGAATGACAAATGCAGTCATTGCAACTTGCATTTACTGATCCTTTCCAAAACTAACTATGAAGTAACCCTTTTGTTTGTGAAAGTTTGTTTAAAGAATATAGGACTTTGAGTTTGTATTCTGAATTCAAGTAACTCAGCTTAGGCCAAGGCTTATATAACGAAATTTAATAATTGGTTCGTACAACTTTTCCCGGAAGAAAACTCGTGACAAACAAAATAAAAGCTTTCCACCCAGAAGTAGTCATTCTTGGAACAATTCTTGTCATTCAAATCTTGTCATTTTTTTGTTCGAGACTTTTGCAAATTGGCTATGTTATTTTTCAAGCGTATTCCAAATGGACATGGGCACCATAAGCTTTTAATGTAAGCAGAATGAAGCTTTAGTTCGAAGGCCAGTCAAGTTGTTTTGAATGCTCAATGCAAAACCTTGAATATACAATTGCAACGTCCGCATTTATTTTTTGCTGACCCGAATTCATGACAGCAATTTTAGAACTCCAATCGCTTCCATTGCAATGTCACTCTCTTTGTCTAAATCTTTTTGTCCTTCAGCATTTACTTTCTCTGTTGGGATCACAAGTTAGTTTTTTTTTCTATGGTTCTGCTAAAAGTTACTGTAAATACGAGAAATCCAAAACGATGACATTGGCGCTTTGATCTGCTTAGCGTGACTTAAAGTCCATGACATACAGTTGAATTAGCTGTAGTTAACGATAAGTGTGACAGCAATATTTTGTTTCACTGCAACCATTTCATAAGCTTACGCTATTTTGTTTACAGAAATTACGAAAAGTGACACTTTCCTAGAATATCCTTTGGTCAGAAATAAATCTACAAGCTCATGCATATGAATGGCAGGAGAAACCCTTGGGAAATTGGTCAAGGACGTAATATCTACTCTAATTAAAATACAAAAGCTCCTCTGTCCGGGATGAAAGAAGATGAAAATTTCGAATGCTCTTGAGAGAAAAGGCGTTGTCATGACTCACCATGATTCCTCCCTAATTTGAATTGTACTGAAGCATTAGATCTTGCAAAGTATGGTTGTATTTTCATCCGAAAAATTGATATAGACTAATCAATTCTCTGCTACCAACTATACCTAAAGATTTCATTGCTACCTATGCATCACAGCAGCACTCAAACAAGAATGTATATATTGTGTGAAAATATAACTATAAAATAAGTTACCAGGAATATGCATTATTCGCTACTAGTACTTTTATATCTGTGATACAAGATCCGTCCATTAAACAAATAAAAGAGCAAATTCATGCATGTCTCAAGAATATCACTTCTCGTTAGTGTAACTCTTCATAAGTATTACACTACCCCATACTTACGAAACACCACAGCATTTTGAGTAGGACAACGTGTCTTTATGCACAGAGCAAAACAAAACCCCAGAAAATATTTATCCGAGAAAAGACTTCACTTTTATTTGAAACGTGCCATTGCGCTAGTAACTCCAGGGAAGTGAGGAAACAATTAATTTTTGCTTCAACTAGTGTTACATTATTAGGTTAAGCAGTTCAGGGTGCACACTTTTTCTGTGAACCAAATATACATATTAAATATATGTTGTCATATTGGTGTGAAAGCACAAAAACCTACGAAAAGACAATTTGTCGTATTATCTCATGAATATATCTTGCTCCTTTTAGCTAGATGCAGGGTATTGTATTCATGCATGCATGAAGTTGTTGCAGGTGGAATGAACAAGCCCAGTTCCGCTATAAACATGTAGATTTTTTTGAAGGCTTGCGTCATCATCAAACTCCTCCAGCTGCACACGAAGTGAGGATCGTAGAATAAGTTTGGAATTTTAGAAGCACAAACGTGTATACAATACAGGAAGTAAAAATGAAGCGGAAGCGAGCGCCTCAATAACCCTGCTATCCGCTACCTTGCAAAAACTCGATCTCATCAAAACTACATTTGTAAAAGGTCACATTCTGAAAATAACATCTACAAACATTTGATTGTAGATTCTAATACAAAAACATAATATTACGGAAAAGTTTGTTAGTTATCAAAAACTATAAAAACAGAGCAAAAGTTTATGCACACGGACAAAAGAGGTGGTGCATCTACTAAAGTTACTTCGCTACTCATATTTTTTTTGTTTTTACAAAGAATACACGTGTAACTTTGTTTGCTCCCCATTACACTTATATTTACATCATCGCTATATATGCAAAGAAAAAAACGATAGCATCTCCTTGTCGTCGTCATCATCATAATGCATTATTTCATGCCTGGAAGAGCATGAAAACCCTTATTTCTGAAAATCACTCGTCTATTGTGGATTACGTATACATGTGTATATGCAAATATACAACAAAAATCCCAAACGTTGGCTTAAAATAAGAAAACTTGTTAGAAAGAGCAAGGCCCTTTCCCTCAAAATGCATAGAAGTGTTTTTGTGGATTTATATACTGTAATGTAGCTGTGCAATGTGGTGTGTTGTAGTGACGAACTTAAGACTGTGTAAAGAAAAAGTAGGAGTTTTAAACTGTCGCATTCACTGTCTCTTTCCCTTTGTTTCGTTGGTCTGCTACCGAAAACTTACAACTATTGCTATTATTCCAACTGGAGTCTTTATTCACTTGTTTCTCTGATCTCCCTCTCGTTCCTTCAAAAAACGAAAGAAAAAACTTCAGAGCATGCATTGTTTTAGTAGGCATAAGTAAGAAGGGACGATTTTTTTTTGAGTTGAGTTCATGGAGTGAGCAGAGCAGCAACTTAAAGCTGTGCAACTTAGCTCCATGTGTATTGTGGTATGTATGAGAATGAGAAGTGAAACTGAATGAAATACTAACATCAACTTGTGAATCCTCTTGAGCATTATGTAAAATGTTATATGTTTTGTACGGTAAGAGTCCCTTCACTATTACTCTCTCTGTCTCGTGCCCTACCATTAGGATGTATGTCTCATGCATAGGATATGAAGAGATACAAAAGGAGATATATAATGTGAGCAGTGTCTCCAAAATGAGATCATGTACAATCAACAGCGAGTGGGTGAGTAATTGAGTAGGGTTCCCTAACTTCTTTTATATATATGTAATGTCATTCTAGCCCGTTCAGTTCGAAGTTGAATTTCATTGTCGTGAATTTGTAATGAATGAGGAAATACAGCCGCATGCACTGAATGTCATAATGCACTTTTTGTGACTTATGCCACTACAAATCCAAAGTTATTCATGCTTTGCTTGGCCTGCCCTGCCCTCATCCGTACTTTGTGGAGAATGAAAACATAGTAAACAATATGAAAGTTGAAGGAAATAGTTGTTAGTCATATGCTTTAGTATAGCAAAATCAAATTATTTTAATACTTTCACTCCTCTCGCCCGCCTTGCTGCATATTTTCCCATTCACTTTTCCTATTTTCTTTTGCTGCAACCCGATGCTAATATAATAATACTACGATTGTTATTAGTAAAGTGAACTTGGAGGGACCAAAGCCTCTTTTGTTTATATGCATAATATTGCACACTAACAATGTAATGGAAGTACAGCAGTCAACAAAAGTTTTCAACTTGATACGTTTACAAATATAACAAGAATGTTCTAAAGTTGCAATAAAGAAATGACTTTTTGTTTCAATAAAACAACATTCTGCTTCAATTTCACATGGAATTGCAGTCATGGGAAACTAACAAAACTTATATAAGTTGTCGTAAGTCCTACACCCTCTCAAGTTTCCCCTTGAATTATCTAAATTGTGAAGTGAGCTTTGTATGTGTGTGTGTTTTTTGGCTGGCTTTATATTTTGAATTGCATTAAAACACAGTTTTCAACTTAACAATAATCATTACTGATAGAATCTAGTACAATTGTGTAACGAGAAACTACTCAAAACTGTAATTCCGTATAATGAAACGTTCACATTTGCACATGAAAAATTGACTTTCTTCGCCGCCTTTCACCAGGTCATTTCTGGAGATCTAATGACCGCTTTCTTTTGCACCCTGTAAATTGTAGGGAGACGCAAAAATAATATTTTTTTGAGGAAAATGCATAACTGGTTTGCTCATTTTTGGGACTTTCACTACGTTCTCCAAAATTTGTAGCTGTGCATGCATATTCATGTCAAAATTCTGTAGTAGAAACAATTTTAAAAGGCAAGTGAAATATTTGCAAAAACTTTTCAAATGCAACGTCATAAACAGGTATGCATCACTTGGTACAATTACAACGGAGGATATTATCAATAACAAGATCAATAATCAATTTAAGCTCATACCAAACTGAGCTGATCGACACACATTTTATGCATCCGCTTACCAGGAATAATGATAAATGGGACATAAGTTAAACTGCTTTAGACTTATTCGTGGAAAGATTAATGATAATCAACGTATGTTGTTGGGTGGAACGCAAAGGCACGCTAATTTTAGGTACACATTGGTCCTCTTCATACAAAGGTTCCTTCTGAATTGATTTATATATACGGAGTCAATACTTAATCTATGCCAGAGCAATTTATCAGAAAATAAGCGAAATATGTTTCGGATGTTGTTCATAATTTAAATTATTGTTTCTTTTTATCATATTGACATTTGGCAAAATAGTCAAAAAATCTAATTTGATGTAAGATTATCTAACTATCAGGCTTTCGTAAATAAATATTTTTTCCAAAGGAAGATTCCCACCCAAGATAATATCACCACCATCTTCTTCTGAACATGCTAAGTGCAAAGTAATCCAACCAGGAGTAAGTCCAAAGTAATTCTTTTTGTACAAAAGCTACTAGTAAAAACATGCTCATAATAATTTCACATTTCATTTGATCAACTGTTCAAGATACTTCAAAGCTTTTTAACAAATGCTCATACGTTCCCACTGTCATGTACATTTTGTCTCATGCTTTCGTAACAAAATCGAAATTTCTATTTCTATTTTGCTAGCTTGCATTCTTTTCACTCATTGTCAGAGCGATCCGCTTCGACTGTGCGGTACTCAAGTTGCACAAAGGGAGAGAGAAAAAAGATAGCATTATAAAAATTGCTGATAATGCCACAAAGGATGTATTCTTCAGATTACGGAGATGAAGATGCATGGGGAACAGTCATTGTGTTGATGACATGTTGTAACACACCAACAATAATTGTATGTACAAACAAATAATATATGGGAGAGCGAGCCCTGCCTCTCCCACATACAAACAAGTAGCATGTATTAGAGTTATTGAATTTGTCTTGTTAGTTAGGGGGCCCGCTTTTTACGTAACACAAAAGAATGAGACTCAAGTAATGGAATGAATGGGAAGAATGGGGTGATGTCACTACTCCTGGTATGGAGTGAGGTATAAAAGTGACAAGTATTCGATTTCCCTATACATTACACGCACGCATATGCAAGAAAAACCCATTGAGAATAAGTTCCTGCTAATTTACTTAAGAGTCTTGTCCATTCATCCGTTTGCATTATCTTGTCAAAAAGTCCTTTCCATTCACTTTTTCCTCTGGAACTCATGCATGCATTCCATACTAGCGTATCAATAGAGATGAAAACAGAGTGGGCGTAGTTTTCTAATTAAGGGAAAGCGGGAGATACTTTCCCTGCCAATCTGCCAAATGGGGAAAAAATGGTGGGCCTCTGTTGTCAACGGTACCAAGTGACCATATCGGCATTGCTACGCAAATCATTCAAAGGCTACGTGAACAGGTTTAAATGACGTTTGAAAGTCTCAAAATATAAAGGCTATGGAATGTGGGTGAAATGGGGGCAGAAAATAGAAAAAAAATTGTATTTTCATTTTGTATGCATGAAGTTATGTGGCCTCCATTGTGTCGTACAAAATTACAATAGCATTTTATCACCGGCTTATACACTTGATAGGGATGTATGGAGTATGGAGAGTAGATTCAAATCCAATACGAGAAACTTAAGGGACATTAACTACGGTTTTCATTCCATATACTACACAGCAGTAGTCGTCGTCTAATTTAGCATGGACTCGTCGTTCCCTTCATTCCTTTTTCGTTGAGTGTTTGACGTCTATAGAGAGTTGTTCCTTCAGGTTCAGACCGAGAACAAGAATATGTATGCATTTCGTTTCCAACGACGCAATTGTGTATGTAGGATGAAAGCTGAGGATCTTAGATAGTGACAATAACGATAATGGTATCGGCGATGAGATATGGAGATCATTTGCCGTTTTCTTTCTCGTCTTTGTGTAGTCCCCAAAAAAGGAACATAATTTTAACCGAAAAGAAAGAAAGAGGCAGAATGAGGATGAAATTAGAGAAACAATAGTTACTTCCTTTCTGTCTGTCCAAAAACGAAAGAGTTGGAAAGGAACTGAGTGAGTGTTGGACAAATCAGAGACTTTTCTTTGCAGTAAACAAGTTGATTTGGTGAGGAGCCCTAAGCTATTACTGTCTTTTTAAAGGAACTAGGGAATATTTTTCGAGGGAAAATATTTGCAAGCCAAGTTCATATGTAGTACTTACTTGTAAATGTGTAAGGGAAATAAATGTAAAAAGATTTTCTTGCATAACAGCTCGTCATGTGTAATGCAATTTTCTAGAAAATAAGCGCAAGTGACATGCAAGTTGTGTGGCAAACTTTGGTTCCATTTACTCAGCAACCATAGAAGTACTACACTAGTTTTCTATATGTATGTAGTCAAGCCAAGCAAGTTGGCAAAAGAAAAGTATGGGTGAAACAAAAACAACTGAAGAGTTTTAAAAAAGGCTTAAAATGAAATGTCGTGTGTGATCATGAACAACAATGTCAAGCACTCCACTCTGTTTGGCAACCAAATCCATCCTTCGATTAACTTCTTTTGCGGAATGCGTAGCAATCCATCCAGAGTTTAGCCTTGGTTGTAATGTCATAAAGTTGAGGAATTTTTGGTGATGTGCCAGTGAAGTTGCAGAGACTTACCACCACCTACCACACACACACACACTCCCAGACACACCTCATATTCCACTGCTTCAACATCTGCTCCCCAAAAAACCTCTTCAGAGACGTAAAACATTCATCGCCATTGCCCATCTCAATGATTAATTATAAATGAGATTTGCTTAGTAACATGTACCAATCGGATGCCATGGAAGTTTTAAATCTGCTACTCCTGCTTAATGGGCTTCTATGGCAAATGGTATAATTACGATCTTGGATAAACTTATGGGAGTAACTGATATCTTATTAACAAAGTCAGGGTAGAAATGAGATGGAAACTTTTATAAATTGATATATCTCCCAAGGATGTCCGTTATACATCATTTATCGACGTTGAAACGGTCCGTTATTTCCCTTCTTTTAGTTTAGTTTCGTGCCGCTACCTAAAAGTTACTCATTGCGTTCTGAGTTCCTTCCTTTTTTGTATGCTCATTCACATTTATCGAGTCGAGATACTCCCTCCGTCATTCTAAAAGAGACGCTCTGTTTGTGAATTCCTGTTCACAAAGATTCATTAAAAGTTCATCCAGTATTCTTCTAATGAAGTATTAACGTAGAATTAAACTATATCGTTTCCAAGAAATTGCTTCTCATTTCCAATCCCATAAATTGAAAATGATTCTTTCAAATTTGGGGGAATGAAAAGTTTTTTTTTAAATAACATTGGTTTCTTTTGAATTACATATGCTTTACCATTTACGTTCCGTTTGTAGTGAAAAGAGGAAATGAAATGCTGAGCTTAACAACCAAAAACGTACCTATCTATTCATTCACATTATTGAAAGAGTTACATTAGAAGGGTTATGTATTTGGAAAGGAAGCAAGGATTGCATTGCAAGCCTCCCATAAACTTCATTTCTGTCCTGCTTGTTTTCCTCTTCCCAAAGATTGGTGCATAGATAGATAACTAATTCCGCTGATACTTTGAAAATGATCAGTAAGCATATATGTAGATACTATAAGAATACACAAAGCAAACAAGGCAAGGGTTAAGAAGATGGAGCAGCGAAAAACAATTTTTTTGACATTAACCTCTGACAATCGAACCATGTTAGATTTGCTTTGCTGGTTCACCCGTTTTCTTCCCTGGTTGTTGTACCATGTAACTTTTTTTCTCTCTCTTGTAAATATACGTAGAATGCATACACGCAGAAACATTCTTGTTAACAACCCCTCGCAACAAAATAACGGAAACATAAGATACATATTCCTGTATGGCAACCAACCAACCTCATTTGCTTTCCATCTCTTCATCTGAAGAACGCTTAAAGAAAGTTGAAAAGAAGTGCAAAAAATAGAGAACGGTAGATAAAAAGGGAACAAAGCCATAATCATAATCGTATTTCCGAAGCAGGAATATACCTAAATAGTTTATGCACACCAACCATCCCAAACCACTACTACTACTACAACACAACGATGAGACAGGAAAGTATGGTATGGTAAAAGTACACACAGAAAAAAAAATTGGGGGTTTTTATAAAGGAAAGGAGAGTGGGAAAAATCTACAAAAAATAAAAACTAACTCTTTACTATGCATTTTCTTTTTATTCCAATGCGTTTCTTAAACACGGAGAGAAAAGGGTTTTTACAAATCTTGGAAGGTCCATTATTACAAAAAAAAGTGGCGAAGATGTTATACCTATATCTGGAGAGAGTACTGTCGTCTAATTCTGTATATGAGTTTTTTATCATCTTGATTCTATTTCCTTTCCCTATGTTTCTTTTCTTCTATTTTAGGGACGGATCTCATTAATCATTTCACGTCAAAATTTCTTTGAATAGTTAAAAAATATTAGATTATGGACTTCAAGTTACACAGAACATCGGATATTATGATGGTGTATGATGAGACTGCACACATGGTCTAAAAAATCTTACATTTTTTTATATTTTTTTTCTTCTTCTATACTTTGCCTTCAACGCCCTGGCATGAACTGGTCATACCCGGTTGTTCAGAAGCTAAGTTCCAATGTTTTTTTGTGAGTAGCAGACGGTTCGCTTTCATATATCCTTCAAAACATTTTCCTGGACTAAAACTAAAACGCTTTCTCCTCTTCTCTCTCCTTACTTCTCCTACTTTAACTTGTTTTCTTGGTTGTTGTTAGAAGATCAATATAATATGTATGTGCCTACATACCATTCTATCATCCGTTGCGAATGGTTTGCGTGATCTTCCTGAAAAGTTTTTTTTCTGCGTTAGCAAACGCGCATTCAAATTCTAATCAATTTTTCTTATATTGTTTTCCAACAGCTAATTTTTCTGCACTTCAGGAATTCCCAAGTAATTTTCTTGTTGAAGTATTCGTAAACCAACTACATTCTTGTTATTTTTTCGTTGTTAAAATATTTTTAATGCATGTACGAGTTTTTATTTCACAAACGCAAGGAAGAAGGAGAGGCGTGTCACTCACGATCTGCGTTGTCATGACCATTCATGCATGCCCCGTCCCGTGTTCAAAAAGAATCAGGGACTCACTCAACTTCCTACTTTGTTATACATAATAATGTATATGTACAACATACGAGAAGTTGATATTGGGGCTGAGGGGAAAAAGAATTTGTTTTCTACACACTAATGAATTTATGATATTAAGGATAAAAAAAAGAAAGAACAAAAACCTTTTTGCTACTTATTTTATGGATTACATATACACATAACGCATGAAAAGTTTCATCAACGTCTATTCTACGGACGATATACCAGACATTAAAAGGAACCTCGTTTTGATGAAATTTTTTGGCCAAGCTCATTAGTGAAGTTATTTTTGTTGACGGAGGTAGTTACAAAGTAAAGTAAGTAAGTAGTTACTTGGAAAAATCTATAAAGGTACAAAATATCGTCGTTAATTCTTTTCTCGTCATAAGAAGTCAGAAGAAGAAAAAAAATTAATTTATTGCTGACGAACATGGTCTTGTCAGGTTGGGACGTAGAAAAAAAGGCAAAAAAAATAAGCTTAAATATGCCGAGTAACGGAATTTAATAGGATGAAAAATAAAGTAGCTATCAAAGTAATAGTACAGTTATAGTTTTGCTGCTCGTGGACAAATTTAAGTTGAAACAAAACCAAGACATGGATGGATAGACATGCACGAAATAAATTGGGTCAGTTTAACTTTAGGCAGACATTTTATGCATTTGTTTCTTTAGTTTTATCGCTGATCAAGACAGAAATAAGTTGAATAAATTGCCTACACTTTGCTCAAAAGTATTAAGGGTCTCGTCTTGAAAGAGAAAGAAGGGCGAAGAAAGAGATGTGTCATGGAAAAAATTGGTCAAATAGAAGGCTTCTATGAGGACCAAACTAATAATATTAGTAACTGTTGGATGCCAATAGGAGACAAACTTTTGAAAAGTTTTAATTTTTTAACTGAAATTTAAATCAAGCAATAAAATTCTAATTCTTTGGAAGCACTCTCACAAATGTGTTTGACGGGAAAGTCGTGGTTTGTTTACGAAGGATGTAATGAATAGGGTAATTATGGTTAGCATGACTTAGGGATGCACGATGCAGAAAAGTGTAATAAAATCAAACACTCTTGCCCCAACAGTCAACAGATAAAAGTCGTTCCGTTGTGTTCCCTTACTATCCTACGAATTTCCCACACTTAGACTCCAGGCTCCGAACTAAAGAGGAGGCTTTGAAAAATATTAATGTTGGAGGAAAGAGGGTAGAAGGCAAAGCGGAGAGTCAAATTAAGCAGAAATGTGAAAGTTGAAAGAGATCAAGAAGGTTTTTTAAGTTGCTATGTTGTACAACACATGCAAGGCAATTTTAAGTGACAGTGGGGAAAAATAACTGGTAATACCATAAACAGTCAAAAGTAATGCATACAATTATATACAACTAGCTAGTTGTGTTCTATTTTAAGAGGGGGAGGATGAGACCTTTTCCATCGTTGTTGTGTTGTGTTTTTCTCCCAAGTATCAGCAGCACAAGACCAAAAGTAATCATGTTTTACTTTGTCCGGTAGGACCTTTTGTTTCTTATGCTATACATGCTCTGCATAAAATCCTCCCAGTAAGTATTGCAGCTAAGATCATTTCAAGCTCTGAAAACAGGAAACTAATATTATGGAAACTTTTAGGGAGATGGAGAAAAGAGGAAGAAGCTCCTAGTGAAAAGGGTTCCTATGCTATTCACTTAGACTCCCTGTTCAAGATTCACGATATGGAAACCGGAGAAAAGTGCGTGAATTCACTATGCTACCACTATAGACCGTCGTTCCCATCATCACAAAAATAACGTTTTGGACGGATCCAAGTATGTAGTAGTGTGGTGGTGGTGAGAGGTTGGTCCGACAAGATTCTCTATAAAGTGTAAGCTTACTTACACTAAAGATTCTCTAAAAAGTTTTTACTCAACACAACCATTGCAACAACTACGTCTGCAAGATACTCTAAAATAAAACCTAATTAGTCGCGGTGCTCGTAATTTTCCCAATTCACATCTATTCTTCTTTCTTGTACTTCCTTTTCCACAACCATATCATCATCATCATCATCATCATCATCAGAGTTCATAAGCAACACAAAAAACTTGCATGATAGTTTAGATTTGAATGCGTTTACATCCACGATCTACAACACTTTCACTCTTACTCTCTCCCTCTCCCAAACACACATACAACACAACTATTCAGTAATCTCGTAGCATTGAAGCACTCGCATGATACGTTTACGACTATATAAGTGTGTATGTATCTACTTTTCCTAACATTTTAGTTGGGTGCTTGATGTCAGTATTTTTGGATTATTCTGGATCGACTGCATGGACTCTACACTTTCATTCAGTTTGCTTGGGTCGGACGATTACATCCCATAGTGAACTCGTATGAACTAATGGAAATAGGAATGTGTGAATTCGTGTATACGTATATATGGCGGCACACAACATAATTATAATTGATGAAGCTTGCTAAAAACAACTAAATCATATTTATCTACTTTGCTCTCGCTCTCTCTTCTATTAACGGGGTGGTAATAGTAATGCACATTTCTTCACATATTGCATGGCTGGCTGGGCATGCATAGCGTGTGCTTGAGCAGCATCCATTATTGTTCAGTTCACTACATTACCATTACCTGTGAATGGAATAATGCTCAAGTAGAAAGGGAGGTAAAAGCAGATTTATGCATGGATGAATTGTATGGGATTTAGAGGGAAACTGATAATATTGTGTAATATTCGCGTGCCACACATTTCCTTTTCGGGGTTTACACACTCAGGAAGCCCCATTCCTACCTCAAAAATATAGGTTGCAGTAATTGCATTTGAAGGCAATGTTTAGCAGCATGTGAATGAGCCTAGTGAGCCAATTCTTTTGAGGTTCTGAATGAGCACCTCTGAAAATCGTATAAATACATAATACGTGTATGGGCTCAATAGTAAACCTAAGGAAAATGGGCCAACTTCTCGGAAATCAAAGCCTTTTTGGTAATCACTGAGAAAGCGGGTCAGGAGGAGCAAACAATTTACACGAAATGGAGTCGGGAATTATAACGTTATTACGAAACTTGTTTCCTCCTCATTATTTCCCAATGTATTCTCGACATCGCCTAAACTATATCTTTGCACATACTCACTCATTTAAAGAGTACTGCACATTTCTCACGTAATCATTAATTATGCATTCAGTCATGCAACAGGGACTTGGTGCCATGGTCAATGGTTAAAAACATTTACCCTAATTTGGACCAAAATGGATTTGTAAAATTGGCAACTAGATGAAGTGCAATTTCCACTACACCAATACAACTCAGAAAACCTTCTTCTTACCGTGCCTGCAGAAAAACTAAATATGTGAATTGCATTGCAAGATACAAATGCCGTGATGCTTTTCCTACTCACGGAGAATATAAATTGATATTATGCACGGTTTCAAAATATCCCATTCAAAAATATCTAAAATTACGAGTGAAAAGGGACCACTGACGTCATCCCATTTGGCTGACACCAGCTGCTGAGTACTGAATTGATACAAGAAGTGCCTGACAAATGAAAGAGAAACGGAGACTCATCCCAAAAAATCGACCAAAAGTGAAGTCTTGGAAAAGCAAGAGATCATCTGGCATCACCATTATTATTAGTCACATCCCTACTTTCCTCTTGCATCCACGTTTGATGCTGATGCAATTACATAAAAATGAATATGCAGTAGTACATATTCTTAACTTTCACCCAGTCTCCAACAGCTCACGATCAGTTGACTGGAGACTTTTTACACAGCGTTCTAAGATATTGAGCCAAAATGTTAGTTTAGTATCATATAATATTGATGACAGAGCCAGCAAGTTGGACCCAAAATGTTTTCACTTCGCTCAGAATTACATAAAGTAGTACAACACTCATCATTTCTATACATTCTGCAAATAGTTTGTGAGATGGGACAATTAGGAAAATCCATGTCACAATAACTTTTCCACACGTAACCCTGTAACGTGAGGATCTGAAGTTGAGTCGAATATTTTTTATTATAGAAATTCATATGAAATATGTACACTTATGAATATACGAATAAATGTATGCAGACGTGAGCATGATACTTTTTTTCTCTAGAAGGAGCAAATAAATTCGTAACAGAATCATGTTTAGTTTGCAACGAGAGAGAGAGAGCTTGAGCTATTGACATTGTGGCTCCTCCTTCAACTTTCACGACTCTTGAATATAATGATTTCCTTTGATCTGAACCTTCCAGGTCACTCTCAAGACGGGGGGTTTCACTACACGTAAATTATATTAGATAAACCTAAAGGGTAGAAGGAAATGATGGTCTTTCCTGTCATGTAATAATATACGAGATTATAATTTAGGCCGGATCTCTCCACTCATCTTTCAAGTTTTCGGATGATGAAATGTACGCTCAAACTCAAACAGGTTTCTTGGAAAAGCGACGACGACTATTGATTATGATTATAATCGAGAGGGAAAGAATCAGTTGTGAGAATTTTGTTCATAATTTTGTTGTCTGTTATGAGTTTGGAGTAGTGTTGGGCTCCAAACTTTCACTCTCCGGCAGCAAAGATTAGGCGACATGCATTGGTCGTGGTGTTGATAAGTTGACAGAGCACAAAAAAAGTAGAGAAACCAACTAAGATGTGCTGCTGGAGTTGGATGATTACGTCAGAAGGACGATGTCAGAAAGGAAGAGGGACAAATAATGAGATAACTTTGGACTTCCCATGTTCGCCTTTTTTCTCTCCATTTTTTTTACCAAGAAGTAAAGTCTTACTTGGTTGTTGACAAGAAGGAAAGAACAACGAGTACAACAACAACTTATGCTGTGAATATTGCCTCTGATTCGGGATTCGTAACTTCATAAAGTAAGACGAGCAAGAAGAGTTGAATGCAGCTCTCTACCATATATATATTGTTGTGTATGTACATAATAGTCTGTAGTTGGTACGTGTGTATACCAAAACATATTTCTTGGGACAACGTCAAGCCCTCAATTTATAGTTGGAAAAGTAATAAAAACTTTTAATAGGGGTTTTATTTACTACCCCGTCTATTGCTGTATGGCTTTTCCTACACTCTTTCGAAACATGATCATCATCATGTGTGTGTGTGTGTGTGTGTGTTTGTGCGTCCATATATACAAGAAGTCTAAAGGAGCGGCGGAGTTAGGATCCGCTCTGACCATTTTTTCCAAAAGCTGAGCAAGAATTATCGACAAACAACAGCGAAAAGTAAATAGGGAGAGGGGGTATTATTAGTCAGCTGTGATACTTGATATGATTTTGATGCTTAGAAGCTCATTGACTAACGAGAGATAAGAAAACGAAGACATTTCATCATCCTCTCGTCTTGGTCTTTATACCCACAATTTATTGCTCAATCCTTAATTTCTGTCCGGATTTCCACCATAATTGCCCCATGAAGTCTTTGCTGAGACGGGAGAGAAGAGGGGAGTAGTAGGTCGCCATGAAATCCAGAGGTACCCTATATAATGTAGGAGGGAAGGGATGTTGATGATGGGATGGGATGGGACACTAACGTTGGGAATAAAGTTGGTAGATAAAGCTTCTTTAATGTGTAGGATGAGGAAAGAGTGCACTGATCTAAACTTCCGTAAACTAAAGACCAACTTAATTGTCAAAGTCTTTCCCAGCCAATATATACATATTAAGTATTATTATATAGAAAGTGATTTGAACAAGACAGAGAGTCTAGTAGCCCTAGTTACAGTTACGAGCCTCTCTCTTTGTTGGTAGTGTTGGTGTTGGCCTTCATTCGTTGCTGATTTTCATCCAGAACACGAAATACGATATTAAGAAAGGTAGGACACGGCGCCGTCAGGAGACGAAATTAGGTTTGTGAGCTAGTACCAGACACAGTTTTTTATCTATACAAAAGAGCACATTGCATCACATCCATTATTGACAAGAATGCTATTACATTTTCGAGAATGTTTCATTCCTCTCCCGGACTTAACAACAACTAAGCTGTTGTGCCATTTTATAAAGAGTTGGTGACGCGACAGCCCTGACAGATAAACTGATTGACGGAGTTTTAATACTGTGTTACTACTACTACTCCTACACAAGGATTTTGTGAACAGCGCAAACATCTCGGCTTACCCGTGTATATAATAAATATCATCCTATGAAGCAAGGGTTATATGTGATGCTTACCTACTTTCTTACGAGACTGAGGATAAACCGTTTTCATCAGATTCCTCCCCTCTCATCTCCTTTCTTCATGAAAACTCACAGTGACACGCAAAGATTGCAGTATGGCATTACAAGTATTCGCAGAGTTATTTACGATTTATTTCAAATCGGAACTAAACTTGTTGGAACTCTTCTTTTTTTCCTCTTTTTCTGCCAGTTCTCCAAAAGAACTCTTGCAATCACCATCGCTTCAACTTGAACAGTTCACCATCGCTATTGAAGAAAAAGGGAGGCAGGCAGGGAAAAATGAAACTCGAGGAAACTGAAAAGGAGAGAGAACATTCATGTGTAAGCTTGAGTTAAGAAGAAAACAGGAAAGCATGTGACTCTGAGGCAAACTCTCTTGTTTGCTGGATGTTCAATGTTCTAGGAATGATGAGACTGAGAAGGGGAATAGCTCTAGCGTCTTGCTCCCACGTCTTTAGTCGTCCAACAAAGTCGGGCTTCTTTTATCCATTTTTCTCCCTTTTTATTCTTTTCCTTCATCTTCCTGGCTCATCACTTTTTTGCCAATGCTTTCTTTTCCTCTCTCTCTCTCTTTCCCAAACACGGGCTCGAACGGCAAGTACGAACAACGTCATAAAATAAAGGTTTGATTCCTTTGGTTTTTTTACTGACTAGCGTTTTTTTACTTGTACTGGTTTTTGGAGGAGACTAAGACCACACACGAAAAAGTTGTGTTGGACGGATGGATGGATTGGTGCAAAGAAGCAGAACGCTGGAAATAACAGTTGTAACGTAACGTAATGTACCCCTACCTTGTTCAGTTTGCTTTCCTAGTTTTCATATCTGTGGAGTCCTGACCCTCATGCCAAATTTAAGTTAAAGTAAACGTTTACATTATTCTTCCTGGATGTATTTTCACTTGTTCTCCGCTCCCTATGTCGTTATTGCACAGCATAAGAGTTGTTTCACTCGAATATGATGTGTACTTTAATATACTTCCCTTCCCTTTCTTCCCACTTTGTCTTCAGAGAATTTATCAAAAACTTCACAGTGTTTGTCCAGGTCAGCTAACATGGAGCTAGTGTGAAAAGAGAAGAAAAAAAACTTTGGAAAGCAAACACAGATTTAGGCTCTTTAATAAGGCTGTAGTAGAAAGGAATGAAGAGTTTAGAAATACCTGCAAATATGTATCTTCAGAGGAACGTAATAAATTTATCTTTAACAGGTCATCGGTTGAGGAAATGGAGGTATTGCATAGAACATTGGGACAGCTTCCGCTTCCTTCGTCGTACCACCCTGACATGTCTGATAAAATTCCACCAATTGTGTATAAACATAAAGACTCTTGTGAAGCCATTTTTTTCATAGGAAAGCCTTTCTTTATTGAATGATGAAAAAAGCATTCAATTTCAGGATTTATTATTGACTGCATTCAATTAACACTTTCATAACTCTCAAAGGAATAAATATCCGGTATGTTTCTTAGAATGAGCTTAAGGTTCAATTACAAACGAAAGAAATTTTGAAAGGAAACTGATGACAAAGCTCAAGATCAGAGAGTTGCATCACACGTGGTGGGCTGGTGTTTGCCTTATTTTTGTTTGGAAAGGATGTGGATTTAGATAGTATTGAGAAACTCTTACTTCCAGTAATACATATTTATGACTAACACGATATTCGAGAAGGAAATGTATTTGAAACGCACTTTCGCTTCAAGATGTTTAACACAACAAAATTCCTCGTCGGATGATCTTCCAATTTTCTTCACTGAAGGTTGAATTTTTTTATTCCAAGAGTTGCATAATATTTCTCTCTTTGAAGTGTAAAAGCACAAACAGTCATCCTTTGCCACGAACAAACTCCCCCTTTTTGTTTAAATGTAATTTCAAGGTTCAACTAAAGTGGTTGATTATTTTTTATCAAACGAATCTATTTTCTATTTTTTAACAGCACCAACAGTGGAAATAGTAGATGATGGAGAAAAACCTCTGAAGGATAAAATCTTCAAAACAGGGTCAACTCTAGAACTCCGCTGTATTGTGGGCCAAGTAGACCCTGGTATGGGAAGTAACCAACATGTGAGCTGGTACCATGGAGAACGACTGTTGAACAACGACACCTTCCGAGGGGGTATCAGGTACAGTCGCAATAATTCATATGATTATTCTCCTAAACCGTTGAAAGATGAAATGTTTATAGGATTGCTTCAATGAATAGCCGCAACGTAAACGCAAGATCCCATTCTTATGTATCTTTTAAGAAGATTGCTTAGTTTGTTTTCTCAACGTTCTAAAGTCATTTCAGGAGTTTCAAACTTCTTGAATAGACCAGGCAGCCAAAGAATAAGAATGTAATGGAAGCCTGGGGAAAGTTTAGCAAATATGAAACATTATAAAAAGTCACAGGAAACGTGTGAGGGTGTATTTCCGTCAAAATTATGAAATATCGTTATGACGTTGTGGGAATTAAGTGTATTGTATCTTCCACACTAATGCCTAAACCCAAAGCAACGCAGTGACAAGTTACATAAAGAAATGGTAGTGATGAGAATGATAAGGTAAGAAAGAACTGGCTTGGGTTTTGGTTCTAGCAGCAAATGACCCTGGGAGAAAGTGTAGAGGACGGATTTGTAGCCGCTACAATAGGATGAAGTTGATTCCAAAACTTCTTGCAGACTTTTACATAAGAGAGGATAAGATGCTCACATCAGTTATGATTACAAGTTTACTACTAAACGGCGGACCTTGGGAAAGAACGAAATTAGTCATTTGATCTTACTTAACTAAGCAAGGGCTCTTGTTGAGTAAAATTTCTTAAACTTTATTGCCCATCCATACCACAAATAAAATGGAGGAGAGAGTAACGACGGAAAAGTAGGAAAGTAAATACAAGACACAAAAGAATACACCAATCCCTTTCAACTTCCCAATTCGAATGGAGTGCAAGCAAACACAAGTTACAAACTTATGTGTAAACATTAAAAATGTTTGATGCTTGGCCTGCTTTTCGGAACTGGTGTAGTATACACCAAAAAATACTGCCGCCCGACCGAAACTATAGTTAATTTCTAGGAAAACATTCACATTCAGTGTTAAGTAATTCCTGTGGAGGATTACGAAACATCAAAACTCGTCTTCTAGTCGGCCACTTGCTGAAACTTGGTAACAAGATAGCACGAATGAATATGAGCGAGCTTGCTTGTAAGTTGATAGTTCAAATTTCCGTAAACTTTTACGTTTCCTTTCTGTTTTCTTAAAACATTTTGTGGGTATTACTGCGTAAAACCTTTGGGTGCAATCGTTTGTGTCTGAAACCCCGTAAGTTCAAGGTTAGACCCAAGCACTCCAATTATCATTTTATTATCTTATCTTATCCTGGTGAAAGTCTGAATTGATTCATTGACCCCAAAGGCACACCATGTTTGTATGTTATTTAATTTTTCGTTGAGACCTTCTCAAGACTTTATTTCTTCAATTTAAAATTATGTGGAGTATAAAATGATTCCAGGAAAGTCGTCATTCTCAAAGTTGAGCTTTTGTTTTTGTTTCTTCTCAAGCGTTAAAAGTTGGGTCCGCAAGGATTTCGGCCGGTCTAAACTGAGCAAGCTATATGTGGCAAATGTGAACAGGAACGACTCAGGATGGTACACTTGCTCCATGGGGCGCTATGGCAATGCCACTGTGTTCGTCTCTATTCTAAATGGTAAGCATACTAATTATATGCTCTTTGCATTCAGCTACTCCTTTGCAAAAAGAAGCTGGACGCTGCTTGCAACTTTCACTTCAGCTCTGAGTTTTCCAAAAGTATGTCTCATCTGTGCATCATCAAATGCCTGGTGGAATTTTAAACTATCTATGGGAGGGAGTAACTGAATCTTATTTTAATAAATTATGAGAAACTGTTTTAAAACCACGTAACAAGATTAAAAATCATAATCTACAGCTAAGCATTATTTTCTTTTGAATTTTAGGCGAAACACCAGCGGCAATGCAACACGGTAACAATGCTCCAGCCGTTCTTCCTACTAGATTGGCAGCTGTCGTCACTGTCATTGTTTTATCTGCACAGGTTTTGTAAATGATCAAAACACACAACTAAATCATGACTACGTACATTATTACATTCTTTTTGTATAAAAATCCATACTCCATTTCAGTGTCAAATGGTATATATAACAACAAAATTTTTGTCATTGTGTAAAATTCTCCCAGTGTCGGATGTGGGTGTTATATAAAACAATTGGTGCTTGGAATGAAGTATTTAAAAAAAATCTATATTAAATATTTAATATATAACGAATTTATTATGATTTACAAAGGACGGGGAATGATGAATAAAAAATAAAAAATTAATTGAGATCTTATATACTAGCCAGTCAAATCACAACATGTCCAAAAAATTAACGAACCTACCAAAGCCAGCCACATATGCAAAATT
Source organism: Orchesella flavescens (assembly GCA_964034955.1). Classification (NCBI taxonomy): domain Eukaryota; kingdom Metazoa; phylum Arthropoda; class Collembola; order Entomobryomorpha; family Orchesellidae; genus Orchesella; species Orchesella flavescens. The sequence goes on from OZ035953.1 coordinate 31,022,147, forward strand.
AGGTACAACGTGTATTATTTATTCTTGATTTATTTATGTGATGTAAATACAAATAAATATGAGGCTACAAAATAAAATAAAACACATACATTTTATCTTCAAAGTTAATCAGTAACAAGTAACAAATAATGTTGTTACTACGGAGAGTACTAAATATAGTTCACGACGTCAAAACTGTTATGTGTATATGTAAAATTCCAATTTGAATTCATGTTAACGCCATTATTAATTATAATATATATATACGATGTATAATAATGATTACGTGATTAATGGATATTCGCTACCTGTCTAAACTACACTGTGTACAACTAATAAGTATAATATGAATACATACTACTACATACATAAATCTATTGTCACAACAAAATTATCGATTGTATAAGAGACCATAAAAAATAAGAAACAATATTGTGTTGAAAAGTAAAAACACTTTCACAAATCTAAGTAACATATTTGTTGTAAATAATATTTATGTGTACGAGTAGCCCATCATAGTTTGTCTTATTAGTAGATGTATTTCAGCTGAATATAAACTAGAGTATGAGAAAACTATAAAAATTATACTACTGTAAATAAATGTACTCTACTACTTTAGAAAATTTATGGGCCTCCAAATCAATGACTTGTAATCCAAGAATCAAGAGTGGTTTGGAGAATACTTTGTGTATTCTTCGGGCTTTGAAATATCAATCAGTGTTTCCATTACAGCTTTCTATAACAACTTACTTGTGAATGTAAATATTCATTAATATATGTACATAATAAAATAATACATATATATTATATAAAATATACATTGTAAAAAGAAAAATATTACACATACATATATATCAGTCAGGAAAGTTTTTGAAGTAACAAACATTAGGGCGTAGATGCAAATAAAAATTTATAGATCGTAAAAAGTAAATCGTTATCTTAAGATACAAAAAATAAACTTGCGTTGCACTACACCGTGAAGTTCAAGAGTGTCATGAAAAGGACAATTACCTATGCATAATAAGTAGATTATAGTGTCATGTACATGTACGTGATGTATTTTATCTGTAAGTCTATTTAATTATGGAAAATAAACTATGAGCTGTATTGTATGTAAAATATTATTGAGCGTTGGGACATGTGTGCCTATCTGTCTATCTATTTTTTTTATTTCAAATGCATAATAACGTGAGAATTGTGAAAGCATGATGCAATTATGTATATAGCAGGAAATAGTAGTCAAGGGTAGGTTGAGACAAGCGATCATACTACTTTCACCATTCAAAAGTTATGCAGAACTCAGCAATGCTTAAGACTGATTTATGGTGCCATGTGGAGTTATCAATCAAACAAGTCGAATGCAATATTAAGGAGTTTATTGGCATGGATGGAGTAAGGAAATTATGTTTGTTTTCGTTGGCCTTGATACATTTATGTGAAATTTATTAGCATTGGCTTAGAAAAGCGTAACTATTTTATTGTTTTTTTCTTTTCAACTCCATCGATCCTGAACCAACCCATCACTTTTTTGAAACGGACGATGTTGTTTTAAAAAATCTGCATTGGCACATTTATTAACCACATACATTATACCAGCAAAGAAAGAGTAGTATTTCGTTTCAGAGAAATTATCTTTCAACTACATAATCTTAGCGTTTCTTTCAATATTGTCTATCAAAATTCATTGACGTTAAATTCAAATGTTTTCATCTGTTTCACATTCAATAGCAGCAGGCTTCTCATTTGTATTTCATTTTGCAAATTTTGAAAAGCTTTCATTTCAATTTTAAATATAAACTAAAGCTTTCGAAATCAATCGCTTATAAAAAGTTTCGAAGCATACGACCTCTCGTTGCCAAACTGGCAACGAAACGCATTGTAAGGTAGTAATCTGAGCTACCGAAAGACGGAGCAACCAAAGAAAATACAAAGGCACAGGAAAGTGCTTCAATAGCACACTTCTTCTCAAGTAGTAATCAACTGCATATATAAGGTTAATGCTTCAGGACTTTCACCAAGGTATCTACCCATGTTTAATCTTTAGTGAAAAATGAGCTCCTAATCTACATGCAAAACCAATGCCAACTTTAAAGGGATGCTGAGAGTTTTGTAGGTGTGTTAATTGTGCTTTCTTCATTTTCTCCTGTAATTCTTAGAATTTTCGCAAAATATTTAGGATACTCGTATCTTATTGTGACAATATTTAAAATCAGCAACCAGAGAAAGGCATAAATGGCGAGTGTTGATTTATCAAACATTTTAAAATAAACCCAATGACTACAAACGTTTTATTAATTAAAATAAAGTCGACTAATTTTGAAAAAAGTCAAAAAAAATTGAAATAGCAATAATCGGTATGATTTATTCTGAAACTTTTGTATTAACTGGGTTAACTAAACACTATTTCTTTACCCTTTGGGCGTTTGACCTCTCACAGTTAAATGGGCTATAGATAAAAAAAGTCGCTGAAAGTGAGTGCATAGAATAATATATGTATTATTGAAAATCTTGTGTGGACCAAGAATTAATTCCCTTGAAACATTAGGACTCACTGGTGTAAAATGTTTCATGAAAGTACGGAAAGCATTTAATTCTGAAAGTTTATCAATCGCTTATGTTCAATGCTTGGAACTTCGTCTACATTTAGAACCAAGTTATACATATAGGGATGGATAAAGATGTACAGCGTAGGCAAGCGGCGAAAGCATGCAGCCGAATACTCAAAGCACACAATTGCAAGCTGTAACTTTCAGCGGCAGATGTCATTCCCTGGAGTACCGTTTTGACAAAGGCTTGCACCATAGGGGCCTATGATGCGGGTTTTGCCTACTATTAAAGTTTAAGAAAGTAAAGAAAAAGTTGGAAGTTCACAGATCCAGGAGTAAAGTTTTTTAAAACAAGTTTTGAGGTTTGTGAAATTAAACGGTTACCCCTAATATATCAGTTTTTTCAATTCAGAGGAACAGATTTGTACAAACGAATGGATAACATTGTAAATCATCTGCAAGATGCACAATTATATGGTTTTGAATTCTATAATGATCCTTAGATTTTTTTACATTTATTGTGTGTGCCTCATCTAATGTCTATGAGCGTGTACTTGTGTAGTATAGCGAAGGTTAATGAATAAATTAAAAGCTTAACTCAATGAGTAAATTAATTGGATTTGCTGTTACACATGTTATGTTTTCTCAACCACTGTCTGTATAGCTTTATTTTGACATGTATGACTGCATTTTTGGCTTTCAGAGTTGACTTGTACAACATTGTATATACAATATAGCTCAGAATATGATATAAAATAACATCGTTTTCAATAATTTGGCATAATTAACTTCATGAAGCATGCATCATGAGTTGAATTCAAACGAAGTTTTGCGCATTTCGAACATAGGCATTGGCGGTTGGTTCCCTGAGCTGTCAGGCATGACCGGGACGTAAGTTGATGATGGCGACGACTTGTTGTGCACGTGATGGTGATGATCTAGAATTGCTTCATCCCGCGCAGAATGACAACAGCGAATTGCAAGCTTCAGCTCCCCTTGTAATTCTGAGCACCAAGATGCCTGCAAATATTTTCAAAGACGAGACATATATTAACATAACAAGATATGAATACCTTATAAGCCTGCACTTTTCAGAAACCGATTAACAATACTGCAGACGTCAATCCAATTCAAAAACGATATCCAACCTGTTTTCTCAAAAAATATTCCACAAGAAAAAAAGAAAACATAACTAAAGGGCATGATAATTTTGTATGTATAACATATATGTACTTGCTAAACCAATTGAACGACAACAGATCAATCGCAAATTGCAATATGGCAGATGGAAGTACAAATTATGATTCTCACTTACATTGCTCTCAAGTGAGGGAAGAATTGGTTGAGAATAAATAAAATGGAAGATCGAATCAAGAATCAACTACAGGCAGTTTTACGTCAGTAATACTGCAGCACATGAATGGAGAGGATTCGGACACGAAGGCGAAACAATCAGAGGGCGAGTACAATGAAGTGGAAGAAAGTACAAAGGACTTTAATGCATATATGTGAGCGTCTATATATACTAATACAAACAGTTGTATTGCCCTGGTTTATGTGGTGCATTTATGAGCATTGAGAAGTCCTTTATGAAAGCGTCAAATACACTATCAGCCAGTCAAATAGGGTACTAAGAGCAAGCTCAACCAAAATCCATGTCGTACAGCAGCTCTAGGGCAGTGATAGCTGTAATAATCATAATAGTGATAGTAAAAGCACTTATTCTCCCTATTAAAGCCAACTGATTCCATCGCCGGATTTGGCTAGTCTTCCACTTCTCTTACCACTTTCTTTTTTCTTCTCCCTAAAAAAAGTGTGATCACTTTCGTCCAAGAGCCAAAAAGAAAAGTGAATGAAAACCTCTTAAGCCTGAAGCTTAGCTGGCTCAAGGCGCGTTGCTCAATGTTGCTTAAGTAGATTTAACATACTAGTTGGCTCTTATACCAAGTGTCCCAGGAAATGAATTACACAGACAGTCCTTGTGACTATCAGTAGTACATACAATTGTGCAAATGGGGCATTATTTATGTTCTAGTACAACTAGCCGAATATCGCTAAACATACAATGATATCCTATATCATATAACTTCTTTACACACTCGCAAAAATGGCGTGCATGCAAAAATTTAAAGCATTCTTTAATTCTGACGAATAGTCATTGTATGAAGACAGTAGGCAACTTTCATCTTCAACTTTTTTTTTTATTATATGTGTTTATTATATAAAGAATACTTTCAATAAGTTACCTATTGCAATATCTACCGAAAAAAGAAGAAATGTATAGAGCGTCTCTATCAAGGGAATAGAAGAAGAAGAACGTGTTACTCATATCTAATTTTCCAAAGCAGAGACTTACTTTTCTCAAGCTGGCATTCCTCCTGACATGACAGCAGAATTCACATAAAGCAACAAAGACTGCAAGCACCAGGCCGGCAACCAAAACAACAAAAACACCTCCAATATTATCAATTCCTAAAGGGGAAGCCTTTGAGTCCTTCTTGTCATCCCGATTACAAACATCCCCAGTGTTTTTCCACCATTTGTTATAAAGTAGTTGAATGATCCCTTTTTCTTGTAACTCTAGAATTGCTAGTGATAACTTGTCTCGCCAAGGTGAGCCTAGAGCGGTGAATACACAAAGTAAATATTATTACACAACATTGCATTGTCTCATCTCCAAAGACACGGGCCTCCATTACATGGTGGAGAGGAAATAGAGGTTCGAGTCAACACAAAATGAAATTAGATAACATGTTGATGATAAACCTAGTATAAAAATTCATTAATTATTTACCCTTTGGCATCCCAATTCCATATCCTTTTGAGTCTAACAAGCCGCCAATTTGGGTGAGATTGCAATCCCGTTGAACCACGTAGTCAAGCATTGGAGACTCAATAAGGAAGGCATAATTCCCTTGAAGAACTCGTTTAATACCTTGTTCATATGTTTGCACGAACACATTTGGTCGACTTTCCATGTATCCCCACATCTTTTGATACGTTGTGATTGTTGAGTTCTGTAAAGAAAAGTTATCAAAGGCAAGATGGTATTACAAATCACCATAAATTAAATAGAAATTCGTGACATTAGCCATCATTGTTTTGAAAAAGTAACCAAATAAATTATTCCTGCAAGTTTTTCATATCCTTTGACGGAAGTGTGTTTTCATTCAATTCATTGTATTAATACGATGATGCTCTTCGCTACCAGAAATTGAAATATTATGTATGAGTTGTGAAATGAATTGTATATATGGTCAGCCATAACATGACTAGACGCAAGATCAAGCTCGAGTGTGAACTTAATATAGGTCGAATGTCGTAAGTGAATATGTAAGTCACCCCCGAACTATGTACTCTAATCGTCTCTCTGCTTTCATTTTCATCACGCTTTAACGTTCCCTACGTATGCCATATGAATTCAAACTATATTAAATGAATCCAGAGAGCTATCAACTTCTGAAACAGAAACGACTCGCCAAAGTACTTCTTTAGGTATAGAAACAGTGAGATTGCTATCTGGTGGAGTCCAAATTGTAGTGTATTGCTGCAATTCCCACCAACTCGTAACTACGCTTATCACTTTCGGCTCTTGTTTTTACGACACGATTCTAAACCCTAAATAATCCAATAAGAACATTCATGTGTTCATGCTTACATAATGTGCAGTGCTCCCTTAAACTTTGCCTAGTTTTTTTTCAGCTCTAGAAAATCTATAAGCGTTCAATATTACGAAGGAGAGGAATCGAAACATCAAAACTTCTAGTAGGTACCATTTCCTTTAGTGGTTTGAAAGTCCACATGGAATACTAATGTACATATCGATGGCGATCTGGGCAATTTTGCAAGATGGTCTAAAAATTCACCTAGATGCGTTTTTCGGGCTTGATATGAATGTTGATTAACCAAAACAATCGAAGACAGAACATGCGAAATTAGAAAATATTACAACCACCCCAGGAATAAAACTCCAAATACGTGGCATCGGGACGCTGCAACGAATCGAAATCATCAGAGTCCAAACCAAAAGAAAAGAACAAAGATGCGGAAGCAATCGTAGAAACTGAACAATTTATCGTGTGTTGACGTGATGCAATTTGATGATTCAATATAATAGCATTTTTATAGAAAAAATTAACACAATCCCTTTCTTTCGCCTTCCCTTCAAACTGACTGGATTGCAATGCAACTTTTAATTACGCCAAATCAAAATTTAGAACGAATAATCCACTGCTATTCATTGAGGTCATTACCGATCTTTTTAAACAGGCCTGAACTTGATAGAATAGGAAAGAGGTACAGAGATATCTGCACCTTTTGTTAAGAAGGAGAAAAGACAAAGGAAGTATCCATTTCCGTGGGAAATATGAAGCTTATGTGGAGCCTCGTTGGATGTACTAGTGCAATTTTACAATAACTTCTTGTGGATTCATCTCCTGCCTTTTGTCTTTTTTTGCAAATATGCTAAAAATGTATTTCAAGAATTTTCGCAAAATGTATTATTGTTGATTAGTAGCTCTGTGAAAGACATTACTTTGAGGGAAAATGGAAGGAATGGAAGATGAAAGTAGAATAGTGTGCCTGTTTGTATATGAACTGGAAATAAATTGAAAATAATAGTAATATTTTCTTTTTATGTACATAATATGCGTAAACTGGAAATGGGAATTGCAGTGACAAACATGCATTAGTAGTCTATAAGCACTGCAGAGTGGAAATAATCGTACAACCATTACACAAGTGTATGATGGCACAAAGCAAGCGTAATATTTCAATTGTCACTGCAACACAAACTGGATAAGTTGAATAAATTCTACCGATTGCTCTGTATGGCCACTATAGTACTTCCCCATAGCATCATCACTTTCACTATATCCTATTTTGCTGCCCATGATGAAAACCAATGAAGGCGGTCATGTAAAACAGTGGTAGAGATTAAATCTGCATATAATTTGAAAATAGAAAGTGAATCATTTCACTATAGACGGGAGCATTACGCCTTGATATTGTGAATATAAAAGGGAAAGCAATCATGTAGTACCATCGTGGTTGTTTTAATAGTGAGTAATACATCTCAAGCCAAGCAATATGATGTCGTTTCTTTAGCTTGATCATTCTTTCATTCGTATTGCCTCTCACAACGAAGAAGTCGAGGGAAATGACGATTACAACTGTGAGCAGGGGCTCTTTGGGCAAAGGTTCAACTCTATCTGTCTGGAAGATCGCCAAAAGAATAATCAAATTAAATCATTCCTCGCTTTTCCCTTTGCTTTTAGCTGAACAAGAATGTTATTTCTAATACCACAGCAGTGGCAAAGGCAATGTGGCATGTTTAGAATAAGACATACTCACTCTTTTCCCTCCAGTTGTAGAAAGAACAGTAGAGACCTTTTTATAACGGGGTTCCCATGTTCTATTGGATACTTTAAAGAAAAGCTTACTAAACAGTTACGCCAGCCAAATGAAAATGAAGGACGGTGAAGCTGATATTAAGTACACAAACAATAACAAATGGTCTTCTGATTCCCAGATTTCCTCCGGAAATACTAGAGTTCCATGCAAAAATTGCTAGTTTAACTAACGACGCTTGTCCTCCTCAAAAAACCCCCGCAACCGCCCTCTCACAACAACACACGTGGTAATTTGAATTTACAATTTTTGTCAAACGATAGGTAGCTTTATTCGATATACCAAGCTACTTTGGTACCTAAGCTACGTTTTCCATATCATTTGTCCACATAAGAATGCTATGAATGTGGCACAATGCCCCATTTGTGTAAAAAATAAAATCATTTCCATCTTACAATCACATTGTTCATGGCATGTGTTGCGATAACATTCATACTAACAATAACTGACACGGCTCAAACGGCACCTTTTTTATGATGCAACAATACCACTCTTAGCATTTTTTGTGATGACTAGTGACTGACTACCTATTCCTTTTTGCAAAGTTGCCAAGATGTCTGATCACAATAAGGAGGGATTGAGGTTTGATCTTGATACGAGGTAAGACTGTTTTCACATATACATATGTACAGTATTGTAAGGAATGAAACATGGAACAATAATTGGAAAGAATACAATTGGAAATGAAGCATAGTATGTGGAAATAATTAATCATACTCTAAAGAAATCCATGGTAGAGCCGCTCTCCAGTGTTCCGTAAGAGATATCCGTTTGCTCAGCGAGGTCATCAGCAGACTCAATTGGAGTGCTTTTTCGATCCACTGTGAGAAATGCGGCGAGGTTGGCAGTGTATGACGACACAATGATTAGGGTAAAGAACCACCAGATTCCACCAACAAGTCTCGTTGAAGTAGCCTGCAAGTAGAAAGATTTATTGGTAAAAAATGTACCTTATTCATCTACTTGATTCATAAAACATAAAACATCAAAACTTAACTTGTAAGCATGTAACACATTGCTAATAACATAACTAACTTGTGTCCTCGACATTAGTAGCGATATGTGAGTGTGGCACGCAACAAGTTAAACATTTGTAAAATCAAGATATGAAATCCTAACCATCTGTTACTCCAACTCTACAAAATGACTTGTTCACATGGACTACAGACACATAAATATTTCCGCTTAACTTTTGGAAACATTACGGCTACTTTTCATGAAGGTACAAGGAACAGATGTGTTGAAATTGGAAGTAATTGGAGAACAATGAAACCCAATGAGAACAATGGGTGCAACAAATGTAACGTAGTTTCAACTTTCCAAGTGCATCGTAAAGTAATTACATTTATTAGACATTCGTTGCACAATTTGAAGCAGAGATATTAGTCATATTATTTTACAGTCATAAACTTCGAGGCTTTCAAGAATGATGAACAATAGCTTTGAAGTTTTAAGAGCAAACTTACTTCTATAAAATTCAACATTTAATGTATCACTGCATTAAACTTTATGATAAAAATTGAAACTCAAGTTCTAAACTAAAATCACTCATCCAATAATCTCCATGAATAATATTACTCCATACGTGAAGTAATACGGATTAGGAATTGACAGTTACTCAAAAAAGCAATAATATTTAAAATATTGAACTACAAGTTACCTTGGGATTGAGTCCAGACCCCTGGCGTAAAAATGTACCGGTGATAAACCAAACTGAATTAGCAAAAGAAAATTGATTCTCCAAAACTCCCTCATCTCCAGCACAAGGGGGTGGAGCTAGCCACTCGTTCGGAGTGAATCTCGCCACAACGAATAATGTGAAGCATACGATTAAGTAGGCACCTATAAGAGAAAGAAATATTGATTACCATCATACCCAGTAACTACTTTTCCATCCGATGCTGACACTCAACTATAAAGAATAGTTGGTTGACAAAAACACACATGGTCTGCCTGCACATTAGTCTGAAAACAACTTTTTAACGAAATTATTTCAAGTCCATTATGTCACCTACATAATGCACTTGGCATGCATGATATCAACATGATTCGTTCATTCAGAATTTCTTCAGGGAAATAAGTATATAGTATTTCAGTCTGACAGTCCTCATATACTTATCCCCCAGTTGTTGGTTTGGGAGCAACGTTAGGTTAATCACCATAAACAAAATGTCAAGGCACAGCAGCCGAGTAATATTTTTCTACGGAATTCATTTAGACGGAAAAGTAGTTTGCTTTTGATGATGTCTGTAGAATATACAATGGTGGTGAAAGCAAAAGAGAGAAAAAGAAGAGCCGATCACATCACATAGAGACGAATTCGCTTAGAATTCGCTTAGGTTTCTTTTGAAGGATCTTCTCTTCCTCAGAAAGTGAGACGTGATCTGGGTTACTAATCATGAGTTTATGCCCTAAAAGTCGACAAAGGGCGCTGGTTCCAAATGGAGAAAGGACTGGCTACGTGCAGGAATGGAGGAAACCCCCTTCTTCCCATCTTGACGAGGAGACCCAAGGTGTTTAATAGTCTTTTTTGACAAGTGGTGAGCTAATCACAGAGTAATTTGGAGAAAATAATAGTTTATCATTGGTTTTCATGTAGCCCCCTATTATAATGATGCTATTGTTCAACTTAATCACCATGTTCTACACCTGAATCAGTTGAGTCAAACGTCTTTAAAATTGCTCGCATTACCCCCGACAGAATGACGCCAATATTACGAATTTAGATTTTATTACTTTCCATTATGCGCCAGTGACATGAACAGATACACCTGCTCAGCAGGTGGTGAGCGAAATAAAAGTACAAAGTTCACCTCTTGCATTTCTGCTGGAATGGAAGGAGAAGCACCTCATTCTCACTACATTTGTACTGGTTCATAGTGAAAGAGATGTGAGGTATGTGATATGGTAAAATAGGGAGGAGTAATTTTTTAGAGCACATGAAGGAAATCATTAAGATATAGTGTGTTAGGAAATGTCCATGTTCATATCGCGAAAAACATTTTCTTTCCTCTTGAAAATTTTCTTTTCATTCATTGACTTGGGCCAGAGAACGCCAACGCCAACATACTCTCAAAGTTCGACTCACGATCAAATACATCACCAGTAACAGAAGAGAAGCATGATTGGAATGCCAAAAAAAGGCCTTGGCCCGTTGAAATACTTCATTTTCCATATTTTCTCAGTTAAGAAGACGAGAGGAGAGATAGGTTGGGAGGAAGAAGAGCATCAGAGCTAGTCATTGTACGTACATCTTTCACCTTCTTCCTTGTGTCATTTCCTCACTCTTTTTACCATAACTGGAGAAGAAAAGAGGGTATCATTAGATCATATCACATCAAGATTCCGGATGTTCATTAGCGCAAAACGTGTTACATATATACACATAATATGTACGTATGACTTTCCTTGTCTCCGTACAATGTCCCATCTCTTCTCTTTTCCCTTTCAGAGCACACAGTTGGTAGTGACAAGAGAAAACGAAGTAGTGGATGTAGGTTGGCGATCAAAATGATAGAGAACTGTGTAGTGAGCTGTCAAGCGCGTTTTCCTTTCAATGACAGTATGTTCGCACCACCACTACCACATCAGTCTCCACCACCTCACCTCACCATTTCGAAATTTATGAAGTTAGATGATGATAATACTCTAAATTCACAGCTTTTCCATGAAAATTCATTGAATTAAACGGAAACTGGGAAGAGGAGAACGGGAGAAAGAGCCACAGTTTTGTACCTTTTCCTCCTACACTCCTACAAATTAGCTAGAAGCAAAGGTCAGGCAGTAGGTATTTACCACAAAATTCAAACACTCAAATGGTAATTTCTCGACGAGGAGGATATTCCTTCTGTGTGACTGTGAACCCTGGAGTATGTTAAGATTCATTCAATCCAAAAAAGGCAAAACGGACATGTCACAGGCTATGAGGCGGAGAGGATGCTGCTACCAAAGTGGAATGGGGAAAGAGAGAATATTAATGGTATTAGGGAGTCAGTTCCTTCCCTACTTCCTTCTTTTCGCATTCCTTCACTTCAATCTCCCTATTTATAAGGATAGCACACTTTAATATAAAGTATACATCCTCTATCACATTTTATCTTCTGCTAACAAGGTTCAACCCAATATCACTTGTGTTCCGCTTCCAGTAACTAGTTACTGAAACTGGCAATTTTAAATAGTGGAGACGGTGGTAGTCTCATGCAACAACAACAGCTTTAACGAAACTACTCCCAACTCTTAGCAACCAAGGTAAATTATGGAAGGAATGCATAGTAGTTTTACTACATAATATACTTACTACGCACTAGTTTCATAAAGTAACTTTCGACCAAGGTTTATTATACAGTTTTTGTCATTTGGTTCACGATCTCGAAAAACATGGTGCACCTCTTTGTTTTTAAAGGGGAACTTTTAAACGCTACATCAGTGAAAGCTGCGCCTCTTCATCCATTTCTTCTTTCATAACTTGTATTGCCCGAGGACATTACTCACAGAACATACCTTGCTCTCTATTGGTATGCATGATTATTATATGCATGTACATACATCCTTATATGTACATTCCTCCAAAGTATAAGCCTGTTCAGAGACAATTTATGAAGTTATGGTTCAGCATTTTTTTCTTGTGGACAATGTGGATGTGGGCATCCCTTGTTTCTCTTCATTCTTACGGTTTTCCACTTTGGTTTCACATTTCTCTGTCTCTGGAGAGACTTGTGCCTTACCGATTTTTTGTAGACAGTAGTTAGATAGTTTTATTTTATTTGTCGTGTGGGTGAGTAGGGATAGGAGAGGAGGCGAGATGGGAAAGAGAAAGTCGGGTTATTGACGAGAAGTAAATAAAAATGGCAAATGGAAGATTCCATGAACCAATAAAAGTGACTAACCAAGCATTCCTAAAATAACAGTGGGCTTAGTCAAGACAGTAGTGGTCGTAAGTCGTAATAGTTGTAAATATATTCGGTTCTTTGCCACCACTACCAAACTAACTCCCCTTGGTTCTCAAAGTCATGACAGATACTGTATTCCATTGATATCTATGTTTATACTGGCACAACGCTTTTAGAGAAAGGTATGCCCACAAGGAAATTGCACACTATCTACTATTCGGAAACATTTGGTTTAGCTCTAGAACCTTCTTCTTCTCCTTCTCTTCTTCTTCTTCTTCTTCTTCCTCCCTTTTATCTTGATATAGTGTGTTTACTCAATAGTTAGCAAACGGTGAATATTCATATTCCAATACGTAGACTCTGAATACTTTGGAGAAAGTTAACTATTTATGGACCTAGGAGGGATGAGTGGTATAGGAAATCCTTGGTTTACCACTGTTCGATATGGTTGGATAATAAAAACAATATTTATTGGCAACAAGGTTATTTAAAACAGTCGGATACTCCATATATACCTAATTTAGCGCAGGTATTGGTGCATAAAGTGTGGTTACTTAATCGTAAAATGATTCAAGGACGACCATCTTAACCTATGGCTATTCTGAAGCATCTTTAGTTACTGCGAAGTTCTAACAGTTTTAGCTTCAATAACCCTTTTCATTAATCATTCATATTTTGTGGTTGGATGGTTTTGTAGAGTCTCATTTTGATATATGGGAACATTATTTTCTACTGACCGAATTCAGGTGTGTTTAATAATCATATCGGGTGATACGGTCACGTACATGAACACACACATAGTTGAATATGGAATGACAATAAAAATGACGGGAACATCTACAGTGTCTGCCAACCAATGTGTAAAGAAAGTGGCTACATAAACCAACACACGCACATGATTAGGAATTCTCACAAGGTAGCCACAATAAGTGCATTACATTCCGTTCCATCCATTCTTCACGCTTGTTAGGTTTGGGTGCAGTATATCATCCCCATCAGCCCCGCTTTAGCTCATTCGCCTCACATTTATATGCATGGTAGACGCTAAGAGCAAGTGTGAGCTATGCACATTTAATTCTTTTGCTTTTCAAATTGCTCACAAAGAACCGTGGGTGGAGTAAAGAATCTCTCTCATTCAGCTACTTTCCCTATCGAAATTTTCCACTTCTACAAATTGCACCTTGAAAGATTATTTTTTGTAATACTACTCCCTCTTGCACTTGGCATGGTACACATTTGCCACCTGCAAAAACCGTCTGCCTCTTCCACCAAATTTTAATTGTGCAGGGAACTATACAAATTGCTTTTATGGAGGAAGCCATTTCTCTGAATTAATCGAATTACAACATATCAGTGCACAGGCTTCCGTGGAAAGAGGTCTAATTTCATAAAAGCGAGAGCATTCAAAGGAACCATTTAAACGGAACGAAACATATGGATCATTTAAATGATGTATGTTTGTAAAAGTAATGCATTTGAAGAAGGCATACATACATGTTGAGAACTTTTGTACATACTTATCGAACTCGAATACCTAAGCCATGGTGTGACAAAACTAGTTTATGGAAATATGTACATTTTTTGGGTCAGTCTAGTGTAAGTTGAAGTATAATGGGGTCTCTCCATGTACACAGAGAAGAGACTGTAAAATCAAAGCAGTGACTGTGGTAGAATGTTGAATGTGCATTTGGTTGGCCCATAACAAATCAAATTGAGAGTAAATTTTCGTGTTCTCATCTCTTAAAAGAAGGTAAGGCTAAAGATAGATATGTGTGAATGTGAATGAATACCCGTTGTGTTTGGATGAAGTCAACAAGAACGGGAAAAGGGAGTAGTAAATAATATTGTACGTTGCTGTCAGCACCCTTATGTCAGTGACAAAACAAGCTTGTTCACTTCTTGCCAACACGCGCTTAATACGGGGAAATCAAGAGGAAGGAGATGCGATTCAAATAAACTTCGAAGGATAAATAAGGAGACACAGGACGCAGAGCCTGTTGTGCGAGAGCGAAAGAGAAAGGAAGACAGAAATGAAGATAGCTGTGGAAATGACAAGGGTTTAATGTTTTAGCTGTAGCTTACTTACTACTTTGGATCGTTCAAGCTGCTCCAGTGCCATTGGGAAATTAGGTGGGAAATCATGGCGACTTAACGAGTTTGACATGTGTGTCCCTGTCACCCTATTGTTATGGCCACATTACGGAATATTATAATATAGCCACGGGTGTTCGGATAATAAATGAGGGTATCATCATGTAGAAATTGATGCCAACATTTATGTATTGTGCTCTGACTATGACCAATAATATATTTTCTATTGTTTGTTGTTTTCCTTTTCGCGATAAAAGAGGATTTTGCTGCGAATGTTTCTAAATGCTATCATGTTGCCGGTAAGGTGTCATAGAGTTTGGTGATAGTGCTAATAGCCACATATAATATTATTTTATAAATAAAGCGTCACAACCAAACTTATCAAAGCCTCTTATTCATAATGTGTGTGGGCAATTCCACATATACAATGAGGTACGGATGTTTGGCATATTTTCTAAATTACGGATTAGAAGCACAAAATCTGAAATAGTCGGAGGAATTGTACCTGGGAAGCAACATTCCCTGTACACATGGTCCATTTAATCAAGATATCATTGCCTAAAATTGCAACTTCTGCTTCAGTAATTAAATAAGTTTTGGCCAGAGTCACTAAAACTTTACGATCCTATGATTTCCTTTGTATTCTGTTTATGGGGTATCACCTAAAGTGTCAGTCTTGGAAGTTTAAAGTGCCTGAACTTGTAATCCAAGATCAGTGTAGGTGAGGCAGATGGAGTTTTAGGAAACTCTATCAAAACATCCCATTCTGAGAGCTTCCCAACTGGTGTTTCAGTGATGAAAACTGCACTCAAGCATATTCTATTTCAAGAATATTCACACTATTTGTGTGAATCTTTAATATTATTCAGCTGTTTCCACAGGTATTAACCACTGAGAGTAATCCTTATTCTTCTCATCTTGATTTTACAAAAAATCAGTAGTTGATCCTTTATAAAAACAACTTCCTGAAGGTAGTTAATTGCAGCCATGTCAAACCGTTTGCAACTCAACATATACTTTTCTGTTTCCAGTATAGTTAGTTTGAGAAATGATCGTCCCTAGATATCCAATTGCCCTTCCACATATAGTACAGACCATTCACCTGTGCAGTTGACGGTTTTCAAATCTACATGTTTAAGGTTGGTGGCGGTGGTGACGAAATTAGCCATGAGTGGACGAAGCATGACTTAATAGATTACATCGAGCGAGATGTTTGAATAAGGCAAAGTTGGACACCGCCACCTACACACAGGAATGATCTGTACAGTGCGTTTCAGTTTACCCCGTACACAACTTTAAGAAGTTACTTTAAAAGGGATATTTGTTTTAAAATCAAGATGCCGTAGTTTATCAAAATCACAAACGCGACTGTTTTTTAAACATTTAATTGTATTAACAAAATGAATTAAATAGTAGAGACTTTGATGCATGTGATTTTTTGTATTGAAGCTCGAGGAAGTTTCTTCTTTACATACTTCTAGTTTGATTGGACGCTATTTGAAATGTTTCGAGAAAATAGAATTTACTAGAAAATTTAAAGATTCAACTTGAAAGGTAATTCGAATTACTTAAATAAACATATTATTATATTTTGCGACAAAAACTTTAGCTGAGTTACAATTCTTCGGAAGATAAGCACAGACACAAAGCCATTGTGCGATTACTACGAAAAATAAGTTTCCATTATCCGTCTGAATTTGTTTGAATGTTTATGCTAACATTTGTGTCATTAACTACTGACGGTTACATCTCGACACAAGCAGACATTTCAAGTTGGTGTCGTATCCAATATATCCCGAGAATGGACTCAACATCTTGGAGTAAAGGACTAAAACAATCCAGGTCATAACAAAGAGGAAGAGAAGAGCCTAGGCGAGTGGCTTGACAAATGAAGAAATGCAACTTAACTGAAATTGTATTAGTTAGACTTAAGTATATCGAAGGTGGAAATAGGCTAGAAGAAACAAACTTAATGAGTTTACACTTCATTTTATTCCTTCAGTATATCAGGGAAGGAAGTCTTTACCCAAAATGTCGATACATTTGCTTTCCCCTTGTCCTGTATCATTAATGAAATAAATACTATAGTAAATAAGTTGGAGAATAGTAAATTGGAAAGTTAATGATACTCGCAACTCTACAGAATGAGCGAAATTTTGCAAGCACGGAGTTAGCAAGGTGGCTTGAAAATCGGTGTGGTTTGGTAAAGTACAAGTTGACGGGGTGGGCGAATGAATAATTACTATCCTAGAGGGTTTGCTTGGATTACATTGACTCATGAGCTGTTGCCTCCCTACAATAATGGTAGAGGACACTTTGCCATAATAAAGGTAATGAAAAAGTGCCACAGCCATTTATTGTTGAGGAAATGAATGAATAGATGGTTGAGTGAGTAAGTGAATGAATGAATCAAAGAAAGGAAAAGTGATGAGCGGGAGAACAGGAACATGGAAAAAAAGGAAGTGCTAGCAAGAAATTTCCGGTAATTTAGTGGTGTTGAGTAAATAGAGAATGCTTGAGACTTTGTTGATTTTACTGTTACCACTGTTTGACTTTCTGATGAAATCAGATACACCACACAAGTTTGTGGTCGTTCCCTCTCTCTCTCACTCTCTCTTTCTCTCAATCTCTAGTTGCTGTGCAGGCAGACCCACCACCAATGTAATCAGATATAATAGATGTTACGACTGTAATGTGTGAATTGTGACTAATAATGTGGTAGCACTTTCACTTACCTGCAACCAGTATCCAAATCTCAGCGGATAACGGGTTCAGAAAGCTGAACAATCTAGCTGGAGGTTTCTTAGGCAGCTGCACACCATCCATAAGATCCGGGTCGGTAAGAAAACGGAAATGATAGAAAAAAAAACAAACCTTGTTAATTTTCAAGCTATGTTTTGTTCTTTACATTTTCATACAAAATATATATAACCCTAATCTTTCACTGATAAATTGTTCTGATGTAATGGAAATTAACGTATGAGGTATTATTTCGAGGTTTGGGCAGAATACGGCCAACCATATCGATTTTTTTGCCGTTTTAATGTTTTGCAGTCAAGATTTTAGAGTTGCATTACTATTAGACATTCAATGAGTACGACGAGAGGATGGATTTGGTTGGACATGAGGGAATAGAATGGTGCATAACTTTACCTTGAATAAGATTGAGATGCCAAGATTTCTGAATGGCTTGGTGAAATCAATGACTTTCTCCCTGGCTGAGTTGATGGTCATAGACCCAACTGCCAAGTCGACTTTCTGTTAAAAGAGAAAAGGCATTATAAGTTTTTGGCATGGGATCTGAATGGAGAATCAAATGACACAAGTTTGTTGTGCTGATGCGTTCGTTCATGCTCAAAAAGACACTGCAATGTTCAATGCAATTCCACATCCCTTGCAGAACTATTTTATTACTAAATTCGTGCTGATGCCTGCTTCCCTCACTCAGACATCATCATCACCGACAGCCGTCAGTGTGATAGGAAACTTGGTACTCTCCACGGCTTGCTTTTTCATTAAAAATAATTGCCCAAAAAATAAAGAAATTCTTGAAGCCGTCAGCACCAATTTTCATTACCGTTACATAGAGTTTCTGTTAAAAAATCAATGCAATGCAAACAGGAAGGAAATTATAGAGAACACAGCCCCCGTGTCAAATTAATTAAAGGTTATCAATAAAGAAAAGCTGCACATTGGATGGGAGGAATCAAATAAAAATGTTTGTGTTAAATTGCTAAGCATGACATGTAAAAGGAGGTGAGTAACTCTTCTCATTCCAAACACTATGGTTTTAGACATGCTCCATACGCTCCTCATTCTTTGATTGACGCCATTATACTTATTTTCAAATGGGAAACAAATATTAAAATTGAATTAGCAAAAGGAAAATTTTCATTAGGTTTGCTTGACTAATTAATTAATTTACAATGATTGTAACAAGTTTCTATTGAGCTACATCAATTTATTATAACTGCTGTACGCTACAAAATTACGCACAGTGAGTGAAAATATTAAACAAAGTGGAGTGGAGTTATGCATTGATAAAATCATATATAGTAAGAATGGTGATAAAAGCCAGTTCATAGTATCTACAGTACGTATTTACCTAAACGATGGAGCTAGCTCAAAGTGTTAAGTGTAAAACATTGTAAGAAAAACAATGGCACTGCTAGAAACTAATCTGTGCACAAAAACAAAAGGGAGCTTTATGAACGAAGCCAATTGAAAGTGAAATAGTAAAGGAGAGGCAGACACACACAAGTAAAATGCGAGTAGTCTCTTGGTGTGGTAGTGGTGTAGGTTGCCGGAGAAAGAAACAAACGTTTTTGGTGCCTGACTGGATGGATGACTGTATTATTATTACGAAGTTGACTTGTAGGATTACAGCCTTAAAACAGCATGGTAGAGTGGATCTTTCCTCCGCTCATAGTTGTTGGAACAAAAAAATAGCGAAAGAAAAAGGGAGAAAGTTTGAAAGCAGTAACAATAGCAAAATAGTCGTCTCAACTCAATGTTTTCTAGCTTTTCCTCTCTCTCTCTCTCTCTCTCTGTCTTGCTCTCCCTCTTTCTTTCGTTTTTAGGCTGTTCCAACATATTTGGTAGAAGAAGAGAAGAGACTACTACTACCCAGAAGTCGGGACACCCAGTAAGCAATGTCCCAGGAAGGCAAGGGCATCAGTGTCACATGTCTCGGAATTATGGATCGACTCACTACTAAATCGAGAGAAACTACAGACTTTTTGTTACTTCCTCTTTCTCATTCTTTCCCATTCTCTCTTTCGCTTCCTCTCTTTTTGTCGTCGCCACGACGAGAGTTAGTTTAATGCTGGAGGTGAATGAGAAAGAATAGCAAAAAAAGAGAGTAAAATGAAGAGGAGAGAGAAGAGGGGAGTCTTAACACTGGACCACTTACTCCATCAATGAGCTCTCGTACAATCCCATTCCATTCTTTCGTCACAGGATCTTCTACTCCATACTTCCCATCCTTCACTACGTCTATTGTGTACTGGAAGCCAACTAAATTGGCCACATCTTTGAGCAAATCAATGCAAAATCCTTCATAGCGAGCATTCCCCGTGAGATTTGTGTCATGTTTAACCATCACATATGGCTTCTCCTGTAAGATAAAAAAAATATACAGAGTCAAGAAGAAAAACAAGAATAAAAATGACACAGAACGGTAGTTCACGAATAAAAAAAATGGGACATTATGGGGCGCTAGGGGAAAAATTAGTGTCAGTTGAGATCTTGAATCCATTAGATGTAATGTGGTCTTAAACGTCTGTCGCTCTTTGTCCTCCATTGATTATGTTCTCAGATGTACTTTACACATATATATTGCACCCATATCCATACCCACTCACAACTTCTTTTGCCAGCAATCTGCATGAGTAATGCCGGATACAGAGCTGTCGGCTTATTGTATGGACAGTTTTTGATGTAATGCATGGCGAGCACACACATGCTCCCACATACAAACACATCACTTTCTCCAGCCATAATAGTTTCACTCCATCTTCTTTTTGTCCTCACTTTTAATGCATTCAAGACAGTTCCAACCAGCAATAAGTCATACAAATGCACATATTTTCACATCATAAAACTCCTATATATTATGTGACACCATCCCATGAGTATTTATTCAGGTTGGAAGAGGGTGAAGCTCATACGTCAACTTTAGTTTAAAGTTCATACACCCAAAAAAAGAGCTTTCATTGAATGAATTGAAGTTTTGCTTCTCGTCTTCCGTAAAAAAATAGTGTCTCTAGGGCTGAAAAAAAATACTAGGGAAAGTAATGTCTCACCGACTGACATCAATAGCTTCAAGGCATCACAACACACACTTTCCATCATCAGCCAACCACTACGTCAATCTTTGGAACAAGTATGTACAATTTTATGCATGCATTTTTGCTCTGCTTCCTTTCCAGGGCAACCTGCCAACTTCTGTGGCAGTAAAGGAAAGAGGTGTACATATAAATACCTTACAATAATGTTTGCTAGGCTGAGTAAAAGAAAAATTGTGAATTGCCTTGTGCTACAAGCAACTTTTTTCTTATTTTTCCGTGCTGGAGAACCTATATAAATTCATCTCATAGAAAAAAAGAGTCAAATTTTCATGGAACTCAAATTCCTTTCTTTAATCGTAAGCTAATCCTTTACAAAGTTGTAAATGTGATACAACGTTACAGAGATTTCTTTTTCTTCTATGGCTGACATTTGTACAAATGAATGCGTCGTTGAGCTGCTCTGTGATATTGGCTAATATTATGGCAAATTTTACTTCAATTCATATTTTTATATTCTTGGCTAAATGTATATAGCTATGGATTCGTATTCGTATAAAGAAATTTAAGTGATCACATAATATGATGATGTGCGTTGAGAGACTCTTTAAAAACTTTGGACATGAATAAAAAATGTATTAAAAATTGCATGATTTGTGATGGCGACCTGCTATTGAGTTAGTAGGTAAGTTTAGTGGATTATATGGTGGTTTTGGGGGGGATATAGAATAGAGTGAAAAAGTGATGAACGAGCCACAAGAGATTGATAGAATAGCTTACCAATATTGTGGTAACCCGGAGTGTGATGTTGATCGTATCACCCGAACTGAAAGCCTTGTAGTCATGTACTAGCAGCCGCTTTGAGGGAGACCAATAGCCAACGGGTTGGAGAGCTCGATTTTTCAGTTTCATCAACGTTAGTGTTGGATCGTAGCGTACTCCTTCCCGGAACTGAATCTTGCCAGTAAGACCATCAAATGAAACCTATGGAGATGTTAAATACAGTGGAAAATATATAGACGCAAACCTTCACATATTCACTTCATAACATTGCCCGTGTTTACAATTTTTTTTTATATAATGTGCTCCACGCTTTCCGAAAAAAAACAGGGAACATTAAACCGTTACTAATCTCCAACTGTGTTTACTGTTGACCTAAACACGCGTACGCAATGAAACCACAAAAATGTCCACAGACATGCTGTTGTTTACATACAATCTTACGTACAATATATAAAATAATATGTGCATGTGTGGATTACTTTCGCTCCTCAAGCTGTTGAGAGAAAGAGTATCCCTAATGGATAAAAAAAACCTATTTCATCCTAAAATTAGTTGTGGTAGTAGCATGTCATTCAAATTGTTTGCTTTTGTATCGTCCCTATGATTATTATTTTTATCATCATCATCATCATTTTTATTATTGAAAAAATTGGCCTTATACAAACAAAATGTTGGTAGTGCGTGATGGATCACGCAACATGGAAAGAGTGACATATAACGCAAGTTGAGCTACTCAACTCATTCATTCATCCTACAGAATAACATTAATGACAGGATATATAGGGAAAATGGAATTGATTCATGAATTTATGTTGATACTGGAGTAACTATCTAAAGTTACTCTAGTTACAATAGTTGGAGTGAAACTAGCTCCTTGTTGAAAGTAAAGTATACAACAAATAGCTAAAAGTAAAGGAATCAAAACTATACGTGAGCAATATTTCCCGTCTTATTACGCTAGACTGGTGATAATACTTCAAAACAATGTACGCCTCACTGACACTTTTATTCCCTTTAGGGTGAAACATTATGTGCTAACCGACTCTTATAGATTATTAAAGTTTTTGCATATAGCAAGCCACCCCATCTCCAGCTCCAGCCAAGTTGTGTGAGTGAGTTAGACTGAAAGAGTAAAGTTGTACAAGTCAACACTCATCTCCTTGTCATGTACTATCATCATCTTTCTGCTCAAAGAATCAACATCATCATCATATGGTCGTTCGTCTTAGTCTTTTACTTTCTCTTTTCCTCCACACACACTCACACACACTACGCATCTAACTATGTATTTTGTGTTTATTTTCTGATTCTCCTAGCAGATTCATTTTCTATTTCTTTTCCAAAAAGTTAGCGTTGTTAGCACTGATCTTCAGAGGAAAACGGAGCGAGAGAGAAAAGAAATAAAAAAAGGAGAGAGGAACTAACATTGAACATGTAACGAATATTTACTTGATGCCTAACAACTGCCTCAAGATAACTTGGCCTAGATGAACGAGAGCGGTAGTTACGAAAGATATAATATTTTTCTTTGAATAAACCGATAAATGGTTAAACGAAATTGGGAAACGGATTTACTCCATGTGAAAACTCTGCTGACTCAAGTTAGCTATGATAATTTTCTCGATAGAGAAGAGTTAGAAATTCGCAAAACTACGGAAGGAAGAGAGAAGAGTTTGAAGGTTTAAGGTTAGCTCTCATATGGAAACATGGAGGATATTATTTCTTTATCACATTTAGTGCACGTGTTTTCAACAAAATATGGAGAGTTATGTTCCCAGTTGGTAGGAGACTAGTCACAAAAATATTGCAGACTTTGTTGATTCCAGCGTTTAAGAAAGTCTACATCATTTGCTCATAATTATGATGGAAGCATATTGAGAATCGCTCTCTCTCTTTCTCTACCTACCTACCTACGCTTTTTTGGTTTACTTTTGTAGCGAAAACCAAGAGCACGCGAGCCACACCTTGTCTTTCGGCATTAAAAAGAAATTGGTGGGATTCCCAAAATATTATTTATCATCGTAATAACATCGTATTTACCGAGCGTGATCAGAAAGCTTACGGAGTCGTAAATCACTAACTACCTGCCTATACTGTTTTTATGAAGTGATAGCTACACAGCTATCTCTCTACCTTACTGACTTCATTGGTTATGTTAGTAAGGATATATTATGTACCTTCATAAGAAATTCATTGCATGCCTTTATATACAAAGGAGAAAGGGAAAATGTAAGGAACAGTAATGGATGAAGAAATGACAACAAAATGAATTTAGTTCTGGAGGACATACGCTGTTAATATAGTTGAGGAGGGAGAGGCCATCCGACCAGGATTGTTCTCTGTCACAGGAGACATTAGCTGGCCGAATCTCACGACTTGCGTCAAATGCTTTCAGCCCATGGCAAAAGGAAAGTACTCCATCGTAGATTAACGCCGCGTCAGTCTAAAAAAGGGAAACATTCAACAACTAATATCACAACAAAAACAATACCAAAAACTTCAAACATAATGTCACGCAATGACTAAACTTTCATTCGGCTGCTTTCACTACCAGTAGACATATATTTAGATACACACATCCACAATTTAGTGGATAGGATACATACATACATATAAACGTCTTGAGTCTTTGAGTGACTAAAGATATAAATCCCAAACGCGACAACAGGTATACATGAACATATCTCGAGAGATAACACATGCTTCAAGGAAAGTCTTAGCAATGTATAATTTGGTAAGAATTTAGTAGAAACGTAAGCAAATTATTTGCTCATTCATTTTTTATTTCCCTGATTCAGTATAATTTTGTTTATTGAAGTACCCCACTAGCGGAAATTTTATTTAAAGTAAATAATTGGATTTTGGACCTCTTATAGCTAACTTTGTGGGCGGATGTATGAATTCTGAGGGTGAAAGTGTAGGGGAGAAGAATTACGCGGAATTTGGTAGAATGAAATATATATTATATATTTATATGTGAAATGAGTGTACAAAACTATACTAAGAAACGAAATTCCGTTCGGTTGGTTTCACAAGTTAACCATACTTGTTTCATTAGTTTCGCGCATTGCCTCAACGCATTATTCTTCCCATCTAGAGTCTTCAGTCTTGAGTCTTCTCCATTTAAGTTGTTCCTTTACTTAAGCTAACTGACAAAGAATATTGTAGTAAAGTGCGCACAAACATGAGGAAAAAAACTTTCCACTTTTACGTATTCAATCCTCAAGCAAATTTATTCAGTAAAGTTTGGCCAACGCGTCTGTACAGATAGTGACACGATCATGCAAAAGTAAACTAAAGAGCGGTAGTGGTGCTGTAGTGCTGAAACCCATGGTTTGTCCCCAAAATCGTGAGAACTCAAGCAATTTTCTCGATGTAAATATTCTTTTTTTTGTGTAAACAGTATCTGGAATCGTCTCACAATTAGAGGAGCAAAAAAGAAAGTCAGCATGTTATGCATGCACTTTCCCGAGGTCTGAGAACAGACTTCAGAAACAGCCTCAACTGCGGTTAAACTCACACAACCTAGTCATGCACATAAGGTCTCCGTGTCTTTCACCATGATTCCATAATATATTTCAGTTTTTGTAACTTGAGCTCGACGACATGCAAGAGCAGAGCAGTCAAGTGGTAGGCTTTTAATGATTGCCAAATAAAAGGAGAGCCAGCCATCACCATACATATGTATTTAATGCATGTATGAGTAAAGTAAAGAATGCATGGATGTGATAAAATAAATGTGAAAGAGCGGATCTGACCTGTCCATTTTCTTCATCTTCATTCATTGTCAAGGAAAAGGCAACTAAAGTCAAAAACAAACACACCACCAATGGCTCCAAGCGCTGTGGTATGAGTAGTCGTAGTACTGAGTGAATAATATGAGTTACAACGATCCAGATTTGAGAATGAAAACAAGCGACGACCAAAAATAAGTTCTCTAATATTACTTTTACTTTCACTCTGGTTTCATTTTACTCATCTAATTTCAAAGAGGAGCAACATGAAAAACGATGTAAAACATAAGAAAACCACAAAATGGCTTTACACCAAGTAGCTTAGCGGAATGTATATTCATAAGTGTATACAACATGATATGACTAAAAAAGTATGCGGAAACAGGGGAAGAAATGACAGGAACAGGGGTATACTATGCCAAGACATCATCTGTGCAAGCATGCATACCTTTTAATGTATGTACGTAATAGTACACACGGATTATTATGAACTGTTTTCAAGGGGAAATAGCTAAGAAGAAGACCAGTAAAACCATGCAACTCAAGCCGAACCAGAGGAGAGGGAGAGAGAGACAAGAGAGTAAAATAAGGAGAAAGACGGAGAGGATGAGACCGCATGTGGGAAATTCCACGACTCAAAAACTAACTGTTGTACGCTCTCCCAACTTCAGGAACACCTCTTTAGCAAACCAGATCCATCATATGCAGCCAGAGTTGATGTTGGTTATGTATATTAAAACGGTCTCAAACATTTATGGAGCAGCTCTCAACACAAGAACTTGACGTATATATATATACAAGTACTTATGTGTGCATGTTAGCCTTGTACTAAATGTTAAGGTCTTATCATTGGTGTTGGCGGTGATGCTCCTATTCTGATTATCAGATAGTGTGTGCTCCAGGTTTGGGATTACATTACTTCCTTCCACTCCTCCTACTCCTAGTATTACCACAGCTAAAATTGTAGTTGGCGACTACTCCAACTCCCTTTGTTTGCTTGGAGAGAGTAAGTGACTACAAAGAAAGTCAATCTCTGTGTCTGCTTGAGCTGCGGTTGCACAAGTGTAAAAAGAGTTTTAAGTTTCAACATGAACTTATAAAACAAGAATGAAGTCCATCAAGTAAGACCCGAAAAAGACATGAGGAACAAGATGTGAGATCTCTTGCGCTTCTCCAACATTGAACATTCATTTCACCTAAAAAAAAGTACACTTTATGCAGTGTAAGTGTAAGTCAAGTCAGAAAGAGACGGGAACGATCAAGTTGATACCGGTTGCTTGGTTCACAGAGAGCCAAAAGTTGTTGTAGTAACATATATTTCAACTTTAATGGTTCTCAAGATGAACTAAAAGTATGTGTAGTTTAGTTTGGATGGTGGTGGTATGTGAGCTACTTGTAGTAGTGGCAATAGAAGAGCAGCATTAACAATAAAAACTTGGTACTTCACATAACACTATATAGACATACTTTCTTCTAAACACAATTTTCTTCTTCTTTTTTTGGTAAATCACCTGCAAAACTTTGGAGTAGCTCTTTGCATTAAACCTTTGCATGTCCTCAATGATCCGAGTATTCTCTGGTGTGTGATCTATCAGACGGAAAGACGTAATATTCACACTATTGTAGCCAAAATCTTCTAAGTCGTACATCTCTAGATCCTGTGAAAACAATAATGAATCTTTATTTGACACATTTACCAAACATACTATTTATCAATGCAAAAATATATAGCCTTACAATTAGTTTCAAACTAAATTTACTTTAAAATTAATAGCAGTTGCGGTTGCATACGATATAGGGCTATAAACTACAAGAAAGATTTACATATTCGAGCAATTTGAAACTGTATTTATGCAAAATATATGCATCAGTAAATAGTCCAATACATTTTGACACTAAATTTAGATCTTCAGCATTGCTTTTTTGCAAACAGTGAAAGGAATTCATTGAAAGGTGGTGGGAAAGGAAATGGAAATAATGCCATTAAAGTTACTTGTGCCATCTTACCTATTCAAAACAAAAAATACAAATTGAAAATTCATGATTACACTAGAAAAACGTTAAAAAGGGAAAGACGACTGCATTGGGTTAATGCAAGGACTTGTTTTATTACAACTTTCCTCTTGAACCCCATGAACAACAAGATATAAGCCAGGAAGCTGCCATTAGCAATATTGTAAGTGTTTAATGGGGCAGTTACCACCAACCATTTAGATGCAAAAATAATTCTCATTCTGGGAACAAAGGCTATTAAAGGTAGACTACAAAACTGCTGCTTAAGGCAAAAGATAATATCTTCACGTGTAATTGTAACACCCACAAACTACCTAACTACCTTCATGAAAATGGAATGTTTGTATTATGCACATATAAAAAATCCTTCCATGTGGGAATTTTAGGTTGTATCCATCTCTGCTCTTGGTTTGATATGGTAGGAGACATGAGTAAAGAAGAAAAGAGTATCATGGAATGGAAATTACTTAAACTCAGCTTAATTAACTGAAAATGCCTCCGAGCTTATGGTTACTTTTTTTTGTGTGTCGTGTGTGAGCTTTGTAAAGTAAAATTTAAAGCAATACTAAACCCATTCTTCTTCCTGTTTGCCAGCTCTTTTTTTCTTGTTTGTGCTCTGCACCACAAAAAAAACAGAAAAAAGTCTTATGTCTAGTTTTTCTTCTTGTGCATTTCTGGGAATGAAACACAAGTTGAAATTAAATAAAGACAATTGTAAATGAATGCATTATGCAATTAGATAACA
This sequence comes from Orchesella flavescens, assembly GCA_964034955.1. Lineage (NCBI taxonomy): Eukaryota > Metazoa > Arthropoda > Collembola > Entomobryomorpha > Orchesellidae > Orchesella > Orchesella flavescens. The sequence goes on from OZ035953.1 coordinate 31,050,122, forward strand.
CATATATACATTACACATTATAGTCGCTGACTCACTACAAAAATGTTGAATTTAGTAAATGTACAAAAAGAAACTAGAGTTTTCCCTAGCCATAAAGAAATTAATCAGCACGGCCCATTTGCAAGTAATTCCTTAGTTCTTATTCACAGCCATATTTCAAGTCGAAACTCCGTAAACTCAAGCCAAACCATGCGTTCTCCTCAGTGCGTACATTGCCGAAAAGGCTTTGAGCTGTGTATATAAATTTACTAATAATAACAAACAGGGAGAGAAAGCTACCAACCAGTAAACTCTTAGAGTCAGCCTTAACCCTTAACTAAAACCAAACTATGCATATAAGTACTTTCTCACTCTCCGCCACAACATCCAAATAAAGACAAAAAATGCAGCTGACGGCATCAAGGGCACATGGGATGGGATTCGATGCGAGCACAGAGCAAAGGGAGTCAGTTAAGTAAACACAAACACACAAATATGTATATACATTGTGAGCATAAAGTACTTGAATACAAAAAAAACATAGTACATGGCGAGGGAGACAGGATGACACAACACGAGCATATTTCTGTACGCTCTTTTGCTTTTTTATCACTTCTGGGTTTTTCTCTGTGTCTCCTTTTTTAAAAGAAAGGAGCCGGAAAGGGGAAGTTACACATCATTTCTTGACATGTGTCTCATGTCTGCATTTAATTTCTCAAATGGATCCTTTTAAATCACGTAATCCAGAGTCACGCATCCGCTTCCTAACACTGAATCTTCTCTCCCGTGTACTTGCTTTCTTTTGTGTCAATGAGTAAAACTTAAACATCAAAAGCTCTATTTCACACATCCTGATTTTTTTCCTCTTCAGATTTGGCACGACATTTCCAATGTAAATTATTCCATTTTTAATTACTGTTTGGCATTAACATCAGATGTTTACACGTTATTGATTTTTTTAAGTCAGTATTTTGTCCACTTCATCCCCATAATAGCATTATGAACTCATTTTTTCCAACATATTCAATCTGTGAACTAAATTGAATCCCATAAATACATGTGGTAAAACAATCCTTCCTGTAAACACATTTCGCCTTTGACAAGCTTAGATTGTCACACAAACGAAAGAGCACTTGACATTTCACCAAACGGCTGTAGTTTTTGATAAAAGGTTCGAGTATTGGTGAGAAAAGTAAACATAAAATTTATAGGGGGAACGAATTGGAATAAAAAAATCCAGTAAAAATTCGAATTCCACACTAAGGTTCCCACAAACCGACAGGTTATAACTGTTTTACATGCATACTGATTGCTAACGCTATATCGGAGAAAGCTACGATTACATGTGTTGTCAATCCTACACACAATCCCCATGAGAAACCATGTATTTTACGCATCAATACTATTCCAATTTGTAACTCATGAGAAAGCCTTAAAAGCATATTTGTGGATTTGAAAAAAAAAGAGGAAACAAAGTCTTGGTAGATTGGAGAGATAGCTAGTTATGAAGTGAAAGTAAAGAAATACGATGCCATGCAAAGCAACGAGATTTTTTTCTTTTTGTACGCCCATGCAAGTATTGCCCTCACATCCATATTACTGTCATGGGCCATGACTGAGAGAAATAAATGGGCCGCCCCACTCCCCTCATTTCTTTGTCATGGTGAGCCATAATTGATGTATCTGCAGTGGAACAGAACCTATTCCTTCTCTTTGCTCATAGCAACTATTTTCACGTCTAATTTCATCTGAAATTTGTTACTTTCTCCTCTTGTTTGCAAGCCCACTTCTTGGAAGTTAAGTATTTCATAATATTAAGGATTTCTTTCTTTCCTTCCTTCTTTCTTCAACATTGCTTGGGAGTCTTCATTGAAAAATCACGTTAACAGCGAGAAACTCCCTTCTCATCATCGCGTCATCTAAACGACCCCGTTTGTTCTAACGCTATGAGGATCACTTAATATCATAATACTTTAAACCATATAAGTACTCCGCTATATCATTTAGACGTATGTAATGGGTCTCCAGCAACCTACTGGATATTATCTGTAAGCTGTACACTGTAGTCCTAAAGCTTTACCGCAGTTAAAGTGCCATTTGAAAAGAATTGTTGACAAAATGTCAATAATATTAAGTCCAAGGTTGATTTTCACGAGGTAAAACTTTTATTTATGAAAAATATTTAAATTTATGTACACACAGACGGCTTATAAAACTTGACTAATTGCCACGCATTTCCGTTTTTGAGTGCAACACAACGGAAATATGGGGTTATATTGCATCACCCGGAACCCATTGTGTAACCCCATAAAGAAACCCTTCAAACAAAGTTCCTTCGCCAAGCAAGAAACCCTTGGTTAACTTGGCACTCATAAAGAATAACTCAATTCTGTTAATATAGAGATGCGTATGCACATAATTATGGGTGTCCAAAGCATGCATAAGGATTTTGAAGCAGAAGCAAGTTGTAAAGAAGAAGCAAGCAGAAGATTCATCTTAAAATGAACTTACCAGCGTCGTGAAATGGTAGTGATAGCGAGCATCATTCATCTGTAATTGCAAAATCTGCAAACCCAAAAGAGAAATATAATAGCCAACATTTTCGGTATTAATGATGTCGATGTCTATTGTAGCGACTTTGCCCTGTTGTTTTCAACGAACTCATGTTAGACTCTCATGCTCATTATCATCCTCACTTGGTTGCCCACAAAAACGTACCTAGTTGAGTAAGCAGTGAGGAAGACGGAAGACGCACAGCTTTAGTACCATGTGAATTGTAAACGCAAGACAGAAAAAACGTATACAACTGTGCCCTGGGAATATATACATAAACGAGGAGACACGACAGTTATTCCCAAGGAATAAAGATATTTACGGAACTGTAATACGCATTCAAGTAAGAACTCGAAAGGCATAAAAAGTTCACTAATATGAGCACTTTTAATACGAAACTTATAGGATGGCGTGGTGGAGAAGAGATTCTACTCATCGTTGTACTTATTCTGGTCTCATAGTCATAGACTTGCTATGAAAACTATATTCTTTCTGGGGTAGATGAAGAGCCCCTGTTAGCATTCACTGGAGGAGAGGCTCTATGATATGTCTCAAGTTTAAAAGAATGCTTTCATAAGTATACAATGGCGAATACTGTATCGACAAAATTATACACAGAAAAGATTTTATTGGAAAAATAGTGGAACGCATGGGACATTACATATATCATGTAAAATGACTACGAGCAAAAATCTACAGTGAAAAATGGTGCTCTGTAATATGACTTGCTGGCACTTGCATGTGTGTGAGTGCTTAGGTTCAAACAAATAAAAATGGTCCTATGGAAATATTAATGTATTAACAACAGTTTGGTTGGAAATTCTGTTTGTTAAATATTTGTTGAATTAGAATTGTCAATAAGTAATTTGCCTTTGGAAACGGGAATAAAAACGTTTTGTAAAATTCCGTCCCAGTCTTTATTCCTGTGCTATAAGTAATACGTACGCAAAAGAAATTGAGAATAAGAACAAGGGTGTACATTAAAGCGGAGATGGAAAACAATCCCTTTTGGCAAATGCAAACTTCTTCATCATTATCATCATCACTCTCAAAGAGGGGATTTTTTTATAGTTTTTCTAACTTAAAGGGAGAATGAGAATAGAATGACTTACAATCCGGAAGAACAAGGGTAAGTGTTTAATATCGACGATAACATTAAAAATCTGGCGACGCTTGATCTCCTTTAAGACATCCCGATACGTCGTTGGAGTCACTTCTCGAGTAAAAATCTCTGAGCGTCTGCTACTCAATCCGCCCTTTTGTGATGCCTCTCGTTTTTTAATCAGATACTCAACTTGCATCAAACCTGCAAAACAAGAAAAAGAGACCGATGTAAAGTCACATTCGTCAGCCAATAGAGGCCAACATCTACAATGTTTAAATACCAATATAGTACATATATTGAAAATTCTACTTCATAGTATGTTCCAAAAAACATATATGCTCTATAGTCTAGTTAAAGTTAAAATTGGCGATTGAAAGATCAGTGGTTTTTCTTCGTTCTATCCAAAGATGTTATTTTTTGTCGCTCTTGTGAACTCTCTATAATATAAAATGCTTGGTGAAGTCTGAAAAGGGACTAGATGCGCAGAATAAAAAATCCAAAGCAATCACAGTTAACTGGATGTAGTAAAACTTGGGATGGTCTCACATCACTTACTGTCATAGTTGGTATATGAAGCAATTGGAAATTAAACTTGATTTTTTAATCAACTCGTAAAAGATAAATAAATCATTTAATCACTGACATATTGTAGCGCTGTTCAATAAACATATAAACTGATCTTCACATCTAAAAGATATTCTATAAAGTATATATTTTTGCTGACGATTAATTTCAAAATAAAAAAATAACTTTATGGTTGAAAAAAATGTGAGAGTTTTTATTTTTAGTTAAAAAATTTAGATAAAAGTTGTGTTTAATGTTTAAGCCGGGAAAACACTAAAATATGAACATAAGATTGTTGGTTTGAACTTGGTTCCCTTCATATACCATTCCTATCAATTATTTCCATTCCGTTCATCATCCGTAGAAAAGTCCTCCCTCCAGGCTGGAGACCCCTCCTTATTACTTTGTTCAAGTAGCATTACATTCTTTTCACCCAGAACATTGAAAAATCCATATTGGTCGTTGTCTGCCGTCGCCATGATTATTAGAAAGGAATTTGTAGAAAAGCATCTGTTCTACTTACGCTTCACAATAAAATTGGAGTGCCACTTGTAAAAACAACAGAAGCTACTGCATTACATGTTATGTGGTCGTAGAGAAAGCTACCGACTGACTAGAGACTAGATACATGGTGCACCAAGGAAAATCAAGCCTTTCTTACTATCATTTAATCCAGTGTCATTGCAGGAGAAAGGAAAGAAAGGGGAAAGTGCGATGGAATGGGAGAAAAATCTTGGTCAAACTTTTTTCTTTTGGTAAATACAAGTCTCATAGTGTGACAACAGTGCGTTTGGTCCAATTCATTCATTAACAGTGGGACAGTTATGTAGCAACTTTGTCTTCAAACTTTCCACGTTTCTATTTTTTAGTCATCATCCTCCGCCCATTGCATTACATTTTCACTAATTTTCCTCGCTCATACTACAAGAAGTCCTCCCCATATTGCCGTTTTCACTGTGCTTTGTGTACTACAACTCTTTCTCTCTCCATCTAACATGTATTCCACTTTTTCCTCTTATTAGCTGACTTTCAGCTCTTTCTTTGTCACTGAAATAGTTTCTTTAAAGTATTTCTTCATGCAGTCACTCTCATTTTAGGCCTGGCGAGTTTGAATCCAACAAAAAAATGAGAAAAATATATTGCCAAACGTGAGGGTACCACTGCAGACGACAATGAAATAGGAGAGCTCACAGTAAAACTACAATTAGCCTAGTTTTTTTCTCCTGTTTAGTTTAAAAGGCATGAAAACAAAGCTGAAAATCTATGGAAAAAATGCACTAATTTTACTGACAACAATGTATCACAGCCATCTACACACTGAGTCACAATGAAAATACTTTTTTTCATAGTAAAACAGTTTTTATGATCTTTTGCAAACTAAACTACGGTTGGCCTGGCGCTTGGAAGTGAGCTATGCAAGTCCTTCAACTAAGCTTGGTTTCTAAAAAGTAAGTCTTCATACAGTAGAGGCCTCATTTCTAATAAAAGCTTGTATTTATTACGGCCAAACTTTCTGCGCGATAATAAAAAATTACATGTATAAACAATAAACTGGGTACTGCATTTTCGGGACGGCTCATTCAAACCAAAGGATGCAAATGCATAATCCTTACATTGTCAATGGAGTTCCTGACTTGTCTACAAAGTTTGCAATAATATTCGCATAATTATGCAACATGCAACAACATTTTATAACTTAAGTCAAAAACTCAAAAGTTTATCGTACATAATGATGCGCTTCGTAGTACTTCATGTGGATCACTTTTCTGTCAATTCCAGCTCTCCTGTTTGGAGTTGGCATGTACTAAAGGAAATGAGACCATGCTGCATGCACCAAAATCATGACCTCGGTTATGTGCTCCCAAATTGTAGCATATAATTCATTTAATGAGGACTGGATGCTCTTTGACGGATTAAAATTTAATAACATGGCAGTATACTAAAATATCATGCTCAAGTTCCAAGACGTTCGTTTTAATAAACTTGAGCATCGTTAGCTTTACAAGCACGTATTGTATAGTTTCATTGAATAAGTCCGTTCATTGGTAAAAGAGAAAATGTGTTTAAAAATACATGTAGTTGGTGGAAACGTAAACTTTAAGCTTAACATCAACTTGAGAAGAGGAAATAACGAAATACAATTTAATGCATATTGTGTTTTTAAGTTGTAACTAATCCAGTAACCGGTCGATCAAAAAAGTTAATGACTGTAAGGAATCTAAATAAATATTTTAGTACCCGCATAGATATTGAACAAAATACTCGAAAATGGATAAATTTATATTAACTCAGTCGTAGAAAATTTTAGGTTAATTCTGCTCCATGGCACTATGAAAATAACTTTTTTGTATCAATTGTTTTTGATACTATTGAAAGAGGGGCAATTAAGAGGGAGCGCTACTGTAATAGATTCTATTCACGCTTCTATAAAGATTTCAATTTAATACGGCATTTCCACTGACTGTTAATGAAGAGTACATCAGAAACCCCAAGAAACTTAAGTGCATAGGCGTATTGAATAAGTACAAGTAAAAATTAGTTGATTTAATGAAGGAGGGGCAAGAGAATGTGGAAATTGCCATGACTTTCTTGAAACGCGCGTATTCAATTTTCAACCAATGTTTCCCGTCGACAATTTGAAAGGAGAGGTAAAGGCGCCAGTTTGGTAGTACATTTATGTACAACAGAAGTATATCTACATAATGTACACGCTACTTACGCAAGTAGGGAAGAAAAATAATAAAATACGGCAAGAATAAATATTTTCTCAAGGGATTTAACTTTTTATAGGCAACAGAGCTCTTGAAAATCACAGGTTTTCCTAGAATAATCCCTATACACACACACACATCCGGGCTGTGTTGCTTATCCCCCAGAGAAAATAAAAAGGAATGAGTGGAAAGGGAAGTGCTTAAGAGTGAGAGCAGTTACCACTACCAGTACTTGTGCTATAACACTTTATTTCTATCGCCGTTCTTGTTGTATCCTCATGGTCAAAGTGATAGTAGTAGGTACGGTATACATACATACATTCATGCGTGCGTGTACTACTTGAGTCCTTTCTAATGGTAAATAAAACGTCTTCGTAGCAATGAATGAAATTTTTAAAGACAGGTTTCCCTCGTGTTTAAATTCCGTTTTATTCATTGATTAACGTGCAGTTAAACTATCAAATGTTGAGATCCATTGCTCAAAGTTGGGAACCCTGAAGCACTTTTGATTATTTTCACTCAATGCTTTTCCAGATATCATGCTGTCATATACTCTGTGGTAGCAACTTCTGTTTCATGTGGTATTAAATGGAAGGATTTCAACTTAAATGCTTGAATTTTAAACTTATACACATGTATTGCTGAAATATTGTTGATTGTAATGCTTATGATATTATGAATATATTATTTATTGATCCCGGATTACGTAAAGCAGTCAACGAATGAGCTTAACAAATCTTTACACACATATTGCAATAGGAAGATGGTTTAAGGGAAATATTAAAAGTAAGAAATGCACATAGAGACGGTACAAGTACATGGGTATAAAGTCTTGAGTAGATACACTGTTCAAATAATAACATCACGGGACTTCACGAACACTCAAGAAATAATCACCTGTACTCAAAAATTTGACGAGAAAGTGGAAACCTTAGGAGAGGCTGCGAATGAGGAAAGGTACTATATGAAGCGCGTGAATCTATTTTGTGCCATGCACATCATTACACTTACCTTTGTGACTGATGACAGGCACGGAACATTAGTTAGAGGCCTAATTATGCAATGATTGTAATAATTTCACTTTCTTGTAGCATGAGCGATTTCCGATTTTGTTACAAAATAGTGTTTAGGATCAATGAAGTCTTAAATCACCCCCAACTTTGATGAAACTAGTGACTTGCACATTTTCGGAACTCCGTCTGTATTTCTATTCCATATTTTATGTACTGTTGAACTGACTGAATAAATTTGTTCATTGTTTATTATTTCAATCGCAGTTAGGAATATTTAAATTAAGCCACACTATAAGCAGCAGGATTCTGCGATACGATCAAACTGTTATCTTCTGATTTCAGGTTCGAGGCTAGTGGTTACAGGACGGATAGCCTTGTTCCAAGATATTATTTATGCATGCATGCGAATACACATTATTGTGCCAAAAAACTTATGAATATAAATACAAAACTAGCAACCAATAGACTTTAAGTAGAATGATGAGTACTTACCATCCTGTTCTTCATAAAGTAGTGCAACTCGAGTCCAATTCAAAAATAGAACCGCGTCTCTCAGTGCCATGGCCAGTAGGGACTTGGATGGAGTAAGTTTCAATGGATATCCATTCATTTGAAAAGAGCTACTTGATGCAGTTGTTGATCTCAACATGGTTTCTGTATCATAGAATGAGCTTGTAGGTAAAATCAATGGTAAATCCAGAGAGAAAGACAGGGATTTTAGATGAGACTCCAACGACACGTCGACCCCAGTGGCAAAAAGTGCAGAGATCCCTCCATTCATCAACTGGCATCCTGTAATTTAAAGTGAAATTTAATATGAGATGGTATTCTTTTACTTCCAAAACTTTTAATTGCCATCGTAATATAATCATATCATCATCATCAGCCGCATCACCATAAAATATTCACTCATCTTCCAGGTTTCAATAATGTACTGGATGAAGTTACATGTAAAACACGATGAAAATATTTATTCTAGTCACACAACATTATCAGTCCAAAAAAATATTCCCTAGATCCACATGCAAAATCAGCATAAACATTCTACTAGCGTGGATTACTATAGATGGAATTAACCTAACTAGTCAAGAGCTCTGTCGGTGCTGTTTTTAAAATCCCTGGGGGAAAGTGAATGAGACATTGAAGTGTAGAAATCACAGCTCCCTTTTGCATCCTTTCATTTGAGGACAAAGTAAAAGTTCCTATAGCTATGCTGCTGCTCTGTGCTTACACCATTTAAGTGATTCAATGACAAGGTTTTTTAAGGTAGTAGTAGCAGCACTCCATTTTCAAATCTTCTTTTATGTATGAATTCGCTACGCAGAGCTAGTCCAAATCATCTCTGGTCTGTCTTTCAAATAACGGTTTACTTTCAGGCTTAGCGACAGCCCATTTAGGAACGATTAGAGTCACGGCTTGTTCAACATTAGAAGGACATTAGCAGGGCATTTAAGGTCGATGTTGATGACACACCATCCATGCATGCCAACCAAGCAGTCACGGAGAGAACTCTACCAAATTTCAACTCCTACACCCACGATACAAACATGAACATATACATTTAAGTATATATATCCTTCGTTCAACATTACTATGCAAACACTGTCGTTCGTTTGGATAGCAACATGTCAGCCAGGAACAATTGACGATGTGAGCACGTTGTGAAGCTTAGAGCTTTCCCATTCACATCTCTGGCTCCTTTACATTGGAATATCCGGGATATTAGATGCGTAAAAGCTGGTTTAATGTGCAAGATTGAGTAAACGTACATAAGTACATAATATCCCTCCGGATTGATAAAGCTTGCAGGAGCGTAATTACAAATAGCGCGGGTTTGAAAATGGCCATCTCGGATTTGAGAAAAGACGTCCATCTGGACCTAATATAAGAGTGCAAAAAACTGGGTTCCAAATCTATTAAATCGTCATGCATGCAAGTTTGCATAGCTTCTCAGTATTGTGCTCAACAATAGAATATTAGAAAGAAGGAAGCAGCACACAATACGTGTTCAATGCACATGTCACACTGCCTCTTGGAGAAGGTATGTAATGCATAAGTAGTGGTAAAAGCTAAAGCTAAGGACTTGCTTCAGCATCGTTTACTTCTTACGTGTATTACCCTAATGCAACACTTGTGCATGCATGGGCAGTGAAAGCAAGGTTTCACCTTCTTCTCTCTCTCTCTTTCTATCTTCTTCTATTACAGTCTTTTCATCGTGTTTTACAGTGTTACATAATAAGAGCATCGTTCCACTCCAGAAAAGATAAATGCCTGAGTCGATGTCTCACATACACATAGTCAAAACCTCTACAGGATAAAAACAGTGTGTTCTTGTTCTTGGTGAGTGAAAAAGAAGGGAGGTTTCGTTGGTTGTGAGCAACGTATTTGCTCTGTTGAAGAGCTGATTTCCATGCTGTGATGATTCCACTGTCTTCATTATCAACTTGCTGGATCTGATAACAAAATAAAGAATGCATGCGTATATAAGACCATCGTCAGTGGTATTTGCTTGAACGGGATGGGATACGATCTGGCCTGCCCGAGTGAATGTCTAAACGATACATCTACCTATATATAAGATATTCAGCGTTAATAATAATAGTCGTTATACACGCGTACATCTTCCCTCTCATATCTCTTTTCAGTCTTTCTCCTAACGCAATAGTCTAAAAAATATGTGGCCCACTGAAATACCACTTTTGCCCACTTTTATTTAAAGATGTGTACCACATTTTTTACATAGCTGCATAGTACGTACCTCGCCTTAATTACCTTGCCCACCAATGCTACAATGGTAGAAAGCAGTATGCAAGAAACTACAGTGGAACAAGGATTTACTCAAAAGGTAAACATTTATTTAACACAACCACCATTTTACTTTAAAAAAGTAAATGCTAAATTAATTTTATGCTACTAAAAGTCTAAAAACATTAGAACGTCAAAGGTCAAGAAGGCAGTATTTGCATAACAAAGACTTTGCAACTTAGAAAGTGTTTGGAGCAAATTTTTATTTATGAGTGATATAGATTGTGTTAAGTTTATCAAGTTGTCCAGATGTTAATTAAATTAGAACTTAATATATAATATACTTTGTTCATACGATATCTCTATCCATTATTCTAACCATAAGTTCACAGCTATAGGTTAGTTTTAGTTAGGTCTGTTATAAGTGTAATATTAAAGGCCTGTGAATAAATCAAAAATGCTAATAAATTTCATCTACTTATAACGGTGGCGACCAATTTTCAAAGAGAGAAAGATGTATTAAGTGGCGATTAATGTAAAAAATGTGGGCAAATGTGGTTTAAACGGTGACACGGTAAATAGAGGAATATGATATAATAAAATGTTCCACTTTGTACTATGATGATCAGATCATCATCATCATCAGTAGAGTTTCAGCGAGGGTCTCCTTGTGTTACATAGATAGATACACTGGCTTTGAGGGCAAGTTTCACTGAAATCGCAAGCATGTTTTTGAGACTGTCGGTTGCAGTTACTGTTTTATACTTATACTTATTGTTGATTGTATAAAAGACTACAGAGATAGTATTTACTTTCTTCTTGTCGGCATCCTTAAAGACTGATCCAATATTGCATTATTGTTCAGAGGATTTTATTGTGTTTAAAATGCAAATGGTTTTGAATAAAACTTGCTCATTTTGGGAAACTGCAACTTTCCTAGTATAGAGCACCGTAATCATCAAAAGAACCTCCCGTTACTCTTTTCAAGATGAGAAATAATGCCCAACACTAAAAATGAGCCAAATTCCATGGGTAGTCTTTTCGTTCTTGTTTCATGAAGCATAAAATATTTATGGAGGGTATCCCATAGGAATGATGTACATGTGCACAGTTACGCAGGAAACGTGATTGCCAATTGTCATATTATCTCTGCTTTCGAAGAATAAGCAATTTGGAAACATTGAAATCCTACCTTTGACTAACCCAATCTTTCGCAGAGTTAATGTATACATGTATGCTAAGTGCACTAGAGTTTTAAAGTGATTTAGACGATATTGTATGCATACGCTTGTTCGGATACTTGATACCCTAATGACATAAGCATTATATATATTAAGGAATGTGCAAAATTGAATCAGATGCCCAATTTCATGATCATGTTAGTTTATAAATAAAATTCAAAATTTGAATGTGATTTGTGTTATTGAAAAAGTTCTTTCACAAGACGGACAAATTGTAATTGAGAACTTTGTGTAGGAAAACCGTGGAAAATAACTTTCTCTCAAACTTTTACCTTTAATGCAGCAAAGATATAACCTGTCTGTCAGTATTTAAATTATCTTACTATATTATTTAGGCATCCGAAATTTTATCAAATCTTGGTTGCCGATGTCAGTCAAATTGGATTTGGCTCAGCTTTCTTCACATTTTTTAGATACTGGAGAAAGTAGAAGGGGGGATTTTTCTACCCGATTAATTAAATTGTTCTTTCTAGTAAACTTTTAGAAATCGATAAGCCAACAGTCATGTTCACATAGGGTCGATGCTTTGGAAAAGAATAGGATGTAGGGAAAAGATTACATGAGTGCATCCGTAGCAAAAAAAGGAAAACAGCTTGATTTACTTCCAAATATAAAGCGTGCATAATCCATTTTTCTATATAGGGTGTCTAGGGAATTCATTAACTAATTTATTCGTTCTCAAGAAACGTTTCAAATTTCAAAGATAATAAAAAAATTAAGATTTCATGGAAGAAATAGTTCGTAGCTATTGAATTGAAACTTAAGTGAATCATCAGTAATTTGGATTGTTACGCTGTAATTGTTTTTGAGATTTCATTTCAGTAAAAATTGATCTTTACCAACTGGTATTGCCAATCATCTTAGAACCATTATATTGTCAAGGGGCACATTTATCAGCAGTTAAAATTATTTCTAAATTAAGTACAAATTCATAACTCATTGGATTTGAAAACACCAAACAAGTGAGCGTAAATACAAGTAAAAAAACGGGATTGACTCGATTTAAATCAAGCAGCCATGCACGTTTTTGTTGAACTTGGTTTTAGAAAAGAGACTCAGCAAGATCACTATCATTTCTGGTGTGGTAGCACACACCCTACCAAGAAAAACTAGGAAAAGTAACAAGGATCTTATTTCAATTTACTCCCATTGTGGTGAATACGTTTACATGGGATTAGCTTCCGAAACTCTATACTCTAAACGAGTACAACTGAACATTTATTGGATAATTTCAATAAAGCTGTAACTATGTAGATGTGAATGATTGTTAGGATGGTTATATGAATTGAATCGACCACTGACGACTTAGAATGCTAACAAAAACACCACTACCACAACGGACCAAAGTTGTAAGCATACGAGAAATTGAAATGAATGGACAAAGGAGCTAAACAATTTTTTTCTACGCCTTTCCGTGCATACTTTGCTTTGGGAGAAACTATTTTTTCTATTGAATACATGAATGATAATGAAATATATCTGGTGTATCCATACATACAAAAGTGAATAGTCCTAAAAAAGCATGAAAAGAAGGGGGAAAGTACCAAATTCTTCAAAGCAGGAAAGAGAGAAAAAAGGAAGAGATCAAGATAAGAATGAAAAAAATTGTACACGATTTCTTCCCCTTTCTATACCATAACAGACTCCAACATCCTACTAGTGGTGTGGTGTGTGTGTGCTCTTTGTGCTAATAGATTTGACTGCAAGTGATGTTCCGATGTACGGAGACCAATTGTAGAGAGGAAGAGGCGAGACAATATGTAATGCATACATGCATATCTATTTTGCAATAAAGAGTTCACATTCGTTCGGGTTTTTTTTCTTCAGAACAAGGAGTTCGAAACAAATATACGTCGCAATCACAATTGCAAAGAATAATACACTTGATCTGTCTAAGGCGATGAATATTACAAAGTTGGTCATACGATTTGTGTATTATTTCTGTTGTTAGACGTGCTCTCTTGTTTTCCCCTGTGAGCTAACACTGTGATAGATTTAGATATATGTATGGTGGCATAACAAGGAAAGGCGAGGAGGGGTAAGAAAGGCTTTCTAACTTCCTTTTTGGCATTTTGCATATACTTTTTTTTTACATCTTCCTTTTCCTTCCAGTGAAGTGGCAATCTATAAAATTCGTAGGGCGCTCTGCTCAGAATATAGTTTTTCTTGGTTGGTGGTGGTGCTAGTTCATGCACTATATTACAATTTGTCATGCGACTACGCCAAGTGGGTATTCCTCCTCTTTCTTGGAGAACTTTAAACTCGATCCCATTTTTCTTTTCGATGCGCCTTTGTTTTCTCCTTCTTTCATTTTTTTTGTATTCCTGCAGTCAACCATGCACTTTTTGGTTGTTTCATCTTTGTTCAAAAAGAAATTCATGTCGTTTTGAGTGAAAGCGAGCGCGGTGTAATACTCGTACAAGAGGATTGCCACGAGTGTACCATATGTCTGAAGGTGTTACGAAAGTCATTGCATTTCATAACATGAGAGACATAAGAGTAGGTACACATGTATGGTAAGGTTGTGAATCTTGGTGTGATTTTACATCTCATATCATATATCCAGTGTATCATATCATTACCCTTGATACCTAGGAGGTGTTTGCCTGGAAAATATAGTAGCTCTTTGTCAAAAGCGGAAGAGGCAAACTCTTTATGGCGGACGTTAGCTAGGTATATAAACTACATTTCCATGCAAACACAATGTTATTATAAATAAATGAATGTTATGGTGAGTGAGTGTGTGTGTGGGCACCCAAGAAAAAATGTGTAACAGTCACTTACTGCCATTTTATGCCATGCCTAGCTTCGTCTTTCTGAAGCGAACTAGTCAGGCTAGGAACGACGGCTCAATGCATTTAAATCCCTGTTCTCCACTCTCTTGACATATGCCTGCATAAAGAATCTGTTTTTGGCGTCACAATCTCTTTGTTCACAGAGAGTTTAAAACAATTTTTGCATAACGTTTTGCATCCATTCCCCAACATCATATATTAGTAGAGCAAGTACATGTAGCAAAGTTCAAACTGACGTTTCAAGTGCGCTCTTTGCATCCATTAGTTCTACTGCAAACAACAAACAGGCTTCTTACACTTTCGACTTTCTGCATGAAAGACCAAGACCAATGCTTTGAACACAAACATGTACGATTGTAAAATGCACGTTATATCCATTTGAGTAGCCATGATAAAAAGAGAAAGTTATGAAATATCTTTCAGTTTCCCGTTACCTCGTGCGCTCACATTTACATTCTCATCTAATATCATCCCATCTTATCAGATCAAACCACATCCAAAATACTTGGAATGGAGTGCCAGCTTGCAGAGAAGGGAAAACAGTCGTCTTCATCTCATTTCTCTTGTCTTTTCAAAGTTTGATCAAGTATTTTATGTCACGAGGAGGAGATACCTATACCTAGGCCTATTACATCATTATCTTGATACTTCATACAAACTGTCGAATGACACTGTAAAATAATAGAGGAATGAAAGAAATGTGACACTGTGACAGGCTCTCCTGTAATAAAGGTTCACTTTTTTCATCTAACGATGCAAGCTTCACATAACCGTCTTTAACTACATGTGAATGTTCCAGATTCACGTTTGTATGTACATAGAAATATACATTGTGACATACATGACAACATGTTTTGTCTGTCAGTAGGATAAAAATGTAATTTAATGTATTATTACACGTCGCAACAATATACTATCCTGTTTATCACCCCCTCGAACGCCATATTTTTTACAAAGAGGTTCATTCCGTTACGTCTCTATTAAAGGGATAGTTTTATGAGTTTCTGAGAAATCAAGAAATACGCCACTCTGCAACATTCGCGCTTTTTCATGTTGTCTATCAATTTAACAAATGTAGTAAAAAAAACTAAGCCCCCGGTTACCGCCGTCTTTCTTCCCGCTATCTTTTGTTTTGGTTCGTATAAATATTTGTTGTTCTGGTGTGAGTCGTCCTATTGTTAGTCACGTTGTCATTGTCTGATTCGTTTTAGTAAACATTACATCATACATGTTTCATGTTATTATTGTCATTTAAAAGTATCATAAATAATAAGACATGCTGTCTTTGATGAGACACTGATGTAAAAAATGAGAGCCCTTTACAAACATATGCTTGCATAAATATTTTACTGAGGATAAGCTACACATCACATCACGTACGCCCCTTCACACTCTACATCCCTCCACTCCATTTGTGCCGTACTGAACGGCTGGAGCCCGTTCTTTATAATATTTCTAAGATAACACCACTTTTATTTCGAATTTCTTTGACTCAACGTTGCTTTGTGTATTTGGTCGTTATATGCGTACTTTTTCTTTGACAGGTTAGAATACAACTAGCGTAACTTGTCAACTCGAATTCTTCATGGTAGAACGCGTCAACTAATCCTAGAAAGGAGATGGTTGGTTGGTAGAATGCGTGATACGAGTCATGCATACTTGTAATATATGTATATGTCCGGTAATAAAATAAAGCATGTCGAACATTGAATCATTATATGAGAAATGTGGTGGTACCTCAACCCCTTCGTATTGAAAGCAGATAGATTTCATGTATATATACATGGCATTTGACATTGCAACACGGAAATTCTCTGAAAAGTAAACCAATTTCTAAGTACTATATGGAAAAGAGGCGCCTTGTGCTCATACCAGATCCATATCGATCTCTGAACACACACAAGGCTGACCTGAAGATGATGATGATGATGATGATGATGATGATGGCATAACATTCCATCGCGATCGTGTGATCGAGCAAGTAAACATGTGGAGGAGTGCAATAGCGTACAAAATACTTTGGCTGGCGATAAATGAGTTTTCTACCTCCGTTCCTTTGTACCACGCTATGGATGGCCACTCATATCTTTCCAAACCATCGTCATACTCACACTTTTTGCCGGTCAAACCATGAGTGTCTGCCATCGTCAAGAAAGCACGGAAGCCAAAGAACATCCTACAAAAGGAGGAATGAAAAAAAGTTGGTTCATCGTCTCGCCTAGCTTCCTGAAAGTCTGTCAGAAGCTATGATGTAGTTTTCTGAAGGTGCGGATCACGACAGGTACGGTGCTGTTTGGTTTGCTACTCACAAGAAGATAAATTGGAATGCCTAGTTATAAGTATACATAAAGATATGAACTGGTGGAACAAGGGGATTATTTTTGTGACGACCATGATGATTATGATGATTATAGTAGTGGTAGGTAGTGATGATGATGATGATGGTACTAGCTTGGTGATATGATGGTGGAGAAAGAAGGTTGTGACAGCAATCGATCTATCACTAAAATTGCAGTATGTTGTGTAACTAATGATGATGGAATAATAAAAGACTCACCTATTTTAGAAGCCTGGAAGATATCATTATTTTTGTAATATAAAGTGCGATAGACGAGTGTTGTATTATTCCCCAAAAGTTTGCGTTCCCGGTTTACCGAGAAGACTGCATATTTAAAAGCAACTTCGACAGGTGATGACTTGAGCTCTTCTGGAAATATTCCACCTGTAAGTAAAAAGAAAATCAAACCAGAAAATGTCATTATGTTCAGATACTTTGAGGAGGGAGTTAATATATTGAAAACGCGTTAAGAAGCAAGCAAGGCATTATAAAGCATGAATGGATGAAACTACCGTGGGTTTAATGAAAGCTACTGTGATTTATTAAAATGTCATCGTCAGGGATCAAGTGTACAAAATATATTTTCCTCATCAAATATTAAGTTTCCAACCAAAATCTAGTCTTATTCCAAGAAAGAATTTGTGGTTGTACTTAAACTCATTAGAAAATATTTCATAACGTGGTATTAAAACCCTTGAAAACTCAACTTTCACCACAACGTTTAAACCTTCAAAAACAAATGTAAACTTTCATTCAAAATCAACGACCGCGTAAAGAAAAGCATATGGCTTCGCTGGTCTTATGCATTTGTATAAACAGATATGAAGTTCAATAGAGGAAAATAAGCAGTTTATCAACTGCTTGGAGCAAACAGCAATAGCGATTTTTTCCTTCGATAAATCCTTAGTAAGTATTACAATGGGGATGTCAGCTCGGGTTTTATTCCTTCACAAGAACCCCATAAATTTTTGCCAATGACTAATGATCTCTTTCAAGTGTGTATCAAGCCTTAGGCATTCACCTCTTATTTCCCTTGTTATCATCATCTTGAACTAAATTACTATCTATCTGAAGCTCCATTGTCAATGGGATGAGCTAAATATCTCCAGACGTTTAAAAATGAGTATATGATTTTGTGAATAAATGAAGAAAGGATAATCAAGTTAATTGGGGATGAAGGCGGTATAAATAAACCCCATTGAGTAAGTCAATCCTGTTGTGAAGAAAAATGATTATCTTCATTCACCCTTCTCAATAGCCCATCATGTCAACGAGTCAACCTTTTGTAACCACATTAATTCGTCTGTTTCTTATACTTACATTCCCATTGTTGGTTGCTCCCAGCCAACAGGGCATGGTGTCGAATTGATTAATATGATCATTAGATTATATATCTGCACTCCAGCTTTTCACTTCCTTTTCTTGACGTTGAGTAATCTAGCGTGTATTTTTGAATAATGTGGAATGACGCCATGTAGCAATTACACGTTTATCTCTTTTAAGATTGCTCATTCTGGTGTTTAACTTACTTGAATGTTGCAAGGCGCTTGATCACACAAACACACACACACACAAGCTTATCTGCATTCAATCCTGACAACTTTTCGAGAAAAAGTTTCCCTATCATTTTTCTTTTGCTCGCCTACCTGCATATCTCATTTACACTTTTCATCCATTTTATCTCCTTTCCTTAATACTATCAACACCAAAAAAATGCCATTATGTGCTGGCTGAATATTACAAGAAAGCACATCACCAAAAAAACCATTTTCAGCTCGTAAAGCTAAATTTTTTTATGTTTTCAAAGGCACCATGCCAGGAACGGTGTATTACCAAACATGAGTTGCGATAAACTGCACACAATCATTCAGGCTTCCGTAGCTGAAAGCATAATATTAGTTTAGCACGTCAATGTAAAAAGTTTCTTAACGATGATAGACGATGGAACATGCATTTATAAGTAATTCACCTTAGCAATTTCCATAGCCTCCAAGAAATTATTCCTTTATCTCTTTATAGTAGTTTATGTGTGTCTGAGATATGACGTAAAATCTGCATAAAATTCCAGTTCGGAACAGCAAAGAGTGCCATTGATGTGCACAATCATTCCAAAGCCATCTCTGTTGTCATTATCCGGAAGCTTTTTAATAAAAATATTCATTGTCCCTCTGTCTACAATGAGCTGGCTCCAAACCATGTGAAATATTTCTCTTGCCTGTAGGCTCTAGTTATAATTCGAATGAAGAAAAATGAAAAGAGGACTTCAAATGAAAATTCCAAAAATACCACGCGCGATGCTTGATAGTAACAATGTTACGTATTATTAAAGTACTTCAGCTCATCCACATGCATCCTTGAAAATATTGATTGATGAATATCTGCAAAATAGGACCATTAATAAGCGCTAGAGGTAGGTAAGTTTGTACGCTTGTCCATCCGTCCGTTGCAGTCGTTTCTGAACACTTTGCCAATATTAACCGATTTGCACCAAATTTTTAGCATTGATATGAATCCATCAGGGGTTCTCTGGAATACCTTCCTGTCAGATCGCTTTCTTTTGTAGTTGTGAAAAATATTTTTTAAACGATCAAAATCCTTCCCAAACATGAGCGTGATTAAATTTTTAGTATATTACGATATTTAACATGAGGTTTACTGCTATGAACAGGTTCTAAATTATTACGTAGCTGAAGCGGAGCATTCAGCGAAGTAATGGTTTTACTAAGTTCGTCTGTCTGTCTGTCTGTCTGTGCGCACTCTCCTGGTCACATACATTGACCGATTTGGACCAAATTTGGTACACAGGTAGCACTACTCAAGAGGACCTCTGGGAATACTTTTCAGCCAAATCGGTCAAACGGTTCGAAAGTGTTAGGCGGATGAGTTCAGTAACTCATCGATTTGGCTGAAATGTATACGTATACGTAAGAATTGCATAGCATCCGTGTGGATGAGCTTGTGCATACATCCAGAATCATGTCCTTGTGCATAAAGCCAGAATCCGGAATGGAATTCTACAAGTAATGCTTTTACTACGTTGGGAGAGGATACAGTGGTGGGTATAGAGAGAGAGAGGTGATGGTGGAGGATTTGGTGGACGTGGGGGGGAGGTGGTTTGGAGGAGATCACTCAACGCCTTTTCAGCTACGTCTCTGGCCTGCTTACTAGCAGTTTATTATTTCTTGAGTTAAACTTAACAATTCCTGCAGTGATTATCAAACCCAATTCTTGAAAATAGCAGCCCCAAATTATTTGCAACTTTTTGCATGAATCAAGCTTATTCTATAATTTTAAAAGAAGATTTTGGAAGCAATAGTTAGACATTGCAAAAAGGATAGATGACACAACTTTGTATCTTCTTGTAAGCTACGCCTCTGGTTCTGCTTAAAATTTAAAAAATTCAGTGGGAATTAATACAAGATCAGAAACATTTTCCAGTTAGCTTATGCTTGAAATTGTCAACAACTGAGCCTTTTCCGGTAACCTTATTTTAGCTCATGAAAGAATTACTTGGTACAACCAGGTCATAATGCCCCATTTTTAATAGACACTGAATGACTTCCAATCAAATTTCGTAACACTTTGATTCCGTTTTGTCGCAAACTATAGAATTCGAGTCATTTAACCTAGCGTTACTCACTAGTCATAAAAAAGATCTATCAAGGAATACATTTTTTAGACATTGCCTTCAAATGAAACTCTTAACCTTTTGCCCATGGACATCAAAAAGAAAAATTTTATGGATTTTTTAAATCATCGTTATGTTATATTATGATGTAATCAAACGAATATTAACGGATCACACGAGATATTATGAGATAAACTTCCCGACTCAAAATAAAAATTTAGAAATGAACATACACAAGCTTTATAGTTCTATAACGGCAGTTAAATACTGGAAGAAAGTTTATGACATCTGCTGTAACAGGTAGGCAATCCCGTGTCTGGTTTAGTCTGCGAATGCATTTTACAATTTTTTATTTAATTCTTCACAGATGACAGATAGATAAACACACAAACGAAGAATGTACTTATATATGTTCTTTTTTAAATTGAATGAGGTCAGGACAGATGGTATCGTAATAACTGATGCCTAAAGTTAGTAAAGGAGAACCTTCATTTTAAAAGATTTCATGCAAGTGGGCGTAGTTGAGTTGCAAGCGGGGGCATTTTTGTCTACTTCGCAATATTATGCCTATTGAAAAACTTCGGACAACTGCCAGGATGATCTGTGACAAAACAGTCACACATCGCCCCAACAACCCACTGTGAGATCTAAACTAGCTCTCCCAACATCAGCACGCGTCTCTAAACAACATCCTTTAAGACTCAATCGTATAATATTTGAGGATGCCAGTAAGTGATCCCGTGTCTCCAGTTTTGCATTTGTTTGTTTCTTGTATGCCGTCGTTTTTTGGTCCCATAGGGTTTAATAGCAGGCCATAAAACTGCACTAGCATATTATCAACAAGATGATCTTTGACTCGTAAGTCGCTAAGTGCCTTGGACGACACATGTTTTATGTCTACTCAGTGTATATTCCGGGCCAGTACGGATTTTAAATGCTGTCTGCAGCAGGAAGGTCCGAAAAAAGGTATTCGCATACATGAAAATATTATAGACGGAGACGGTTTTATGGTATGCTGAAATGTTTGGTTTTTTTGGAAACTAGCTTTTACGAAATGTGATCACCAATTTCATGTTTATCCAACTTGCAACACAGCAATGAGATGCAACACAATGGCCTTAATCCGAAACAGAATGCAAAAATTCTTGACTGGCTCGGCTGCTGGCTGTTGTCGAAATTGGAAGTCATGCCATAACATTGTCATTGTCACAAATATCATGAGCATCATCATGATCATCATCATGATACTCAACGACGACATCGTTGTACATCCACTATTTACATATATGAGCGTGTGTACAGCGCCATAAATGTGTGCCCTATCTTCTATCATCTTTGCATGAGACAAGACTCCTATTTACGTAGTAGTCTGTGGTCACACTACTACCAAACTAGCACACTATATTGTGAAGAAACGAAAAGGATGGAAAGAACAAGGAACATTTATTGCATCCATTTGCTACCCGTGCAAGTCAGGAAGTGAAAGGAGAAACAGACATCAGGAGAGAGGAAGGGGACTACAGACTTTTATAATGCAGCTTGATGTCGATTTTATGCTGCTGCAACAATGCAGAAGGAATTTAAAGAATGATATTCACATCCTTTCTATTTCCTAAACTTTTTAGATTTTCTTCAAAAGCTTGCTCATTGTGTTCCGAGCTTCATCCCGGTTTCAATTGCATGCGAAAAAAACGTGATGACTTAAAGAGTTATGTACATACACTACACGACTGACGAAGTTAGTTCCCTGCTACTGACCGTTGTGGGAAGATCCGGAGAAAATATAATATGAACGAAAAGGAGTGAAAGGCGTAAGATACGCCGTCTTGTCAGTTGCATAATCCTCATCCACTTCCAATTCCGTTGTTTCGTGATTTTAATTTACCCTTCTACTTCCCTTTATCGGATGTGTCCCTTTTTAATACTTCATCGTCTTCAAGAACACCAACCACTATGGAGAGAGAATGCCGGGAAGAAACTCGGAGAGAAAGGAATGACTTTGTTGGGCTCTCAATTCCGTTTATCATTTTTGCTCATTCCTTCTCCTCTTCTTCGAGCTTGTTACTGCGATGAAGAGTGTAGTGCATTCTTGAAAAAATAAAGCAGTCACTCGAATGGCTACAGACTAGACATGATTGTGAACTATTTATTGTGAGCTTAAGAATATGATGATCTCATTTTATAGAGCGGAACAGACTAGCAATAGCATAAAAATGCCATGAAAGACAAAAGAGTGAATGAAAAAACTTCAATTTTCTTAAACAAGACAATATTATATTTTAAAGGGGTTCCAAAGGAATTTCAAACCGGAAATACAATAAAAATTTGCCATTCTCGAAGAACCAAAAAAAGATGAGATGACGTTCTTTCTGGAAGCTTGATGACGTACGTACACAGAGTCACAATAATGGAAGATACACCATTTCTTACAAGAAGCAAAAAAATGAAGAGATCTAACCGTAAAATCTATTTCGTCCTTATTATATTTCCTGGACCTGAAAGGCATATTTTAGATTTTTGATGAAGATTCCCGCAGTCTTATTGTTTCTATTAACGGCTTCATTTTACAATCCACTATAATCCTCTATTGCTTGGTTTCAGCCAAGGTTGATGTATAAGGATATACATGTATGTTTTAAGAAATCATAAAAATAGAATCAAGGAGAACGCTGTGGAAACACATGCATCCTTTTATACATCCGCCCGTGGAATATTCATCGTTGCATATTCATGTAGGTATAGAAAGCTTTTCATGTGTGATATTGAAAGTAAAAGCAAAGTGATGAATTCCATCTCTTTTTTTGGGGAGAGCTAATCCATCCCAGTTTTTCTTGTATGTATGAATAAAATGACTTGTGTTGTATGCTATTATGCTTTGAAAATGTGCAACGTGGGTAGAAACAGGAAGCTTGATAGGTTTCCTGCAGACACACATGTTTTCCTTCGAAACATTGAAGCCGAATTATGAAGCTAACAGGCAGTCGAAATCTTTATAAAACAGGCATATATATATTATGAAATACACATACATTACACAATGTAATATAAAAGTTTTAGTACCGCTTTCATTCTATACTTATCCTACTTCGTTATCAATTGTAATTGACTTTGCATCAGTTGGGATGGATAAAAATGAATTCATTTTGGTAGACATTCCTTCCTTGTCCTTTCTCCAGTGGGTGGTGGACGGACACTGCTTTTGTGAATGCTTTGAATAGTATTCAGCTTGCTTGTATCGTATGATACCAACCACCAATGAATTAACTACTTTCTATTATTGTCGTCAGAGACAAACAGTTGTTTGGCTTCCATTCACTTTTGTTATACAATCTAATATCAGCATGTACTAGATTTTTGTCGGAAAATCTTTTTTCTGAGTTGTATTAGTGCCTGCTAAATCTTTCTGCAACAACAATATAACAGCATTCAGAGCAGGGTAGCATAATGTTTAAAACATACTCGCCTATTTAAAAGCATTTAAATCCTTTGATTTATTTGGAAGTTAAGCAGATAATTTTGGATTATTTTATTTGATCCCTGAATTGTCATAAACCCATTATTACCTTCAGTTAGAAAATGAATCCAAGAAAGCATCGATCTTTTTTCATTATTTATTCATTAAATGCAAGTATGTATCTATCTACACGTAGGTAGATATTCGTTAGGCACTACCCGAACTGTTATGCTTGCAAAGAGAAAGCATCGTCCGAAAATATACCTTCATTTATCCAATTTGCATGAGACTGGTGTGTTTGTCCACCATTTTTGTTTACCTAAACCTCTCGTGTATCTCTTCTTCCAGAGTAAAAGATTATTAGTTAGAGCCAGTGCTACGACTACTAGGTTCACTTTGCTCTGCTTTTAGTATTGGTTGTATTATATATGTAAAACTTGGCTACTTCACAAAACTTTACGCACATGGTAACATGCTGTGAAGATTGTTGTCACGTTCTATACACAGTATAACATGATAAACCAAACAAGTTAAAAGTATCTGAAATGAAGCCTACCAAGTGCGGAACCAAACAAAAGCTCAATCACACAAAGCTTCGATTATGTATCATATTGGCACACAATGAGGACATCGAAAAGTAGCCAAATCTGTATCATCACAATACACACAGCACAATAGTAAAAAAGGGATGTGATATAATTATACTGCTCAAAACAATGAAATCATGCTGCTTAAATCAAAGCTAGTTTGCACAAATTTGCCAGCCTTATCTGTCCAAAGTAGTAACAGTATAAGTATAAATGTGGTAGTACAAGTTGAGAATCCGAAAACGAAATTGGATTTAAATGAAAAATTAAATATAAATGGGGTCGCTACTCATGGAATTTAAAGTTTTGACATGTGTCCTGTTTATGCTGGAATGCTAAAACGTTAGTGACTAAAGACTTTCAGGGAATCCGTAGCTGGTTATGGAGAAATAAATAAATAATGAGAGTATCCCAAATAACCATTATGTTGCATGAATTCGTAAAATGCTATTAAGTATATGGGGTGGAAATTTCATAGCCTGTATAGGTAGTAATATATGTTGATACGGTAACGCATAGACCTCAAATAAAGAAAATGTCACCAAGGATGTCTTAAACTTTCGTATTTTCTCAGTGTGAAAAATGTTAATGAGTGTATCCATGTCTGTCTCAGATTATTTATTACACGAAATGCAAAAGTATCTTTTGATTGCTTGTTGCTTATGGCAATTAACTTTTTCAAACAAAGTTTAAGCGGCACTTTCTTCAACTGAGTATTTTGTACTTTTAATAAGCCTGGTAACACAAGAGTGTAACGAATTTGCAACTTGAGGTTAAAATAGGAACAACCTGATGACCTTTGACGCCATAGGCACATCGAATACACAGGTGCATAATGTGACTAACCTAGCTGCAGAATGATATGCTACAGGGTATGACTTACTCTTGAAAAAATGACAGGTCATGATGATTTTTGACCCTGAAGGTCATTCCGACTTGACCCGTATTCGAAATTGATTCTGTTTTGACTTACGCTATCGATTGTTACAAACAGAATTAACAAAAGTCAAACCGTTCTCGAGTTAACGGGACCCCGAACGGACTGACGGACACACAAGATAAAGTTATAAACTAGCAATAAGTTTTGCTAGTTAATAAGTGTATGTTGAAGAAAGTAACTACCGTGTTAACCCGTTAGGACCTTTGAAAATTTGATGAAAGCTTAAATTCTAGTTGCATTCACTGACAATTTTCTAAACCTTTAAAATCCTCTAAAGAAAAAGTATGAGAAATGTGGAGACACATAATAAATTTATGTGTCCTTTGCAAGAACATGAAACTGAAAGCAATAATTTTTAATTATATTATATGCATCAAGGACAGATGAAAATCCAATTAATGCTGATACTTTGTGTTAGTAACCTGAGGCGAATTTAACAGTTTTAGACAGCAATGCAACTTCATCCATTAATATTTATGGTAAAAAACTCTCTCAAGTTCGTAATACTTTTATAACCTCAAGGTAGTTGTGTTAAAGTTCCTGATCGAATTTGTATGTGTACTCAAAACGTGAACAACGTCCACGATGCTATTTTTTTGACAAAATAGAAGCCACGTATAACAGCTACCTTAAATTGTCCTAAACCTTCATTGGAAACCAAACCGAATGCCGAATTGGCTTGTGAATATCTAATACATTTTAAAACCGTTACGTGTAATAAATAAATCAAATATGAATGAGTGATTACCAATTGGAATCGCAATATTGTTTTATCACAAACGAAAACATTTGGTTCCAAACTAAGTGCACAAAAATGTTTTTACAACGAATATTATTAATGATTTTTAAACGTTCTCGAACATTCTGGTGGAATAACAACACGGACCGTCTAAAATGTTTGTTATCGTCTTCATTGTTAACCTAACAATGCGCATAATGATTACTATATTTTGTTCACTAAGCGAGAAACATACTATCCCAATGAATTTGAAATAGTTCATGAAATCATTGAGTTTCTTTGTTTTCATAAATGTAGCACACACTCCGATATTATTTCCGTAATGGAATGAAAGATAAAAAGCAAGTAATAAAGCAGCATAGGGAATTTTTCAATAATAAACTACCTACTTTAGCCTACACTTTGATAATGTATGAAAGTCTTTTGGGATATTGCTTTAAAACCGAGGATGTCAGGAAGTTGATAAATAGCAAAAGCTTCTGTTTTTCAAAGTGTTCGTTTGATGCTCATGTGGTTAGATGATACAGACAAGGAAGCAACCACATCATCATCAAGAAAAACAACATTGCTCTGTGATGATCGTATTGTCATGAGATGAGTCAGTTAAGCGGAATACGGAATACTTTTTTTTGTGTACTACCACACCACTACCGCCATCATCACCAGCAGGATGGATAGAAAGTGGTGAAAAGAAAACTGTAACTTCATACAACTTGTATTACGCATTGACTTGACTAGTCAGTCAGTCAACTTGAAACAAGTGTACTCAACTTAAAGGCTTCATGAGAAATTTTTGCTTGTGGTTCTCATACAGCTTCTTTCTCCTTTTCCCTCCACTCCCGCACCATTGACGCGAGCAACTTTATGTAACACAATGAATAGATACAGTCAGATTGAGAAGAACAGAGAAAGTTATTTCCTCAAGGTACAAGAACGATGAATTGGACCATGTGAACAGTATCAAACTTTATTGTCTGCAATGCCGGAAAAAAAGAGTTTTCCACAGTTTTTTACGCCATTTTGTGTAAAAGCGGTATGTGAAAGTGGAAAGTAAAAGTATCTCATCATATACATCAGCCACTGGATTTTTTTTTTCAGAGTGAAGAATTCTTTAAACTGTTTGTGTGGAGGTACACCAACAAAGGGAAAGAGGAGGCTGTGTATGAACCAACTAGAATTTTCAACTGGTATCCTATTATATGCGTAAAGTTTCTCGCCCAACGTATGTGCATTTACATATGAACGCGTAGGAAATAGGTACAGACATAGTCATGCAAAAATTTGGCTTCAAAGCGCATGTAGATATGGAAGAGTTGATTTGCGTAAAAACCCTCCCCTCGTGTTTTAATCACAAAAAAACTAGATTCAAACCGGTTTTCTTTGGCATAGCAGTTGAATATGTTTTGATCTTGGATTTCAAAAAAAAAGATGGCTATAATTTATTGGTTGCTTGATAAGTTCCCTGGGTTTTTGACCTACCAAAATTTTTAGACAAGGTGTAGTAGCTACATGCATGCCTCTACTTGTGTAAGAAAGTTTTTAGGTCTGCACGTGTTTCAAGAGTACAACTAAACCATCATCGTTTGCATTCATATAAGAGCACACATACCGACGTGACGAGTTGGATTATGTATCCATGCAAGTGTATAGGGACGGTGCAAGTGTGTTGTACCAAATATGATGTAAATTTAATATAGAATCTAGCTTAAAACATGTGAGGGGCTAGAGATACATAGGTAGAAAAGAGAACATGAGCTATGCGAGGGAAAAACAAGGGAAAATTTCCCATTGAAAATTCATGCCTTACGTTGTTCATATGCATGAATATGAGTTTGTTCGGGAATTATGATCATATGAAATGAAAGTAAAAAAATAGATCATCTCCGAGTATTACCTATATTGGTTATGTACTTTGTGTAGGAAAGTAGTAAGAACAAAAAAAAGGAGGAAGGTAGAGCAGGTACGCTTGGTAAATGGCGATGCTTTCATGGTTGGTGAAAGAGGTGGTGGTGAAGAAGTTGCCCGAGTATTCGAATCGAAGTAAAACTTTTAGTAAGAAAATGGGCTAGTTACCTCGTTGGCTTCATTCTTTGCCAGCCAAAAGCAGAGGAAGCCAAACTAATACAACTGCTTGCAACTACCGTATCATTCTACCCTGTTATGTTTGTCAGTTTTCTTCAATGTTTTCGACTTTCGACTTTTTTTTGCCAGTAAAAAAAGGTTCTACCAGAAAAAGAAGGTAGAGAGAGAGAGTGGCATTTGTGTGAAGGGAAGAAGAACAGAATAGAATTTGAGGTAGTTACACATCATGTAGGGAGAGCGACCTACACACATATAAAAATAATATGGAGACAGAGGCACATGCTTCCGTATCTTATGGGCTTATGCATCTCATGTCCCATGCTTAGTTTAGTGAGCAACACTTCCTGTTACCACTGCCACTGCACGCTGCTCATAAAATCAGTCCACGTTCTTGAAAATCAACATCTGAACACTTCTTACGCTTTATCCTTGGAGCAATACCATTTTTATTTGGAGATAGCCATGCAGCATTTGTGACAAGGGAAGAAAAAGTGTTCGGTAGTTGTGCCTGCCAATCATGAATGAGGAATATAGTGCGAGAGGAGTAGCACAATGAAATGATATTTCATTCCAGGTTTATGAATTCAGGTGCGATCAACGCGGGTGCATAAAGTTTTCTGTCGTTACGCTCTACGACCAATGCCCCTGCAGTACAATGCAGTTTCCTATATATACTGCGTGCACTTTCTCTATACTAACATCGCCATACCACCCTCCGAATTCCAGACATTCAACGCTTCCCCATTTCTTTTACCAATGAAGCAATTCAGTCATGAAAACAGCAACTGACTACTTCATCCTCTCTAACTTTATTTCAAATCATTCCCCCCTTCTCAACATATCAGAGTAAAGACTAGATCATTCATAGAAGTTGGTGGTACGGTACAACCAAGTTCACTTGACTTCCTCGCCGGGAAAGCATATTATGATCCTTCATCCCACTTTCTCTTCCACAATGTACATGATCAAGAATTAAGCTACCGTCCGATTTCTCAGCATGCTCCATGTTACCAAAATGATAAATGTTCCCTGGTATCCTGTAACCTTAACACGTACCACTGATTCATCTTTTCCCGGGCTTATCAAAATTATATACTAAAGACGTTATTTGATGTACTGAGGTAGGATTAAGGTGTTTTATTTTGAATGGTTCAACCTTCCAGTTGATAAAGGTATAAAACATATTAATTCAAATGTAGCTCTTTGGTCACCTGTGTGTATAACAAGATGTGATTTTATACGCCACAATGTACTAAAGTTAAGTATGCTGTTCACTTGAAGGAAAGAAATTGTACATATATCCAAACTGACTTACGGTTTTTTAAGAAGAGGGTAACTGCTATACCTCGAGATTCTTCTAACGACAAAAGAATTGGAGTCAAAAGCGAAAAAAGGAAATTTCTTCTCACCCGTTTATGGCGAGGCAGGAAGGGTTAGTTGGCTGCCTGCCTTCAGGATTCGAAGTATTGTGACACTCCTTTCTCTAGTGAACAAGGTAAACACTACTCTTGGAAAGGACAAGACAGTAAAAGCTGTATAAGTAAAATGACAAATGTATATATAGAAGCGTAATAAAGAGCAAGTGGTGACCAATGTGGCTTTGACTTGGAGTTCATTTTCTTTTACAACATTCCCTTCAAATGTACTTTCCATCATATCATCCATTAATAATCCAGCCAAGGAGGGATGAAAAATATGGCATTTTAAAAGCTCAACTATGCGATCATCTCTCACGACTTATGTGTTATAGTAGGGAGACGTATATCCGGTTATAGTAGTCACTGGAGAGGGAGAGCCTCCGCTTATGATGCCAAAATTCCCATTCCCATGATGTATTGAGGCATACAAAGGGTAGCGCCTTTGCTTTGCGTTGATGTGACAAAGATCGGATGATTCCACATCAATCGACCTTGTGTACATTACAAGTTACAGAACGTCGTCGAAAGAAGGGAAGCTAACGCATATCTTTGTTTGTGGTAAGTTGAAATACGACAAACGACGTTCTGCATATAAGTTCCTATATGTATATTAGAGATATGGTATGCTATGAATATATGAATGAGCAGTGTGTGAACGTTAGCCCGGTAGTTTGTGAATACATTAGCAGCAATGTACTACTACTACTACTACTCCGTCTGGCGTCACGTGTCACGCTAAACGTCAAATGCAATGGTAAATAGAATGTTCTTGGTTGGTGCTCTTACTAACGCCGTATTCTCAGCCCTCTTTGTCGTTACTTATTTTGAGAAAGTTCCTGGGCCAACAAGGATGATGACATGAGAGAGAAAAAAAACTTAAATTTTTTGGTACTTGTAGGGCGTGAGTGGCAAATAATGTTTTTCCCGT
The DNA here is from genome assembly GCA_964034955.1 of Orchesella flavescens. Lineage (NCBI taxonomy): Eukaryota > Metazoa > Arthropoda > Collembola > Entomobryomorpha > Orchesellidae > Orchesella > Orchesella flavescens. The sequence goes on from OZ035953.1 coordinate 31,080,942, forward strand.
CAGTTCCCTTGTATCCCGAAACTAACTCGTTCGATTATACTGTAAAGTGCTCTTGTATTTTACCACTGTTTAATTTATATAAGAAAATTTATAAACCTATACGTATTGTTAAAGTACCCATCCAAGTTTTCGTCTTTCAAAAAGGAATAATTTCTCAGAACATTGGCGGATGGAGGGAAACTTTGGCTACATAACACCAGAGGCAAAAATAATTTGGAGCGTTGCATTCAATTCAACATCATTTTCTCGGAGAGTCTCAGATTTCTTTTGAAGTTGATCTTGAGCAGGCATTATACTTGCCCTTAATCTTTCTTCAATTAATGTAAGTAAGTGATGTATATGGAAATGTGACGCCATTTGCTGCATTCTAGTACCTTCACTTCACTATCATGATTATGGCTTGGCAAGGAGTACAACGGGACTTTCTTAATACTTATAGATAAGTACATAAAATCTGTGAAAAATGGGGTTTAATGTGTCTTTAAGACAGCGAAAAGAGAGAAAAATGAGTGGCGAGATCGAGAAGCCTATGTGTGTGAAAGCTGTAGCTAGTTGATAACGTTGAATCATTACGTTTCGGCATTGGCATGTGAAATCAATTTTTGGTTCTGGATTTGCATTATGTTTGGAATCTTTCTCTGCCCATCGCATATGCACCTACTCGTCATTGTAGCGTCTACTTCGCCAACAATTATTGTTGAATGAAATCCGTCATAGTAAATCTTATTCATGTAGGGTTGATAGAGAAAGTTGAGCTGGGGGAAGTAGGAACTAGATCCTTAGAAAAGGATATCGAATACGCAGATATATTTAAATACAAAGTGAAAAGGAGGAAGTGGCAGAAGAAAATAGAGATGAAGATGAAGAGACCATAGCATGGCTCAAAGAGCATTCACGTATTTCATACAAAGAGTAAGCACGCATGGATTTAGTTCTTTCGTAACCAAAGCTTCTTTCTCATTCCTTTTTTTCGTCGTCTTTGTCCTCTCTGGCTGTTGTCTGATATTTCCAATCCAATTCTCATCGGTTAGAAGCCATGGGATTTTGCTATTATTGATTTGAGCTGTATCTGTATCTATGGTTGGGACATCGTTTTATACTTTTTCACGTCATCACTTCTTTTTTCTTCTTCTACTATTTTTACCATTAGTGAGCCACCAGTGACATGAAGAAATAAAAGTGGTGAGAAGTATGGGAGAGCCAACAGAGTCTAAGGCACGGCATAAGAAGTCAGCGTTAGAGAAGTGGTTCCTACAACCCATTACCACCAGTTCACTAAGTTACATTGAGTCAGTGTGTGCATGTGTGTGGAAGTGGGCTTTATCTTGAGCCTGCCTTGGCCTGCTGCCTGTTAACCGCTAGCATGCAACCTTACGCAATAATATAGTCATTCATGATGGTGTATGGTGGTAGTAGTCGTAAGTGTGGTGGTGGTGCCATTCATATACTGAAACCCATAAAGGTTTTGCAAAATACGAGGAGGTGGAGAAAAAGAGGAAAATCCCCACGGGGCTTCAGGAAGCGAAAAAATGGAAGAGCGCCTTTCATCTTCCTTTTTCATAAATTTTCTGTCTGGTGAAAGCGAAATGAATGCATAAAATATCTACTTCTCTAATGCTCTTCAATGCTCCAAAACAGAGTGAAAATACCTTTTTCTCTTTATGGCAAAAACGTGGTGAAGCAAAGGCTGAGGTACGGTTGATGTCTGTTTTATCCCACTCTAAACTTATAATAAATATCTTGGTTTAGGGTAAAAGTAAGAAAATTGTCAAAAAATTGAAACATCGCGCATCGATGTTATAGATTTGGCAGGGAAGTCATAATACTTGATATCTGTTTGAAATCAGTTGAGAATTTCAAAAGCAAAAGCATTGAAACATGCTATATACTACGTACGGCGTGAAATCTCGACGCATTCTTTTCACCAAGGCGTTGTCCAAGTTGGACCATAACCACCAAAAAATTTCACTTCACTCCTTCATTTTATTTCAATACAGATATTAACTTTTTCTATTCAAACTCGTCTAAACCTGTAGGATGTAAATTGAAGCCATTAGAGCAACAACGAAAAACGCTGCAACTTTTAATATGGAAATGGTTCAGTTTAAACGCAAATTATTTACGGCACATAAGTTTGTTTTCAAGCTCATTACGATGGTAGCAAGATCAGAAAATCAAACAAACTCAACCCTTTTCCCATTGCCTAACCCACTGTTCGGTTAGTACGTATGCTGAAATAATATGGCACTTTTCATTCCTCTCTACCCCATTTCAACTTCAACCAAAGCACTTAGACAAATCAGCATGCGTTACTTTTCAATAAAAAATATTATAATAAAATTCGGTTGTGCCATTGTGAAAAATAGTTTTTACGCCAATTGAATTCGTAAAGAAGAAAAAAAATCCACTTTTCAACTTGAATGAGTTACGATCGTTCAATGGCTAATTGCGTGTATCTCAATATCAAAAGATTGTGAGCTTAGAGCACTTATCATACCGGAAGCATAGTGAATACAATGAATACAATAACTTATCAACTTCAACCGTCTAAATCCAAAATAGCAACAAAGAAATCTTATAAGTTACATTTAACTATGATAAATATATCGTTCATGAACTACTCGCTCAGACTTGAATTCCTATAACATATTTTATTTTGGGGCAGGAATTCAAAGAGCGTGAAAATATGGGCTATTCCTAAGTCAAGAACTATTGATAAAAACTGCAGACGGCGGATACATGTTTACACGCACGTCCAAGATTTATTCCCTATATGTTGAAGCTAGCGGGGATGGAGGAACTCAAGCGAGGAAGCACATAAACCCTATCCCAATTTTAGAATGGTAAATCGCAAGAAAATAGGGTGCTTGACTTGACTCGCATTATAAAAGGGAAAAAATAGTGAAGACATAAACTGTTAACTCCACGCATATTTAATGTTACAAACAAAGACATAACATTATACCCATCCTCGTGAATTGATTTTGGGGAGCAAACCGTTTATGCTAAAAAAATAGTATACTAGGTCAAATGTAGCGCGATATCCTTTTAATGACATGGAGTTTAACGATAACTGCGGATAAAATGGTAGGATTGCTGCTCCTTTCGTCTCGGAAGGATTTAGCTAATAATCATTCTGTGTCATTGTTTTGTCACCCTCCTTTTCAATGCTCAACATTTAAAATGTCTGTACATCTTGTGTAAAATCATTGTGTGGAAGAATCCTGCACAAAATATCGGTCACTAGTCACTTACTTATTGTGCTAGCTTTAAGCGTGCTTTGCTTTGTTTTATCCTGAATGAAGCATAAGCCCATAAATGGTCATCATCAAAAAGAATCACATCTGTGTGTGTGTGTGTGTGTTGTTGTTGTTGGGTAGTGGTGTTTACACCCCAGTAATAAAAATGCACAGCGTGGGTGAAAGTAGACGAAGGAGAATATTATGCATCAGCCACAAATACTGATCCTGTTGTCGGTGGTGGTAGGGAGATAGGAAGTTACTCATCCTTTACTTTAGCGTCGCCTACTTAGTTTTGGTTTTACGTATATTTCGACCCATTCTCGTGTGTTTGTTTCTGGCACAAACCAAGGCCTTTTCTAAAAACGACCTCATGGTTCTCATGAACCAAAAAGAACTAAAAGAACGGAAAGCTTGAGATCATTAAAACTTGCATGGATTCATACCAGAAAATAGCTTAGCAAGTTAATGCCTTTAAACGTTGTGTCTAGTCTCGTCTGGCAGAAGCCGAGGGAAGATGTGCTGAGGTTCATGCCACACATTTCTGTCTTTCCCATACATTTTCTCGAGTTTTCTCTCTTTCCATGTAGATCTATGCATTTTATGTCTGGAAGGCAGACATCGTAATACAACTGCCCCTTCTTGTCTGACTGGCTGCTGCTCAAGAACACTCTTTAGAATACATGTAACGGAAACAAGTACAAAACAACAAGACCAGTCATGGCTTTGGCTATCGGAAAAGCGAAAATTGGTGGAATTAGAGTTCTTACGAGCGTGACAGAAAAGGAAGGAGGAAATTTATCTACAGCAACTTTTCTTTGCTGTTTCGTGCTTGCGATGCGATGAGACTATAGAACATCTCTCTTTTCTCTCTCACATTCTCTCTTTCTCTCTCTCTTTCATTCACTTTCTTTACTCTTCCCTATCACATAAATATGCGAGAAATTCTACACATATTTTTGTTCAACAGTTTATATTGTCAGTTGGTGATAACTTTCCCATAAAATGATTGAAAACATAAAAGCGCAGGGGACATCAGATCGATATTATAATGATAAATTGCGCAAGTATTGCGACTGATAATACAAATGGTAATCACTTGACATCACCATCATCCCCCAGACTTTGACATTACTATCTGGTCACATTTGTTACTTGTTATTGACGTTAGTCAGGAGATTATTATTAGTGTCAAATTTGCTGAATGAAACTAAAATACGGTCGTCATTTCAAGTATAACATGATGATTAATCAAACATGCAATGCATATTATTTTGCACGGTAGTTTCTATTCCATTATGAGACCTCTAATTGCTTTCACGACCATTTCAGTTATTAAAATATGTATCTACTGATAATGACACACCCTTGTATGCAATAATAATATGGTGGGAGAAACTATTCCTTTCATATTTCTCAACTGGAAGTAGGTCGCACAAAGCTTGATGTGTAAGTCACGTTTCGTATCCTAAATACAAATGTCACTACGCATTCTAACGTGTTCAACTAGATGACCAAACTGTCAACAGCAGCAGGAGCATTGTGTTATGCGTTAGAAATATTATACAAAAAAATGGTTCAACCACATATCTATATTTTTTTTCAAAAAGCATTATTCAAAGATAAAAAAGCTAAATCAGACGAATGACTAAAAAAAGTCATAAAAAACCAAAACTTTAAAATACAGGGCTTAAAATAGCTTTCACCATTCAGTCTGTATATGTTTACATCCATGTCTCATGAACTATGTAATTACATAGTGGAACGAATTTCAAACAAAATCAGCTAATCTGGAATGGCAAATCTTGACTGTTCTTTATATACACAATGGCTCATCTTGTTTTGTGGGGGCCCACAAAGGAAGTAATTAATCACTTGTTATTTGACAAAATAGAATTAATAGGCATCTACCTGCATATTTATATGAAAAGGGAACATTTTTCATGTTTTTAGACAGTGCAATAATTGTACTCCAGTTTTTTTTCTTTTTTGAACTTGGAACTCCTCACCAAAACCACAAGGGTGGAGCAAGAAAACCCATAATAGCTTTCAAGAACAAGAAAATCAGGAAACAAAGTTTCAAGCCAAAATGATTAGTCTGCAGTCATCCTCTCATATTTTACTTTCTCTGTATCCAGCACAAAAAAAAATGAGTAATTCACGAGCCTACCGTTACAGCCTAAAAAATATAAATAAAAATGAGTTTTGAAGTAGTTCTAAACTGTAAATGAAGACGAAAAATGCAAACGATTGTAGAACTTTGTAAAGTATCTATGTATATATATGTAAATGTATAAAAACATCTCCTCAGAAAAAGTAAGTTTATCATATAGTATTGTAGTGTATTATGATCTTATAAAATATTTACGAAGTTAGCCTAGCAATCCTCCCCCTTTTCGCAGATTTTCATTTATTCCTGCTGCAACAAGAACAAGAAAAATGAATGAAAGAGAAAGAATGAGCGAATGCGTTGTCTACCCTTAACATTGTATGCACATACTTTTGACTGTCTAAAAAACTCTGAATGAGTACGTCTCAGAACCTGAAACTAATCTTAGTGGATTTTTTTAAAAAGAAGAAAATACACAGGATCATGTTGCATGTAAAGGAGAAGGAACGTGATGGGAAAACTGAAATAAATAGAGACGAAATGAGATTGCCGTTATTAAAGTAACAAAAGATCTATATAGTTAGTTTGCAAGTGAGGCAAAATACACAAAAAAAATGAAAGGAATAAAGGATGAATGAGCGAGAAAGGAAATAAATAAGGGAAAAACGATGAGTCGGTAGAGTTGAAAGAGTACTGTGAATTGGCATGATTACCCTCTTGTTTAAATTTTTTTGTTAAACTACACATCCTCATGTTTGTCAGACACTTCGACACCACCAGCACCAGCGTGACTCTTATGATGAAAGTAAATTTACCATATTTCATCTGCCAGGAAGAAAATAAAAACAATGGTTACATTGCTTTTCATCATCCGCTAGATTCGATGGTGGTGGTATAGTTGGATAGACAAGGAGAAGATTGCACACACATTCAGTCCCAACACAACACATCCCATTTGGTGAAAACTTTTTTGGAAATCATGCAACATGATTTTCTAGGTTTGGAAAAAAAAGTGACTTCGCCATTTCCAGAGGGTTGGAAGAGGTAGTGGTACGGATGGATGGTGAGCATGTTACTTATTCACCTAACAAGGGTTACACATTCTATTACAACTTCTATTTTACTTTTTTTGTCATTGCGGGACTTATTTACTTGTTCACTTTTACATCGCGTCGTGTTTTATTTCAAACATATAGATGCATACGTGTGTAGGTATGTACGTATGCACGCCAATGAGCCGCTAGACCAACTAGGCGATGACTTTTTGCTTTGCCAAAAACTTTTCTTTTTCACTTGTTCGTCTTCTATTTCTTTTTTTCGTCTGACAACAGTTTGCCTTCCTGTTCCTTTTCTTCTTTCATTTTCGTACACTTGATTCTCTTGCTTTACTCCCACAGACAACAAGAATCATTCCCTTTTTCTCAATTTTTTCTTCTTCTGTGAATAAAGCTCTGTAAGTATGTATTCATGCCAGCATCTATGCATGCATTCGCTTTTGTTCCTGTCTGTCTGTCTGTCTGTTAGTGGATATAACCTACCAGCGGATACACTTTGTCGACATTGCCGTTCCTATTTGTATGTATGTAGGAGTTTTACTGCCACCAGCATCATTCATCCTACTTCTGTTTTATAAAAGTTCTATAGAAAATTCACTCCAAATAAATGCATGCTTTTCCTTTATTAGCTAGATCCCACAGCGGATTAGATCTTATGAAATCGTCTGATCTGTCTGTCCGCTCTATTTTTCTTTGAGTTAAATGCAGCCAAATTTGCAACGGATAATTTTTGCACAAACATTACCGATTCAAAGTAAAGTCTTTGGTAAACGAATACGGTCAAACTCTTAGTTGTTGTCTCGCAAACTAATACAACCATTAAAATTCAATTCTTGAAACGAGTACTTATTTGTCATAAACTTATGATCCAAAAATATTTAATCTTGTTGCTCTTGAATTGAATGCTTTTCGCTGTACATACACATACATTCAAAATTCATACCGTGCATGCATGCACGATAGACGATCTAGTTCAGTTCCTTTTCTCCTTGACATTTCCTTTCCTTCTTGCAGAAACAAGGAACAAATATGCAAGCTGTTGACTAGAACCATTCTTATGATTTTCATTTTGCATATCTATAACCATAGACTATATATCCAATATGTTTAAATAAAAATAATTTCGCCAAGGAAGATCTTTTGGTGGATAAAAATATCATGATGAATCGCATTTTTTTTTGCTTTATCATATTATGGTTACCCAGCATGTATGTATATAAATAATGCTGACCATACCAAAATATGCTCATCCCTTACTTGTTTATCAACATTATTTATATCTAGAAGGAAAGACATGTCCTTACGATACATAATTTCCATGTTTACGTCTTGGTCTACTTAGTTTCTTATGAAATTTAACACAATAGATAGAGGGAAGCGTTGTTTGTAATCACGCGTAAATAGCAGTTGCTACATAAATACACAGTTTTAGCTTCGATCGAAGGAGAAACCTTTGTTTTTACAACATTTGATTCGAACTCGAGAAAATGTGGAAACAAACCAAGTACTACTTTATAGGAACAAAGCAACAAAGAACATACAACATGAGAAGGGATGTGAATGCTCTTGTTGACAACCTTGTGTACGATGTTAATATCCATAATGTAGGCAATAAGCAGTAAAGTCGGTAATAAGTAAGCAATGTTTCTTAGGAGCAGTCCAGAGCCAGACATGGGAAAAGTAAGGAAAAGGCTTCACCACCACCATTCCCAGCAGTCCAGGTTGAAACCTTTTGTTTTGGTAATGTGGAAATGTATGTAAGTCGAGTTCGCCAAGAAGGAAAAGTATGGGAGCAATGTTGTTTAATCTCATTATTAGGGTGGCATCTATAGAGTTTGTGATGCGATGGCTAAAGTTTCATCATCGGAACCAATCAACCTTGTTGTCTCAAGGAAGGAGTAGTAGGAAAAGGAGTTTCTTTCTAGTTGCAACTTGCAACATCATCGCATGCTGTAATTTGTAGTGTAACTGGTTAATTTGTGTCCGGAATGTACCGGTACAATCTCTACTTTTACGTTTCCACTATATGCCATGATGGCGAATTCACAGAGATTTCTTCCTTTCTTGTATTGTATTTTCCCCACAAAAAAATATAATAAAATCGAAGTTGAAGTGATGCTTCCACTTTTGTATGTTATGTTAATGTATTTATGAAGTTTACCTATAGAACCACACATCCACCCAAAACTTGTAGCCACATGTACGTCTATGAATACTGATGATACCATTAGTTGAAATACAGGAAAAGAATGTTGTTAGAAAAAGTTTTCAAATCAAATTGGCTACTCTTTCCAAGGGTCACAGTACTCATCACTATGAATAAACGGGACCATAAATGCGTGCACATGCTGTGCATTTCCAACTGGCTTTTATAATTAAATTTTGATCCTAAAATTTCTTTTCTTGGCCAACTAATGTAGGAAAGTGGAGCCTCACTCACACATTGATTCATTGCGGCGACATGCCAGGTTAACTGATGTAATCATGATGTATACACACACGTTTTCTGCAATGCTAGATTCAACCAACTGAATTTAACGCCAACTAAAACTTGAACATGCATGCCACAACTACAACTATGTTAAGAGAGTAGAAATGTAAGGAGGTTTGTAACGTGAGTGATGTTGAGCTTGTGTGTGTACTTTAGACTTTAGTTTTCCTCGTGTTTCATCAAACTTATAAGTCAACCTGATTAGAGTAGACAAATAGGCACTTTACGTCAAGCGCTTCAGGTATGCATTGGAATTTTAATGGATGCATGGAAAGCAGTTTTAACAAAATCAACTAATGGCAATTTACGTGTTGTATGTTTCATAGAGGCAAATTTTGCATATAGTTAAGTATGTATGTCTTCACCAGCATGCCAAAGTTCTTTGACTTTTTGTCCCATGTCGACTTGATACAAGACTAAACTCATTTTGAAGACTTTACTTTCTCCTTTCATAGTAATAAGCATCCTTAAAGAGAGATTTAGTTGTGTACAAGGGAAAAAGCCCACTGAAAGACTTCACTCTTGTGCATTGGGATTTAAGTTAAAAACAGGAGTAATTCAAAACTAGCGTGTGTTTAGGCTCACAAGAGAATCAAATCAGTTGGCTAATGCTGCCGTTATATTTTCTTACATCATCAAATCGACTACAGAACACATATATACACATGCACACACACATACACACACACATAAAGAATTATTATGTACATGATGACGATGACGAGGTACTTTTAAAGCGACTTTACCATTTCATTTTGAAGGCATCAACAAACTAAGTTGTATAGTATCTTGTATCTATTACCATAATATTCAAATAGAACCCATATTATATATGGATGCACCAACTTACATACTTTACAACTTACTTACATTTCTTTTCCCTTCAAACCTTCTTGTCTCCTCTGCCTCAAAACAAGCTTTCACCTTTAAGACTTAAATAAAGCGAGACTCAACTATTGAAAGTAAGTTGCTCCTGTATTTATTGTCAAGAGCATGTAACTCTTTTCAGAAAACTCGATTGAGAAAAAAGTTTACGAGACACGTATATTGCTTGCTACCTAATTTCGTCTTCTCCATACTTTATTCATTTTACTACCATTCACTTTTTTTCCCGTTGGTAACTTGAAAAATGCCAACCAAACGCAAACCATGCTTGGAAGCAGATAGAGAGTAGAAAGCATGTAGAAAAACCAAGTTTGCAATACTCCCAGTCATGCTTGAGTGTTACAAAGGACGTTAGAAGGAGGGGGAATATGACGAGCAATATAGATAAATGCATACATGGATGTATGTATATGTGAAGTTGTACCGTTCCTTGATGCATCTCTGCTGGACTGTGATACTGATGATGAAGATGAAAAGCGAAGAGGCATGTTTCTTTTTGTCAGCTACTGTCACTGTAGCCCTTAGTCATCAACAAAAATGATGATGTTGAAAGAAAGTTGTTGATCAAATCTATATGGCGAACGACCATGACCAGTTGGTCAGTTCTTGGGAAGGAAAAGACGTAAATGTCAAAGCATGTGATCCATCAGTGGAAAACTGGCTACGGTTTGAAATGAGGAAAATAACTACATACATAACTATACAACACATACATATACGGCAAACTATATTACTTTGTCATTCCCATTATTTACAACCTAAGCAGAGAGTGAAAGCAAGCAGCCTACCTGTGGACAACCGACCGACCCTATTTCATTTTCTGATGGTAAAAAGAGACTGCGCTTTTATTGGGAAATACCGCGGCTCCTTTTAACTGATCAATTTCAAACTTTCTCGTCGCTACATGCAGTGTCCTCGCTTAATAGTTTACAGTTTCTTTTCAAAGCGGATGTGTTGCTTTTTCCCCTTTTCAACTTTTGGAGAAACCTTTTTTGCAACCTGAGCTTTGTAGGTAAATATGCACCTACCTTTCTAGCTAAAATAGGGACGTCTTTTGTGAATCCATTAGAATAAAAAAAAAGCTAAACCTATGAAACTAAAAGTGGCACGTTCTACCATCATCATGAATACAATTCTTTATACTTTTGACCGTCCACAAAATGTGTTTTTGAATGTGTTAGTAATTTGCATTAGCATTTCAATTCATATGTAAAATTTGAAAGGAATTTTTTGGGGGTGGAAAAGCGACCAGAGATATGCCTTCAGATATTCATGTATTAATGCATATTCACGTAGCCACCAGAAAGAACACAGTCATGGGCATAAATTCAGTTTATAACCAATGAATTAATTTTGTATTTAGTTTCCTTGTTTTGCACAACAACACTAGGCATTTGTCAGTATTGGTTTAGAAACTTAGTTTTTTGGGGGGAAAGCAGAGCTTAGAATGCATGTATCCCTTCAGCAACGGAAACAGTGGGTAACGTAGTGGTTGGTATGTATGGCTCATGCAAAATAATGGTGCCGATCCATTAGTTGAAAGAACTTGCAATATGTGTGTGCTCTGTGCTCATCGTAATGATAAAATCAGTGCTTCAAAACTACGGTAATGAAGCCCACGGCTACTGAATCTTCCGCTGCCATCATATCATCCTGTTGTGCTGTGTTTGTATGTATAGTCCTAATGAAGCATTTTTTCCGACAAGGAATGAATACAACTCTATATCAACAAATGCAAATATCGTATGTTCAAGTAAATACAGGAAAAGAATTCATGCCACGGAAAAAAGGTATCGAAATACCGTGAAAGAGCGTTTGACAAAGATAAACAATGAAGTGTCATCCTGTCCTGTAATGAAAGAGTCAGTTTGCATAAAAGTGAATATTCAATTTCTACTATACAACATGTGTTTTTGGCAAATATGACAACTCTGTTTCGCAATAAATATCACAAACTGCCTCGCTCATGGTCTGCTCTGTGTTGAAACAGTCCCGATCTCAAGCCACAAATTTGAATATGGGATTCAGTGAGTGGAGCTCGTTTTTTTTTGCAGCCGTAAGAATAAAATTCGTCATAGAATTTACGGGTGTAGCAACTGTGAGAAAAAATGATTTATTCATGAACAATGAGCGAAAGAGGGAGAGAAAGATCACGTTGTATGCTGCTTAAACTACCATGCTACATGCTACCAAATTGTTATATATTCTGTTCCACAGAGATCATTATAAATTAACTTTGAAGAGTACAAAACCTGGCTATCCTGTTATTTTTTTGTGTTTGGATAAATCAAACCGTTGACAATTAAAACTTTACCTATTTACGTTTCAAATAAAACTGATAAGTTTTTAATATACGAACGTAGATTTAGCTAACTAAAAATAAAAACTTTTACCCCCTCTCGAAATTTACAAATCCAGAAAAAAAACTCGATGATTTGGAGGGTTCCGTGAACATGCCCAACAAAACACTTATAAGGTAGTGATGTAGGTAGGTATCAAGTTTCAGAAATTATCTTCAGATTGTAAGTTTCATGTAAGTTTCATCATAAGATCTACATCTTGTAATGGTAATGACCATATTATTGCCAACGATTACAATAAAAGAGTAAGTTACTCTTTATGGTTTATTAGACTCTGTAGGTACGTACATATGTACATTACTCATAAGATAAATATTTTGGGTGTAAGAATTAGCGCTTCCCAGGCGGCACATTCTGCTTCTATAAGTTGCAAACGAAGTATGCCGCAGTTACAAAGAAATTCCCGGTAACCGTTAGCCAGAGTTCTTTCACTAAAATATTTATACGCTCTGTTTGGTGGATGCCTATATGGTGTGGTAGATGCGGCCTTTATATAGTGGCATTAGGTAGGTATGATCTAATACAAATACCACCATAACAAACAAGAAGACCGTCATGTTGCACATCCAGCAGATTGCACAAGTCATTACTTGTAGATCATTATCTCATCTAATTAAAGGAAGCTTTCGTGTAAAATAACAAGAACAAGCGGAAACAACAGGTCAAATAATTTTACTGCTTGCTCAGTTTTAGACAGTAGCTAAACACATATATATCCACGTGGGAAATTATGTTATGCATCATGGTTGCACACGAGAAAACTGTGAACAACCGGTAGTCATTATCGTTCCTGCTTCGTTGTTTTTGTCAGTGGAAAAGTGTAGTGTGCCATAGCGTGTGTACTAATTCGGAACCCATTGGAAACACAGAGGAGCCATCTACTACGCTTGGAATTCGCCACGGTAAATAGAACCTTTAGTAGAGAAACTTTAGTTAAGATACAGATTAATGATATAGATAAAAGTTGTATACACAGATATTATGTTATTGTTTTGCAAGAGCGGAATGTGGTTGATCGTCGGTGAAACAAGTTCGATCATATACGAAGGACGACATCATGAATAAAAGTTATCAGCCACCCACATCTCTCGCCAGTTGGAGGGACACCATACCACGACACCAAACAGTCAGTGTAGAGATATCAAACAGTATAAATGGAGTCATAAATTGATGCATTGTTAGCTTGCCAGATTGCTTACACAAACTCATGACATTGGCCTATCTACGGTTGACTGTGATGGTTGTTGTGTTGGCTCAAAAAGGAAATGAAAGTCTGCACTTTTACTTGCTTTCACTAAAATGAGGAAACCTGCTTTTTAAATTGTGCCTGTCGTTCCGTTCTTGTGAGCTTGATTGGTTACAAAATAAATGTTAGTGAAGTCGGTGTTAACTAAAGCCAATTATTTTCAATTTACTGTAATTCGTTCCTTTTTTTGTGATTTTCTAGCTTTTCATTTGTACCAAGCCATTATCATAATTACAGTCGCGTTTTCCAGATTTCACAGATTCTAATACTGCAACTTGAGTGCGTCAGCTGCAGTGTTTTTGTAGGAATCTGCTACACTAGATAAGAGAAGAAGCTAGATAAGAGCTTTTCAAAGGGAATAGCAGAGCATTGGATAAAGCGTAAAAATACAATAAACAAAGAGTATCTTACCAATTCGTATGACTTGTGGAAGAGAGAGGACGTTTTCAAAACTCCAGTAAAGTAGGAGAAGCAGGGAATCGAGTCTCATTGTGCTATTTGCATAGCATACTACTACCTGCGCTGCTTAGTCTAGCAACAATGTTGGGCGATTGGCATCGACTCCTGGTTCTTTGATACTTCTACCGTCACAGCTTCTTTGGTTGGTTGGTTGTACAATGATCAGGTCAGGAAGATTACATGATGTTGGTTTTATTTGATGTTTGGTGAAGACTTCAGCTCAAGGATTTAACTCAACCCTGTCCAAGAATGGTTAACCAATGTCTCAAAATCAAACAATGCTATTCTATGCTACTAAAATATAGAGGAGCATGTAGCTTGAGTCACTGATGTAAGAATTTTGTCTCAAAGAAAAGATGGAGCATTGCCCAAGCACCGTTTAAAAAGAGTCAGAGACTAAATCCACATTTGGTCTAGAATTTAGCTTGAGGATACGTACGTGTAACAAGTAGGCCGAATAAATAGAGTATAAGTTCGTGGAATTTTACTTTCACCACCTGTACTTGTTCGGGCACAGGTTTGTAAGTGGTCTTTTCATTATATAGTAATTGTAACGTGAAGTTCCCTCACCGCCTTTAACAGGGCAAAAACTTTTTGATAGTAGGAATAATTGGTAGTATACTTTGGGTAAACTATATGATCATTATATCATCAGTTTTCGAATTCACAGAGTTGGATCGGGTGAGGTGATACATGAAACTAGAGAGAGTAACTTTTTACCTTCATTCTAGGTTGGGATATTGTGATGTGATGATGGTGGTAGTAGTGGTGGTGGTGATTATGTACGTTGCCTTTTGCCTGCTACCTGCTGGCTCAGTTCTCTCATTTTGTGGTCTAGGATTTGGATGGTGACCAAAACGACACTTAAACTGACAGCCGGCTTTCTGCACTCAAACTTGGAAGAGAGTGCAGAACAAAGCTAGTAATAACAACTTTGTGGTTTGCAGAAGAGAAAGAGGAGTAGCCAGAAGTCAGAGAAGTGGTAAAGATCTTTCTTTTTGTAGACAAGCAGAAATCCGTGGTAGAACCCTATTTTTTGTAGCACCTCGCTATACTTATTTGTCGTCCTAACATATAATCCACTTGTACTTTTGATACATATCTACATTCAAACAATGTCTACATCCAACATCAAAAGAATCCATGAAATATATAACATTTATAAGTAGTCCCCAAGTTTTCTATACGTTCCACATTTTCTCCTGATTAATAATTTTGATTACTATTAGCAACGTGGGGGAGTTGACGATGAAATCATCTTTTCACAGGTCGAAAATTGTTCTACTTGTTCCTGATCTTTGTACTAAATTACCTTATTTTATAAATTAGGCAGTGAGGTTAGCTTGCTTTTGTTTAGTTAAAGCTAAGAGAACATTCCAATTGAATGATAGTACAACTCCTCCTATTGAGTTTAATCTTTAAAAGCTGGAACAGCTAAGGGGTAAAGTGATTCAAACCTTAGTATTCATTATCCCTTTAAAATTTAAATGAATGTGGAAGCTCATTCATCTCCAAGGACGATAGTGGCTATAATTATTGCTATTCGCAAAAAAAACTGCTGAGTGGCTGACAACTGCGTTATCTCAATTCCTTGCTAATTTATGCAGTCTCCACCTTTTACTTGCTTACTCGAATCATGTACTTAATTTAAGTTTATAATCCAAATCTGGCACACTGCTCGGATTGCTAATGCTGCGAAAGTGTGAAAGTTTTAACGTACCTATACTTATATTTGTATTACTAACATACTTTCATTCTCTCCTGGAAGATTTAAGTGATCCAATCCAACTTATTTTTCTCTTTTGATAGCTTCACTAATGGCTTATCCTTTACGGGGAAAAAGAGTGCGAAGAGCGTGAGAAATTATATTCATTGATGGATATATTATACAGGGATTAGCCAGTGATTAACAGGTGTCGATGAACTGGATTATGATAAAAAAGTGAGTCAAAAACTTTGAGAGTGAGGAGAAAATGAGAGTTTTTGCTCACAAAGAAACAAGTGGAGTGTGAGTATATAAGAAAGGGATGTTAGTTAAAGTATGATAGGGTAGAACAAAGAACCGAGAAAATGTATGAATGAGAGAGTCATAAAGAGCGTAGTTTTCTCGCTTTAAAAAAAGTCCACCCATAGAAAATGCTTTGTTGTACAGGTTGGCTTCTTATTTGTGGAAGCGAGCGAAGAAAAAGTTTTTCCACTTGTAATTCTCACATCTCTTATGGTTAGATTTACTAACTTTAAGTAATTTTTTTAAACTTGCTTCCTGAGTCTTGGATGAAGGAGTCTTCACAACGTCCTATTATTCCTGGAACTGGCAGCGGTTTCTCTTTTTCTCACTTTCCGACAACTAATGCAACCCCTCAATCCCTCTTTGAACTCAAAGTTACATGGTGATTGTT
This sequence comes from Orchesella flavescens, assembly GCA_964034955.1. Taxonomy (NCBI): domain Eukaryota; kingdom Metazoa; phylum Arthropoda; class Collembola; order Entomobryomorpha; family Orchesellidae; genus Orchesella; species Orchesella flavescens. Next base: position 31,097,186 of record OZ035953.1, read on the forward strand.
CCACTCCGTCTTCCTTTTTCAAAACCAGAGTTTGCGATGAAAGTTGGATTACTCGCAGTGACAAGAAGGAAGTCATTCTGAATCCGGAACATGTTTGAGCAGGAATGTCTGCTGAACGTTTTGTCTGGGAGAACAGTAAACCTTTTCTCCTTTACCGGATAATTTTTTTATATTATAATGCAGGGTTTATGTAAACAGAGTCTCCAGTTGTTAATTAAAAAATACTGGTCCTCTAGTTGCCCCCAATATAAATATTTATTTACAAGAATCTCTGAAGAACTGACACCAAGAAACCAAGAAAATTTATTTTTTTCAAGTTAACCACAAAACAATTGCAATTGTGAAATTATTCGCAATTTGAGTAACACCGTCTCAAAAAATTTCAGTTTGCACGAATCACAGTTTCACAAGACTATAAAAAATTGATTCGCTACAAATGCGTCAGTTAATGTCGTAATCAAACTTTTGACTCAAGATTTAATGCTAAAGTTCTCAAAATCAAATTTTAGTGAATAATATCCCATAAATAAATTTTGGAATTTTGATAAAACAATAGGAAAATGACATAACAACACCCATCCAGAGAAGTAGAGATATAACCGATCACCATGTGATGCTATGAAAGAATGAGTTGGTTCACGCTGTAACCCTTCCTAGTTAAGGGAAAGTCTAGGAAAGCGTTCCGTTCAGCATTTCCAAGTTTTCCCAGCTCACTCCCCGAAAGTATAGACTTTCTCATAACCAACTTTCTACTTGAGGGTATTTCTCTGCTATAACCACTACCACTGCTACTTCCACTGCCGAAAGGAAAGAAAAAAGCTGCTCTCTCCTAGCTTGTAGTACCATCAACCACATCCTACACCAAACCAGGGTTTTTTTAGACCCACACAAAAATCCGAAACTGAAAAATCATAGCAGAAGGGGTATGTGCCTCATGCATCCTCAAGCATTTTTCTGGCGCTGAGTTCTAGTTGATGCTGCTGGTTTTTATAGAGTACGTTTTAAGTAGCCCCATATTCCAACACGGAGCTTTGTGATTAGTATGCTGTATGTTTCCAAGTAGAGATTCTTAAGATTAAGATCGTGTTTTGCTGGAAAGGAAACATTTTTGTATCATTTTCTGCAAGTTTGTCTTTCAGAACAATATTACAACGTGCGTAGCAGCTAATATACAAAACACAGATGAGTTTGATGCCAATTAAATTTAGTTACTAATATACTCCTATCATATTACTCGGCTGCAGAGCTAATTTTCCAAGTTGCGACATTTGTCATCAGACGAAGATGACACGTTTATGTCACGTACAAAAAGTAAAGCAAAATTCTGGCTTCTTACCGGCTAGAATGAAAGTTATACCATTGCTCTAGACAAGTAAATTAGTAGAGCATGTGAAGAAATATGAAACTAAATTGGATTTGAGATTAATCGAACAAAATCATTTTTCCAGGTTTCTTGCCATCAACCAGGTCGTCATCATATCATTAACGTATCCTATTAATCAATATGATTTACATAGCTATGAAAACAATTTGTTCTTGAAGAGAAGACTTTATAACCTATTGCCATCACCGCAAGTAGGTTTAGATTATTTCATATTTCAAAATCCTTCGTGATCAACTTTCCTATATTTTTTCCTAGATATCTTGTTTTTGGTTTCTTAAAAACTTTTTTGTTTGTTGTTTTTTCAACTTTGTTGGGTTTTACGCTGTTTGAAAACGTTCATCATCATGTTAGTGTTGAGTGATTTAGCCACAACGCATAATTCTGCCTTCAGACTTCTTTCGGAGCGTGAACTGACTCAATTTCTGAGAATTTAATCTCATTCTTGCATATTACGTAGGTATGTACATATCTTTCCTGCTTTGGTGTTTAACATAGTCCCAACCTCTCATATAAGGTGCGTATACCACTTATACGGTCAGACTTTCATATTTTGTAAATTTTATTTTATGTAGAATCAGTAAAATATCGAGAGACAAATGATACATGAAAATATGTATTAGTAAGTGTTCTACACGTATGAAAATTTTCCAAATTACTGACATCCGGATTACTGAGATATGGGCAACTTAACAAAACATGTCAAATTTCAACTGTATAACACTTATACGGTCAAGTACTAAATTTGATCTTAAATTTTTGTTCATTGTTATGATGTATGGTAGGCTCATTATGATCGTCGCCATTACTCATGGGTCGCATAATAACACTATTCCGAGAGAAAAAATTCTAAGCTGGGTGGTGCTGGCGCGCCGTTGTTTCCCGTGGAGCACAAATTTTGGTTTTTGTTGCATAATTTCGCAGTTATGCAACAACCATACGCCCGAGATATCTTAAAAAACTCAGGGCAGACTCTAGTTCCTAGGTGGGTACTCGTAAACCGAAATCCGAATTCGGATGCCAAAAAATAAAATGATTTTCAATTACGGTTAATGGTACTATTGAGACATTTCGATGAAAATGAAGCCTACACCACCCACCCACCTAAATTTTTGAAGCTTACTAATGCAAACTTATTCCTAACAAATAAGGACGCTGACCCATGTGGCCACCAGCCACAGATCGGCACGTCTTTACGTTTTGTGGCAGATACAAGTTGCCCAAATCGGTCGTAACGTACTAAATAAAAAGGGTCAGCAACGAAATTTCTTAAACTTACAAAGAATGGTTTCAAAAATACGGTCTGGTTTAACAAATATTAAAATGATGCATAAAAACAGTTTTAAAGTATATTTGGTTTCAATAGTGGACTACTGACGCCATATACTTAAGGCCAAAAATGAAGTCTTGGACAGCATTGTAATGGGCAAATAGTCATAACCTTGTATGTGCCACAAAACATAAAGTATGTGCCGATCTGTGACTGGTGGCCACATGAGTCGACGTTCCTATTTGTTAGGAATAAGTTTTCTTCTTATTATTAGTTTTCTTCTTATATATTTCGGATGTGTCATATAACTCACTCAGTTTGCAGCTTTCTCTGGAATTCAGTGGACTTACTATTAGTTTCAAGATGCAAGACACCACTGTAACAAAACAAAATCTTCTTGACTTAGCTATATGCATGTACCAACATAAATTCCCTTCCAGCAGCTACAATAATTTCAGGAATTTTCTTATTAGAAGGGACATACATGCCATTATATATGATTATGTTTCAGGATGAAACGAGGCATTGAATCATGTAACATTTTAGCATGGGGCAAGATCGGTTTCCACCTGTCACCAACTCCAGCATCCTCGGAAACATAAAACACATACATCTGCTGAATAGACCTTATGTTGCAATATTTGAAAGCAGCATTCATTCATGTTCCTTGTGAGCTCATCTGAAATTTCGGAGTATCTCCATAATGAGCAGGATTTCTACGTAACAAATCCTAACTAACCTATAAATTCGGACAATACACTTACCAAGCGGTGTTTTCAAGGAAATAAACCTTTGGTCAGCTCAAACAAAGACATGTGCACACCGGTTGACTAACATTGAGAGCCAATTCAATGCCTTTCAAACCGACACTCGTCTTCTTTTAAAAAAAGGCAGTATATAACATACATGAAAAAATTTATACCTGTACAATAACGTTACATAACTTCCTACATTTAATGCATGTGAGTAATATTTTAATATTGCAAAATAGTATTTTTGAATAGATGTTACATAAAAAATTGCATTTTCTAGTATTGAAGTATGGTTCCTCAGGGGGCGATACATGCAAAAAAATATAATGCCGGTACTGAGCAGGAAATCGTAGCAGAAGCATCCAAAAAATCTCAGATACAACAATAAATAATTTTTAGGACCAGCATAATAAAATTCAAAACTACATCCCTTACAAAAAGAAGCCAAACACTCTTAAAACCTAATATATACATATATACATGGCTCATATTTGTGAATCATTTGTATTGCCTATAGTCTAATATGGGTGAATGTATGTATCAGACAACTTCCGGCTTGGCTTATGACATCTTACGTTGCTTCAAATTTGGTAAGACATAACATAACAACCCTAATAAAATTCTGCTTTAGTGCACTTTAGAATATTTTTGAATTTGTAGAGGACTTTTCACAAATCATATTCACAACACTTTTTTTCTCCAGTTGCAGATGCTGGACAATGTAACTGCTTCGCGCATGTGTCTAGCTTGGACACCAGTTTTTAAATGATTATGATCAACTTTTCAACAAGAGTCTTAGTGTCATTGAAGATTGAAGCAGAACTGTGAATCATAAAATTTCATTCCTAAGTAGTCATACACGCTGAAAATCGTCTCAACGATTTTGAAACAAACTTTTACTTAACGTTCCGAACAATCTCACACCTTCGTTGAATCCATTATAGTCCTTTTATTACAGGTTATTCGGTACAAGCTTTATTTGCCTAAAATTATCTTTCTAAGATTTGATGAAATAATGCAAACCAAAATTGTTAATAGTTAAATTTACCATCATATTACTTTGTCGTCAATACCTTATCCAAAAGTCATTAAAATCTGAAGACAAGATGCTTGTTTAAATGTCTCTTATAAAATATGTATTTACATAGCAAGCAACGAATATGGGTTAAAGTGGTCACTGAGCACAACCACTTTAAATTTCATTTTCTACGTTTTCCTATAAAAGACATTCTCCTTGCCCAAAAGCACAAAAATATTAGTATGCTACCAATGGATCTTGTGTCGTATGATTTTTTGAAGAACATAAAGTATAATATATTGATCCTTGGGGAAGAAAATATACGTTCACGCTTTTTCCACCTTCTTGTATCAGTTCCTAGCCAGGAAATTGGAAAGGGTGATAAAACCAACGACGAGTTTATTTCTCATCTTCGGTTACGCTAGTTTATTTATTGTAAGTGGAGCTGGGGAAATCAACGTTATGCAACCTATCTTTCCGTCTGCTAAGCGCTCAAAATCTTTGTAAGCAATTTTCTTCTTTGAGTGTCTTAATTAAAACTCTATTGAATGTGTGAAGACTTGTATTGATAAATAATTCTTAAAACCAGTCTTGAAATAAGCATTCGGTAAAAAACTGAAACAAAATATTACTGATCATTCCTCGAAAGTTTTGCCATCTTTAATGTGTACGAAATGCATCTACCAAAACCATCTCTTAAACAATATGCAAGTAGTAACATAAAAAACATAATCTCGGCTAAAAAATTGGATAAAAGGAATGTAAATCCCTTAAAAGAAACTTCGACGCCACAATAAAAAAAATCGTTAAAATTTATTTGTCCACATAAGGAGGTAACATGCTTTGAAGATGAAGAAACTGTTACTCTTTTGTAATTAGGCAACAGACACAATTGTTATCATTATAACCTGTAGTAATTTTCAATGCCTCAAGCTTCTCCATAAGTAATAGAGGTACAAAAACTACATAGTTGACTACTTGAGTATAGTGCCCTTCTAATTTTACCAAGAGTTTACCCTATCAGAGTCATTCGTTAAGCAACGAAGCGTAGGTACACAATCGACAAAAAACGAATAAAAAGAAAGATTAAGGAGTATGATAAAAAAAATTGTAGTAACATAAAAAGTACTCCGTAATACCGGAGGTAACATTAGATTAGAACATTCGATGTTATCACTACTAATATTCAGCACTACACTATGTAATTTCAACATTCGAGATGGTGATATAGTTTTGACTTCTTCGGTATTCTGTTCGGCAGGCTTAACGGCCTGCTCCATTGATAATAGTTTAGTTTCATGGTGAAAAATGTTACTAACAGGTAATATGATACTGACATGATCACACAATTTATAATAAACCGTATGTAGACATTCTACACAAGCAATGAAATTGTGATTTGCGAGTGATACCTTGATTCACCATGAAATATAACCTTTAGATACTGAGTTATAACTAAATCGAATGATTTTTTAAATTTTCGCGCGAATACTTTCGAAATACTCTTTGAATTTAAAATCTAATAATACGATTCAGCATGAAACTTAACTTACATGTACTGAGTTTCATGTAAATCGATTGATTTTTTGACGTTACGCGTTACTCCAGTTTACACAACCCGTAAAGACGAAATTTTTCGATCATAAGAAGCAATTTCATTGCTTAAAAAAGAATGATGGTGAGAAAGTAAAGGACACGAAACTGCTTCGAACTTCGATAGCAATTTGTGTGTTTGCCTAAGGATCTCGTGATGTTATAAAATGTTATGTGACTGATTGTTCAGGTGGTGATGAGTGATATCTTTAGATTTCTATCAAGTAATCGTCTCCACAAGCAATGTAAACATGATGCTCTTGTCTTTTACTATGCATGTCACTCGCTTTGGTATTTTAGCAGGTTAGCGCTAATGAAATCGCCCTATCCTTCAGCCCCTATGTTTTACGTAATGTAGCCTTGATTCTATCTGTTTGAATTCCTGACTCGCGTTTCTATATATCATCGCTTGTAACATTTTATAGGGAATTTATAGGTGTATCACCGATATGTATGTACAAATATACATACATATCGGTGATATACATATAAATTCCCTATAAAATGTTACAAGCGATGATGTTCAAACAGATAGAATCAAGGCTACATCACCAGTGAATAATCCAAAGCGAATGCTACTCCATAATAGGTTTGCGAATTCAATACGATAGTATATTGCAAGTGTCAGCTACATCAAAGCATAGCTGGGCAGGCCCCTGTAGACGCCGGTGGCCTGGTGCCCGATGTCATACACCAGACATCGGTAAATGGAAAATGTCAGGCGACTTTGGTGTGGGGACGCTGACACACGTTACACTATTGTCCATATTCATTTTTGGCTAACCGGGCACCAGTGCCCTAGATTGGGTCGGTGGCTGGAGTCCTGATGTCCCAATTATGGGTCGTTTGCCGGTGTCTTGGGCAACTGGCAGCCACCTAGTGGTAATTAGGCTGGTAACCTGGTGTCCCTAAATAGTTATACTGCTTTAAAATCCAAAATGCCTTCCACAAAAGCTATATTGGATCAATTGGATGACGAAGAGTATTAAATAGCTTTCTAAAGTTAAAATCGCTATATAATATTTTTTGGTCGAGTAAATCGGATCTCTGGAATTGAGACCAGCTTTCAAGGAGTTTCCAGATATTATCGTGTCGGGAATTTTTGACGTTCACTGCATTCAGTCATTGCCACTGGCTGCACGAATTAAATTCAATTTTTATTGTCTCGAAATTATACAAAAACAACAAAATGTTTACAATATTCTGACTTGCAACAAAACTTAAGTACATTCCAAGTACACTGGATAAATATCTAGAAACAATGGGTGCAGAATATCATATAAGAGTTTTTCGCTCATACTTTCACTATTGCATACTGCTGTCTATTCCTCATCAAATTTACGATTCAGAAAGCAAAAGATTCCGGCAGTGCGAAAAATATTTAAATAAGATTCACGCATTTTTTTACTCCAAAGGATAACAATCACGATATCTTCGTATTCTCGAAATGCCATAGGCAAAATTGTTGATCAAAAGTTCTTGGACATTCAAAAAAGTCTTCATAAATTAAATCAAAGAGTGGTTTGAGTTGAGTTTTTTCCAGTTCCAGTTTTCTTAACTAACAAACACAATTGTCACCACTACAACAGCGTACTCTGTCAGCTTGCCTTCTTTTTAAAAATACATTAAATGATCGCTATCTTCTTTTAATCTTTTTCTTTTGGTCCGACAAAAGAAACTCTAAGCTTTATGCCAAATTGCTTGTAAATTCCATAAAAAATATATAACAGAGAGCTTTTTAAGGTGACTGTGGAGCCAAATCTAAAGCTTTTGGATGACGTACAGGCAGAGTCAATTTCATCCACACATAGCATGAAATGGTGTAAGCAAAATGATTCAGTGCATTTAGATTTGCATTCCAAATAGTCCTAGGATATTGGAAGAAACGTTACAAACAAATCATTTTTCAATTTGTCAAAATAGCAGATTTGGATTACACAAAAGAAATTATACTCACATGTATCAGAGGGGATGCGCGTGAAACCAATGGAATTCATGACAATTTTCAGTTAATTGACAGGGTTTACCCTCAAAATTGTATGGGTACACTTCCAAGCTTTGTACGTATAACACGCATATCGGCAGTAGACTCAATTTCATCACTAAACAGCACTGCTAGTTTTTTTCTTCAGAGTCCTTTGCACTCACGTGATCACATTTTGTATTTTGCATCATAGCTTCATACTTTGTCACGTATATGGACGCAAAAACCTGCAAATATGATTGAACACAACCAACAGATATTTTAATTTCATGTAAATTACGTTTAACTTTCTTCCTTAGCTTAAACGGAATCTTTACCTCCCACCCTCTTTCTGAATACTAAAAACGTTTATTAAATTCGCACATTAAGAGCACATTTCTGGTTGACCACTGTATGTTATTTTACACTGCCGACGACTTCGTTTTGAAACCTCACTACTCGGCTTTCGTTATCAGCTATATTTGGAACACTAAAAACTTTATTTGCACTGTGGCAACGGAGACGATAATATAAAAATAAAATTGCAAAACCCCCACGATTATCAGCTGTTTTACTCTGCAATTGATGCTGGCTTTACCACGTAATCTGATACGGAATTTTCAAGCCATAGAATTCTGTTGTTTCTTGACGGGTTTTATAGAAAAAGTGTGGTTCCTTTATATTCACAAAATTTTTTTGGAAGAGTATCAATAACAGTGGTTTGAAGTTCTGATTCAGAAACTAGTTTAAAACTAACACTAATCAATAAATATTTGCCTGCTTCCATCAATTCCTAAAACTGTATTCCTAGTTAGCATACAAATTGCTGTAGGATTAGCAGTAGTAGCGCTTTTAATATCAACTCAAGGCGTTTGCCTCCCTCTATTTCAAGATGGTAACTCGACAGCTTGGAGGATGGAACTAAAGGTATGAGCAGAACAAACATTGGAAGCTCTCGTATGATACATAGTATTGAACGAGAGCTGCTGCAGTGTGTGTATTTGTGCAATAAATATCTCAATTATTTTTTATAATTAGATTAAATGTGTTTTTTAATGTGATCAAGTGTGATCAACATTACACCCATATTTCAGTGCTTCCTTAAATGTGATCAATATCACACCTACATACATAATTTACGGATCAACATTTACCCATCCCCATAAACCTCCATAAATGTTTTCAACATCACACCCACCTCCATAATTTAAACTTCCAGTGTTTGTTAAGATTCGTTAAATTTTCAGTGCTTGTTGGTGCTTCTTACTTGTGCTTCAAGCAAAGCTCATTACGTGTAGTCAACAGAGCAGAATAATATTCGTGAAAACCCTCGAGTGAATGTTATCATCTAAAAGCATAATATTACTATTTATGATTCTCAAAAGGGAATTTGTTTCGTTAATTCCGCTGACCGGCACCTTGTAACGTGCAAAAGAATAGATGATAATGGTAAGTCATCGGACATCCATCAATGGGTACGTGAAAAGGCAGTGGCTGATGCTACGGGAGCAAGTTTGATCAAATTTTGCGTGATCATATATCTTTCATCGGGGATTCCATCAGATCTTAAGTCAATACTCGAAAGAAAACTAGATAGTTGGTCAAAATTCTGAACATATAAAATAGATACAAAAAATACAAATTAATTAATCGCATCTTTTAACGCAAAATTCCAAGGAACAGCGGTTCCATCTAACGAAATTAACCATTTGTTTGCTTAGTTCAAATTGGCATTCCGGAAGGGAAGCCTCTGTACCTTGTGATTTCCCATAATAAAATCCATATAAGAGTCGACCACTAACTCCGATGGGTGAGCGATTTATTGTCAAGCAATACTGTGGGTGATTCACGAGTATTGAACTACGCTTCAAGATTCCTAATGTGATGTCAACCTTTCCTTCTAATGATATGTTCAAAATCTTATACAAATACTCTCTCAGAATAAATACAGTTCAAACTAAATCATAATATACTTACTTACATAAGTTATATATATATACTTATATATTACAAATCCCTTATAGTTTTTTCCATTTTCAATTTTTAACGAAAAACTTGTTTTTTCAGAAATGTTGGAGTTTAGTTACAAATATAAAATGATTTTTTGGTCAAACACTTATATGCATTTTCTATTAAAAACATTTGTGTGAAAAGTTAGGACTACACGATATATAAGTACTTGATCAGTATCAGAACATTTGTCTTTAGCTGAGTCTGTTTTTTAGGGAATAACTTTTCAAGCTTATGCATGATAGACGTTGTAGGATCCTTATAAAAACTTCATACAATGTCTTAAGGAACGTCATATATTTTTTGTACAGATGGTTATAAGCATTTAAATTGGTTAAGAAATGTTTAAAACAAAATAACACCTTAACTTGATTCAATGATTGCTGAAATATGTAGTAGCTCCTATATTTTACATAAACCACATCCTAGTCCAAAATTAGAATAATTTTTATCGAGTTATCTAGAGATGCCTCGACCATTTATGTGCTTAAACAGCAATTATAGTGAGATACGTACCCTCATTGCATTTTGCAATAAATGGGTGATCCAAATTGTTTTGCAATACATTTCTGACACTCAGAAGTGCAACAATAGTGTAGGGATGGTATTGTGCAAGGGATATTCAGGAATACAATTATAAATTATAATATTTATTGAAACAGATTTGCTGCTAAATACAATTTGTGTGTTAAGTCGATAGAACCTTATGAGACGACAGGTGTATACTCACAGTTATTGAATACACTTCTAGGATTTCGAATGTTATGCTCAACATTTACGTTTACACTCTCACTCTAAAAACGATTCATATAAGACTTAACATCCCTTGTAAGGAATATGGGGTAGCAGTGGAATTTCAAGTATTTTTTTGTTACGTCTACAATTCTTTGTAGTGGTTTTGTTTTGAGCTCCACCACTCTATTCACACAAAAAGAAATTAGGGATTTGGCACCCACGTGTTCCGTATACGTAATAGGCAAGTACGAGTCGGTACCTAGGTTAGTACGTATGTAAATACGTAAGTCAGTAAGTAAGTAGGTAACTACGTACGTTGAAGTTTTAATCACATTTCTACTTTCTGATTTCAGCGTTATTATTTATTTGAAGCAAAGAGTCTAGTAGGATTTCCCTCCACCAATCTGGGCCTACAGTGGGAGTGGTGGGTTCTATCTCAAACAAAGCGTCATCATCCTACGACGCAAAGAGTCTCCGAGGATCTCCGTCCACCAATCTGGGCCAAACAAAGCGTCATCATCTTCTACATTTTCTATTTTGATATTTTCTTTTAAATATTTAGGTAAGTACGTAAATCAGTAAGTAAGCAGGTAAGTACGTAGGTTAGTACGTAAGACAGTACGTAAGTCAGTAAGCAGGTAAGTACGTAAGTTGTAGTTTTAATCACATTTCTACTTTCTGATTTTCAGTGTTATTATCTCTCTGAAGCTAAGAGTCTCCGTGGATCTCCCTCCACCAATCTGGGCCTACAGTGGGAGTGGTGGGTTCTATACCATACAAAGCGTCATCATCCTACGACGCAAAGAGTCTCCGATGATCTCCCTCCACCAATCTGGGCCAGCAGTGGGAGTGGTGGGTTCTATACCATACAAAGCGTCATCATCCTACGACGCAAAGAGTCTCCGATGATCTCCCTCCACCAATCTGGGCCTGCAGTGGGAGTGGTGGGTTCTATTCCAAATAAAGCGTCATCATCCTACGACGCAAAGATCCTACGACGCAAAGACTCTCCGATGATCTCCCTCCACCAATCTGGGCCTGCAGTGGGAGTGGTGGGTTCTATTCCAAATAAAGCGTCATCATCCTACGACGCAAAGATCCTACGACGCAAAGACTCTCCGATGATCTCCCTCCGCCAATCTGGGCCAAACAAAGCGTCATCATCCTTGTTGTCCTTGTTGTTGTTTTCTACATTTTCTTCTTTGGGTTTTGATATTTTCTTTTAAATATTTAGGGAAGTACGTAAGTCAGTAAGTAAGTAGGTAAGCACGTAAGTCAGTTAGTAAGTAGGTGAATACGTAAGTCAGTAAGTAAATAAGTAAGTCCGTAAGTCAGTAAGTAGGTAGGTAAGTACGTAGGAATATAGTAAAATACGTCAGTTAGTAAGTAGGTAAGTACGTACAGTAAGTACGTAAGTACGTAAGTTGAAGTTTTAATCACATTTCTACTTTCTGATTTTCGGTGTTATTATCTCTCTGAAGCTAAGAGTCTCCGAGGATCTCCCTCCACCAATCTGGGCCTACAGTGGGAGTGGTGGGTTCTATCCCAAACAAAGCGTCATCATCCTACGACGCAAAGAGCTTCCGAGGATCTCCCTCCACCAATCTGGGCCTGCAGTGGGAGTGGTGGGTTCTATTCCAAATAAAGCGTCATCATCCTACGACGCAAAGAGCTTCCGAGGATCTCCCTCCACCAATCTGGGCCTACAGTGGGAGTGGTGGGTTCTATCCCAAACAAAGCGTCATCATCCTACGACGCAAAGAGTCTCCGATGATCTCCCTCCACCAATCTGGGCCTACAGTGGGAGTGGTGGGTTCTATCCCAAACAAAGCGTCATCATCCTACGACGCAAAGAGCTTCCGAGGATCTCCCTCCACCAATCTGGGCCTACAGTGGGAGTGGTGGGTTCTATCCCAAACAAAGCGTCATCATCCTACGACGCAAAGAGTCTCCGATGATCTCCCTCCACCAATCTGGGCCTACAGTGGGCGTTCCAAACAAAGCGTCATCATCTTACGACGCAAAGAGTCTCCGATGATCTCCCTCCGCCAATCTGGGCCAAACAAAGCGTCATCATCCTTGTTGTCCTTGTTGTTGTTTTCTACATTTTCTTCTTTGGGTTTTGATATTTTCTTTTAAATATTTAGGGAAGTACGTAAGTCAGTAAGTAGGTAGGTAAGTACGTAGGAAAATAGTGAAATACGTCAGTTAGTAAGTAGGTAAGTACGTAAGTCAGTTAGTAAGTAGGTGAATACGTAAGTCAGTAAGTAAATAGGTAGGTCCGTAAGTCAGTAAGTAGGTAGGTAAGTACGTAGGAATATAGTAAAATACGTCAGTTAGTAAGTAGGTAAGTACGTAAGTTGAAGTTTTAATCACATTTCTACTTTCTGATTTTCGGTGTTATTATCTCTCTGAAGCTAAGAGTCTCCGAGGATCTCCCTCCACCAATCTGGGCCTACAGTGGGAGTGGTGGGTTCTATTCCAAATAAAGCGTCATCATCCTACGACGCAAAGAGTCTCCGATGATCTCCCTCCACCAATCTGGGCCTGCAGTGGGAGTGGTGGGTTCTATTCCAAATAAAGCGTCATCATCCTACGACGCAAAGATCCTACGACGCAAAGACTCTCCGATGATCTCCCTCCACCAATCTGGGCCTACAGTGGGAGTTCCAAACAAAGCGTCATCATCTTACGACGCAAAGAGTCTCCGATGATCTCCCTCCGCCAATCTGGGCCAAACAAAGAGTCATCATCCTTGTTGTCCTTGTTGTTGTTTTCTACATTTTCTTCTTTGGGTTTTGATAGTCAGTAAGTAAATAGGTAAGTCCGTAAGTCAGTAAGTAGGTAGGTAAGTACGTAGGAATATAGGAAAATACGTCAGTTAGTAAGTAGGTAAGTACGTACAGTAAGTAGGTAAGTACGTAAGTTGAAGTTTTAATCACATTTCTACTTTCTGATTTTCGGTGTTATTATCTCTCTGAAGCTAAGAGTCTCCGAGGATCTCCCTCCACCAATCTGGGCCTACAGTGGGAGTGGTGGGTTCTATTCCAAATAAAGCGTCATCATCCTACGACGCAAAAAGTCTCCGATGATCTCCCTCTGCCAATCTGGGCCAAACATAGCGTCATCATCCTTGTTGTCCTTGTTGTTGTTTTCTACATTTTCTTCTTTGGGTTTTGATATTTTCTTTTAAATATTTAGGGAAGTAAGTAAGTCAGTAAGTCAGTAAGTAAGTAGTTAAGTACGTAAATCAGTAAGTAAGTAGGTAAGTCCGTAAGTCAGTAAGTAGGTAGGTACGTAAGTTGAAGTTTTAATCACATTTCTACTTTCTGATTTTCGGTGTTATTATCTCTCTGAAGCTAAGAGTCTCCGCGGATCTCCCTCCACCAATCTGGGCCTACAGTGGGAGTGGTGGGTTCTATCCCAAACAAAGCGTCATCATCCTACGACGCAAAAAGTCTCCGATGATCTCCCTCTGCCAATCTGGGCCAAACATAGCGTCATCATCCTTGTTGTCCTTGTTGTTGTTTTCTACATTTTCTTCTTTGGGTTTTGATATTTTCTTTTAAATATTTAGGGAAGTAAGTAAGTCAGTAAGTCAGTAAGTAAGTAGGTAAGTACGTAAATCAGTAAGTAAGTAGGTAAGTCCGTAAGTCAGTAAGTAGGTAGGTACGTAAGTTGAAGTTTTAATCACATTTCTACTTTCTGATTTTCGGTGTTATTATCTCTCTGAAGCTAAGAGTCTCCGAGGATCTCCCTCCACCAATCTGGGCCTACAGTGGGAGTGGTGGGTTCTATCCCAAACAAAGCGTCATCATCCTACGACGCAAAGAGTCTACGAGGATCTCCCTCCACCAATCTGGGCCTACAGTAGGAGTGGTGGGTTCTATTCCAAATAAAGCGTCATCATCCTACGACGCAAAGAGCTTCCGATGATCTCCCTCCACCAATCTGGGCCTACAACGGGAGTTCCAAACAAAGCGTCATCATCTTACGACGCAAAGAGTCTCCGATGATCTCCATCCGCCAATCTGGGCCTACAGTGGGAGTAGTGGGTTCTATCCCAAACAAAGCGTCATGATCCTACGACGTAAAAAGTCTCCGATGATCTCCCTCTGCCAATCTGGGCCAAACATAGCGTCATCATCCTTGTTGTCCTTGTTGTTGTTTTCTACATTTTCTTCTTTGGGTTTTGATATTTTCTTTTAAATATTTAGGGAAGTAAGTAAGTCAGTAAGTCAGTAAGTAAGTAGGTAAGTACGTAAATCAGTAAGTAAGTAGGTAAGTCCGTAAGTCAGTAAGTAGGTAGGTACGTAAGTTGAAGTTTTAATCACATTTCTACTTTCTGATTTTCGGTGTTATTATCTCTCTGAAGCTAAGAGTCTCCGAGGATCTCCCTCCACCAATCTGGGCCTACAGTGGGAGTGGTGGGTTCTATCCCAAACAAAGCGTCATCATCCTACGACGCAAAGAGTCTACGAGGATCTCCCTCCACCAATCTGGGCCTACAGTAGGAGTGGTGGGTTCTATTCCAAATAAAGCGTCATCATCCTACGACGCAAAGAGCTTCCGAGGATCTCCCTCCACCAATCTGGGCCTGCAGTGGGAGTGGTGGGTTCTATTCCAAATAAAGCGTCATCATCCTACGACGCAAAGAGCTTCCGAGGATCTCCCTCCACCAATCTGGGCCTACAGTGGGAGTGGTGGGTTCTATCCCAAACAAAGCGTCATCATCCTACGACGCAAAGAGTCTACGAGGATCTCCCTCCACCAATCTGGGCCAAACATAGCGTCATCATCCTTGTTGTCCTTGTTGTTGTTTTCTACATTTTCTTCTTTGGGTTTTGATATTTTCTTTTAAATATTTAGGGAAGTACGTAAGTCAGTAAGTAAGTAGGTAAGTACGTAAATCAGTAAGTAAGTAGGTAAGTCAGTAAGATAGTGAAATACGTCAATTAGTAAGTAGGTAAGTACGTAAGTCAGTTAGTAAGTAGGTGAATACGTAAGTCAGTAAGTAAATAGGTAAGTCCGTAAGTCAGTAAGTAGGTGGGTAAGTACGTAGGAATATAGTAAAATACGTCAATTAGTAAGTAGGTAAGTACGTACAGTAAGTAGGTAAGTACGTAAGTTGAAGTTTTAATCACATTTCTACTTTCTGATTTTCGGTGTTATTACAGTGGGAGTGGTGGGTTCTATCCCAAACAAAGCGTCATCATCCTACGACGCAAAGAGTCTACGAGGATCTCCCTCCACCAATCTGGGCCTGCAGTGGGAGTGGTGGGTTCTATTCCAAATAAAGCGTCATCATCCTACGACGCAAAGAGCTTCCGAGGATCTCCCTCCACCAATCTGGGCCTACAGTGGGAGTGGTGGGTTCTATCCCAAACAAAGCGTCATCATCCTACGACGCAAAGAGTCTCCGATGATCTCCCTCCACCAATCTGGGCCTACAGTGGGCGTTCCAAACAAAGCCTCATCATCCTACGACGCAAAGAGTCTCCGATGATCTCCCTCCACCAATCTGGGCCTACAGTGGGAGTTCCAAACAAAGCGTCATCATCTTACGACGCAAAGAGTCTCCGATGATCTCCCTCCGCCAATCTGGGCCAAACAAAGCGTCATCATCCTTGTTGTCGTTGTTGTTGTTTTCTACATTTTCCTCTTTGGTTTTCTGATATTTTCTTTTAAATATTTAGTGGAGTACGTAAGTCAGTAAGAAAGTAGGTAATTACGTAAGTCAGTAAGTAAGTAGTTAAGTGCGTATGTCAGTAAGTAAGTAGGTAAATACGTAAATCAGTAAGTAGGTAAGTACGTAGGTTAGTTCGTGAGACAGTAACTAAGTATGGAGGTACGTAATTACGTAAGTCAGTAAGTAAGTAGGTAAGTACGTAAATCAGTAAGTAAGTAGGTAAGTCCGTAAGTCAGTAAGTAGGTAGGTAAGTACGTAATAAAATAGTGAAATACGTCAGTTAGTAAGTAGGTAAGTACGTAAGTCAGTTAGTAAGTAGGTGAATACGTAAGTCAGTAAGTAGGTAAGTACGTAAGTCAGTTAGTAAGTAGGTGAATACGTAAGTCAGTAAGTAAATAGGTAAGTCCGTAAGTCAGTAAGTAGGTAGGTAAGTACTCCACCAATCTGGAAATTCGAATATCTCCGGGGTTACGGCTAAGATTTTTTCAGGGATGTTAGAGGGTACCTTAAGATCACCCTCTGCACTAATAAATTAGGCACTTTTTGAAGGACAAGTTTTTAAAAAAATCAGTTAAAATTAATTAAAAATTACAATTTAAGATATTTTTGTTGGTTATTTTTGTAATAAATACCCTGTAACTAGAGGAACATGATTGCAACGAAACTTACTCCAAAACATCACTGGAAGTATTTTTGAAAAAATATTTTCTAAACTTTACCTCGGTCCAAGGTCAAACAAAATAATTTTTATCTCCGCGATGGATTGGCCGTTTTGGTTTTTTTTTCTGTTATCTGTTTCTTTTGTTCGTCTTTACCATATTAAACCTTAACATGTATTCAATATTCTGAAACACTGTGCTATATCACACCGGTGGCCGGTGTGTCCCAATCATATGTTGGTGGCCGGTGCCCATTGAGTGCATAATAGACATGAGACTTGGGTGGGGTGCCTGTGTCCACACCCTATCTGGGCTCAACCCCCCGGTGGCCAACGACACCAGTTGCCGACCTATGATTGGGACACCAGGCCACCGGCAGCAACCTGCTGGAAGGTGGCCTGGTGTCCTTATAATGATTAATATGACAATGGTGTGTGGGCCACCGAAAGCCTGCCCAGCTATGCAGCTTAATGCCATGATAATAATCTTTCAACCACCACGCAATTTTTAACTGATTATGATTTTGATTGAAGATCAAATCCTCACTGTAGTTATGCATGAAACTATATAGTGAATATACATAAACCCGACAACTCGACGTAATAATGGACCATTAAATCCTACGGCTAGTGTCAACGCGGAGGTTATCAAAATCTTTCGATAATGGTATCAATGATCTACTCTCAGCAGTAGCTTCATTTTGACATATCACAACCTATGCCTTGCTATTTGACAAAATATTTGATCTCGACCTGGTTCCCGATAACCAATTATGCGCATCTCAGAACTTACTGGGTTATACTGCTGGGTGACTTGTTTAATACATCTCAGAACTTAAAGTCAGCTTTAACTTAAGGTATCGATTACTGAAATCAGAATTCAAGAAAGTTAACCCGTTCAAACATTATCCTGCCCCCGGTCGGAAAGACGACGGACGACTACCACAACGATCTTAATATGGACCAAAAGGTCCATAATAAGTCGGATTAATAAACAATTAACCTAAAAACGAATCAACCTAAGCAAATAAATAAATAAATACTTTGTATGAGAACAAATTAACAAAAATTAAACATAAAGGTATAAGCGATGACATAAAGGTCCCCGTAATAGAAAGGTAATGTAAAAAGTTCAAAAAAATTGTGAATTGTATATTTCACTGGGATTAATACAACATTCACATCTCCCATATCAAAAGGCAACAGATATTGCTACACGGTAATTGTAAGCAAATTGCGAGCCAAATGGCTTTGAAAACATGAGAGGAGTGAGTCTGCAAGTATATGCGTTACTCATCTCTCTTAAACCATCTTTAAACCATTAAGCTTAAAACATCAAACCGATCCAGAAACCGCAGTCAATTTATGGGTGGTATTGGTTGAGAAGGTTTTTGTTCTAAATTGCAATTTTCATTGCAGAATCAATAGGGTAAGGCTGATGAGAATTTATATTGGTGGCTCTGTTGTCGATTGCCGAGTAAGGGCATACACACACATTTTGTGACTTGCCTTTGCTGCACGTTCACTTCGTGATGCATGTGTTCGCAATAGAAGGCCGAGAGGCATTTTTCATGTGAATAAATGTTGGTGTGTATGTGCATGATCCCGTGTGGCAGAAAGCCAGAATCAATGTCTTCATCCGTAGGCTCGTTCCTTTCGGGTGATGTTGCTGACTTTTATGCATGCTCTTGATGGGGAGTATAAGCATTACGCTCAACTATTCCTTTTTTTGGTTGTACAAAGTAAACTTAGCTACCATTCCACTGCAAATATTGAATAAGTAGTGTACATGCGGACAAAGAAAATTCTCATACATTATTGTGTCATCTGTAATCCTAATAAGCGTCTCGGATACGTAGCTATAGTTGTCCATGCATCTTTGGTAATGCTGAGTCTATGACATTTTGTATTGGTTTTTAGTAACAATCGTACTAGTAGTTGGACCAGCTTGTTTAAATCCTTTTTATCGGCCTGGTCCACCAAAAAATCCGCATCCAAAGGGAAACGACTTTTGCATTTGTATGCGGGCTAAAAGCTAGGTGGTGAAAACTGCTAAAGTAAAGTCAAAGCCAAAGCTGTGAATGATACACATTAGACACATTTTTTACAGGAGCAAATCAAAACTCATCAGGTTTGTTGGGAGAGTCGATTTTCTGTCTAAGATTTTTGGAGGCTCGTTTCCTTCAGTAGCATTTATAACATTGTTATCAGAGGCTTAATTTACTGTCACAGTTGATGCCTGTGGTCGTGAAATTGCATGATTCTACTAGGTGTTTAACTATTACTCACGGGTTGGAAAAAGGGACAATTGATTACATCCTAGTTTTGTATTTTTGCTGTTTGCATACAACAGCGTACCAAATTTCTGGTTTTACTCTTCAAATTGTTACCAACTTTTATCATCGAATTAAATTTATAAACCTAGAAGGTAGATGCCCATAAGGACGGCATAGGAGAGTTTTTGATTGAAGATTTAACATTGGCGTAAATGGGACAGACAACTTTGGTTCCTTGACTATATGTATATATCTGTGACTATTACCAACAAATCAGGGAATTGTGCTCCAGAATAATCTGTATGCGTATACAAATAAATAAGACACAAAACTAATCTTTCACGGCGTTAAAGTTTGTAAATTTAACATATTTGCATTAATCCACGTTTATATTTTATGCGAAAAAATATCACTACTTGAGATTTAATGAATACTTTATTTATTTTAACTAAAAATTATCATTTAAAATTGCTCTATTGATCATACTGTCTTGGATAAATATTAATGCTCAACTTCATAACAGATGGATTCTCTTCTCAGATATTGTATAAATATTATCCGTTGATTGTTAATTGTCTAGTTTAATTATACATGGGTTGGATGGAATTACTTGGCTGATTATTTTTAGTGTTGACTAGCTAATCCAAAGAAGCATTGCGCTTAAAATGAAATAAGATTACGTTCTTGAAAAAAGAACCCTTTTAAAATTAATAAAAACTGCAAGTAACAATTTTTCAACATCTTGATTCACAAGCTGTCTCTTTTTCTCTGACAACTTTAAGGCTGTGAACTGCTATTAAAAATTATTAGCTATCAAAGAAACCACATGGAAATGTTAAGACCAGTCACCCGTAATTTCTTCTTATGATATGATCTTGGACTATTCCATTAAGGCACTTGAAATGCAACCACAGATGTCCCAATTACTTTTTCCTATGTTAAAAGTTTTCAGATAAATATTCCCGCATTGATTCTATCTAACAAAAAGTTTACATCGGAATCTTAGTCATCCGTAACTCTACTGCACTTTATCGATTTACTTTTTGAGGTTTTTTAAAATTGAATTAGTTCAAACTCCTTCAGAAAGAGTATCTTTTCATTCCTAAGATATTTAACTCCGAGTCCCATCCAAATCACAAAAACCCTACCAGCAGATACCATTTATAAATCATTCATTGGATTTATACTTACCATCTAAACCGAGTTTGACAATAGAGCAATTTGTAAGCATTATTGGCGTTATTGGAACTGCTAGGTCAGTAAAATCCATCATTTACACGAGCCGGTAAGTAGTATCAGCAATTGAGGTAGCTAACGTGACAAAACATTTTAAGATGTCTTCATCAAACAATGGGAACTTTTTTTTATAACTAAGTGGAAGCTCAAAATTGTCCGTCTGTCCTTTCTTAAGACAGAATGCTTTAACCTCACTAAATGTCCTTTAAACCCTTGACCGTGACCAGTTTTATAAGGATTAAATTACGTTTTCCTATTTAAAATTTATTTATTGAATACGTTTGGCGGTGAATACGGGGCTCAAACTTCTTCTAGTCATTTTTGATGTTTTTTTGCTTTGTAGAGCCCAAACAAAGTTTATAGCTCATTGGAACATTGCTGAAACAATATCAAAACACCCCATATCTTCCTTAGCACATTTCCTGTGCTACGTTAGTATATCATTGAAATTGGTTTATTTATACAGTGGCTAGTTTAGTGTGTGTGTGTACACTGTGATGTAATTCGCAATCGTAAGCAAGTTTTGGGATTGTAAGATTCTCCATTCTCCAAGTCTTGGTGGCTGGTAGTCAATCGAAAGTTTGATTCCCTTATTTGACGCCAACATAATATCATAAATGTCATGGCTCAGGACCAACGTTTATGACAGAAAGAAACCGCTGATCGAGCAATACCACAAGAAGAGGATGGCTTATTAGCAGTGCCGCATCTGATACTGTCACTGTCACACACCATTGTGCTACTCATTCCTTTTAAGAAGTCAAGGGGTAAACTACCGGCATGTGAGGGACGGCATTCTCAGTTTTGACAATTTTTCCCTCATCTTTCTCCGACTTGCAACTGCTTACTTAACTTTTGCTTTTAGGTTGTAGATATTCTATGATATAAATGTATATCAACACGTCATACTTTCATATATGAGCATATTAGTATGTCTCTCTCTCCCCCAACCAACGGAATAGATTCTTACAGGGTCATAATCTCATTGGTACTTTAGGTGACTTGCTATTACTTGCATTAAAAAGTTAGCTACGCTCAACTTAAATGATCCAGAGAAGATAATTTTATGTTATTTGTGTGCAATTTGCTTCCTTCTGACTCTTCTTCTATGATTATAGTCTTGTAAATTGAAAACTTCTTCGTTTGCCACAATTTATCGAACTGTTTGGGATGGGTTGGGAGGAGCGGCACACGTCTCAGCAATTTTTGCTCATCATATCCCATCGCGTTGAGCACAATGATGTGAATGCAAATAATGACAAGGGCGAGGAGATAGTAGTTAGTACAAACTACTTTATTATGTTTTGTTAGCCGTGCACTTTGTTCCCAGTGATGATGATGAAGACGATTTTCTTTTACTGGGCAGTCAAGGAAAGTAGTCGGGAGAAAGTATTAAAATATCTGTTGGCCCAAAAATAACATGAAATCTAACATACATATTATAGTACATGTTATTAAGGGGTGAGATATGATGTAATGACTGTAAGATGTTGTACAACTGTGGCGTCACCCACCACGAAAGAAAATCCTAAGGGCGTATGTCGATATCTGTATTTGAGGTCATGATATCAGCATAAGAAGATATCGTAAGAGGAACTGTCCGTCTTGTTTCCTTCGCCAAACCCCAAGTAATCCTCGTTGACGCTACATTGCTCTAATTACCCATGAGATGCGAGTCAAATATGAAGTCATAAAAAGGAAAGTTAAGTTGGACATGAAGTAGTAAGCTCTTCAGCTACCTTTTCTTTTAGCTTTTACTATGATGTTCACTAGTTCACTACCGCGTTCCCTACTCAGCATTTCAGTTTCGATGAGACATTCCTTTACAAGACGACGGGTCCAACTTGTTCGAATAGTTTCATCGTGTTGGTACACACACTCTCCTACAACATGATAGTAGTAGTAGTAGTAGTAGTGGGATGAGGAGGTCTCTAGCATTATACACTTCGTGTGCGGAATGTGTATTTCTTTTTGTTATTAATATGTAGTTACCGTCTTTCATTTTCATGTGACCATTGCAAAAAGCAAGCCAAAAAGCTTATCAAAAAATTTCCTCTTTTATCAACATAGAAATCTGCTGATCTGTGAATAAAAAGGAACGGTTGGTTGGCAAGCATGTGCTTTCCGATAGTAGTACATGGTTGCACAAGGAAGATTCGTAGATTGTTAGATCAGTGGATGAAAGTGCATGAGGACAAACTCTATAAAGCATACATCCAGTCTCTTTCATTCCCTTCCCGTTTTGTATTTCCATTGCATCCTATGTCATTTTAGTAGATCCAAACTAACCAGAAACCAACCACATAAACATATATATTATAGAACAGGTTGTGTTGCTAGATGTCTACAAATACAACGTACAAACAACCAATCCGCTTGGTTTGGTGTTGGATGTGCTTATCTTTTCACATGCATTTTGTGGAAAGATGTTGCTATTCTGTTGCTATCACACTGAATCATTTGTGTTGTATACTTTTTAGGAATGAGAAAAGCATTTTAAAATTTATTTCTCGGAGACAAGACAGCATTAGTGGTTGCAGCGAGCTAGTTAATGTGAATAAAAGTAGCTCTGTTTTTAGCTAGTCTCATTCATTCACGTCACTAGTTGTCCACTTCAAGCCCACTCATCTAGTGCTTTGATTGAGGAAGCCCAGACTTAGCTTCCTCTGTCATTCTTTATCCATTTCCCTCACTCGTCTTTGTCCCACTTGACAAAACAAAGGCCACTTCCCCCACTTTATCAGTTAAGATATAATCTCTTCTGGCAAGTATCTCAACCATTAGCGGGGTAAGCAAAATGTAAGGGCTTTTGAGGCAACCATTCAGTTGAAGCTTGCAGTTGGGGAAGCCTCTCTTTGTTTTTTTTGCTCAGCTACACTGGAGGAAACCGCCGTGTTGTCGATAAAGAATTTATTCTCGTACTTGGCAACTCATCCTACCTTGATGCATTAATGTTGCAGTATACCACACTCTCTCCTTTGTATTTCTAAGAAAAATGAATCCAGCTTTCGCTGGACAACGGCCATGTGAACAAATATGTAAACAAGATGGGAAAATAAAAGGATGTGCGTTGCCAAAAACTTTCTTTCCAAGTTTCATATTGGCCAACAACGTCAAACTTATCCAATCCAAATTCTTTTTAAAAAATGAGAAATAATTAAAAGTGCACAGACAGACTTTTTTTTATTTCAGGCAGATAGTATACGCTTTATTTTTTACATTTCAAAAACTTCACAGCATTAGATTTATGTTCAGGCTTTCTGAAAAATAAATTCGTGTATATTTGAATATAAAAGGTAGAAATGATGCTAATGAATAACATACGCAGCTAGTTTAGTTAATTGTATGCTATCATAAATAGTAAAATCTATTAGAGTAACAATGGACAAAAATCGGTTTTTACTAGGTAAAAGTCTGACAAGAAACCCTCGATTATATACATTACAAAATGTTAGTAGTAGCTTTTTTTCTACAAGTGCAAAAATCGTGAAATGCCTTTGCTTCGTCTGGAAATAAACATAACTTGACTTGACGTGACATGAAATCTACCATCTACATACATATTCAAGTGTTTTATAATAACAACGTAGCTTAAACTAATGACATACGAAAGGAGCACAGTCTGATGAAGATGAATGTGCAAATAATTAAAACGTGTGGGCATTTCTGCATATTCCACAACCAAGTGCAAATTCTTCACCTGTGGGGGGATGAGAGACATGGAGAGGGCATTCATCCCCATCAAGCTGCTTTGCCCGAGGTCCTACAAAGTTTGTGAACAACAAAAACAACGAATTAAAAACCAAAGCAAGCGGGACAGTGAAGCGTCTTGTTTTAATGACAAAAGTTAAACATTCAAAAGCTTAGTTCGCGTAAACAAGTTTCAAGGTTACCTGCAGGGCATCTAGGAAGTTGATTTCTGGGGATTGCTGTAATTCGTTGAAAATCATCATGACATCCATTACAAAAGTGAGTTGTGCCGAAACAAAAGAAAACAGCAACAGAGCAGCAATAGCGACACTTGTACTCTAGGTAATCAGTTCCATGCTTAGGGCATAGTTGAGCTTGTGATATGTCACTACATCCTCCACAAACCAATTCGGACGGGTCAAACTCCATCTGAATTTCGGCGTCACATCTCGCCTCCCCTCCAAAATATGCCTGTAAAAATTTAATGATAGATAAGACTGTCATTTTGATCTGTCAAAATGTAGGATGATATCTTTACATCATAAGAAAAATTTAATTAAAAGGCTGTAACGTACCTTTTTACACTTGAAGCAAACGTAATAAGCATATCGGTCCATAGCAAAACCAGAAGGATCTTGAAAATACCTTCCTCCAGGCGAAACTATCCCTTCTGCTGTGTTAAGTCCTTCGTATTCGAGTCTCATCATGGCCTTTCGTTTTACGTCATCAAATAACTCCCGTATTGGGTTTAATAGATCATCAAGTAGAGCATGAGCAATTTCAACCTGCAGTAATACAAACAGTTTTTAGCATTTATATGAAAACAAAACAGTTGGAAACCATTGGATTTTTATTAGAACATACCTTGCATATGGGGCAATATGAGAAAGAGAAAGTAATTCTCGGGCCAGGCCATCGTTTCTCTAGCACAGAACGGCAACAGTGGAAGTGAAACACGTGTCCACATAATAGCTACGTATTAAGAAATGTAGATGATTTTTGTTCAATAAAACTTTGAGTGAGACATAATAACTTTCAAATAAGATGGTTAATCAGTAGAAGGTTACCAATATTGCAGGAGCAAAAGCTAAGGCATCCGTAAAGCAGATCATGCACATATCGTCTCCATCTTGTTTCAATACAGTTCCTAATTTGTCCGAACAACCTTGTAGACATGGTAAGCATTTATTTTCATTTCGTACTCCTCCGCATAGGTGACCGCATTCCAATATCCTTTCACAGGCATTTTTAGAATATTCCTGGATACAACATAAAAGTAGGTTGAGCTTGTGGTTTCTGGATTGGGAAATTAATAAAGTTTTTATGTCAATATTACCTGGCATTCCGTTTCCCCACAAACGTTTCCTAAAGCTAGTGGCCCACTATTCCCAACTTTGTTACAAAATCTGCATCGTCCCACACTTGCAACGCTAGAAAGTGGTTCTGATACCGCCTTTGGGATCCCATTTCTAAACTCCACAAGTGCTTTCAGAGTTGAAGAATCCGCAAGAGCCATCAACCAAAACAGCTTGATTCTTCCACATCCTTCGTGTAAATCAACTCGAACTGATTCTTCTTCCTCTTTGCAAACCTTTCTTACATGTTGCCACTTCTTTTTGGGTAAATGTAGAATTCGATCACATTCAGTGCAAAGGTCACCACAATCATGACATTGAATTACTGCCAATGTTTCACCGTCGTCGTGGTTTATACATTTTGCCTGGTTAAAAACACGAATAAATTTTCGGTCAGCAACATATTATAAATTAAATGAACTGAATGAGTAAAAAGTTTCATGTACCCTTCCAGAGCTCCCATTTTGAAACACGGGTGAAGAAAGCAGTTTTGAATGCTCCGGATGCAATACGCATAGAGCTGCTAATGCAAGCCAGAATTGAGGTGAGTTAAGGCACTCAGTTGAGTTCCGATTTTGAGGATCTATCTTTGTAAGGTAAAGTACGGAATCCGCAACTGCTTGTTTAGAAACTTTTGACCATTCCAGTGAGAAAGATTCCTAAATAAAACGTTAATGTAATGTTTTTATAAGGTATAATTTCCTTTGCATAGTAGTTAGATAACAAGATTCACAAGGGGATAGGCAGCCTTACCTCACACATGTCTTTTATAAGCTTTACTACTGCATTCGCAAGTTGAATTTCTCCTTCTCCTCGTAAGAACCAATAATATGAGGGAAGCTCATCGGAGGCGAATACATCGTTGATATTAATATTTCTAGCAAACCGATTTCCATCTTGAGAACTCCTTACTTTAACTTGTAACGACTTGACCACGCAGCCAAGGAACATGTCGAGAATATTTAATTTAGAAGCATTAGAAGAGTGACTTTGATGACAGATAATTTTTGCAAAGTCAGAAGGAAGTATTTCTGGAAGTATCTTTCGAACAACGGATGTAACTTGACGTTGGATCCGCGGAGTTCCAGCATGAAATAATTGCATTAGGTCCTGGATCAAGTTACTTTGCTGTGAAAGGTAGGAACGACCCAGTTTATGATCCGCCAGTGCCAACACAAGCGTCAGCATTTCAAAACAGTAGCGGTCAGGTATCTTTGGTTTCTCTCCCAGGATCAAACGAACATTTTCATTAGTTGCTTCTAGCACTGAGCCATTTATGTGGGAATCAAATTCCTCCTTTATTTTTATAGCCTCTCGATGAATTGCAGATACAATGTGGGAACACACCTGAATTGAAAAATTAGTGTTATTCAAAATGTTTAATACCCTTAAAGTTAAAGCTTCACAGTTCATGATTTATATTTTCGTATTCAATTGTACAATTACCTGCTTCTGAAGATGAGTAAGTTTATTACGACTAAATAGAATTCCCACAACATGTTCTTGCAGGTCATTCCCTTCAGCGTCATTATCACCACGTTTTACTCCATACAAAAATTTGCCAAATACTTCTGATGATAACAGTCTGAATATTCGAAGTGTTTCGTTTTCACACTTTCGCTGTGCTACTAAAGCCGTTGCAGCTGAGCTACGGTCCAATACCTGATCGGCTGCTGCTTCCGTTGGAATACCTAAAACCTTCATTTGCCTCACTCTTAATGTATTGTCTGGACCCTTGAGTTCAACTTTAACCACTTTAATATGCTCAGCTGAAACATTTCAATCAATATCAATTAGAGGACATCAAGAACAAAAGTGTTTGAGCTTATCACCTTGTGTTAAAATTAAAAGAAATTTACATTCAATGGGGAACCAGACCCATCCAAAATGTCGAGAGTCAATTTCAACCTGGCCAATCTTCGAATACTCGTCTGGATGCATACCCACTTTCACCGCAACGGAAGAAACTTTATACTATAACGTTAAAATTGAAATTTGTAACCATTTTTATGCCAAATCATCTTTCATACAAAAAACATTTTTGGATACATAAGGCAAAACATTAAAGTATAATACAAATTGTACCTGGGAGTCACGACCATTGTCGACGTGTACAGCAACAACTTTTATTGTAAAGTCAGCAATAGACCCAATTGTAATACTTTTAGTTCTATTTCTGCGAGAAATCATTTGAAATCATTGGAGAATGTTCCTATATGTAAGTAATGATGAGAGCTTGAAAAACGATATTTAAAATTGACAAAACTTGCCTGTCTTCATCGCCCGACTCCCAAAAGGTTTCGGTGGATTCATCCGTAAGGCTGGAACTGAGAGCAGCACGACTTGAAACTTTAATTTCTACAGCATGAGAAAAGTCACCTAAACATGTAGTTGTTCCAGCAGAATCAATTTGAGATTCTACATTTTCAGGTTGTAGAAGAGCACTGGTTTTAGATCGTTCGTTTTCACCATCAAACTGGGACATGATTTGACTCAGATTCCGGAATATCTTGCTCCTTAAAATATATTTTGAATAGTACATTATTTAATACATTATACAAATCCAATAGATTAACAATGCTCATCATAGATTTTCATACTTGTGAAGAAAGCGATGATCCTTCCTTGTAAAATATACACCCCAACATTTAACTGCCATTTCCAGCAGTGAAGATCCAATAGGCAAAAATGGCATTATGTCAGAAATAGTTTGTAACAGGGAATAAAATGATTCGGAAAGGAATGGAAAGATTGAAGCAGGTGATTCGTTTAAAGGGTGAGCTCTCATTTGCCACCAGCCATCATCCAGGCTTGCCTGTAACATTATTAAAAACCATTTTTAAACAACATCTCTTTTAAGCCCTGCCAGAAAAAATACTGAACATCAACAAATTTACCTTTCCAGCAAAATTATCTTCCTCATCTTTATATTCCAAAGAAGATGCGTACCACCACAACAAATCATGCAAAGCAGTAGGATTGCTCACACTCCTCATTAACCAGGCAAGAATCTGAAGAAAAAAATCAATGGGTTTTATTTAACAAGTTACAAAAGTTATTAAATGAAGTTTAAGTTCGAATTAAATTAGGCACAACGAACCTTCATTCCATATGAACGACAGGTAACCCGTCGAATAGCTTGAAACAGAAACAGTCTTAAACTTTCTAAATCATGACGCTCGGTGACGAAAGAAAGCACACTTGTGCAAACCCTATCAATGGCCTCTTCAATGCCTGATCCTTCTTCATGTACAGCATCAAGAATTTTTTGCAGTACGGGTGATGGATGGTTCAATAGTGTAAATCCAACAGTTTCTTCCAAACCTATATGTTCAAAGTAATAACTTTCAAGTTAGGCAACTTTAATTAAAGATGCATTGTATGAAAATAAAATGGTTATAAGTAATTACCTATAATCTGATCACCATTACTGGTTTTCCTACGACGAAAATGGGCTTCCCAGGGACTATCCTCAAAAGCAGTTGACATGGTAGATGCTGACCTTTTCTCTTTGCCAAGTTTCCCATCTCCAGATCTCCTCAGCTTAATTTCAGACAGTCTTATATCCGGAAGTACATCATCTTCATTCAGCACTTGACTCTCAGTAACTCCAAGAGCAGTAAAGCAATTAAAGGATAGCTTTGTGGGTACCATGCCAGTAGCTTGCTGATAAGCTTGAGACAATTGAGCTTCTGGTACAGTATTAATCATCTGAAGTAGGAAGAGTGCATTGTTAAGCATAACCGAATAAGGATGAGTTTCATCGGGTGCTGTATATTTTTGGAGTCCAGAATCCAACGTCACTGTGCAAAAACCAGGACGTTTGGTAGAATTTTGCTGTTGTTTCTTAATTTTCAATTGTCTTTCTGAGCAGTTTTCGCAGAGTGATGATAATCCAAAGTGAGCTT
Source organism: Orchesella flavescens (assembly GCA_964034955.1). Classification (NCBI taxonomy): domain Eukaryota; kingdom Metazoa; phylum Arthropoda; class Collembola; order Entomobryomorpha; family Orchesellidae; genus Orchesella; species Orchesella flavescens. The sequence goes on from OZ035953.1 coordinate 31,126,720, forward strand.
TCCTATTTGGTTCAGAAATTAAGAAATTGATAGTACGTAAAGACTAAGGAAATTTAAAATGAGAAAATCTGATTTCAATTTACCTTGATCGACCTTTGCATGAAAACCTAACATGGCAAATTTCACATTGGTTCGTTTCATCCAAAAACTCAAGTTGCTCGTCTGGTTCTACAAATTTATTCCAGAGATACCAACTTAATGAATTATGGAAAGCTAAAGTTTTCAAGTGCATGTAAATTTAGCAAGTAACTTACCAAGTAGAAAACTTCTGCCCATCGTATGTAAATGACGTGGTTGATCCCGTCTTGACTTCCGGTGTTCAGCATTTGAGATTTGACTCTTCCCATACCTTCTCAAATCCCGGCGTAATTTAACAGAGTTGCGAAACTCTAGAGTACTAGTGTTTGCAGCTTCATCCGTTATTATGCTATCTATACAGCTTCGTTTTACATGAGCCCATATTTTCTCAAGTACCGTTACGGCAGGTGGTATTTCAGAGGACTCGGTTGCACCCGGAGAGTCAATTTCCAACTTTTTCTTTGGTGTTGATAGAGCAGTTGACATGCTGCTACCAGTAGAGTCAACTTGTTCTGTTCCAAGATCAGCGAGAATGCTTTCATGCTTCAAACCCAGTGGTTCCAGTCTTAAATCTGGATTTCCCTTTAAATACCATGCAGCAGAAGTAACCTCAACCGAGTGACGCTGATGTTTTCCTTTTGCTGGGGAATCTGACTTTTTCCGCATTACTACTTTGTCTGTATTAACAACGTCTTTAGCAGCTGCGTCTGCTTCTTTACTGTCACGAAGAGAACCCTGTTCTGTGGTAAGCGGGTCTTCCACATTGACATTACCCTCATCACCGTCCGCCGGTACATATTTGACATCTCCCATATTTGGATCTTTAGCCGAATGCTGTTTATTAAACCGTAGGTAAGAAGCACACGCCATGGCGTCATGAATGATTCCAGCATGCCAAAGAACTGCTCCAAATACAGCACGCAAGCTCTGTGCTTGTCCCGGCCCAATTGCTTCCCTTGCAGGTGCCTCAAGTTTCACATTTATTTCTTCCAAGTTTTGAGGAGACTTTCCCCGTTCTTTATCTCGATTTCCAGGTCTACCTCTTACTGAGCCACCTTTTCGCTTCCTTTCTGTTTTAGGAGATGACTTGGTTCCATTTGGAATAACTGTTGTGGTATACTGAGTCATGGATTGGGTGGCGGGCACTGTCCAATTTGATGTCCCAATATTGAATTGAATGGAAGTCGGAACCCCACTATTGTTTTCTGGTGAAGTTTGGGTAGCAGATGAAACAGTGCTTGGTACAGATTTTGACCTTTCGTTTCCACTAATTGCATGAATTCTTTCTTTTACTATTGATTTTGATACTTCTACAACACTACTAGCTTGTTTCAAATGGGATATGGATGAGGCTGAGGGTAAAGAGGGTCGATTTTCTGCTCCCATTTGTAGCCACTTTTGCAAAGCCCCAAAAGTTGAAGATGATCTGGATCGGGGGGATTTAGGAGTTTCTTCATCACTGTCACGTTTAACAGTTTCTGCAATAGTTTTGGCGCATGGCAGAGATCTATGCATTGGAGCATTGTGTAGCTTCCCAACAGCACTAACTGCTTCATCAGACTTACGCAAAGTTGGGGTAATAACTGTAGCAACGTGTTCTTTCCTAGCCGTTTCTGCTGTCACGTCTGAAATGGACAACTTTTCCGTTGACAACTTTCTCTCAGGTAGCACTGGCTCGGAGGAAGAAAACGCGTCAACACTTCCCAGAAATGCGGCAGGAGGAGATAAATTACGGAAAATGTTTTGGGGAATATAAGACGCGACTGAAAAGTCAAATCCTTGCTTGGTTTTTGTAGCATCTAAATATTATGAGTAGTATGATGGTAGAGTTACACATACAGAAATAAGATTATAATGCTGGTTTAGCAACTTTGTATGTTGTATTATATTAATTTACCGATTCTTCGTAAATACGTCACTTCACCCGCACCAACAGCCAACGACCATGCTTCCCCTTCTGATGTAAAGCAAAACTTTCGTTGACTTGTGGGATCTAGTTTTACCCATAAGCCTTCATTGTTATAGCACTAAATAGAAAACAAATATATAAATATAAATGAGGATTCAAATTAGTTTGCAAAACATTAACCTAAAAAGAAATAATATAATTGGGATAGTGAATTAATTACACACCTCATCAACAGCAAAGAACTTGGATCCCATTACCAAAATCCCCACAGGTGGCGATCGAAGACAAGGCCTTGTTCGAATATTGTGACCTGACACTCCGCATTTAACAACTTGATACTGGCCCGGACTTCCATTTAGTCGTAATAATTTGGAGCTACAATAAAGGATGGATTGACATTCGGGCCATTTAGCATAACTCATTACAAATTTAAATGTGAGCCAATCCTTATATATATATGTACTTAAGAGATTGATTTATTATTTATGCATGAATTTTTTACAAATAATCCTACCCTAACTTGCAATTTTCATCAATCTACTTGTTGCCTCAAAACATTTTCATGACATTTCTAGCTTTTCAAATAAATGAATCCAAATTTCAATAAATAATCTATACAGAAGAAATGAAGAGCAATCAATTTTGTATCCTGTTACGCAAGTCAGTCAGCACTTGTACAAACTAGTAAAAAATAATAATGATTCTCTGTTGTTTTGTAACGAATTCATGATGACGATGATGATATGATATTATGATCCTGTTTCTTGGGATGATGAGAGTAATCTGTATCACCACTCGTATCAACACATGTCATCGTTACTTATACCATCGCAAAATAAATACAGTGACGATTTGAATCAGCTAAAATACAAGTTTTTAATTTCACACTAGGAGCACCTATCATCAAGCTCATGCTTTGTAAGATTCAAGAAGTAGAAAAATATCTACTGAAGAAAACAAAAAGCCTCCCCTCAACTCATGTTACTGTGCCAATGCCAATCGGTACACACGATCATCCTTGTCGTAACGGGACTACGCAAGTGCCCAGATTTCTACGAGACTGGCTTACTGATCCAATACCTCATGCAAAAAAACCGGTAGCTCATTTTCTCGGCATTCAATTATTACTAATCATACCTATCTATTCAGACTTCAGACGAACTACAAGGTCATATGAAAACCTGTCAACGGAAAGAGTTTCTTGATAAATGTTTTCAAGAGTAGAGAATAGAAGCAAACTTGAGCTGAGATTTATATGCACACGTATCACAACCCTACAAGCACGATGCCCTAGTAAGCTAAACACTGGTCCTAATTTTTTGTAAATTGGTTTCAGCCGCATTTCATCGTCAAGGATCATTACAGCCCGTATGAAAATGGTAAGTTGGATTGTTATCTTTAAATTATTATGACTAATTTAGGATTAGTAAATATAGGTACTAGTTCATTTTACTCTTGACCTGAATTGCAGATCAGAAGCATCCTAAAAACAAGAATGAGCAGAAACGGTATTAAGTTGAGGTTACCTAGTGTCAGTGTTTGTAAACGGGGACTCGTTCAATTTTCTAACTTTGTGAATTCCTTTGTCAAGCGTGCCAATGCCAGGAATTGGTTTCGGCCCTTCTACTGGGAAGAGAAATGTTTTGCCCACGTGCTGGTTGTACTGAAGGCACCATCCTTCCAGACGAAAGTTTTTGGCTTGTATATTATCGCAATAAGCATATACCGAGGCTTCATCTAGCTTCACCCAGATGCCATCATCATTATGAATTTCTTGCGTGAAACTAATCACGCCGTTGATTGGTAGGCACCCTATTTGCTCACTTTGTAAGGAGGGGTGGGATCGTATACGGAGTCCAGCCGAATCCGTAGCTTTGAATTTTCTCATTTTAGTGAATTGAAAATCAGCGAGGTCAGAACGATTTTCTAGTTTTCCTGGCATGATTACTGAACCTTCAGGTCCCTCCTCCACTTCAACAACATAAACCTAAAAATGAAAGTAAGAAAACCCGGTAGTTTATACCCCCTGAACAAAAGGCTTGATGCAATTTTAGAAAGAAAAATAAATAATTACAGTGCAGCCTGGCCCTAGCTTGATCTTTGCGATCGCGCCAGGCCAGCAACTGAAAATTAAACACATGGGGTTTGAAAGCAGACGCAAAGCGCATAGTTGTTCTATGATTAGGGCAGCATGTTCTCACCCTGCAGCTGACGCTTGCTAAAGTGCAGTGCATGCCTATTTGCCAGCAAAGCAAAACAGGAGAGCAATCATGAATGCAAATGGCGGATAATAATGAAATGAAGAACGTTTAGCTGTCACTACCTGTGGTATGGAGTAGCCATCAACAGTTAACGAGATGTGGTAGAGTCCAGTGCACGCAGGAGTCCAGGTGGCTGTGTACGTTCCATTATTATTTTGACGCACGAGCATAGATTCAGTTGAACGGCATGTGGATGGCGACAACAATCTTAATTCTTCAAATGACACGTTCTCATATTCCTATGTAAAACATGTACGGAAATACATACAAGCATTTTTATAATGAATGAAAAAAAGTCTATGCAATTTTTATTTTGAGGGCAGCAAGATACACAAATTGTGTTTGGTGGTTGGTGGATATTGTTTAAGGTATGTCATAAAAGTCTGCATGATGAAAATGTTCTTGCATACCTTCATCATTGTTATGGCATGATAGCGCATTTTATCCTTTGTTGTGATCTGATACTGGGCGTCACTTACTCGAATGCACGGATTATGGTTATATGGGCGATCTACAGTTTTTGGCACGTTTGTTCGCAGCACACTACTCCTAGCACCCGAAATAGGAGATGGTGGGATGTTGGAAGGGGAGCATATCGTGCCGAATGTTTGGTAGGATGACGGAGGAGGCACAGTAGTATCACCAAGCTGACCTCCGGAAGCAATTACATTTGGTACTGGCGTGTCTCCAAACGTAGATATTTTGGTTGAAGTTGATTTCTTACTCCGATTAGGATCGTTGGTTCGAATGGGCATTGCTTTCATTTCAACCTACGTATTCAACGGAATGAAGTACAATTGCATTATATATCATTCTTAAACAAAGACTGAAGCTGTATTTACCAGGCTCAGCATTAAAATTTTCATGGCATTTTTTTCCTAACCTGCAAATTAGTAGCAAACGCGGGATTTCCGTATTGGTCTCGAGTAATGATTACTAAAGGAGTTGGTCTTCCCTGTCGTAAAGATTCCTTTGGTGCGACAACCTATTCAAGCGAAAAAATATTGATGTGAAAAGAATATGCAAAACTAAATCATTCATCACTAATTGTCTTTGAGTCTTTGGGTGTAGTACTGGGCGTGTGCATTTATCGAGATTGAGCACACACATGTGAATTTGACATTTGAACAACCACAAACTCTTAGGAAGCAAACATGAATTGACATTAGAATTATACTGGTTTATGATTACATAATCCTGAGCATTGAACTCACCTCGCATTTTTGTGGATCTACAAAGGATTCTGGCTGCAACCAATTTGCTAAGCGCTCACCACTTGTCCCAGGTGTGCGAGCGATAAAGTCTGCAATGAACTCTCGTTCTTTTGATTTCTCCCTGTAATTAAATAAGCATGTGAATAATATTTTAAAAATTTGTTCAAACACAACCAGATAAATAGAATCAAGACAAGTTATGCCCAGAGAAACCGTTATTTAACCAACGTGTATGCTTGAACAACATTGAACAAAACAACTATTTACAACAAGAGTATTGTTCAACAATGAGATGAGAGTAGGATAGTAGTACTTATTTGACGGGGACTGCATAATAATATGCCAAGAAATGACAATGTTTGGCAATAAAAGTTGACTTTATGTGTTGCCAAGTCATTAAAACTTGAAGTTTTGGTTGCGTTGCTTATATGAATCATCCATTCCCATCATTAAGTAATAACAATAAATTGATCATAAATTTCATGTGGTCGGGCAATCCCATGCAAAGACAAAGAGAAGCGGCAAGCCCCCATTTCCAAAATTGCATGTGAAATGCCACTTTCCGAGAAAAAGTCAGGACGGAAAGGGCGATTGCAAGTAGATGGACGCCTACCCAATGTTTTTGAGCAGCCATAACTTTTTGACCGAAACATTCAAGCCTGAGAGAATTAGATGAGTACAGGCCAAAGCGCCCTAACATCAAAAATTGTATAAAGACATGTTTTATGAATGATGGCGATGAAGTGATGGGATGGGTGATATGATGGTGCAGTTTTTTTTACATCATCATCTGAACATCCATATGCACATCGATAACCTTGGCATACATACGTGCATCTGGGGGAACAACATAAATAATACTTCCAGCTCATATTTAGAAACAAACTCATCCTTCCTTATTCATCTTGCATGCGTAATATCTCCCGGACATGAAAAACAAGGCGGTATGGTATGGTGGTATCATCGGTATCGGTATGGTACACTACTTGTTTCACCAGAGCAAGTAAAATAAATCCACCAATTATGTTTACAACCACGAACTTTTTTATGTGTCTACAGTTTACAGTATTTTCCCCAACAACCGAGGGTGAGAAGGATGAATGGGAAAATGAGTAATGCATACACAATTTTCTAGTAATATGAAGTCATATGTATATGAAGTGAATCAAGGAGGGTGGCAGAAACACAAACGCATCAAAAGTTCTTTGCGACGACCCGGTAAGTCCAACCGGCGAGAAAAAGAAGGGAGGTTGGGAAGTAAGGGTTGGGATATGTTCCTAAACTCTGTATACAAACACATAGAACAAAACATAACCGAACATGCAATTCACATCTACTACTGCTGCTACTGACAATACATGCTTGCTTCTACTTCCACCCTCGTTTTGTAATCATAAAGAGTTTCTCCAGTATACTAGTTTTGTTAAAACAAATATAGAGTTTCAATGTTTCTCCTATTTAATATAATATGCAAGAGAACCTACTCATCCTCTGTTCATTCAAGCAGCGGAATAACTTGTGTAGTGCAGTAGAGAGAAGCCTTTTTACTGCATTTCCGATCTAAAATGCAGCCAAGTAACAAGGCATAAAACATAATGCAAGCGAGGGGAATCAACGTGATCGGGTCGGCAAGCTGATGGTGGCGATGAAGATGATGATGATGATTCAGTGCGTATGTATACATACAATACTGACGATGAGCGCAGTGTACAGTTTCTAGGCTGGTTGTAAACACTGTTTCTTTTTTTCCATGTACCTATTCAGATGGATGGTAGATTGCAATATATACCCTTGAACTTGATTCTGAGTCTGTGTGTGATCCAAACAAATAATATGAGGTTCTGAGAAGAGGAAACATTCATTCTTTGCACAGACAATATATTACGTGAGTGCAGAGCTCAATATTTTACTTTTACTTTCCTCCCTCTCTCCCGTCACTCCTACTACAATGTGCAGTGTACGGATTTGATTCTTCGATCGAAACTGCGGATGGCAGTGCACTGCAAGTAATGCATTGCAACTTGAAAGTGAAATGGGAAGCGGGGGATCAATGCACTCATTTTATGTGTTAAATATTTTTTCTTCCGTACAAAAACAAAGTTGCACTCACATTACGAATTCAATGTAGTTGGGCTGAGCTTACGGACTATTTCAATGTCGACCACGATGCACGTACGTAAAGTATAGGTAGCTACAAAAAGTATACTTTACAGTCAGTGAAAGCAAACATGAATGAATGTGGTCATTTCTAGAGAAGAAATGTATATAGCTGAGAGTTGACATTGCTTTAAAGTTCCAAGCTAAAGACTTTCGTAATGCTGTCAGTCGCCCTCCCCTTGAGTTTAGGTTTTTGTGGTCGTTCCCAGTAATACAAGGCTACTTTTGGGAATCGGCAAGATGTACGAGAGAAACTCGTAATCGAATAAGTTTAGCACTCTTTCAACACTGCCGCTGAGTTAGTAACTGTTTTCAAGATGAGAAAACATGCCTGTGAGTACAGTAATCAAACGAATGTATGCATGTAACAAAGAAAAGGCATATATTTCTTGGTATTTTGGTAGGATCTGTGTCGACGACTACCCTCTTGTTTACAACTTGGGTTTGGTGTTTTGCTGGCAAGTGTTTTCTTTCCTTTTCATTATAAAAAATATTCCCACATCGCATCTTTCTTGTTAGGTGCACTGTCACCTAACGCACCAAACCAAGTACAACAATCAACAATGGGTGCATTCAAAGGTTGACATGTTCAAACAAGTTTTTCAGATTCCAGGAAATCTCAGTAAGCTAACGGGAGATACATAAAAAAGTTGCTTTTCTAAACGTTTGCATATAATTGAAACCAGAATTTCATTTTAAGAATTTAAAACCTACACTTCATTGCAAGTTTGAAAGAACGCAAACATTTCCCACATATTCGATAATGCATTGAATTCATCATCCAAATAGCAACAAAGTTGCCTACCCATTTTATCCCTCTTAAATTTTTGTAATCATTCAAGAGGTTTAACAAGCCAGTCAGTTGTTGGTAATGCCACCCACATTACTGAGCAACCATGTTTGGTGTAGCAGCGCGTATAATATTGCTTTCATATGTTTATCCATGAAGAAGGTAGCATGATATTATTGTTGACTGTAGTTAATTGACAGCAAGTGTTTCAGCTCCAGTGCAGGCATGATTCCTTCATTAACGATATTAGTACCATTTACTACAAGTAATTTCGATAGGCATTGGCATACATATGTTCTCCCAACTGTTTTGTTCATTTATGTAATAATATTCATAGAACTATTGCCTCGGCACAATCAAGCTTGTTAGGAGAAACCAGACAAAAATTAAACACATCATTTCATATCACTAACCAGCTCGGTTGGTCAGGTCATATGCTTGTATCTCTCGCTGAAAGATATGATTGTGGTTACTGTGTGAGTAAGCAATAATAGTGATTATGATAATTACCAATCAAAGCTTGATAAAAATTTCTGGTAATCAAATTCGAATATTAAACTGTTGTATAAAAAAAGTTATCATGCGTGCAGAACTTTGGTCAAAATGTTTGGACCAACATACAAAAGCTTGTACTGTGAACTGAATGATTTTCGTATTCGCATCATAACTCGCGAGTCTCGACCCATCTTATTTCATTACAAAACAGACTGTATTTTTATAATGGAAGACTGACATAACATTTAATTACGACCCTTTTATCACAGAGAGAGCCATGAATGGTCTTGACGATGAGTGAGTGCGGGTGCTATTGTCATTGAGCATTTCATACGCTCAATTACTTGGACAGCTTGGACATGCATGCAATGCAGGTTTCTTTTGTCGATTTTGTACTGATACCTAATGTCTACTTAGGCACTATCTAGTTTATTGCTGAATATGCGGAAATCATGTCGCCTTCAATCTTTTGCTGGTGCTGGTGCTGCTATCCATTCTTACTATTTTGTTCAGGCAGCTCTAATTAGCTCAACTTATTTACAAGCATGATTTAATTGCTCAAAAATGTATTTTTTTCACTATCAGTTGACCTCAAATCTTTTTTGGTGATTTGGCTTTTTTTACTAGCCAATGGCTCAAATATTAATCATAAATTAAGATATTTTCGTATGTGCGTCTGATTTTTTCCACTTCCAACTTCTGTATGATGTAACCACCCAGTCGGCAATATCACTTCAGAGGTGTTTTGTTTGTCATAAAACTTGGTGGAGACAGACATGAGTCATCATTTATTCTAAAGTCACAACTCAAAACCAACATTCATCACATCCCATTTGTTGTTTTCCTGTTGAAATGGATCAACCAACCCAAAATATAATTGTTTTGTATTTATTGACAGCCAGTTAAAGACGCCAAAAAAGTGAAGACGAAGCATGACTTATGTTGAATAATCATCATATTTGTTCAATCCGCATGCAAATACAATAATACGGATGTGGAAACGAGATAGTAAAAAATACTTTAACTGCGGTTAAATACAGTTCATGTACTGACTGTTTGTAAAAAACGTTTGTGATAAAATGGATCACATTTTGCGTCAACAATCCAACCAAAGTTACTCGTTTCGGATGTAGTTGGCTGACTCAAATAAGAGAATTGAAATTTGAGTTTGTAAATGTCGTTTGATTCAAAAGTAAAAACTAGGACAGCAAAGTCATTTCCAGTTCCACATACATGTGCATTTTTATTGCTGTGCTAACACCAAAACTGCATATGCATACATATAAATAAAACTTCCAATGTTTTATTTGTATTCACGCCAAACTTTGCACAGCAGGCTGGATCCGTAAGCAAAGCAAAGCAACAAAACAATTTTTTTTTTTTTTATAAAACATCAGTTTCGTAAGCTTCAGTACGTGTTATCAGAGTGACGAGAGAGCCAAACATTCAGCATCAAGTCATTATTTTTTTCCTTCTGATTGTACTTGCTTTGGGTGCGAATTGTATGACACCAAAACTAGAATACGAAAAACTGAACAATTGATTTTTGCTTCTGCCGTATGTTCAACCATTTCACTCATTTATGCATGTCATTTGCTTGCCGGCAACTAATCCACAATACAAGTTTAGTCATTAAATGAGAAAAACTCGTTTGGTAATATCAAAGGTCTAGATAATTTTAATTTTGCCCTGTTCTTGTGAGTTTAAAATGAAATGAATTTTGTAGCCCGCTTAAATCCGCACTGTAAAAATTGGGTACTTGTAATCTGTCTGTATGTATGTATCTAGGCACATTTCGCCGTAACATTTTTATACAGTGTAAAAACTGGAACTCAGCATCATAAAAATTAGCGAAAAGAATGCGAGGGACACCAGTTGTTCCCCGACATCTGTGTACTAGCACTCAAGAAAAGGTCTTGAACTTTTTACATAAATCTATAAATCATTTCATGACAGGCTACCAACAAAATTATATTATAAAATGTCGTTAGCATGCAAATAAATCCTCATAATAAGTTGATTGTTCATGTTGGGAAATCTCATGAGGATTGCTGATTAAAGTCATCTTATTTATCATACGTCCACAGTTTATACAGATGTGTGTGAGTGCATCATTTGTCAAGCTTGGACGTAGCTTAACAAAAATGTTAAAATTGTATTAAATATTTATACACTCAAGCGTGGATATATTGAAATGGAGAATGCACATTTTGCAAAATGTCAAATGCGAAACAGAGCAAACTTCCTACGCTCTTTTGTCGGTTATGTCTTCCTTCACTAGAGGAATCTTGTGAAATAATAGTCTGTTTTTGTATTGTTCATATTTGGAGTTACTACCAAGGAAGGAACTATTTTTAGGGCTGATGTTGATACAAAATCTGAGCTACGGCACACGGACGTCATACGTTTTACATCAGAGAGCAAGGGCTTTTCATCTCAAAGTGTACCGGACATGCGTGTAATTTGCTAGTTTGTCTTTATGACACAACATTTTTCGGAATATTGCGATTGTATTAAAGTTGAGTAGTTCAGCTCTACCAAACATGTTCAATTCGCCTACTTGTGATATGAAGATGTCAATTAAAGAAAACGAAAAGTGCCAAGATGATGTAAAATTCATCTTCCGTGCAGACTTGGCATAGTTACATTGCCAAAGTAGACTTAGAACACTTTTGAAGTACGCGACAAGGAAACTAAAAGGAGTTCAAACTTGCTTTGTTTTGTTATGAAAAAAAAATTGTTGGAGGGATAGCCAGAATCGAATCAGAATCCAAATAAAACTGGCAAAGAAGAGGGTTATGTTATGCATGCATTATGACATGACCAACTGAACAATGCCACTCTCATACTCGTTCTTTGCTCGCACAATTTCAACAGCAACTAAACTCTCTCTGTGTCCCTCCATTATTACCTAACATGAGAGCGAGCATGCAACCCAAAACCAACCCTTCTACCAAGTACTTATTTAACATTTACATTGCCACCGCCACAGCGTTTGTTAAAGTGGTAAAATATTCTATATGCTGATGATACATCCTCATCATTTTCTTCTCGTTGACACACAGGACTCTCAAACCAACTTGAAGAGGGCAAGATATCTAATGCATTTAAGACCACTTCTTTTTCGGCCCTAAATAACCAGCCATGAAACAAGAAGGTTACATCTATGACCGAGTCAGCAACTAATCATTCCGTCAGTCATTGTAGTCAAGATGTGTTTAGTTGGTTAAAAATTACAGAACGTATGTACTTGATCACCATCATCATCCTCAGCCTCATGATCAGCAGCAGCAGCCAAAGTTCCAAAAAATCAAGACTTGACTTAGGTTCCTCGTTGTAGCCTCCGTAATGACATCAAGATCAAAATCGAATCAAGTGGCCCAGCGGCAACGAAAACATAACAGCCGGCAGACAAGAATTAACATGTATGTTATGTTCTCTTATATGTAAAAAATTTATTATGAGTAGCCAGTAGAAGTGCATACGCATTCAACAGTGTGTATGTGTGTGTGTGTGTGTGTGTGAATATTATTATGTACCCTGTAAACAAGGCCAAGTAAGTCGTATTGAACAACAAGGAATAATATGGCTTTTGTCAAGAATATAAAAAAAGTACAACGCTCATCTTCAGCCTTTTCATATATTATATTGATATTGTGTTGTAACTTCCCTCTTAAAGAAGTCTCATCTTCATCATTATCATCATCACCACCATGGCCTTTGTATTAGCAGTAGTAGAATAACCAGTAGTAAGTAAGTAACTTGGATAAATAGGAACCACGGACTGTTGTAGAATAAGTAAGTGAAAAGTAAAGAAGGATGTAAAAAGTACATACACACATTTGTGAATGCCCTAATCTTCCCTGTTACTCTCTTAAAAGCAGTTCACTTGGCTATCTCTGCCAGGAGCAGAAGTTGCTCTACTGATACGATACCAACACCAACAACACTCCCTCGCCCTCTTGATCAGTAGTTCAATTCAGTCATGTCGGTGTCCATATAACTTGGGTTTATTCAAGGTTTTGGGCAACATCATCAAACCTGATTCCTTCCATTGGAGAGAGAGAGGAGAGTTGTAGTTTCAACGTATATAAAACGAAAAGACTGAAAAAAGTAAGGTGATGTGTCGATGTGATGTACTTAGTTGCTCAAACCAAAACCTTTTTCACAAAAGCTTTCTTTATGTAAGTAAACTGCATTGCATATTGCATCCATCCGTAGTTCTCATACTTTCCTACAATTTATACCACTTTAAGGTTCGGCGTGAACACAACATAAGGAATCGCTTTTCTTCTTAACTTCTCGATGCTCCTCTCAGAGTCTCTCGCTGTTCTGGTTTTCTATCTTGCTGACATTACGATGATAATTTTTAAGTGAGTGAGCTGCTCAACAAGACACAAGAAAGAAAAGAGTTTGAAGTATAAGTATGCACACATATGCGTGCTTTTTTAAGAATATCGTTCTGTAAACATGAGAATACACAATCACCAGTGTGAATGCAGCTCTAAACACCATTGCAGAAGCCAAATACGACATAATATCGTATCGTTGTACTTCACAACATTTTGGGTCAGAAGAGGAGCAAGCCAGAGCTAGCTCATTCTTAGAGTTATGCGTGTTGTTGTGTACAACGTAGGTACAGAACGTACATAACATTTATGTGTAACATAAGGCAAAAGAAGAAATTTTCATGAGGATCTTGGTTGCATGCAACTTCAAAACCCTTAGTACTTCATCAGCCTCCATGCTAGACGGACGTGTAGTGTAGTTCCGTGTTCACGTCGGTACCCCCACATTATGCACGAAACAGACATGTAAAAGAAGTAGCATGAAAAAATAATTTCCAATCGCCTTCAAACCAATAGTGCTTTAACAGTGCGTCCTAAGTGTGTTCAAATTTTAATATTTTTTTTCATCGCATTAAAATCACGCTCACTCTTCTTGAATTCACAAAGGGCTTGACTTCACAGGGAACGGTAACGTCTTGCAATATTATTAGTGTGGGTTATACAGCGGTTCCACATTTCTGGACATAAAACTTCACCAACCCATTCTTCTGACTGGTTCTACATGAGCAGGAAAAATTTTCCTTGATTTTTTGTTGACACATGACGACAAGACGAGCTTCATCTGAAGTGCCAAGTTACAGAAGTCGCCTTCTGTAAAGCGTCAGGTGCAGCGACATTTTGAGGCAGTTGTAATGGCACTTTGTCTTCTTGTTTGTTATTACCAACTTATTTTTCTAAACAAAAAAATGGATGACGACGAGTAAAGTTTAAAGTGAAGAAAAAAAGGACAATAAAAGTTGCTGAGCTAGCATGGGAAATGCAACTGGATGCTGATGATGATCATAATGATGACTGTAGCTGGGCTTGACTGACTGGTGCAATAATGGTATAAATGTTCTTATAAAAGTACCACTTGCTCCTGAAACCAAGACACATTGTATTGTTTGCTGTTATCTCTTCGTATCTACATCTTCTCCGTTTTCATTTTGGTTCTTGTATAACTTTCTTTGTGCTTGCTTTGTGTTGTATCCAGTGGCTCATGTACATTTTACTTTATGGGATTATTCAACGCTGGAGACATTTCCCCAATATTTTATCTACTGAAATAATGGATTAATGTGTACATGTACAAAATAAACGAGCTCGCCATTTCAGACTCTCCTATCTTGTCGCTTCTTTTGCCTCAAGCCATGCAACTCAATATATCGACGGTGTTCTTTACAAACGGACAATAGATGCATGGGGAAACTTCTACCATTTTTAAAGACAATAGAAAAGACTGAATAACTCTTGCGTGGTAAAACACTTGCTCTAAAATTTCATTTGTGTTGAACTGTGGATTTTTACAACAAAACAAAACAAAAAACTTCCTGAAATCCTACAAAAGATGAAAGTGCAATAGTGATAAATCAATTTCTATTTTAATACAATTTACTACTGCGTTAACTGCAGCAGCGATGTCACTGCTAACTGCATAACGTTGGTCTTAAAATAACAAAAAAATATATGCATTGATTTGATGACGCCACACATAATTTACTATTGACTTTCCAAATAGAACAGGTACATATGCTGTCAATGTCATTAACAATAGAAATCAAGTGAAGAAAATAACTTCCTCGGAAGGAATGACCAACTTGATAATTTTGTAGTAGAACTAGTGCCTAAGATATGATAACACGTTACTCTATTAATTGCTGTTAGTTAGCAGTAACAAGCAGTATTTGCTAGTATGCAGAATAACTTAGGGTTTATCTTGTCACAAGGAAATTTGATATTGATATGACACATGAAGAAGACTATGGACATGTTGATAACTTCTGTATAATAATAACAATGATGATGATAGATTTACAAATATATGTAGACGTGTGTAATGAATAGCTAATTCATTGATCGTGAGTTTTGTGCAGTGCAATATATAGCAACAGGTACATTACATTACTACCAGACACCCCGTAAAGCGTACTTACTCAGCAGTCATGGGAATTTCATTCCTGAGTCTTAATGGAAAGCTATATTACATCGTTTGTCGTCAGTTTTTTATACATAGTTAATCATATAATTTTTTGAAATTTTGTTTTCATGCCGTGTACTTTTTTTCTCCTTGAGTGTCATGCATAAAGAGGCAGATAAAAAGGGATTTGAGTAGTAGCGATTATGTTTATCAGAATTGCCCCATGTGTTGTTTATATGAAGTTTACTCGTCCGACAAATAAAAACTTTCATATTTGATATTTGAGTTGTAGACAAATTAATACTACTGCTGCTGCTATTGCTATTTCGAATTTTACCTACAGACATTAGTCACACAGTCACACTTGAGAACGTGTTCACTTTCATGACTACTGTTTGAAATTCTCACAACGTCAACTGTACCTACTGCATTCCCTCTGGCAACGCTGTAATGATGATGAAGGAGAGCAAAAGCCAAAATGAGAACACTTTGAGAGAATCCCACAACAATGTTGAACAAGTGCTAAAGTGATATAGAACAGTGGGAAAAAGGACCGCACGATATCGGCAACGGAAGTGGTAGTCGAGTAAAATTTTTGTCGCTTGCCTTCTATCACACTACTTACTCCTCCACTTTGTCTGTATCAGCAGCAATAATCCTGGTGTTGATTATTACCACGCAAACCAAAGAATTAGCTGTACATATACGATACGTGATCCTTTTTTCTAATCATTACCAAATGTAAATGTGCCAGTTTATAAAAATAGTATCATCCAACCGATATAACCGATGGATGAAATTAAATATGCTTTTTAACTCGCTTCTTTTACATTAGCGCATACCGTTGAATGACACAGAAACGGAGTGTGTTGCCAATAAAAAATTGTACTTTGTACTACCAAATAAATGACCAGAACAAATTGATTTTTTTTAAAGTCATTCATATGACAAAAAGAAGGAATGGAAATGCGCAAACCAAAAGGGATTGATTTTCCTACTTTAAAACGGCCATTGTCAGCAGGCCCATGGATGAAAAAATCCCCTAAAACGAGGAGTCTACACTCAATTCCAGCAGCAAAAATGTTATGCCTTCTCTACTTGATCTCATTGTTGATATATCCCATAACGGCACGTGAAATTCATGTCAGTGCTTCCGGAAAAGGGATAATAGCTTCTGAACATGTTCGAAGACAAGCTCTCGCCAAAAGAACTACTGCAACCACCGATGATGATGGTGATCCCCTAGCAAATTCCGATTTGATATGGAGCATTGACAACAAAGAATGTGGACAACTGGACGAAGGTTGCTTTTGCGAAACCAAACCAAATCGTGAAAGGACGAGTATTCGATGCCGGTGCGACAATGAAACACAGGTAAGCAAGCAGCTTGAAATGAAATGATGTTGCAGCTCTTATTCTAACACAAACAAACTAACACATTGACATAACCGCAAGCCTGGGTACTTTACCGACATGAAATTGAATTAGACATGAGTTTGAATCTAAAAATAAGACCAGGTAAACTCATCCTAGAACATGAACACGAGCGTTTAAAGGTGCGTAACTCACGATCCGTCAGTAACTTTTGAAGAAAAAAATGTTGCTTAACCGAGTATAAGACTCCATTTAATGGAATAAGAAAAGAAAAGTATTGTCATTGTGGATATAAAAGACATTTATTGGATGAGACAACCCTGAATTATATTATTTTCAATGCATCTTATGTATGTTTGTACTGACTTGAAACATAGTTACATTTCATTGACGAAAAAAAACAACAACTGAAAGTGAAAAAAAGACGACAAGTACAAGAGAATTTTTGTATCTTTCTTTCTTTCATCCATTTCCATTTGAAAATCTGTGTGTTATGCACTAAAACAAATGGAGCCAACTGAATTGTGTAACCTTCACAAACCCTTTTCTTGTTTGTCTTAGTCTCATTGAATTCTTTTCCCCTGTACCTAGAGAGGATGTGTGTGTGTGTGTGTTGTATTTGTATGCTTTCTGCTCCTATGCTACGTTTATAATAGATGTTATAATACATTGAACAAGCATAGACTTCAGATCCAATAGAATTTTACAGCCTTATAAATGTTGAAAACAGTAAGTAGAACATAAGTAAAGCGGCATAGGCAGCGGATGTTGAGTGCGTACAGGCTCTAAAGTATTTTAAGCAAAGTTATATTTTTTCAAGCAATGTACATGTTTCTTTATATAGATTACAATTTAAGGATTGTATGATTCATAACAGTGCATTCCTTTATCCAGCAAGTAGGTACATATGCTAAGCAATGCGATATCCTAAATCAGTCGTTCACTCAGTCAGTCAACGAAGCAGGGGGATCAGCTTAATCTTTGTATCAACTGTTTGAATAATGATTCGAGCAATTTCATCATTTTCTATCTCTTGTGAATAATGTTGGAAGTGCTTGCAGTCAAGGCAAGTCACTGCCAACAACGCTTGCTTCCTTCTATCATCGTCATCCTCATCCCTAATCGTTAACCATTACCGTTTATCGTCGTTTGTTATCCTATCATGTTGTTGGTCTGGATTGTTTTGTCGTCTCACCATTCACAAAAGGAAGGTTTGAAGTATAACACAAAAATCTTCATGAGAGGAATAGGCAAGTGGCGGAAACCTTACGTTATGAGATGAATTAATTCAAGCAATTTCCAACCAACACAAATAGTTTTAAACACTTCCATAAACTATACAATTAGAATTTATGTTAATGAACGCCGCTGGCTGCCCTACTTGCTCTAAAATTGTGTAATACATTGTTTAAAATGCATGAATCATGAGAGAGAACCAGAGCTTACATTTCAATTTCTGGTGGGGAGAATGAACGAACGTTATTATATGCTAACAGGAAGGCAGACAGACAAACAGCGTTAGTCACAAGCCAGCTGAACAAAAATTTCTACTAGCTGACTAAGGGAGTTCCACGTGTATGGCGTTGAATGTTGCTGTTCCTGTTATAGTATTGCATTCAGGAACTAGGGGAGTTCATCCGAAACAACCTAAACTAGTAACGACGACGACTGATGACAAGTATGTATGTATGTACATACGCACATAAAATTCGACATCCTCCAATTCATTCAGTTTCATTCATTCCAACTCACAGTGATGTATAATTGACCATTGCATGACAAAAGTCGTTTTGGATGCAAATTCGAAACTTTATGTGTTGTACATGAATTTGATTACTTTCTAGTAATTCAAATATGGAGAATCTGATAAAACTACTTTCAGCTTGATTTAAAGCACAGATTTTCAGTAATTCTTGTTAAAAAGAAAAAAACCAGCATATTTTCTAGTTTTTTGGCATAAAGTTTTCATAACAATTCCCAAACCAAAACTTCCGGGCAACGGTTAGATTTAGGTTAATAAGTAACTTATTGTAATCATTTTGATACCAAGATCGTGCAAAATGAGGTGCGCAAACTCTAGAAATGTTAATATCAATGTTTGAAATTGAAAATATGAAAAATTCTAAAATGGGATATGATAATATTTCCTTCGTAAAATTAAACAAAAACAGCTCAAATTGTGTATTTTTTTCCTAGAATGGGACTTTCAAGCTGAACTCTTGTTATAAAATACATTATTTCGGGACTTGAACTTTTCGGTTAACTGAAAGTAACGCTTTTCACGGAATGATTCCCAGAGTTTGCGCACCTCATTTTGCACGATCTTGGTATCAAAACGATCGCAATAAGTTAATTATTAACCTAAATCTAACCGTTGCCCGGAAGTTTTGGTTTGGGAATTGTTATGAAAACTTTATGCCAAAAAACTAGAAAATATGCTGGTTTTTTTCTTTTTAACAAGAATTACTGAAAATCTGTGCTTTAAATCAAGCTGAAAGTAGTTTTATCAGATTCTCCATATTTGAATTACTAGAAAGTAATCAAATTCATGTACAACACATAAAGTTTCGAATTTGCATCCAAAACGACTTTTGTCATGCAATGGTCAATTATACATCACTGTGCAACTGAGGCGTTGCAACAAATGCATTGCAATATGGAGGTGAGCTATTGCAATACTTCCCTTTCATTCATCATCATGAAACTAAGCAAATCAGTTGAGTGATTGTCACACTAACTATACATAACTGTCATTATATTAGCTGATGCGGAAGTTAAACTGAATTGAGACTGTAGTAAGGAATCATATGTGATGTGATGTTATGTTATGTCGTATCATTTCATTTTTTACTTCCAGAGACACATAGGCTCATACTGATTAAAACGTTTTGGGATTGAAATGTCGATGGGGCTTTAAAAGATAATATTGAGGTCAATCCACAACATGTTAAACATCCTAGCAACGAAAGTTTTCTGTCTTGTCGTCAAAATTAACTTCAACCTTAACTTAACCTTTTACAATCAACATTCTCATCTTAATATTTACACTATTCTGAGAGGCTTCAAATAACTCCAAATACATTTTTGTGAACAAGTGAAGGAATCCAAGCGTGAACACAATGTCACAATATTAATACGAAATGTATTTAAGAGTGACATGCATGTACCTACATGAAAGTTTACGGCAAATGATAAAAAAGATTCAGAATGTGAAGCATTAGCACCACACCATCGTATAAAACATCATAAATAGATAGAATGAATGAATGGAGCAAAGTGCAGTTCCTCCTCGTCTAATTCATTATCATTTAAAGTAATCGACTTCAAATTGTACTTGTATCTACTTGTTCTAATATTGTTATAGCAACATCAGTGCTGGACACAAGCATTGCATTGCAATGCAATGCAATGTCTTATGATTTGGTTGGATGACTACTTGACTAGATAGATTGTCAGAAGAAGGACGACAACATTTGCCCTCTTGAGCTTAATCCTTCTTGTATCTTTTATCATACTTTTTTTGTGACGTCTACGTATGAACTCACATATTTCTTCTGTACAACATTGAAGCAAGTTGAATCATGTTGGGTGAACTAAAGCCATTTTGATTTGTAATAATAAATTTCAGTGTGAAAATATAACCTCGTCATACATACAAGAAAACTTACTGACTAACTGTTCGGCAAAACTCTTCTCCTTTGGTCTGCCGACAATGTTACTTTATAATCAATGAATTTGTAAATGTGTTATTGCTTGCTTCCATTGACTTGTTACCGAATGAAAAATATGAAGGATTGAATCAGTAGAATTGGTACCGTATGTATTTCATTCACACTGAAAAAACGTCGCAAAAATTTTCACGCTGCATATGTGCTAGAGCTCTGCATGCTTCTACTCACACATTTTTTTCATACACAGTTGACTGCGTCTTCTTTCTGGTTTTGTAACAGGAATATCATGAAACAATTTCGTTATGCTTCGCCGAGAATAAAAGCTGAGAATGTAGGCATCTTCTCTACAAAAATGTAAATGATCACTCATGTTTGTTTTAAGAACCAGTTCATGTATCACATTTCCTCATGCTTTCCTGTGGTTTCCGGCTGGGCGAAACAAATCTCAGGTTGCTGTATACTAAAAATGGGCTTAGATATTTAAATTTGGCAGCCCGAATCATATGATAAACATATATATTTGACTAAAAATGAATCATGGTCGGTTGACGTTGGCACCATTACAAATGCAAGTGGTTTGTAAGAAATCATCTAAACCACAACATCATGAGTACAAACTCATTGAATATGTGAATGAACGCATACTCTCTTGTAAGTTGGTTCCACATGGACAAAAAACATTCAATGATCGCGGTGGTAATGTGATGCTTTACCTAAATTCTTTTCCATCATTAGCACCACTTTATATAGTTATTTTTTGGTACTTTGGCTTGGCTTCGATTTTTACAAATTTTAAACAACGATTCAATGGACATATTTTTTGAAAAACTATTTCTAGGTCGCTCATCTCAAACCACCGGGATTGGGGTCAAGTGGAAGACGGTCATCTACTCACTCGGATATCTGGATATGGAAGTTTGAACAATGCTCAAAGATGGTTCTCCACTCGAATTTTCTCAGTGTCAATGATGGATCCAAATTTCAGGTGGAATTCAACAACGTTTCGTCACTCATAATTCACGAATATACGTCCGCAACAGGAGGTGAGTAATGCTGAATTTCTAGTTTTTTAGAGGTAGTTCACGCATATATAGGCTGGACATAACCGCAGGCCATAAGTTTCATAAGGTGTCAGGTACAAACTGGAGCATAAGTATAGTGCTAATAAAGCTATACGAGCATATAAATAACTGGATACCTTGTTAAATAAAACTCGTGTGTGTTTTGATTATATTAGTAAACATATTTCACAGAAAAGAAGAATAAAAGCCGTAATCATAAGCTGTATTTCTCATCATCACATTCCTCCTTTCTACCAATTTTCAATGCAAAATTGCAAAACTTCCTTTTGTATCGTTTCATTAATTTTCCAAGAAAAAAGTGTATGTTTCACCCGTTTGTGGCGACCAGCTTACTTAATTTCACACGAGTTAATATAATAGACCCAAGCAAAAAAATACGCTGCAGCTTTTTACTTTCATTTTCATGTTCAAACTTTTTTTTGTGGTAACTCCATCCCCACTTCTGCATGTGTAACATCATTATAATCATTACATCGTCCGTAATTATGTGGATGGACGGACAGCTGTGTTGCTGTGCCGTGTGTTGCTGGCTAAAAGAACACTTGTGAGCGGAGAATACAATAGAATGAGGCATAATTTCACACAGGCTAATCTAAACACATATATTGCAAAAGCAAGTTCCTCTCATATCATTTATATACACGCATGAATGTGTGTGTCATGCCATTGAACTTCGGGATGGTTTTTAGTATTTTTCTCGTAGAGATTTCAATATTGCAAGACAATACAATAGTATTATGCATTTACGCATTGTTAGTCAGGGATTCAGAGGAATCCGGCATTTTACCAAAAAAAAAATGAAATGAAGCTATGTTTTTTGGAGGTTTCGATAAAATCACCAACTCATGAAAAAAAATCATGATTTTAAGCTGTTAAGCACGCAGAGCGTAGCTAGGCTGGCATGTTTTAGTATGCATTACACATCATCATGCAACTGCTTCTAGTCAGTTTTGATTTCATAAGGGCCTCTGATTTCTAACCTAAAATTTTCTATTGTCCTGTTTGCTCATTTAGGTTTCTACTCAAGTCATGTGAGTCCCGTCGAAATGTCCATTTCCTTTAATCAGTGCAGCATTGACCGTGTACCAACAAAAACTTTCCCATCCTACGTGAATAACATCAGGTTCAGTAGGTGTAACGTCAACACATTGGCGCCACGTTTTATACGCGCATACAAAATGGACAAAGTATCAATTGAACACTCAAGAGTACTTGATATTGAATCTGAGGCGTTCAAAAGTGAAACGGTTCTGGAATCCTTAATCGTGGAAGACACAACCATCTCCAGAATCCACAGCGCTGGGGTGGCATCCTCTATGAATAAAATGTCGTGGATAAACTCTAAAATAGATCTGCTTCAACAAGATGCCTTAAATGGAACAGTTGCCACTGTGACTCTTCAAAACTCTGAGTTTACAAAAGTGGAGACAAATGCCTTATCCATTAACTCCTGGTCAAGGGTTATTATCACCAACAATACATTTACAAACGTGGCCAGAAGAGGGATTGACTTGAGCCGAGAAAGTGGTCACAACCACTTTGTGGAGATTGTGGATAACAGTTGGGAGAAAGTTGAGCGAGACTTTATTTCAACGGGTGCTGAGGAAACCCCTTTCATCACTGTGAAAGACAATGTATTCCTACAACAGTGTGACTGTGGCAACACTTTTGCTTCTTATGTAACTATGAACGGTTCCCGACGCTGGTTTCATGAGGAACTTTTGAATAATAGTCGTTGCCCAGTGAGTGAAGAAGTGCTAGAATGCTTGCTCATCAATGATCATATCAATTCAACAGATTCAAACCTTTTGCCGTACGAATCTCTAAACTTGTTGTGTGACTCTCAAGTCTACATGTGTTTGAAGGGTGTGAGTGAAGTTGGTGTTGATAGTGAGGCTGATGATGATGTAGTGCCAGGACGACCTCAACTCCCAAATAGACTTCGCGTTCTAGCCTACTTCATTGCTGCCATGGGGATGTTCATTATAGTATCGTTAATTATTACAATGTGCGTATTTCTGTGTCGAAGAAAAACTCCCAAAAAGAAATCGCCACCGGATAGTCCACTCCAAGATTTGGAGCATGCTCAAGGAAAGAAGACTGCAATGTCAAAGTCACTAAGTGGAGGAGAATATGCTGATATTGTGTTCAAGCACCAGAACGGCTCTGGACGACCACGCTCTATGCTACTTGAAGATGTAGAGATGGAAGACAAAGGGGTTCAAACTATGCCAACAGAGCTCAGCAGTGAAGTATTGGAAGGACTTCGTGAGAAGTTGTCAAGACCAGATTCCTTTTGGGATGCGAAAGAGACCATTGATCATTTATATGATTTAATTCAAGTGAAAGAATTGAATTCCGGGATGTCAAGTCCACCTGATGTCACAATGTGTAATAATGGACAGTCAACAACAGCATCAACAGCACGTCTACTTCCCTCAACATCTTCTTCCCCAGTAGCGCAAGTAACGTCTGCTGGAGTGAGTGTATCAATAGGAGGCTCCGACTCAAATATTTTGCAAACCATCAACACTTCCACTAGTACGGAATCTAGCCCTGTGAGTGAGACCCCACCACCCCTCCCATCAACTTCCCCTCCATCAGGAGTACCGCAAATTACAAGATATGCTCAGATACGAAACAAAGCCAAGACTGCGCCACTGTGTGAATATGCGGATCCTTCCGACTCTTCTATGCACATTTACTCTGAGCTCACCCCACACCTCCAACCCAATTCTGCAGGGCCAAAACTTACAGCGTCCTCATCAAACGGCAAAATTGCTAGTCCACTTCATCGTTCTCAAAGTAGTGACAAGTCACCCATAAAAAGCAAATTTATTGGAGGACCCAGAAGTCCGTACCACAATGGGCCTATACTTTGTGAGTACACTGAACCGAAAGATGTTCAATCCCATGTGTATGCAGAGTTATCAAATAGTTCTTCTCAAACTAAGCCGCAAGTATCGAAATCTGTGACGTCGTCACCTGTAAAAACCAGCAGCGTGAAGCCAAAGCAGCCCCTTCTTCTATCTCACTCTAATACTATCACAATTGCTGTACCTCCGCCACCAATCAGTATCCCACATTCTAACAGTTTTCACAGCTCACCAAGACTGCTAAGAAAATTGAGAGAGAATGAACTGTCTTCCTCAAATCCTGCAATTGCATCACAAGTCTCTACACCAGTAAAAATTATTCATGTGAATGATTTGGAAAGCTCCATTTCCAAAACCAGGCTGTCATCCGATAAACTCAAGCGCTCACAATCGAATGCAGATGCCACCTGTAGCACAAGAACTAACTTGATGACTGATCCTTGCGGAAATGGAATCAGCAAAAATGACACACAAAAGCGTCCATTACCGTCCATTCCTTCGTGGCCAAATCAAAATGAAGCCAAAAGTCAACTTTAATAATATGAAAATTTTCACGTAAAAGTGACTCAAGGTCGTCATTGACTTAAAAATGCAATTTTAAAACTTTATCATCCTAAGCTTTTACAACCTTGTATTAAATAAAATATATATTATTAATATAATGTTCACCTATATCGCACATGTTAACTGTGTTGTACAGCACTCTAGAGTTTTAAACAACGGCGACAATGTTAGTTAAAAGCTCCTAAAATTATTTTAGAACCTGTGTTATATTCTGTTTATGTTCGAAACCGCACTTATTGATTGTTAAGATGTTAACCGGATTTGATGTTTTTGTGACAAAATACATATTCTCAATTCCATGATGATGATGATGTTACAAGCATCATCATATTTATGACAATGGTGATCGAGTCAAATATATAATTTATAAATCTGTATGAAATATATATTAGTATATATGTACTGTATCATGTATCTATGATTTTCCATAAATACCTATATATTGTACTACTGCCAGAATAAAGAATGAATTACACCGAAACCCCAAAAACCTCAAACCATTCTCATTATTTCCTGTCATTAAACAGAATTCAATTTTGTGAAGTCTATAAATATTAATAGAGGAAGACCAACAAGCAGCATGTTTAGTATTCTAAATAGAACTTTGCGATCAAATTTGCATTATGGAAAACCTTCCATGACTGACGACGGCAAAGAATCTGTTTTTCTAAATCAAAGTAGGGTCTTAACAAACCACAAAACAGATTTATTGTGTACATATTATGGACACCAATTCTTATGAAAGACAGACGAGGGTAAAATGAGAAATGATTTAATCACGCTTTACATGTCATAAAAATGTATTGTTCAGTCTATTCTTCAAGTCTTAAATTTTAAAAGCTCGGTGACATCGCTTGAAGACTATTGATGCAACGGTAAAAGTCAATTTAAAACGTCTATATTTTAAATTTGCATCAATTACAGTAGGTTAATTTTGGCAAACGGGCTGATCAACTGGTATTACTTTTATTAAACAGAAGGTCGGAGTCATAGGAATTACAACAAATTACCTTTATGAGATAATAAACCTCAAAGGATTCTCTGTATTAATTCCAATTGACATGAATTTGCATCCGCAAGCGAAAAAAAAGATTTCACTCGTGAGCTCAAAATGATCCCACTGCATATTCATGATATGTTTCAACGCTCTGGCATTTTTACGACTGTTGCTGATCCTCACACTTTTGTACCCCTTCTATCAGTATTCTGTCAGTGCCCCACTACAATATTGCAGCGTTTCAAAATTTTCAATGTAAATCTGTTTGACTGATTTATGTGTTATTTCAAAATAAACTTGTGTCAACAACATTACTGTACGCTCATAGCCATAGCGTAAGTACGTATACCTGGACACCAACCCACATCTGGCTCCAATCAATGTACTATTTTGATTCTTCACAAAAACTCCGTTCCGATTCCGGAACCAAATCTGCTGAGCTAGACGTTATTCAATTGTGGAGGAAGTGTTCAGTTAAAACCAAGCAAGCGAATCTCCTTTTCTTCTAAATCCTTCGTAAGAAAAATGATTGCGTAAGAATGCCAAGATCATGTAACCCATTTGACGCCATTTGAAGTCTCATTTTACAAATTTAATTTATTGATGTGATATATGATCCTAATTGCTCCCGTTGATTTCGAAATTTCAAGATCTCTATTACATTTTAGATCGATACAGGGACAGGTAATTGCTTAGGAATAGAATGTCAAACGTTCAGATTGCCATTACTCAAAAACAAACTTCACTTCTTACATTTCATATCCCATGCTTAGTACGGATGGATCTCCAAACAAATGGATCATCTCACATATTATTGTACAGTTTACAACTCTTTTGATTAGGCCCAGTTTTCATAAAAAAACGTAAATGTTATGTTATGTTATAACTCTTCCTGTGAATGTAACTGAAGTTCTTCCCTACATTTTCCCACAGTCCCGCATGTTTGTACGGATACCAAAAGACATCATGTATTTTCTCACAAGCTGTTTGAGAATGACTAGAAAAACAAACTTTGTTCGACAGACGTGATACAAAATCCATGCTGTCGGTTTCATTTATGGGGTTGACTTGAAAGAATAGATTCTCCGACAGGAAGGATGAAGCGTAAAGTTTTTGTTTCTGAATGTTGCTCCTCCGCTTGGCATTATTGTTACAAATGAAACGCAACGGTGTTTTCATAGTTTCAAAAAAAACATTGATGTTTTAGCCATATCCACTTTGTTGTTTTCTACCTTTAAGACGGCGTATGAAGACACGGATGTCTCAATTTGTGAACAAGTTTGTCATAAACATTTTTCCATTTGTTTTTTATAATCCAATCCAATAGGTAGATTATGACATACTTTCCGCTAATTGTAATAGCAGATTAGGAAAGCCTACAACATCATTATTAAAACCAAGTCAGCCACAATAGAAATGTGATGCGATAACTATTCCATTAACATGTTCATTTGCCGAGGAGTATGCAACTCGTTAACCTCACTACGGCATGTTTGTGGCATTGCATGTGTTGCTATGAATGAAGACATGAAAATGTTTAGGAAATGAAAAAAAATACACTCAACGTTCACTAACCCAACCAACCACAAACAATTATGTCAGGCAAAATCTGAGAATTCTAGTATCATATGGAAAGTGGTAATGGATGAGACGAGTCGGCTGGAAAGATAATATTTCAATTTGATGAGGTTTACCAACCTGTACGTTTCGACAGGTGGTCACCGTTCATATGGATTCATGACTTTGGTGAGGTATGTAATGGGAGATTCTGATACCGAAAATCATATGAAATTCAAGAGGATTGTTGAGTGGCTAAGGAAATATAAGCAGGATAATAATATATAAATGCTGTCATACCTTAATGGAACAATACCATCGAGAGCCTCCTGAACTCCTGGGAAATATTCTAATCCTATTCCTTTAGCAAAGAGGGCATGATGCTTGAGGCATATGTCAATCATTTTCTCATCACAAACACTTGCCTCCAGGGAAGTCTCTACTTCTTCGACTAAAAAAGGTTAAAAGAGGCATCACGACTATTAGACACATTGTCATAAAACAATTGTTTTGTCAACCATCTTAATTGTGCTGGGGCTGGCACGCAAATGGTTTTTTTATCAAAGAGTGATGAAAAAGTAGAGATGGAAACACATACCGGATACTGGAGGAAGGACGAGATCATTTTTTATTAGCTCATGTGCACAAAAACCACCCAAATAGGCCAACTCCATTTCAAGACGGGCTAACCCAAAACATTCCTTCCATTCGAAGCCAGTGATGAGACAACGGAAGCCAAAGTAATGCTGCTTATCCGCTCTTGCATAATCAGATGCAGTTTCCAATGAGAATAAAACTTCATTTCCTGCATTTTTTTCAAGTAGTAAAAAATAACATGAAATATTTAGTGGTGATTGGCTTTTTTGGAGTTTTTAAATTGCCTTTTAGGATCGAAGAGGCATTGATGAAATTACCTGGCAATATTACTGCTCTCTTTGGCCAATTTTCACTACCCGTAAATCTTTCCATTATTGGAATGTATGAAAATAAGCAATGTGGATCATCTGTTGATGGCCCATCCACTGGACTTGCCACTGTTGGGCGAACAAGATTGTTAAGAGTTTCTGGCGGTTGGGGCGGTCGAGGAATTTGTGTAGGAGGAATGCTAGCTGCTACTGGACTAACGGTGGTTGTCATCATAGCTCCATATGGTACATACATTCTAACACTATCCTCGGCCTGAGCTGTACTACATCTTGGGTCAAATTCAACTGTCATCAGTTGAACCGATGGTGGAAATTTTACTCTAAAATGTGTCAAAAGGTAAATTGAGAAATTGCCAATAATTACATTTTTGCATAAAGTGGGAAAAGTTTTGCATGAAAAAAAGGCATAGTATCTGCAAAATCAGTGTTTAAATGCAAATGATGATAAGCATGTTATGCAAAAATGCTGTGAATAAATGATAGACAAACCCTTAAGGGTTTGCTAATGTGTTGCAAGCGACTTGACCTGCATAATATATATATGGAAGAATACATTAATATAAATAGAACTGTAGGATTTTGACATAATTTCTTATAAACATAAGTTTTACATTGATAGGTCACTATTTTTAGCATAGTTATAATTTTAAACTTAAGTTTCGCGATTACAAGAATCAAGGCAATAGTGACGTGAAAATGAAAATCAAAAGCAAAATCAACACAAAGGGAGCAGTTTAAAAATTTATTGTTTCGAAGCAGGTTAACAAGATACAGAGCTATAGATGCGTCATAAATGCAGCTATTGCCTGCGTTCGAAAACTTTTACAAATGCATTTGCAAATAATAAGGGTATAACAACGTACAATAAGCCGTACCGAGTAAGTTAGTAGAGCTAACTATTAACTACTTATATACTTAAAGCTTTGAATTTTAAAACAATACATCAGGTACAAAGTGAATTGAGTGAAAATATTGTGCAAAATTTTATCACAACATTAAGTATAAATAAATAATATAATATACTAAACTAAACTAAAGATAACACTCCTAGACAGAGTGAACCTATGAAGATAAAAATAGTTGCAATAAATTATAGAATGCAAAAGTAAATCTATTACTAAAATATTGACTAGCTTGCTTGAATATAACGGTGCAGATGTGACTAGCAAGAGTTTTTGAAGAATCTCACTTATAATGCGCAATGACTGCAGGCTTATAAGGATGTTCTGTTTCCACCCATGAATAAAAAGTTCCTGGATTACTGAGCTCTGGCACAAAACATTTTCGAAACAAGTTCTCCTTGTCATCAATTGCGTCCTTTTTTGAAGATAACATTTTGTTGTTCAAGTCAGTAACTGGTGGTAATAGTAGGCTGATCAACTGAAGCATTTCCACAGAGCTCTAATAAAGCATGCAATTTTTTTTAACAATTCACATGTCATATCTTAAATATTTGAATATTGTAAAAAAAACGGGTTAAAATAGTTGATAAATATTGGTTCTTACTCGTGGATCTGACATGGCAAGATGGGGTAAATGGGCAAGAAGCGAAGGTAACAAAGTCGTAACAAGGGAACTCGATGATAGCTCCGAAATTTTATCTGGAGTAGTAGTATTTTCCATGGTTCTTTTAGCATTTTCAAAGACGGCTGTACAAGCCCTGAGTGCACACTTTCTTGCTTGCATTTCTGCAACGGCTTTAGCTTTTTGACGAGCATCAGAGTCATCGGGATTCCTATGTAATTATTTGACTCACATGATTTTTAATCTATCAAAGGTTAAGTAACCGGATTTACCAAACTGCTTGGCTACTTACCGAAAGTACAACAAATGAGGTATTTGTCCCCGAATTTGATTGGTGCCATTGAAACTCAAAGGGCATGAACTAAATGTGAAAGTCGTTCCGTCTGGACAACGAAGTACTGACACACCTCCATCACCGTTACATGTTCGGCCACCATGATTTTTCAGACGAATGGCGTACTTGATTCCAGGCTTGATTGGAATCGGTTTTGGAAACCGTATTTCAGATATGTCACCAATACATTCATCCGAATCAAAAGTACCCCTCGCAATTTCGATTGCAGTCCATTTGGGATTGGGTTGATCACAGTTTGCAATTGTCAATTCATCAACCTATTTTGCAACACACAGCAAAAAAAATTCAAATCTGTACACAAGAAAATAAAAGAAGTATTTAAAATTGTTGGCTTAGTTACCGATACCTCCTGAAAGAGTTCCACTTCATACTCATACGTTCCTGTCCCAGAATAAATGCAGCAACCAAATATGGAAACACCTGGTTGATCTACTGTGAAACAAACTGCATCCGGTGATCCATTCCCAGTATTCCATGTTCTACTTTGGTTAGTGCGTGTAAACCTGCATGGTGTGGCTACAATTATCTGGCCAATCACGCTTTCCAATTCAGCCTAATACATAATATAAAGTATGTCTAGCATTGTACAATTTGTCAATTTAAATTTTAAAAAAATACAATTAAAAGTCATTACATAAACTCCTGACGCATGTGACACAAGTTCTTCCATCAACTTTGCGAGGAGAAGTGAAGAGTTGTGTATGAGAACTCGAATAGATTCATACTTTGCGGACTCATCCATATTGATAATTGTTAACAGGTTTTGCATAACTTCCCAAAAACTCCAGGAAGGTTTAACAAACCCTTCCACATCATTTCTAGACGCCATCTGTCCAACTAATACTCGGTTATTAGCTGGTTGTTTCAATTTTCCTCCTTCCGTGTTGGTAACAAATGTTAGCTATAAAAAGGATAGCAGTGAAGGATAAAGTTTTTTATTGCATTTAACTATATTTTTTTTACGTTGGACCAATAAATTTCATAGTATCTTACGCATGTGTCGTCAGGACTTTGCTTGACGATAGAGCTAAGCACAGGGAAAATCCCCAAAAGTTGACCACGGCACCGACACAAAGCTCCAACAACTGAGCCAAGCATCCTCGCATACTTTGGACCATGCTCCAAGTAAAGGTACATGAAATTAGCAAGGCATTCCCACTTAAGTACTGAAGTAGGATAAAAAACTTGGAAACAATGTTCAAATGTATTGCAGCATTGATTCACAATTTCTTCTTTAGCGGTTTTAATCTTTGAATCCTCCGTATCTAAAACAGAACAAAATTTTTGTGTGAGATGCGGGATGTTTATAATTTTACGAATTCTTTGCTACTTACCGTTTTGGGCCGAAATCATGTTATGCAGCATTACTCGAACATCTGCGATTGCTTCAGCCATTGATAAAT
This sequence comes from Orchesella flavescens, assembly GCA_964034955.1. NCBI lineage: Eukaryota > Metazoa > Arthropoda > Collembola > Entomobryomorpha > Orchesellidae > Orchesella > Orchesella flavescens. The sequence goes on from OZ035953.1 coordinate 31,158,418, forward strand.
TTTCCATTTGCCCAAGACGCCCACATCCTACCAAACCATGAAACAGTAACGTAATGGTTATCAAAGCTGTATCTTGAAAACAATGTTTACAGTAGAAACGAAACTGCAATAGTTACCTTTATAGGGATATATCTGATTAATACTAAATTCTATCAAGCGTAGACAAGAGCAGGTAACAGTTTTCATCAAATTTGCCGTAAATGCGTCTTTTATTTCTCCAGGCATTGATTGTATTTCATCCCAACACCAGCGTATCAAAGACATTAAAACTTGCACACTCCCCTAAAAAATTTAATACAATCATCATGCTTATCAATTAACTCAACGTAAAAACAAACATTGATCCCACACTGGTATTTATGCACTCACTGGAGTAAAATTGGAAACAAAGTCGTTTGTCAGAAGGTATGCAGGTTCATGTGATTGCTTCGATTTCGTCCCTGCCGAGCAACTATCTGATGTCATCAATCTGTATAAAACTTGAGGTATTTGGCCAGCATTCACATCCGTTCCATTATTTGATTTCTTTGAAGATTTGAAACTGAATGTAACCCTAAAAGACAATCAATTTAACGTTTAAAATCGTAAAAATCCAAGACATCCTCTAGTGCCATTATGATTACAATGTTTAATAATACTAACTGATCATCTGTAGAAACTGTGCTTTGTCCACTAGATCCACAATCGCTGGATGGTCCACTAATGTGTGCCCAAGCAACATACCAACGACCAGCTTGAAGAGGGACTGGATCTTCAAACATCATCCTATATTTCTGACGAGGACCACAATCATAAGGTATTTCTTCCGTTTCTGCCAACAATTCACCATCGCCTTCGACTTCCCCTCCTTCCGGACCAATGTCAAAAGCTTTTATCTTGGCACAGTATTCTCCCCTTCCCCCAAACAGACCAAATCCTCCCAACAGAATGTCTGCATCACAAGAGAATCTTATTGCTTCAATAGAATGGCCAGAGTAACCCCAGCCCCCACCATGACTCTCGAACCGACACACGGCCGAGTAGTCATCACGACTATACATTTTTGCCAACACAGGCACAGCCCCTTGTTCTTCATGATGAACTGCGAGACCCTGAATGTGAGCTGCAATAAGGGTATCCATACAGGCAAGCATACTCGCTCCAGCTTGCCACCTTTCCAAGGTGGAATTTGGTGCGATGGGTATTGCATAAGGTGGTTTCATAAGACACATATTGGCTTCCACATGAGAATTTCGAACTGCTGACGCAATGACATTGTAACACTTCATTGTATGCTTTCTCCATTCAAAGGCCCACAGAAAATCATAAATTGGATCTAGAGTAGCGGCACTAGTCGGCAGTTGGATGTTATTTTCTCCTTCAAAATATGAACAGGAGCCATCCCTTCTGTTTATCATTATAACGGTGGCTGTCTTTCCCGTGCTGAGTGGTGGTATGATCACTGTATTATTCAAAAGCATTACACAGTTTAATACCTTGAGTGCACTCTACATTTTATCGTTAGATTTACTCTGAAAGATTTTTTTTGGTTACGTACTAATTGAAGAAGAATTTGCCGTTACGGTTGACTTCTTCAAAATCTTTTGACTAATTAAACTGGCTTCCAGTCTTACGAAAGTAGAGTCTCCAGTAGCACCTACCCATGTTACCCGTCTGCCATATTTTGCTCCGACATTTTGAACTGCGCTCATTTTTGAAAACCATAATGGATCTACATCACTTCCTTCAGGAGTTCTTGCTAATTGCCCCTTCTGTAATTATTATGTGACTTTGTAATGAAACCTTTGGTGCTGCGATTTAAAGTTTCAATATTTAGTGAGCGCTTACACTTACCGCATGGGCACCACAAGTATAGACTACCCCATTTGAGTCAAGAGCCACTGAATGGTAACTTCCTGCAGCTATTTGTATTATCTTTAAATTTACTTCTGGAAATCTGACTTTTACTGGTGTATGACGAGGAGCCAGGTCACCAAGACCTAACTGCCCGAATGAGTTACTTCCACAGACAAACACGGAACCCTTGGCATCCATAAAAACTGCAATGAAATTTCAAAAAGTGATAACGTTATAATATGCAACATGTAACATTAATCTGCAGTTTTAATTTTGCTATTGGAAAAATTACTGACCAGAGTGATGCAGTCCGCAAGCAATTTGTGTAATGGTATGTGATGTCGGAAGACTAAGGCGACATGGTGGAAATGACGTCATGGAATTTTCTTTATCTAAATTTTTCAAGTCGTTCAAATTATATAATTTTAAAGTACCCGTCTACTTGGTAGGAGTGAATTCACAGAAATATAATGAGCGCTTCTCTTACTTTTAGGCTTCGATGATTTACCGGAAGATGAGCCTGATTTCCCACCCCCACTACGTCTATCTTGGGATTCTTCATGAGGAAGTACGCGATCTTTAGAAATATCGGTTCAAATTCAGACACAGTGATGAAAAATATGGTTGTTTAATAAGTATAAGTTTATGAATTTCAAATACCTTCTTCTAAATTAATGAGATCAGCCACTGCAGGATCTGCAGCTCTTTGAGGATCCATGACTAAATAGTCTTGATCCTCTATACCTTCTCTTGCACACGTTCTACAAGAACCACATTCCGCACAACCAGCATCACCAACTCCGCATCCACACTCCCTATGATTTTATCGAATTTATTAATGAATTGTGAGAAAACTTTTTAGAAACTGTGATTTGAAATCATAACTGAAAACAACTTACTGTCCAGGGTTTCGGTCAGGTCTTAGTGCGGATATACAGGCACTACCATATCCTGTACATTCTCTGCATACTGTACAAACCATGCATTGTTCATGCTTCCAACGATGTGACCCTGCTGGGCACATACCCTCTTGCTCAGGAGGTGGACCACCAGTACTGCTGCTGGGTACGGCACCATCCTCCCATTCCCCATCATCTTCCTCCAACACATCAGTTCCATCTGCTTCATCAGTAATTGAGCATAAGCATTTCACTTTCATTCAGAATCCGAGGAAAGGTACTTTAGAGATACTTTTTTAAGTGGTGCTATTCTACTAACCTTCTTTTAACTGCAGATAGCTTCTGCCACACTGACCCCGATTGTTAATACCCATTGTGTAAACTTTCCCATCCCCAGTTAAGATTACACTATGAGCTTTGCCCATGGCTATTTGTGTAACAAAAACTCCTCGAAGCCCAAGAAGATAACCACTTGCTGAATCACAGTGGGCCGTGTCTTTTCCATACATATATACATCTCCACTCCTAGTAACAAATGCGGAGGTGCCATTGTTACAAGCAACAAAAGTGATATCATGTCCATCCATGCGTATCACTTTCTTAGGTTTGGATGCTTTGGCTACTCTACGTATTTTAGCTGTAATTCAAATTTAAAAACACAATTCAAGTAAGCCTTATTGTGATTTAACCCATTTAATTGGATGTGAAAGGTTTATAAATATTACCCTGATCTCCATCCTCCCCACGTTTTGGAGTTCCTACAAAGTACGCTGTTCCATCTTCAGTTAACAAAAGAGAATGAATGCCTTCATGGCCTACTGCACACTGAATAAACCGAGGACATTTGCTTAGACCTAATTCAAGCCACTTAGAACATTTTGCTAGTCCTGACTTCTGTCCAAGACTGGCACCTTTTCCACAGTACATAATCTATAAGGGAAAAGCAAAATGAATACATACGAGAAAATCCTTCAAAAATTATTATAAAGAAGTAAATGTAAACATTTCATACTCGTCCATGTTGAGTTCTTAACAAGGCAAAATCTTTCCCAGTTGTTACAGTTACAACGTCTTCATCAACCCCTGTTGCAACCGGCCTTAAATGCGTATCATTATCCCATGGGCATGGGCCAGCAATCTCTATAGATTTTCGGACTAAGCGTAAGTTAATCTCAAAAAAGGATTCCAGCGAAGCTGCACTTGAATCAATCCATACTGTCCTTGCCATAAAGCCATCCTAGAAAGTTCAATAACTCATGTAAGCTAATTTTAAATGAACTCTTGTTTTAAGCTCTGGCTGTATAATGAATGCCAAGCTATACCTCTCTTGCAGGAACTATTGCACCAATTGATACTCCATCAGAAAACATGGCACAATTCACATCTTCAACGACTTTCACAGTTCCTACAATTTCAAACGTCGCTTGGTCCAGTATTAAAAGCATGTAATTTGGATTGTTCATCAATCGACAAAACAATTTTCCCTAGAAATTAAAATTAATTTTTAAAAGTATTTCATTTTCAAAGTCTTAATTTTATTAAAGTTTGCTCAATCTAATTATAAGTAGAGACATACGCTTGCCCAACCAATCCAAACTTTCTCTGATGTATGGAACGAGTTATTATAAGCGTAAATTTTTCCTTTTTCAGTTCCGAAGCAACCGGATCCGATTTTGTACAGGCCTCTTGAACAGTGAAGAAACAGGTACCTACCGTCTGTAGCTAAAGATTTTGCACTGAACACAGAACCTGGTGGATCTAATAATAAACAATGAATCATCATCATACATATTTTAATCATGCATTATTAGCATCTTTCGATTTCGTCAGTTTTTTGAAAGGGATTACCTGATGGGAATGATAATGTAAATGAGTCAACACATGAATTTACTGGAATTCCTTGATTCAGCCATTGTGGAAGAATAGGTCTACCGACTAGGACTGCCTGAGCACTACGTTGAACCGATTTTAATATATTTGGATTCTGAAACAAGTTATAACAATCAGCATGTTAACATCATCCAGGGGTTACCATCAGTTATGTATGAATATTATGATATACTTGGTTTTAGTGCATTGAACTTACTTTAAGTTTCTGACTAGCCAACTTGCGGGGACACATAAATAATGACGCTATTGCTTGGAACATTGACTTTGTTTCCCCTCTCGCAATTGCAAGACTAATTAAGCATGCGGTAGCAACGGATGTTAATGAATTAAATGCAGTCGATGAGCTGCTACAGCTTGGAGCATCATCGTCTTCGTGTTTGGATAAAATCAGTAACACAGAGAACATAGAATCTATGAAAATACAAAGAACATCAATTATCTTATTCAGTACGTCTTATTACAAAAATTATAGTTCTTTAATTTTAGCTTACCAATTACTGCAATTGGTTCCTTCTTTAAGCTTTGCGGATGTTGACCTTCAAGGATATTAAGTAGCGCCATAAGTGCTTTCACACAAAGCCCTGTGTGTACCGTGTGACTTTCTTGTATTAACTGAAAAACAGTTTCCAGTCCGAGTCCAACAATCTAACAAATGAATCCAAATATACGATAAAAATGAGTTGAAATAAAATCTTGATGCTTCTAATTCAAAAAATCCACATTTTTCACTTTGAGTTTAACAAACCTTAGGTACAGGGACAGGAGAGGGCAATCTTTCTCCAGCATTGTCATTTTCAGTATCAGTATCTTCCAAAGGAATAAGCCACTTACGGGAGGCATCAGCAAAATTAAACTCTAAAACAACCTACAAAGAGTTCAAGGATAAGCTATACTATTCTTTCACAAGAATTAGAATGTTAAAGACATCCCATTTTATGCATGGTTAGATTTATATAATGGTTCTAAAACTTAAATCATGCTTACTTGTCTAACGCTTGCATAAGCAGCAAATATGGATGAATTTCCTAAAATTTCAATAATAGGGGTTGTAAGGGGTAGACTAGTAGTTATTGAGCTGGTCTGCGAGAGTCAAAGATCATAAGAAACATTAGTCAGCATGAACCGGCTCATAACCTTTTCTCTTTCGGGTTTTAATTAGTTAGCAATCTGCATTACCACCAGTATTTTAGGTTTCTGCTTCCCCTTCGCCCTCTGTGACCTGTCTCTTTTCTGATTTTGCTTACGCTCATTTTTCTTCAAATGGTAGACACGGTAAAGGGAGTGGAAATTTCTCGTCAGCTCCACCACATCGACCTCTTCGACTGGCATACCTGCTGTGTTCCTACATGTAAATTATAGTTTTAAGACACCGGAACTTTACTTTTATGTACGTAGATCGAGCACAGAACCAGTCAAAATTATTACTTGTACCAGTTATCGGAGTTCAGCGGTTCTCATTTTGTTATTTCAGTCCTACTTCTTGCCAGATGTTGTGATAAGCATCCTGCTGTAGTCTATTGGAATTCGTTGCCTGTATAAATAAGGGATTATTGCGGAGGGTTATTAATTACAAACACAACGTTCAAACTTGTACGCAATAAGATTTAACAGAACGGATATACGCAGATACAAAGCTCGGGCTCTTATGCGTAGTTACGGTACCTTTTTAAAACTGTTTGTATTAATAACATGATTAAACTTGATCTAACGTGAATTTAGTCTCTTACCTTCAACAAACTTTCATTTTTCGTCTTGAGGTTATAATGCCGGTAAAATCCTTACTGCAGATTGAAATTTCATGGAATCGGCTCTAATTTCCCTGTTCTGTCACCTGCGCAAAAACAACTTTTTGTGAACAATTTTTTTACTTAAATAGTACTGCTACTGGTTTATTTTATGTTTTAGATTATTACCACAAATTGTAGATCGTGTCAAAACGAAGTTTAAACGACCATGAAGCGAAAAAACAAGTAATTTTTATATAATGAAATTCAATCATGAGGTAAGCTTTAAACGGGGAAAATACTGTGTGCGGAGTATGTGTACTCGTTGTCCAGACTAGAATAAAAACGACGGAATCTTTGATTCCAGCTTTCTTCGCATACTTTCCCGTGCGCCGTATTGGAAATCTGGAAAAGCAGGCGAGTGAAAGAAAACATGGGCTTACAATCGATCGTATCATGTTAAAGAAAAACTTGGGCTGTGAAAAGAGCATACTCCACAGCAAGCCTTGAAGCATACATAAAATACACTAGCTGAACACACAAAACATTGGCTAGAGCTTAACTCTCCATCTCTTTGTTTTAAAGTTAACGGTTGTCACAACTTTCTGAGCTACAAATTCTTTTATTAATCGTTTACAGTCGTTAAGATGTGTATTTATGTTTTTTATTTCCATACACTCTTGCATTCAAGTATTCCAAATTCCAATAAATTTTGCACTTTGCATAAAGTTTGTTGAAATAGTGCACCCATTAGTCGGATTAGTTACCATAATTAATGGCATTAATAACATCCTATTGACTTTCCACACTCAACTTGCAGATTTTCAGTTCATGGTTAACCATTTGAATAAGTACTTCCGGACAAAAAAATTACTAACCAGAAATTTTCTCATTAATTCTCATTGTACTCGGATCGGAAACCAATCAACGGAGATACTTGCCAATCATTTTATCTGTGAAACAAACTTTTGAGTGAAGTTTCGAAATTTAAAATAGAATTAATAAAAATATTCAGAGATTCAAGAAACTTCGATTGTGGATGTCGCTGCTTGCGGTGGCTCACAGATCATATTATCTGTCGTAAATCATTTTTCATAAAATAAATAATATAACCCGGCTTGGTCAAATTTTAGCTAATGTAAACCTGACAATTCGAGATGTAATAATGGACCTTTAAATCTAGGGCTGGTGTCAACGGTCACGATGGGGTTATCAATGTATCATTTATCTACACTCAGCAGTAGCATCATTTTTATGTACAACACCCATACTTTCATGTGGAAAGTATTCTTGACTTTTGACCCGGTTTTAATGAACCCACTACGTCTGCCTTAACACTTCTTGAAGACGTGTGTGGAAGATACACATTCGTGAAAAAATCAGAAAATCTAATATTTTAATCTTATCATGGTTACAGGTCACGCTAGGGTTAACAAAAGTTTCGAAAATTGTATCACTGATCTACTCTTACCATTAGCTTCATTTTGACACATCACAACTCATGCCTTGTTATGAAAACATATTTGACCTCGACCTTTGATCCGGTTCCTGATAACCGATTATGCCCATCTTAGAACTTAAAGTCAGCTTTGATCTTAGGTATCTATTACCGCAATCAGAATTCAAAAATGTTCACCCGTTCAAAAGTTATGCTTCCCCCGGGCAGACAGACGACGCACGACGAACAGAGTGAGGCACTGTGAGAATTGGCTCTAAACTACCGACTCAAGTTTTTATTTAATTCATTCTTACTACTGAATTTCACTTAACACTAACTCTAGAACATTTTTTATCGTTATTTACAATACTTGTATTCAATGTTTACTAAAAAATCTTTACTCTAATTTCATTCCTATATTCAATAAATTTCTTTTACGTTTTACAAAATTCGTGAGGAGGGGTATCACACGGTCGCTCAGGGGCTGCTAGTTCATATTTTGAGCTTTGTATGTTCTATTGACATTATTCTTTCTCCATGTAGACATAGAGGGTTGTCAGAAAATATTAGGGAATCTATATCAGCTGTGTTGCTAGTTTATAGGGCTTGCAATGTAGAAGCAAGCAACTGCCTAACTCAAGTGGTTTATTTTCCTCTTGGCCTCAAGCCTTTTTTCCGGGTAAGGTAAATTGTCAAGTATTTGTGTTCCTGGAAATTGCTATGGTTCGTGCTACATTAAGTTATAATCAAGTTTGCAACTCTGCATCTTAGTTTGACTTGTAGGCGAGCACTAGGCTGTATACCGTCGGCAGTTATGAAACCTGTGTTCTAACGTATGAAAATACAATCAACTGGAAAGTAACATCACAATATATATTATGTAGTTACAGTTTGGAGTGGTTGGATACTATTTCGTCCAAATCAGTGTTCGGTAACCATATCGTTAATAATCACCAAGCTACAAGCAATCTTGATCTTCCAACCAACAAATTAAGACGTGACGCACTATACTCTTATTGAGATAATGGTAAGTCACTTCATTCTTTTTTATATCATTAACTATTTTAAGATTGCAAGACCCTTAATGACTCCATTTTAAATACTTTTTAATAACAGGACTCATCAGAAGCTGATACCGAAATGACCTCTCCGTCCACCCGTAGGTCAACTAGAAAAGCTACTGCCGAAAGCAAGAGTAAAGAGAGCGCCTCCAAAGTGGAGGACAATAAACAGGAAAGTTCTCAACCGCCACGAGTTGCAAGACGAGCTAACATTTCCTCTGTGCCAATGTATATCTCAGACCCATTGATACTTGTCATGTCATGAATTGTTGTAAATTGTAACGAAGCAAACGTTACAAATTTTTATGAAATGCATGTGTAGGACTGACAAGGAAATGATGGAAGCAGTACTGAAGAGTCAGACGGATCTGACTGCAAAACAGAAGAAGGATGTTGTGGATACGTTTCGAAACTGTGATCGGAATGGGAACGGTTCAATCGCTACAACTGATTTAAAGGTATGATATGATTCTACTTTATCTATGAATATTATAAGTAATTCTTAATATGAAATTCAAGAAGCTAAATTATAGGTATGAAATTTGCAGGTTGCACTTCGAGCATTGGGTTTCGAACCACGGAAGAATGATCTAAAGAAGATACTAGATAAAGTGGATAAAAGTAACTCAGGTAACGATCCCATTTTAATTCAAACAAATTAACAGTTATTGAATTGGATTATAATACTAATTAATATAATTAAATTATTTTCGTATAATACAGGTCGTCTTAACTTCAACGAGTTTCTGACTGTTATTGAAATGAAATTAGCAGAGAAGGACAGCAAGGATGAAATCCAAAAGGCATTCAATCTATTTGATAAGGATCACACAGGGCTAATCACATTTCAGAATCTGAAGCAGATCGCAAGTGAGCTCGGAGAAGAGCTAAATGATGAGGAAATTCTGGTAAGTTTATTTTAGTCAATACGAACGGATAACCTATAACATTGTAGTAGTTTATCAATCTCTGTCAATGTGTATTAATGTTTTATGCATTTTGCTCATAGGAAATGATAACTGAAGCTGATGCCGATGGGGATGGAGCTGTTAATCAGGATGAATTCTTCCGAATTATGAAGAAAACTAGTCTCTATTAATCGTTCTTCTGAAAGTCCATTTTATGGTTATACATTAACGTATTGAAAGTTTACTCATTATATCGCCAGTATGTTACTTGCTTAAATGTTTACTTAGATCTCAATACTTGTGTGTACTCGTATTTATCGGTTATTATTGTACAAAAAATGGCAATCAGATCTTTCAATGAATGTTATCTATCAATTGACGTAAATTAGGATAAACTGATTTTTCTATTTCCTTTTGTATTATACTATGCTGCATTTTCTCTCAGCTTTTATGAATTGAACATTAACTCTGTAAAATATTAAAGCCAAAAAGTATCAATGAAACTACGCACGTTTCAAATGTACAACAGTTAATGTAATATTAATGATTTTATTTACTCGCACAGACTTATTTATTTCACACTTGATTTAATCGAAAATATGAATGTGTACAAGACTTGAACTTTTAAAGTTGATAAATTTTGTGTCCAGTAGCGTAGTTGCCGTTTTACTATAAAATTACACACAAACACACATATTTGGCACAACTTACAACTAGCTGTTTAGTACCGTTTTGTGATTGTAAATATTTGAAGATATGGTAACTAAAGAAGAATATATCAGTTAAAATATGCTTGTGTATGTGAATTATCCTGAAAATCGAAATAATATCGTTTTTACTTGTAAAGTAAATTATTGAATGAAGTATTGCATATATGCATTGATTCTAAGTATAAACATGTTTTCTTAATTCAAAACAGATAAATCTCTGTTTAAGAAAATATAAATCAGCAAATTTCATTCATATGTCATCAGTTTTTTATGTTTTAATTATAAAAGAATAGTTAATTTACGAAGTGAAGGTGTGTGAGATTCAAATTTAATGAATTGTGAACCGAACATTGAAGTCATTGCAAGTTGTTGATATTTCATCTTTTAAACTGGTTTAAATACCGTTCTAATGTTATCTGAGTGGTATCTAAAATTTTAAATTCCAAAGTATATTTCATCACATTTGCAAAATCATTTGCAAAATATTAAAGTCATAAGAATAACAATATTTAGGATATTGGGGTAAACCGAGAACTGCAGGCGTTGAAATTTAGCTAATCTGGGTTTCCGTTTCATTCCAGTTAACCGTTATAAGATTCGACCCAGATGTTTCTCTGTGGTTTGGTTGCTTTTAACTTTAAGGAAAGTTCTTTTGCTAAGTTGTAGTTTCCTCTTGGCTTGAACCAAATGTAATAAAATGACTAACTCGCTTGTAAGTCTAACAACATAGTTTTTCCATAGGTGTCGAAGTTACATAAACATCTCTTTCATTATCAGCCGATATGATTAAAGCCGAAATACCTTACGAGTAACTTTTCAACCTTCATCAACCCCACAGAAATGAGCCAAGGAACATTTGAAGAACAGTGTTTGTATATACATTAACATTTGCAAAAAAAATATATCTACGAACGATATTATATAAAAATATTCCTGTACCAACTTCTGATTGCCCATGTAATCATGCAATTAATACAGGCATGCAATATTTAATTAACTATCAATCAGGGCAACGTCGATTGTAAAAAAGTTAAGATGCTTCAAAAACATCCAGATATGTAGCTAAATATCCTAGTTAAATATTTAGGGCACCAAAGTAGTAAAATTATATCAAATAAAACAAATAAATTGCATCACTCAGTGTTTTATGAAAGGTTATTCATGCGAGGTTAGAATCTAAAGGAATAAAAAGGAAGATCAGGTCAGCGTATGAACTAGTGTGAAGTGTCATATTAATTTGATATAGTAAAATTAACGGCCTTTGTTAAATCTTTTTGACAGATAATGATTCCTGACAGCGAAATGCTACTATTACAACTCAATGATAATTAGCTAACACTTCAGTTTAAGACAGACCCTAACCATAATTAATAATTGCCGGTAACATATGTATGTATGTGATAGCATTTTAATGAAAGTACCGTCACAACTTCCAAGCTCAAAATTTATTCCGCATATTTAGGATTATCAGATTTTTTAAAATTCGTATTGCTCCGGGATATTTGCCATAATTTTTCAATGATCAACATAAGATGTTTTACTCTGTCACGTCAGCAAAAATATTACTGAGGATAAGCGTAATAAAAAGGTAGTCGTATTGTTAACCTTGAAGCAGACTTAACAAAATCGACAAACCGACTATGTACCATCGCTACTGTATTATCTGTGGACTAAAATACTTTTTTTAGCTTTCAAAAGTCATACAAGAGAGCATGCCAAACATTGAAGGGGATGGTTACAATGCATTGATTAAATACCAAGCTTTGATACCTTTATTACCGGGATTTTAAAACTGTTGCTTTAATCTGTCAATGCGGTACGGCTGTAAGGATTGCCGTAGACGTAGACCCAAAATAATTACAAAAGGACTACTGGATACCGCAATCGTAAGCACACCAGGAATCTGATGCTCATATGTTTCTTTCGATTTAAGCGCGAGGTTTGCTCACATAATGTCAAAAACGATTATAAACTTAAACCCTTGTGCCTCGCATTGTACCCTTCACGCCACCACCCAGGCAATGTAAAAATTTAATACCACCAACCATCTATGTAAAAATTCCATATTGTGCATTATTTACAAAAATTGTATAAGGTTGATGATATTGACAGTTAAAGTATTTCATTGTGTCCCTCGCATTTTGGGATTCCCATAAATAAACCATAACCATGAAGGGTCCATATCCTTAGGTCGTTGGTAAAGGATATGTTTAGGTACCCTTATGGGGTGGAGTTTCTGTTCTAAACATGGTTGGAAAATGAGATACTTGTCTCAAAAAAACTGTTCTAGTAACACAACTGTGGAAAATCCCTTAAGTATAACTGATTGGGATCGTTAGATTCAACACTTTGCTTGGTTGGGTTTTTAGAAACCCAAAAGGTATGATTTGATTGTGAGTGAGTGGCATGGGATGGCATGGCATGGCGAAGAATGATGTTACAGAGCATGTATAATAACCGTGTCTGTAAAAGCTACATGTAGGGTTGTACAACACCGCATACTGTTTGGTATCCTTGTCCCAAACGCAATGTTAATATTCTGCTTCTCAAGGGGGAACCTCTAATTCTTTCACGTAGAGCTTCATGTTACAGTGCTAGCCAGCAATCTGCATGCTTTTTATGTGGTAAGGACTCTGTATACACCATCAAGCGACTTGTTTTACTCATCTCTCGTCTTATTGGCGTTTTGGTGGTTGATGCTATGTGCATGCATTGTGCTGGTTTGGGTCGAGAAAGGAAGCGGATTCTGTTGGTGCCGCAGCAGACAGGCACAATCTTCGGAGCGTATTGGTACACTAGCTTGAAGAGCTCTCTATGAGTATCGCAAACAATGGAGTACATCTTTTTATAAATCTTTGACACTTGACCCATTTCCGGTTTGTTTGATGTTTGAAATCGAAAGTAAAAGGAAGGTGACACAATCTCATAAGAATACAGTTGGTTTTCGGCATACTCACTGTAGCACACATTGCTAAACCGAAGCTGCAAGAAACAAGAAGTGAAGTGATGCAACGGTGTTCACTTTGTGACAGTGATTGTTGACTATAAATTGTTAAGTATTTTTTTTAGCAAAGTTGGTTTTTAATAAATATTATTACCTAAAATAAAAACTTTTACCCTTGAGAGTTATACCGTAGGGGTAGTTTCATCAGTCCTGCCAGAGAACATCAAAGTAAGTAAAATATGATTTTTAATTTTATATTATCATCGAAATTATCCCTTGATTGCATGTTGGGTCTTACTGGATACTAAATCGTTGCAATTATTATTGTATCATTAATGTGAATATCGTGGCATTTTCCTCATTATATCACAACATTATTTGAGGGCAAGTAAACAGTTACTCAGATAATTATCGACTACATAATACTTTTCATACTGTCCAATGACTAGTTTTATGTATTAGGCGTTACAACGCATCTATTTTGTAGGTACTGTTAAGTGCCGGTATTTAGTTAGGTCAAGAAATTGGCAGATGTGAAAAGTAGGCCGTTTGAAAATCATCTCATTTTCTAATTGTAGCTTATATCATGGCATGGCGTATGGCATAGTTATTCGAAAGGTGTTGCAAAACTCAAATAGGCACAGTTTTCTATCAAGATTTGCAAGGCAAGGCAAGAGGAAAGTAATTAAAAGCATCTATGTAACTTTAGTTTGCAAATATATCCTGTTTTAATATCCATTGTATTCATTCACAAGGCCAATGAAATACCAATACATACAAGCCTCCATTCATTTTATCCCGTATTATGAAGTAAGTTAACAGTCAAGTTTAGTAAGTCCTCGCATCAGCATGAATTACACCATCAACTGTATACAAATGGTGGTGGTGGACAAATATGCGTATGTGCAAATTTCGTCACCAACAACCAAGACGAGAGATAAACTCTTCGTCACTCTGACTGAATGTATGCCAATCAATTTAAAGGGCAACAAAATGAAGTTTTTTTTACATGTTAAAAAATATTTGCACATAGATATATATATATTCAAGCTCTCATCATCACATCACACAATGGAAAGAGATAGTTGTCTGTAGGTTAGAGAGGAAGGAATGTGTGTACAGCGTACACTATGAATGAATGAATGGGAGGCAAAAGGAGTGTGCGAATGTTGAATGATAACGTTAGTAAGTAGGCATATACCAATAATATGTGAACGAAAACGAGCATAGATTTCATATTTTGTGATGCTCTTCACATAATGCGATACTAACTGAAGGTGGTGATGATGATGACCATGTATGTATTATTATTATGTGGTAGTGTTACTGTTATGTTATGCACTACTACTACTGCTGTTACTACATCGCCAACAGCTTTACTTTGCTTTTCATTGCAGTGAATCAGTGAATAGCAGCGTAGCGCTGTATATATACATATATATGAAGTCGCTGTAGACCGACAGTGATTTTGGTTTGAACGTGAAGAGATGTGACCTACAAACCTAAATACTCAGTTGCAATCTCAAGATGATGATGATACTTTACTTTTAATAGTGTTTGCTAGACTAGACTTTTGCTACTATAAAATATGCAAATCTAGGCGCACATCTTAATTCCCGTCGTTTCGACTATAATCATATTTACTATTTATTTATTCTCTGTGAAACACTTGTTAAGTTGCGGAAGTGTCGCTTGCTGGGTTGTAGCTTGTTTTTGTGTTTGTCTGTCTCTATGTTGGATTGGCAAGTGAAGAAAAACTTATTACATATATATTGAATTTTAATCCATTCCACAGTCTTGGATACGTAAATGTAATGTAGTTAGTGTCATTTTACACAAGTGTCAGAATGTTACACTTTCAGTTGATAAGGGTGATGTCGGAGTTGCAAGGCATATTTTCCTTCCGTCGCCACTTATCGGATTAGTTTAGTAATAGGAGCTGGAGTTTTGAACTTTTGTCAATAAAAATCAAAGAGTCTCGCCGCGACATGTCATTTCCCACGAAACAAACGAATATTTTTGCTCGCTACCTATGCATTTCCTGTTAGCTAAGTCTTTACAGAAGCTCATGGCCATGTATATTTTATATGGTGCTATATTTTGCAACAGCCATGACAGTCTCATTGGCTTGCTTGGCTGAAACTTGCGTGAAACATAACTCCAGCTTCCATGAGATGAGCCAGACGAGACGAGTTCACATTCAACATATTCTCTCCGTTCTTGGAATGATTCGTCACCTCTTTTTCCTTGTGCTTATACACAGGTGGATCTCTGCACATCTTATTATTCATTATTCCGGCAAGTACGGTTTTGCAAATTTCATCTGTTTATCAATCAATCATGAAACTACTTACTCAAACTTTCAACGTATGCGTTTTACAGTGTACAACGTATAATTAAATGTATTTTACTCAAGTTGTAAAATTTATTTAATTTTTCTAATATTAATTTAAAAATGCGCATCACGTCAAATCATTCGTGTAGTCTCTGCGAATTCTAAGAGGTAACAGCTTGAGTACCGAATTTTATTTTCGTGCAAGTTTTTATAACTTGTAATCTTGATTGTCAGTAATTTTTACTTTCGAATTTGGTCTGGTCTCTCAAAATGCAAACATTATTTGCAGATAAGTTGGAATTTACTACTTTTGCACACACACACACTTACTTTCATTCTCATTCGCATGCTACATCATCCTTTACATAGATATATTCTTTAAACAGCATGTGCACTGAAAGTATATTACTTACAAGCCCACAAAAAAGTCTATTTGTGATACTGACTGAGTACACAAAAATCAATATCAGTGACGGTCAGTGATGATCATGATCATAGCCATTCGCAGTTGGTAGCCAATAATTGCAAGAAGCCTTTTTTTACTTATCTTCTGTCTCTTCTCTAAATTCCCTTACATCTACATTTATTATTCTACTGACTGATGCCAACTACATCAGTAAATAATTGTGTTATATTGGTTAGAATCAATAAAAAACAGGCTGCATAAGCAAGAGTAAATACACCTGCTAAAAAAACTGTATCGGTTGGTGGTCGATATCAATACACTATTTTATTTTAGCATGCGCCGTTGAAAGGTATATATATATATACATGTATAAAACTCAAAACTGTAGAGATGCTATTAATGGCTTGAATTTATAAATGAAATTTGCAACTTCAACATTATTATCCCAACCTAACCTAATGATAACTAACCTGCCTTTCAGCAGAGCTCATATTGTTTCATACTTATTTACGTGTATGTTACACGCTACATCATTCAAGCTATATTTATTACTTTAAAATATACCCATGCACTACTAGTACTACTACCTCACGTGTATTTGTTTGGAAAAAATTTACTTTTACTGTAATGAAAATGAATGAAAGGGTGTGGTAGAGTTCTCCTTTTGCTTGAGCATGACAGAAATTGAAACATTATGCAAGCTCGAATGTATTTGTTTTCGTTGCTTTGCAACGTACACTGGCCTGGCTGATGATGTATGAATCAATTGATGCTAATTTAAAATCGAAAGTACCTGTCAATTCGAGCATTGGCTTACATTATAAATTAATCAGATGATAAAATCAGTGGAGCGTATAAAAAGAAATAAGAAAAGCTTATGCAGCCATTTTTACAAACATACATACATGAATTTGAAAAGGTTACAATAACTGGTAGCAATGGAAAAGGTTGCAAAAAAAATCAAAGCAATTTTAATTTTGGCAAGCCAAATGTATGTATTATTCCTTGGAGATTGAAGCATTACAAGTTTGCAAAAATGGAAGAGGTTGTTGTTCCGAATGGAACGCATTCATGATGCAATGGATTTTGTAGGTAACTGAAGGATAAGAAACATAGTGTCATTCTGCAAAAGAATCATCACCATCATCATCCGCATGTACCAGTAGTAAAGTATAATTGAGAATCAAATGCTTCAGTTCACCATGATGTATCGCCTGCAGGCCTGGCCACATCCTCCAAACTTAATGCAAGTTTGTTTCGTAGTTTATCTGTTTCGGGCCGTAAAGGTGGTTACTCTGAAGTAACCTACTACTTCTTTTGTGTCGAACAGCTCCTTTTTTTCTCTCTGTATTTCGCCCTCAACTCATTTTTTGTTCACTTATTCACACTCAAGTTTTCTAAGCAAAAAAGAAGTAGTTAGATGGTGATGATATACTATTATCTATTTACATCCCCTTCTTCTTTTATGCTTCTTTGGATGAAATGAAACTTAGATCCAAACATCATCCCCTTAGCACACTGTAGAGAGTTCATCGCATGTCGTTGGTTTCACATAATTTCTTTTTGCATGTGTGTGTGTGTGTGTGTAAGAGAGAGATATGTATGCTGTACACGGCATAACACTGCTACGTAATCACTCGACGGAGGGGAAGGACCGTATGGAGATACATATTACAAAAAGCTGGTTCATTTTTTATGAATTATCTCTTCATCAGATCTATGTTGATTAAATGTATGTATATACACACATGTGAATGCCTATAAGCTATCATTATCAAGTGGTAGCTGGGTTGACCAGGTAGCTTCGGGATATAAGTATATTGCCAGGCACAGCTGTAGCCCAACCGAGAGCATTCACATCCTCCGTCGTCATCGGTTCATGGTCGTTCATTTCATGGACACAGAGAAACAACTGCAAAAAAAGTTACTCTGGGCGCATTGGCATTGTTCGTTCACCAGTCATCAACCAACGCAAAGAAATCTGGTCATGCTTGGATTTGTTTAGTATGCCTTGTGTATGCAATGCATAGATTCGATCTCTCGGAACCACCATAAGAGTTAGTTGTTGAAGTTGGATGGAAAAGGGGAATCATATTATTATTATTATACTATCAACGTTTCTTCTCAAACATTCAGCAAGTTTTTTTACTTTATAATTCATTGTTACATTGCGTAGGGCAAAGCACTGACCACAAATTGACTCTTTCTTGAAAAATCTGGTACTTCTCCTCGCTAGAATTGGCTGCTGCTTATAATCATAACAGGGGTTTTCAGAACTAACGCATGATTCATCATCCTTTACATCATCAGCTGTCATCAAACTTTTAATGGTGAATACGGAATAATTTAGAGTGGATTCCTTTACATGATGAAAAAAAGTGTAGACTGAGGTTCAGCAGACCGTTCACACTATTCAAATAAATTTATTGGATGATGTACATGCCCATAAGTTTACGTCATTTTGTATGCAAGGTCCATTTTAGGATGCTATGGTAAATATTATGGCTATAGCTATAGGGTGTTTGTTTCCATTTCCATGGAACCCTTGATTTTTTGGAGGAAGTGGTTTTCTTTCTCTGACAATCAATCATTTGCATGTCAATCAGTATTGTAGTTAGGGCTCCTCACTAATGCTTATATAATTGTATTTTCATACAAAATGTATTATACAACAACAGCCTTCAAAAAAGCTGAAACAATAGCTTCCATATTCCATACTACACGCGGTCATATTATGTCACCCACACAGCTCTTTTATTCATTTAGAGTTTCATCAAAGCTGGAAAAAATATGATATGATATGACTCGGGTTTTGAAGAGTGTACGTCAATGCCTCAACTCTTCGTACATAATTGATTTGCGGAGCAACGTTTGACAATTTCTTGGAACCCGAATGAGTGCATTCAGTTTTTCCAGAGAGAAAGCTATTTGCGTCTCCAGACTAACATGACACGATGCAACATTAAATAGAAAACCTTGTCGCCTCAAAAATGAGCCTAATAGTAGTATATAGCATAAAAAGAAGAACAGGGACTAAAGGGAGACCTTTTCTTCTCAATCTCTAATCCTACCTACGCTGCTCTATGTAACATGCTCATAGCTTTGATACCATGCGTTACCTAAAGCTGGAAAATGCATAATATCTTTATGAGAACTGAGAAGAGTTTAGGTGAGCCTCATGCTCCTTCGCCTACGCTTACAAACGTCTTTCAACTAACTAGAAATGCACAGAGTTCCCCCGTATGCCTAAAGACCGGCAAAAAAAAGCCGATGATGCTACAATATCCAGGAATCGTGAGCAAAAAATAGGTATATATGTATGCTAGATGTACTGCTCCAACATGCAAGACTCTCATGGTCAATATATATAAGCAGTGAGCATCTCCCCTTTAGTAAAGCAACCGGCAACCTTTTTTCTCTCTCTCTCTCATATTTTCTCCGGTTAGGAGAAGAGAATGCTACATGCGTTCATTCTTCCTATATTCCATTCGCTAGCTCGTCGCTGTAACTCTCTATGTTTTTATAGAAGCACACCGCATCGCTATATATCGCTAGTCGCTGGAGTTGTGGCTCTTTTATGGGGAATGCTTGTGCTCGCGTGCCTCACTCCTGTCTGTCTCGTCGAGTGAGGAAAGGGAAAGAGTAATATAGGGAGCTCAGGGTCATTGACACCAACATCGGTAGTGGCGGTACGGTCTTTCCATGACTTAAGCAAATCAAGGGCGTTCGCACACATATATAAAACATGCTATTTGTGAATAGCAAACTCACATCATATCTAAAAAAGACCATGCTTCCGAGGAATCCACCGATTTTGTGGAACCGCCTATTACGTGTCGTTTCTCCCCTCTTGTTTTTATTTCGTCTTGCTCTTCCCTCTGGCTCCCGTTTCTCCTGGCTGTTCCAGTTCTGTGAAACGGTTGTAGGAAAAACTTTTAGATGTATTGCATTCTACGTCCAGCCAAATGCAATGCGATCGACCGGTCTGGCTCAACTGATATCCCTATCTACTTGCATTAAATTACTTTTTCTACATACCAAACCAAATGGTTTATGGTGCGTATCTCTATGCAATAATAATGCCAACAATCCGTTTCGAATGGAATTAATATAATTAAACTGGCTGATATACTTTTGGTAGTACAAAAATATTCTTTGCTTGTGGTTAGTAACATCCTGTAAGTAATTATTTCTGGAGAAATATTTTCTGATCATGTCATTAACTTTAATAGCTTTTTTGTTCAGGTTAATTTTTTTTTGAAAAGCCATATGCCTTTTCTTCCCAGAAAAAAGGGCTATGTAAGACCAAGACGGTCACATGTATTCTGGAAAATTTATGAAACATCGTGCATGTCATGCGATGGAATTTTTTCCAAAGGAAAACGTTGCATCTCCTTCTTGGTACACGTGTCACCACGAATGTGAGTAAGAGCAAGAAAGGAAGACAGGTCTGGTTGGTTATGAAAGAATACAAACATAAGCAACTACAAGAACTGGTAGCTGAAAAGAAGAAGATGAACATGAGAAAGCTTTTCTTCACAAACTCCCAAAAACAGAAGATGGTTTGTTTAGAGAGCAACCACATGTAGTGGAGTGCATTAATAGCTCAATCAAAATTTGGAAATTGCTTTTAAAATTTTCCATCTAGCCAGCCCCTAGCTATCTTATCACAAGTAGGATGTGTTATGGTGGTTTAAGGAAAACTGGAGATATTGTAAAGGATTGTGTTTCTTTACGAGAAACCCCAACAAGTTACCTTCCAAGGTCAATGACATCTGATGTGGTTTGTAGTAGCAGACGTAATCTCTCTTGCTGACTCAAAAGCATTTCCAATGGCTGAACGGCATTGATAGTTCACCACCACCATCATGATATTAAAGCAACTGAGCTGGTGATGATGCTGTTGTAGTAGTTGTGGGCTGTGTTGTGAGATCATATGAAACGCTGGCTTGAATTATATGATTGTAATGTAAGTATGCTTTTCGTTTGTTCCTATAAAACACTCCTACAGGACTACTAAAACTGACAAGAGTAAAATCCAGTTGTCAAAACTCTTGGTTGACTCGAAGGAAGGGGAAACTTCCATCCACGTGCACGTGTCATCCAGGCTTTTTCTTCTTGTGCAGTTATCTTTTGTAAAATACATGAAACCCTGAAAATAACCAACCGAGTTTATTGCTCCCCTTTTCTTCTCCCTTTTTTCTGTAGTCGTGATGTTGAATCTCTCAATCTCCTCTCTTCTAATGCACCATGTTAGCCAACTTCCCGGGAGCAAAGTATAGTAAAGTAGAAATCCTAGAATGCTGTTTTACTGGTGGTGGTGGTGCTATTATTGCCCTTTGTGAATGTACCATAATGATCTGTGAGTCGGCTGAGTCCATGTTAGGAGGACTATCAAATATGCATACATATGTACATAGGTACATATCTTAAAGTAGTTTCATGGTGGTAATAACCGGAGTTCTAAAGCTGAGCACTGACATATAAGCATGTACATACATAGTTTGTCTGTATATCTACATTCTAGCACAGGTTGTGTGAGTTCCACAAATGGAAATAGAATCATTGACAAAAAGGAAAAAACTACGCAACGCAACGGTATTCCTGTAGACAAGTTTTCTCTTGCGCGAGTGCGAGTTAGGTAGGCTGCTGCTGATATCATAGACATTTAAAGGCAGTAATACTTTTACATCTCTCGTCATCCTCACTCTCACACGTGTTCCACACTAATGAGTCCAAAAGGAGTTGTGTATTATTTTGCTTTTTAAGAGTGCTTGAACCCGTCCAGGAACAACGAGGATATTATTTAATGACGACACTGGATGCTTCAAATCCTTACTCCTCTCGGGAAAAATCAAAATTTATTTTTACATGCTTCTGGATTCAATAAACTGTGTGGTTTCCTACGTATTACTTTCTATATATAACAATTAAGCCGCTTAGGTGTTTCTTGTGACTTACTAAATTTTAATCAACAAGAAATAATTAGGTTTCCGCCCACCAAATTTCTAGTTATGTATTCTAAAACCTCTATTTTATATATTTTTCAATTATGCGATACCAGTCTAAAGAAAAGTTTTTATTAAACTGGGGCCACTGTCAATCTAAACAGGATGGAACAATTGAGTGGTTAGGTAGATAAATTTGATGTATTTCTATCTCAATATGCTAGCTCTCTAGCGATATGGTAATTACTTCGTTTCGTTAGTCCCACTATTGAATTTTTAGAGGAAGGCTTTTACTCATTACAAAGTTACCTATATACACCCAGTCATTTTTTCAAGCAATCTCTGTCTACAGACTGGAATTACTGATGCCGTTATCCGTAAGTAGGATAATATCATTCTACCTGCAACACTAAAGAAATGGGAGTAAGTAGGACAAACTAAAAAGGTCTGGCTGTTCACAATCAGTTCTCGGTGGTGTCGGTAAACTTGAGTATGTGGATAGAAATTTCGGTCTCTCGTCATCTCGTGAAAATTCAATATAAAGATTACAAGCTCATATCTAGCTCAGCACGGGATAAGTCAACGAAATGGTGCATTGAAGCAGTGTCTGTAGTACTTTTTTTTGCCAGTGCAATGGTGGAGCATATATAACAAATACCTACCAAACCTGGTTCGTTCACGGATTGACCTACTTTTGAAGGAAGGACCAAACGACTTTTTACGTAAGAACAGAACACCATGCTGTGTGGTGGTTTGTCTGCTCTGTGTTCATATGAGACTGCTATCACTCTCTCAAGCATTAGGAGAGGCTTCGGGTTTTCACTATTTTGGCGATGCTCTCTTCTCATCATGTAGTGTGCAGAATTGTCTGTAAATCTCAACGCAACCGCATAAATTCTTGTGAAAAAGAAGCATTCTCATCATCTCATGCAGCTGGTAACTTTGTGCAGACAGAGAAATCCCATTTTGAGGATCACATCCCACGTTCAGCGCCACCACCTCAATTTCCAAAGTGCACGCACAAGTATTTTTGGAGAGTCCTATTCTCGTATGGCTATTTTTGCTATAGCGTCATGTAGCAGTGGTTGGTGGTTTTTGCCTTCTTCTTTCACGAAATAGCATGGGAACTGAATAGCATGCGTTATTTTACCGGTTCGATGTAAAGAAGGGAGATTTTCCAGAGGGCGAGACTAAAATTATCCTTCTGTCTCTAACTTTTCCAGTCGGTGAAAAGTCTACAAACTTGAAGTACATTTCTTTTGTGACTTATGTAGAGAGAGAAATTGGGTAAATAAGCACTGTGGCTTGGCTAGAAATGGGGTGTTTCTAACGCAAACAATAATTTTCCAGGGAAAGAATTATACTGCTAATTTATTTAGTAAAGAAGGCACGCTCCGCGCAGCACAATAAAGGTCTGAAAGTAGCACTGTCTTTGAGAAAAACTCCGTTCCTTTACTTCATTTTATATCATCTTCTATAGACCATTTGAACGACCCAGAAAGAAAGCTATCCGGCATCCTTTCGACTACCGCTTGACCTAGTTTCTTGAGCCAGTAGACGATTCATAAGTTATTCCTGTAGACACTTTACTTGCTTTATGCCTCTGCAAAAAAAACTCATTTATATGGTCGAGCGACCCAGCAGCAGCATGCAAAATGCAAGTCGGTTCATTCGAGTCCGAGAAATGCAAATGGTGGTAAGTCGCATGAAAGTTCTATAGTGGATGCCGCTAGCATCATGCCATTCATGCAGAAGGACTAGACTACAACTACAACCACTCTAAACAATAGTAGTAGTATATTTGTCGTGTATAATCAGTCCAAGCACAGAACTCGATACTAGGCTAAAGATAAGGTTTCTTATGAGAAAACTAGCATATTTTCTCCGATCTTTGTGTGGTATACTCCCAGTTCCATAAATAGTGTTGGGTGCTATTACATCTTACTCTGTGAAATGTGGCCTTGCACAATGCGACGGTTTATTTACAGGAAATGTAAGGTTGCTATTGCTGACTTAGCTTACTCCATTTATAAACCTTCATACCGGTAATTATATATTTATGGGGGAAATTTTGTATACCCAACGGGTGGCTGGTTGATTCATTTGACAGGAATTTATGTACATAATCGGCAGTTCGATGCTCATTGGATAACTCATATCTTACTTTTGCATTTTCACATGAAGTTCTGCTCTCATTACAAGGGAATCAAAATAACACTGCGGCTTTTACTGGGCTGTACAAAAAAGTACAACTGTTCATATTTGTTTCTCGAACCATAACCTCGTCTGAAACATTATCTGACATTTGGCTGATTCGAACTTGGCCCAATATACTTGCTTACATTGATAACATCAGAGAGACAGACAGATAGGCTGCTGCGGTTGAAGTAGTTCACACGATACAGGTGTATTTGCAGTTGTTGACATATTTAAACTACAAACCCAATTGAGTTGAGTGTCTCTCAACTATATTGTTCACCAGTTGTAAATCACTAAATTAAAATATCATTATTCTTATGAAGTGGACACCACTTCATAATCATAATGGAAGCAATTAACATCATTGAATAATGGTGATGAAATAAAAGATTAGATTGAATTGGCGAGATTGATCTCGCTTATCTGCAATCTATATATAATATGCAACACTGTTATATTTTATCGTAACACGGAAGACATGATTTAAACTAATACTAATGAGTTGTTGCTACTTATTGTGAAGTGACGAAAGAGTAAAGAGAGAGAGAGTTGAAAATTTGACATGGATTCTCAAGGTTTTCCTCCGCTGTAACATATATATAGCTAGTCATATTTATCTATCTCCCACTCCACCATTATACTAATATAATGTACCTCACTGGATCAGTTAAACGGCCTGAAATGATATTACAATCAGACCAGACCAGACCAAAACCAATCTTGGCTTAAAGTTATTTTGGCTTACGTACGTACGCACATATGCACGTGTGAATGCAATGCATTTTCCTACTTATGTAGATAATAGTATTTATGTTTTGTTGTCTACTGACGTTGTTGGATTTCAATACTTTGCCATCTCGAATATAAAGGTTGGCCTTCCCATCATACTGCTAAGGAGTAAATGGTAGTAGTAATGAGATGGATTTGTTCGCATCGTGCATGAGCACATTATTGTCTCGTTTCTGATCAATGCTATTACCAATACTCAACGACTTACACAAATGATGTATGCATGAATACCTTCAAATACTTGACGATGATTAATGAGATTTGGCGTTTAGGAAAAAGAGAAATAAGTACTATTAGATTTTGATTCTTGCATCAAGTAGCAGCACATACACACGGCAGTTGTTGGCTGTGCTCAAATCAACATTATGTATCAATCACTTTTGCATGACACTCAAAAGTAAATCGTTACTGAATTATGGCACGATACAGTAACAGTTCAGCTGAAACACTGACAAGGATGCATCAATTGGAGGGTGTTTGCAGGATGCCCAATATTCTGTTAGGTTTTCAAGAATTTAGAACCAGAAACATAACTACCGTCAATAATATTGCAATGGCAGTTGGCATCCAATAAAATTTTAGCCGGCTCTATAAAAAATCAAGGACAGTTTTAATGTGTTACTAATCGAAATTTTATTCTTTTTGTTGTAGGTTTCTGAAGGCGTTATTGGAACGCGTTTGAATTGATTCGTCAAAGCAGTGGAATTTTATGTGCCGTTAAAAATACGCAAGACCCCCATTAAATGAAACTGTGTGTTAGCGAAATAAATTGGGAAAGGAGTTTGACTAAAGTGAAGTTTGCGTAAAGCTACGGAAACATAATCCTATAGCCATTCAGTCATCCATGTTTTTACAACCAAAGAAAAGAACAAGAAGAAAACGCACATTTTGATGATAGTACAATGTTTAGTTTTCATAAACCTAGAATTTATCGCTCCGCGTCGGGCTGTTGTATATGCAGGGCTAAGTCTAGCAGGTTTGGGAAACATATCATTACTTTTTTGTGAATTGTAATTTCCAATGTCAACTCTTTAGCTAAATGTGAATAATAACATGAATTTATTAAATGTTTTAGCTCACGATTTACCGATAGTAGACGTTATGAAGGAGATTTCTATGCATGTTTTAAATTAAGCGAATGTCGAACGGGAGACATTTGCAATGCGTGCGTGCTGCTGGTCAAGCGTTGGAAGAAGTTGCCGAAAGGCTCCCAAAGGAATTGGCATCATGTAAGTTTTTCATAGTATCACAAAAATAATCCAATTAGCCTTGGAAAACCCTTGGCAGTTGAATGAATTTCGGAAAGTAAATGTAATGCCCAAGTCATATACATAAAACATTCCTCTTCTGATTTTTAGGTTGTGGACGCCCGAGCTGGTCACGGGAGTAAGCCAATGTCCAAACTTAACAAAGTTAAGAAAGCTACCGCAAGTATTGGTATTCCAAAGGTGAAGACATCAATAGACTTATCGGACAAGATGCGTAATGCAATGAAGAAGCACATGACCCCTGCGGAATCTTACATTAGTTCCTTAGGGAGAGCAAGAGAACATAGTCCATCAGGATGCAGTGACGATGTTCAAAGTACATGCAAGTTCATATTTTAGAAAGCTTTAATATGCAAATGTAGATGAATTTCTCCCAAAACGATAACTAACCTCAAATGTTTTGTTTACAGTGGACTGCATTTCCAGCGAAAGTGGAAGTTATCATTCAAGTTTGGCAGCATCTCCTACTCCTAGTGAGGCTGGGGATGATGACGTTTCTTACAACTCCACACGACCCAGACGAGTGAAAACTTCTCTGGATTCGGTTAACAGTCGTCCATTGTCTAATCAACAACTGACTACTACAACTGCTACTGGAAATAACAAAATTATTCGGAACCGCGATACCTCTTTGAAGCCACGGAGGAACTCAGACGCTTCTCATAGTAGTTTCTTGGATCTCAGCTTTTGGAAACGGTATGAAGCAGCATAAAAATTATTTTGCCTTTTGCTTGATGAAAATTTTCAAACTTAAGCAGTTGAAAACATTTACTTTTAAAACTTTTAGGGAGAAAACTTGTTGCGGTATTATTTTCAAAGGACCTTGCGGAGAAGTACTTCTTGATCGACGATTTTTAAGTCCTTGTTTCCTTCGAGCCGTTAAAAATAATGTTGCCTGTGACCATTCAAATGGGCCACCAAAGGTCGCTGCAGAAACTTCAACAACTGAACTAGATGAGAACTGCCCAGATGGGCCACGTAAGGAAATTGCCATGCCGGTAGACTGCATATCTGTGGATTCAGGGTATGACGACTCCTCCAACTCGACTCCAGAAGCTTTTAAGCTCCTGCTTAATCACGGCACTGGAGGAAAGATTCCAATTGAGTCTTTGCCGGCTTCGTATGTTCATGACGCCAAGCATTTGTCAGTAGTAGCACCATTAGTTGCTCCAATGATTGCTGGTGAACAATTACAGGTTTCAACTACCTCCATTGTCGGTCCGTCTTCTCTTCCTTCAGCTATGCAGTGTGAAATTGCTTCCACTGCAGCAAATTAACGTTCGTGGTTTCTAGGCGTTCGTAATTTATAATTTGTAGGTTATTAAAAGATTTAGTTAAAAAAAACTATTAAATTTTGGTTGTGTAGTACTCTACGACACTCCTAGTGTCCTAGACAGGTATGAGCAAACTCTCCGTTACAAAAGTCACAAACGACGTAGTCCAAATAGTTCAAGTTGACTGCAACCGTTAGTGTTTAGGAGGTGTCGTTCTTACAATTTATTTACAGAATAAATAATTAACATTATATACGTAGGTTTTTAATTCGCTCAAACGTTTCGTTGCTACTTGATATGCATTTTAATTTTTCGACATCAACATTGTTTTTTTGCGCCAATGCATTCTTAGTTTATGTTGACTTCAAACTTTAATGAGAAACGTATTAATTTCCGCTTAAGGTTGAGTCAGTGGTACATCCTAAGTAAGCATTTTCATTTGCTAAGGCATTTAATTTTGCATAATTATTATTAATTTATCCTCATACATAGTTAATAAAAAAACTCCATCTATAAAAAGCATTTTTGGGTCTATTGTTGGAGATAAAGGACTTAGGTATTGAATCCCAATACAATCTCTCAACATCAATCTATCAATCGCTTTAACTAATACGTATTGTTAACTTTCTGAGAAAACAACCCGTTTGCTTTAAGAAAACAAAGATAAGTCACTGATTTTTATTTTTATACAATAGTTGTTCGGATTGAAAACAAAGAACTTCATTATGAAAATACCATCATTACTATACCAAAAATCTAGGTCTTCAAACCTTTGACAAATAACAAACAATACAATACAGTTACTAAAACTACAAAACAAGACACGACCTGTGTGTAGTCCTGTTAACAAGTATGTTTTTAAATTTTACAGATATACTGTGACAAATACACACACAAGCGTACTATGCAAAGAACAATTAAATACATTCTGTTGTAATCTTATTGCTAGTTTTAAGGATGTATGTAAAGCATTATGCTGATTGAAAAGATGTTAAGTTTTTTCCTTTCTCTTTGTATTTAGTAGAATATTATTAGAATCTTTGAAAGCAATAATGAGCCAAGTTTTCAGGATGATGATTGAATAATAGATTAGTTGGCTTTTATACATTTTCCATGAAGGTTCCTGCATGTCTAAACTATTAATTCTAATGCTACAAAAACAGAAAGACACTTTTTGACTTCATTGCTCCGGTTTAAATACATTTGTCAATTTAAATATTAAAATCAAGTTATATCTGTATTACCAGTATCATTAAACTCGTTAAGTATTATAAGTATGCAATCTGTCATCTATCTGTTGAGTAATATTTACAAAACTGGGAATGAATGTGATGATGAAAATAATAATGGCGTGTATTGTGATCGTACGATTGCGTTTGTTGAGGTATGATTGAAATTTTGTAAATTTAGACTAAACGTAGTTATTTATATCTGTGAAAGTAGAATGACTTCCTCTAAAGGGAGGTTTCTACTGAGCGGATATAAGATAAATAAATATTAGCCGTTAGATGAATAATATTAGGTATGATGAGGGTGATGCATGCATGGTTAGTTTAGAAATGTATTGGTAGACTATGAATGTAATGATTTAGAAGTTTATCACACGATTAATTTCTAAGGATTAGTTTTAAGGCTGAAGCTGTTTCTAAAGCTACAAATGGGATACCAATGATGGTCATTAAAACTGCAACAGCAAACGAATTAGGTAATTTGACAATTTAAGCGTGTAATATGTAAAAACGTAGGATGGTTTTCTGTAGAAGGTTATAATTAAGGTAACTGATGCTAACGTATGTACTTGTTTTCAAAACTGACCCCTTCGTCATGTCGGAGGTTGAAGGTCAACAACAGCTCGTGGACTGCCATAAACTAAGTTAGATATATGCATTGCTGGGGTCAGCAAAGGGACATCATTATTTTGATGAGCGTCCAGATTGACTTGGAGCCTGCATGTATTTCACTCCACTACTCTCCTCTTTTTAAGTATCTACTACTCCATTTCTCTCGTTGTAATCTCTAAACTATCATCTAATCTACTGTCTTTACTATTACTACCCTTACTTCTCTCCATTTTAGCTTCTTCGACAACAAGGCAAGTGTCAATAAAACTAGAAAACTTTGATAGGTTTGACATTGCCCTAATTCTTATCTATTGCATGCCATTTTCATAAATGCTAATACATACTGAAGCTACACTTCAGTATGATTTTTATTTGGTCCCACATCTTTAATAAAAGTGAGTTAATAATTTAACCTAAGTGTAAGAAAATATATTACATTAACGTGTACACCAAATATTGTACAGAGATGCACAATATTAAGCACAATCCCTTTTTCTTGAAAATTCTATTAACTTTGAAACAAAAATCGCATTTAAGGATTAGGCATGGCTTATTGCAAACACCATTTAAACCCAAACTGTCTTAAGTACTTCTAACCATTACGTAGACGCAAAAATCGGCTCTAAAGGACTTTATATAAAAGTTTGGAGCTTACTTTCATCCGACAGTAGATAATTCGGCAATAATTTTACAGCGAACAATACGATGTACTAAGCTTGACTCTCTAGGCAATGCTACCAACTTTTTTTTCAAAACAAAATTGTAGACGTAACTGAACTGAAACATGAGTTTGAATAGTCAGACACTACCTTAAGACATTTAGAAATCGTTTGTTTTTTTATCAATGCAAATTTTAATTTTGTTAAGCCTACTTGTTTAATGAAAATGTATATTTACAATTATCTAGATAAGTCACAATGTAGTACGGGCAAAAGCCACTGTACAACATTAAATAGTATTTGTTCAGCAATGGTGAACTAAATCATGGCTACACAGAAGGTAAACCAGGATTTGTAGATGCACCTTATTAAGTCTAGTACTACATACTGCAAATATTTAAATCTGGTACATATTTCTCCTTATAAATACGTCAACCACAAAAACACTTTGTTGGAAATCTCTTTAGTAGCTTGCAGTGTTTTAAGTTGATATATCAGTATCATTTACCTTGAATGTAAGGCTGAAAAGTAGCATTGGATTGTGGATTGTTTGCCGACTCACGCGTAACTACGGAAATGTTGGTGTTTGTAATATAGACATGACCTAGTACAATGTGCGAATCAAAAGGCAAGAACAGTATACCATACTTGGTGGCTGGTAGTTTAGTAAAGAGAAATGGCTAGGTTACACAACGTTTATTAAGTTTATTATAAGAAATACAAAACAACAATTTCCAATTTCTAGATCACACATAGTTAGGAATTTATTGTACTGAGAAATATTTAGGCAGCTTACTCCCAGGTTATCCAAAATGTTATGTATGGAATCGATTGACCAAAGAAGACAAGTTGAAGAGGGGTTGCGTCAATAGCAATCCGGTGATTGCACAATGTCGTAGTCCAGTTGGTTTTGCGTTTGTTGGAAAACTGTACTATTGATGATGATGATGATAAGCTTAAGAAAACCAGAAAACGTGGAGAATGAATTGCATACTGTAAATATGCATATCTCGTAGAATGACATATTGCCTAATAATTCGTTTGCAACCTACTAGAGTGAAAGTAAGGTGTGATGATTATATGAGTGATTGCTTTCGAGAAACAGACTATTTGCACAAATACAACTCCGATTCTTTAGCGTATTGTTTGTATGAGTAAAGCCAAATCTATGAATAATAGTGTATTGCATTTTTGGAGATTTTTCGCTGAGCTTAGAATGTAAACATTATAATTTTGATTACTGTTGCTTCTTGAGATTTTCCTGGTAGTTACTTATATATTATTATGTAGTGATGTTTGTAAAAAAAAGTGAAATTGTGTACTTAATAGTGATGATGATTTTGTACTACTTTGAGAAACAGCTCCTCAGTGTATTTGCTACTACGTGTGTAAACTGCAGTTCATTTACTGTTTCAGCCTTAGAATCAGACGGAACTATGCAATTTCAACGGACGACACACTTAATCATAGTTGCTCTTACCAACATACTTTTACTGCTAGTTGATTTTACTATTGGAATATTTACTGTTGTCATTTTCTTGTTGAATACATAGAACTTATAAACAATTTGTAGTTTGAGAACATAATAAAAGTTTGATCCTCAGTTTGATGAACATATGCATGCTTACATTTATTTTCATACGTGTTGGCAACTTCTTGCCATTGCATAACCTTCGGCACATTATGGAATTCCCCAAAAAAAACAGACCATTGAGCTATTTTTACGCATACTCGTTCATAAAAATCAAACATATTCATCGATAATAGAACACAACTCAAATTTAATTATTTTGAAAGTATCTTTAGGCTTATGTAGTCCAAATCTCTATCTGATTTAGATTGTCGTGAAAACGATTCATAACACAGATAGAGGTTGAGATGTGATACGAGGACACAAGTGTCTGGAAACCTTCTGACAACTTACTCGACGCTCACAATGTATGATTACCTGCCTTTTTTGTACATTACTACTAGCATTAAACCGAGTCTTTATGATAGTTCAAACTTTTCTTGACATTTATACGGTTTCATTTACATGGTTTTAGAGTTTTTGTGTAAAAGTTTATGACAAGAATAATTGCAGGACGTATTATTTTTTCATGTCTAATATTGCCCCGATCAGAGCATTTCCATTCATGGAATGGTTTAACTAAACAGTTTTACGGTTTGAAACTGCGCCTACCGGCCAAATTAGCATTCAATTAACTAGTAACTTACTAACTAACAATTTTTGCTTGCTAATTCTTTTGTTTATTTCCGTCTGTTTGGGGTCATGAGAACGGTTTGACATTTTTTAATTGTTTTTGCCAATCGGAAGCTCATGTCATACTAGAAATCAAGCTTAATTATGGACTAAATTGGAATGA
The DNA here is from genome assembly GCA_964034955.1 of Orchesella flavescens. Classification (NCBI taxonomy): domain Eukaryota; kingdom Metazoa; phylum Arthropoda; class Collembola; order Entomobryomorpha; family Orchesellidae; genus Orchesella; species Orchesella flavescens. The sequence continues at coordinate 31,190,913 of OZ035953.1, forward strand.
TTCTTCAAGGTTAAATGTAAATATTTAACTCCAAGTGTATATTTTCAAGCTTAAGGTATACCGTGACATATATTAATTCATTCGAAAGCTAATTCGCCGAGAAGAGATCAACAATGCTATTTCCCCGTTTTTTCGATATAACCTTCAGGGCCACAGGTCATCCGGCTCCCTTTTAACCCTAAATTGCTAGTTCGTTACTTTTCTACGTCCTGTAGAATCCATTATTTGTAGTCAACTTCATTAAACATGTAGTGATGAGATTAAATTTACTCATTTGATTGGAGATTACACACAGATCTTTGTACACTCGCCAACAATTAAATGCTTTTGAGTCACTTTAAGCAAGGGATTTTTTTGCATAGCCAGTATATATTTTCGATTTCCTAAAAATATATGCATAAGGAAGGAAATAGAGTTAAACGAAGGCGAAAATACACGATCTCCTACTTTGAAAGCTACCCTTTTAACTCACACCGATAAATCTTTGAATCCCAGCCTCCTTTACTTACTTGCAATATTTATTATCTTATCAATGCCAAATATAAAAATTTTCATTTTAACTGAAATCATCGATTGACCAAATTACATAATCTATTGGGTCACTTTCATTGCATTTCAAAATTAATTGATGTCGCGATTACATTCGTATATAGTACCCATACTCATTATATTTTTTCCATTCCATTCTGAAATGTTCATGACAGGGCATTGGAAGACATTCCCTGAACTAATAATTTTGAGTTTCTTTTCTTCATTCTGTTATGCATCATAAGTTACAACCTAAACCGGAGGAAATGCATACGAAAAAGTGAATTGCAAAGACCGTTTGACCTTGTACTCGAAAAACTCTGACTTTAAATTTACAAGGTTGGAGGTAAAGCTGCTGTCCAGACATGAATATTTATGTATTAATTAAATGGCAGCACAAACAATTTGACAACAATTACACGATTCTGCATAATAATAGCATAATGAGGGTGGCTTCAGCAAGAATTACAAAAATGTTCTTTTTACAGTTTATCAGCATTACCAATCTGAAGGAGTCACAATCTAAACGACTGAGCATGAGAATGAGTAGGTAAGTGAGTCGATGCAAAGCTTAAGATTGAAGTCAAGATGTGTGTACTTAAGCTTTCAGTCTCGTTAATCTAAATGAGTAAACTGACAATGAGAGTATCTAATGGGTGATTACAAGCTTTTGGGAGCAGCACTTACGGAAATCAAGAAGCACCTCAACCATCTCAGGTTAAGGAGAACAGTGAATTTTGCAGACTACTACTACCTCGCTACATGCCATGCATATAAGTTTCAAAGCTAGGTCGTCATCTGCACACGATCATATCAATCACAGCCAGCTACAGTTCTTACTCCCAATTCATTGCTTGACTCTAATCGTGAGTCAGTACACATATAAGTGGATGAAGACTCTCACTCAGGTAAAGCATCATGTTTACCGGATTTACATCCCCACAAAATAACTCGCATACTGTGGGTCTGGTCTGGCAGCAGTCACCTTCCTTCTTGCCAATGTCCTTTACTGCTGAATAGGTAAAGCGGATTGCTTTTTACATGGTTGACATGGTTGCAGATTATACACACAGAGTTCTCATATGCAGATCTTTGTATACTCGTCAACAATTAAATGCTTATGAGTACAAAGTATCAGTAAAGAATTAAGTAACTCTTCCTCAAAGGAATTCCTTATTGCATGTTGAAGCAGACTAAACTAACTAGCAAACATACAAGTTTTATTCCTCTTTTTAAACAAAATTATCATCATTAATATCTGTTTTTATACATTGAAGACTGAAAGAAACGTGTTATTATTTTGTTGTTTTTACCTGATGTTCAGACCATTTCTTCTCACGAACGTAGCACAAAAGCAGGAATAGATGGGAACGTTTGTACTGTTGTATTTAGTAGTGAGGCGTCCTCATAATGCAGACCTTTTTGTACATTGGCATTGCATGATGAATCCCCACACATGAATGTTTATGAGACTCTAACTTCGTTTCATACGAACTCACGCATCATATTTTTTCCCCTAGAAATTGTAAGTGAATCTATTCTCATTTCATCTTACCCAAATAGTAAACAAGAAACATGTATTGGATATAGTGTCTGGTCGGTATGTATGCACATGTAAGTTTATTCCCTTCCCTCAGTAGAGGTGCTCACTTCTTCGTTCTCACAGCTCACAACTGTTCTCTTCTGACTGAGCAAGTCCAACAGATTCTTCTCTCATACAATACAATACCACCTTGTATATGATCTTATTCTTATACGGTTTTTTATTGAAAATTGTTGTGTGGATCATGTGAGTAGTCTCAGGTGGTAGTGGCGCTGTGCATATTCCAAAATTATTTCAAAGTCCTTAACAATCTCACAGGGTTTCCTAAAATACCGTTCAATTAAATAAAATTAAAAGCAACCTGAAAACATGAAGAAACATTGTCCAAAGTATTTATGTCAACTGTCATCCAACAAAGTTATAAATCGACAAGAAACATAAAATAGTTTAAAATCCCAAGGTCCAGGGACACTTGAACCATGACGTCCAGATCTGATTTAATTGTGAGATTTAACAGTCCTACCTAATGCTAAGAACGGTGCAGTGAGTATAAAGCAGCAGTAAGCTGCAGTCCATGCAGCAGAAAGTCTGTGTGCAACTGTAGCTGCTTTGTGTGGCATACACATGCGACAACATTTTTAAGCTTCTTTTGTCACCTTTGTCAACTTAAAAGTAATCTCCAAGTGTGGAAAGTTATGTGATATTAAGTATGCAGTAGCTGTAACTAGTTCGGTTTTGAGTGTTTACTTTATATAATGTGCATGTCATACATCTCAGTTTTTCCATTTACACCATTCCAGTGATGTTGATCCCATTGTGTAATGCAACAAAATTAAGGTACACGACAAGTTGGACAACGGTTTTAACCAGAATTTTTGCAGTGGGTTCCAGAAATTTGAAACTGGTGAGTATTTTTCCTTTGTTGAAGGTATTGTATAACATAGCTTGCATGTAAAAGTCATTGTTGGTTTTTGCACTGCGATGAAAGGTTAAAAAACCAGGGTTCAGGTAGTATGTAATGAAAGAATATTATGATCTTCAATACAATGCCAACATTTGCAACCAATAAAACTTTATTTGGCTGACCTACACACCTCATGTAGGCTGATAATAATCGCTTTTTAAATGAAAATGCTATATGTCTCACTTAAAAATTTACGACACATACTTACATAGAAACTTGAACACTGTTCTCCAGCTAAAAAGAATTACTAGTGTGAATGTGCATGCTTTCACGCTCCTTGCCCATCCCATAGATATGAATCTAGAAGTCTTTAGTACAATGAGTGCATCTACTAAGCGCTAATGATATGTATGGAACGTTTAAATATTATAATGTACGCTTGTTTGAGCGTGATCAGGAATCCAGTAATTACGTTTTGCATTAATTAGAATGGAGAATGCTTCTAGAATCTCTACAAGCTACTCTTTTCATGGTACAGTAAAGACGCGTACCTGTTTGTTCGTATGGACCTGCTAAGACACGTTTTCCGAAATATTTTCCAAGACAAAAATCTTATGACTATTTAAACCTATTTTTGGTTTGTCAAAATAATTACAGGGTAAAAATTTTGAGAAGTAGATCCACATTTCAGGCATAAATATAAGATGCCGATAAAATCTTGCTATTGGGAACAGCAGCAATTAATATTAATTTCATGAATATTATCGATGTGTGAGTTACAACAACTATGGCATTAAAGTCTTAACAAAGGGTTGCAATGTGTCCACAAACAAATGTAAATACGTGATCGCTTTTTTCTTACTTTGTGTTCTGTGGTCTACTGAATAATGCAGAGATATTTGTACCGGAAACAGCCTACCCACGAAGGTGACGTACGTGGAAATGAGCTTTTGCAGAAGTTACATAAGTCCATTTGCGTAAGCATACGCGTAGGTGCTGAATCCAAGCAACGATGGCAAACGGCAAACCTTCACCACAAGTTTGAGATTCTTTGTATGTTGTAAAAGTCAGTTCTATGTGTGAAGGATATTGAAAGTGTGCGGTTGAGAGATAATGAGACTAATCAATTTCAATAATTAATTTTAACTATGTAGCCAGTACAAGACGAATGCAATATTCGTAAATGGTAGACTCAAAACACAAGGTTTTATCCATCCATTAGTCGTTAGTAAAAACATTAATTTGAAGTAAACGGAAATCTGGATTTGCTCAGCATACACATTGCTCCAGTATTTTTCATTGTACTGTATTAAAGTAATAGCGTATTGTTGGAAATTCGTTGCTCTTAAGTACATCAAGTAAGTTACTTGGCTACCCAAGAAAATATGCACCGTGGGAGTCTGCATTATCTCAATTGACGTTGAGGGACGTTTTCCAGATATCTGAAGCAATCAATAACAAGCAAGAAAGAGAGAACAACGGCAACTTTTGCATGAGAAATAGCAATCCTATCAAGCTAAAGAATATTTAAAAAGGGAATAAAACAGAACTGAGGCAACCACAAAAAGATTACGAACCCAAAACCACTAAAAGTAACCCATCCATTCAATCCATGCGTCTAAAGTACATTATATATTCATCATACATTATTTTTATTACTTCTCCATCTCCGTCAATTTTCTTGTGGCTTGTTGGATATATAGAAGAATCTGAGAACAATAATTTTCGGTCTGCCATATTTATTCCATGCTAATACTCCTGTTTATGGTTTTATTCCTCTGCACAGCGGTGGTATAATTTCCTTTTTATATAGTCGTACCAACCATGGTGCTGTATTGGCAAATTGGCTGCTTACATTTGAAAATTAGATTGTGGAATTTGTGTGTACGTCCATGTGTCCCACTAAATTAATCCGTGTCTCTAGTCTAGAAAAGCCAACGTATTAACGGAGACGACGAAGTAATAATATTTGGATAGGAAACGCAACCCGCATACATTTATTTTGTCGAGTTATATATATGTAAATCTCATGTCGTTAATACAGATACATGCCTTTATGTGCACATTTTTTTTGCAATCGGTAATTCCGTTCAAATACTCAAGCATGTTCTGCACATGTAGCGAGAGAAGTTTCAGACAGGATTCTATGTAATTTCTGTCGCTCATCTTGTTGACGAGAGAATTGATAAACCATGTAATGTGAAGATTTGACATCCCAATATTCTCAAACACTTTCCTTTCAGACTTACTATTAGATTCGCCTGAACAATTTTGAGGGAAACATGTCAACCAGACTAGCAAAATTTTTCTAATGATCCCGATTGTACACAGAAAAAGGATTGGCTAAGCAAACAGACAAAAAACCTATTTATTCATATTTGCAGCTGGAAAACAGGAAAGTCGTAAACTGACAATAAGATAGATGTAAGACGTATGTGAATTTCCGCGCAACCCAAGTATTTATTAGTACAAGTTCGGATAAGATCCATATTCTAACTTATTGAGCTACATTCAGGAAAAGATCGTGGCACCGAGAAAAACAAACATGATTTTTTTTCTACAATCTTTCAGCGTAACAACACGTTTGATGAGTGCGTAAAATGTGTGTAAAGTAAGAACCAACTAAAAGGCTTGTATATGTTGAAAACACGTTTAGCCTCATCCAAAATCTATGAACGAAACGAATAATCTTAAGAATCGCTGAACTGCACTTTTCTTGCTTTTTTCGTAAAGAATTAGGGCAGAAATTCAGCTTAGTTTACATTGCAACAAGATATTTAAAAGATTTTAGAATCGGATACCGATAATACCATCTCACACAATTTCTGCCATTGCATGACTATATGTATTAGCAAAATGGGTAAAACCTGTACCTGTAGCTATGATCTTTTGGCTAGTTGGCATACTCCACTCCGTGTTTTTACTAGTTTTGTAACATTTCTGGTTTATGTGCCATCCTCCCAGTTTAATAGTTGCACTACTACCGCTGTGTAATATTATCACGTACGTACTTTCAGCCATGTGTGAAACAGCAGTTTGTGCAGCTGCATCCAGATGAGACGATTCAACGTTATTGGTCCACTCCACTCACACACACATACGCATATGTATTTGTATGATTCAAAGATTCACTCACAAAGTCATTAAGTAAGTGAAGCACAGATGCACACGCAGTATAAATACTTTGCAACACAAGTACGCATTTATTAGCTACATTAACCAAGCCAGTTTTGTCTTCCTGAATACATCTCCCTATTATCAAATTTTGGTACACGCAAGGATGTTCTTATTGTTGAGTTACAAATTATGTAATCTATGCTATCAACCCTTTTGATTCCGTTTTGATAAAAGGGATCCCCAACTAGTTTTGTTTTGAAGAAATGAATGAACTTACGATTACAGCAAGTAGATCCTTCTATAATCGAGCATGCAGAGTATTTCTTGAGATGAGATAATCATCGTACCCCATATTATAATTATTTTGGAGTAATAATGTTTTTCGCTTGTGCAAAGCGTGAAGTAAATAATGCACGTAGCGGTGTTGATGCTGGGCGATCCGCTGCATCGCGTCAGAATGGAATAATGGCAGGGCTTGATTACGATCAAAAAGCTACAATCTCCTAATTAGCCGGCTATCAAGTAACTGCCAAATGTAAGGAAGATTAAACGAATCAAATTATGAGACGAAGTAAAGTGAAGATTTCTGTGAATTCATGAAATAGTTTGAGGTGAACATATTTATTCTATAAACTTATCCCGTTCTTTAAGTACAAGCATCCCAAAAAGGGCGCAAGAAATGATTTTTTTCCTAACGAAAACAGCTAATTTCTAATATAGAATGTGCAAACCAGGACATTGTTGACTGTGAACTACACGATTTTAAACCCTATTTGGGTGAAGAGCAGGAAAGTGACTCATTCATCTTTATGACAAGCCACTTTGCTGATACTATCGGTTAATGTAGTCTGCTGATCATCTTATCTTAAGACAACACAGCTAAGCTTAAGCAGTTGAGCATCGAACCCAAACACATCAGATACTTTTTGAGGACATAGAAAGAGAGACTACTTTTTACTCTCATTACGGCGAGTTGTCTCGATGTATCACATCACGATAGGAAAGTAGTGTAATTTGATGTTTATTTTGCAGTTTAAAATGTTTAAGGTTACTTAATTGCATGTAAAAACGTGGCAATTTATTTAAAGACAAACGTTTATCCACGAGTTAGTTGTGTTTACGTGTTCATCTTTCATAGTAGACATGCATTATTTTCTATGTATAAAAAATTTGATACATTATTAACATATACGTAAAAAATTTAGGGGACTCGCGTGTACTTCCGGGCAAGAAAGCGCTTCAAACCACTACGATAGTGATGTTAAAACTCGAATGCTTGAAATATTGTTGGATTTATGTTCGGGGTAAAAGATGTCACCAAATTCTAGTAGCATTCAAGATAGTAATATACTATGAAACTTTGGTATATATGAAAGCAAACTTCTACATACAATGCGGAACAGGGTTAATTAGACTATTAGACAATTAGATTATCAAGCCTATCTAATATTTTTATCTTAAACGTAAAAAAAGCATTGAGGCCTTACAATCTGATATAATTTATCCAACATCTTTCTGTCGACTTTGTGTAGCTGTTGAAAACATACGACTAAGCAATTTTGCTCAAATGATCAAGTAATCAAAATCATGGAAAGTGTATCCATTACTAGAACAGCATTATGTTCTCAATTCCACCACCTTTTTTGTGTGCCCTAACACTTCTGCTTCTCATTCTGTCCATTGTGTCCAGTGCCACCAAATGCTCTCATATACTAGACGAAACATCGTTGACAACATAACACGAAAAGGGTGGAGATGAGGGTATGGAATGGCTCTATCTGATACACACGTCAAGTATATGCTTATATTTTTTTCGTAAGGTAGTTTAGTTGCTATCGAACAAAATGAACACTAGTGCAAAAATACATGGATATTATTATGATGCTGAGACAGAAGCAACATTTTTGCCTCAAATGATAAAAAACTAGCTCAACGCGTACATAACCGACTCCTTACTTATATGATGCTTGTGAAGTTCATTCATATCATGATGCCTCATACCTTTGAAAGACAGGCCCATACTATACTAACAACGATTTTTTCTCTATCGTTTTACCTGACTAACTATGCACACCATAATAATGATTTATGAGCTGTAATAACACCATGATAAAGATGGAAGCAACGCTTCTTTAACAAAGTTGCTAATGTATATTAATTGCAACTGAGGCAAAGCTGCTGGACACAAAGGTTTGCGTGCAATGCATTCTCTTGCGGGTATCATATTATGAGGTCATTTCTGCAAGCGCAATGTACATATTATGGAGTCAATCAAGCTTGGGAATATTAATCAATATTTGCCGTTCATAAAAACCGCAATTCGTCATAATTTAACTGAAGAAATTTTCCGTTCTTTCAACTAATCATCATTCACCTGTAAATGTAAATAATATCATGTAGACTATACTTACTTATATATGATGAGTAGAATACAGTTCATGCAGTGTTGTGTTCGAAGGACTATTATGACCATAAATATCAATAAACCTAGATTAGATTCTGTAATTTGTTGCGTCTTTAATAACTTTCCTTGTTGTAACAAACCTTGCTGCATTTCCTTTTCACGACCTCCAAAACTTCCTTAATTTCAATGTGTTTGGGTTAGTGATGATGTCAGAACTGGGAATCGAATACAGATAAAAAAAAGTGAAGACACGAGGAATCAATTAACAAAGTATTTAGGAAGCATGTTATTACTTATCATCTTTCCTTCTGCTTTTAAGTACATATGTGTGCTTCAGCCAGACTCCAGACAATGCTGAATAACCAACAATTAATTTTTTGATGATAATTACAATAATTCTACTTGCACTGGCACACGCTATGATTAAATGCGGATTATTACCGGTGTGCTGTCTAATGGAATTTTAGATTGTAGTTATCCTAAGCTGCATAAGATATAATGACACAAGCTGTAGGTAGGTGATAGGCTATGCTACTGTTTCCTTAACCTCAATAGTAGGGATCGAATGTCAACCGTTGCACAAGCTGTCTATATTTATTATTGTTAGATAATAATGCTCAGCTTAGAAATGGCAGCTGGCAGTAAAACTTTGGAATTAAAAATTCATCTGGTTATCAATAATGAACAAATGAGATGACAACCGAAATAGGTAGTCAACCACTTTTGAATACAAGTATCGTAAATAATAGAGTATGGAAATGTTTGGCATTCCAATTTAAGAAAACTACACGTGTACAAATATGCTATTATATACATAATATATTATTCCATGCAATATGTATCCACCGTGTAGTAGTAGTTTGGAATGAAAGCATTTCTCTTTAAACACGATAAAAACTCTTTGCATTCATTAGTTACATGGAGTATGGAGGGGGCTAATAAAAGTCGATTTGCTGCAACTCCATGAAGGCTTTAGAACATTGAATGTGGCAATTCTTGATCGGTACTGCATTGCGATCAAACATTCGATTTGTTTGTTGTTAAAGGTGGTTCTATTCGTGTCGGCTTACACGCGATACAAGCAACTATTCATGTTTCTAAGTCATAATTGGATGACTTCGTGCTTTTCCACGGGATAATACCAGTAATTTCTATATTATCTGCCTTTCTTTACGATATGGATGTTCACTTTTTTATACATCAACTCCATAACACTTGACTCAAATAAAATACATTGTGATGTTTGATGTGAGCGTCACTGTATGATCCATCAGTTGTCTACTCCATCACGATCCATAAATATATCCAGGCTGCGTGAATAGATGCTCATGCAATGCGCAGAAAATCCTAAGCCAATCTGTCTTAGGGAAAAGGGACAACATGCATCAAACTGATTGTGTACAGCATAACATGGAAAACTACATGGAAGGGCATGCTTCAGAACATCATGTAAGTGTTGGGTTATTGAGTTACTAATAATTTAATGCTTCACCAACCAATTTTATTACATGTATTCGTACACATCCAACAACATAAAACATGTGAGAATCTAACACGATGAGTTTCAATTCAGGAAGTGAGGAGGCATGTGAGTATTTTATGTACATATTAATTCCACTCCTTTCACCGATACTTTTTGGCTTTCCAAGAGGAGTAGTAATAGCTCAAATTCTAAAAAACTTGTAAGTGGTCGTGACAGAATATACAATGTATTTTCTGTAGAAACTGATATTTTTTGGACTTTTATGACACTGTAGTGTGTAAGCCGATAGACACTACAGCCGTGTTAAAGTTTTAGAAAATCAAAATAACTGTAATTTCATTCTGCTAACGCCGCCAGCTTTTGCAACGTCCCATGGTAAATTTACAAACCCGCATAGCTTCTGGCGGAGAAAGAAAACTCCAGAGACATGAGTAACTGCATGGTGGAAGCTTTCTTTTATTGCAAAATAACGGTTTATACTTTGCATTTTGTATCTCTAGATTTCCCTAGCACAACATTAGTTGTAACTTTTGAATTTCCAGGTTTTTAGCAACTGAAGTGCAAATTTATTTATTTATTTACACGGTGGTTTATGCCTTTATTTTAAAATTATTTATTATCTAATAATCACACTGTGCAAATATACTGGCTAGTTGGTAGCAGTTACAGTTCTACAACGAAGCATAAAGCTGTGGGTACTTGGACTGCTTCTAAATTCATGTAAAAATTAAACTGACATCAAATAAAGCACTTTTGGAGTGATAAAGTTATTTCCTCGACAGAATTGCCCGAAAGCTTAGAAGCTAACAGAATATTCTCCACCTGGACGCTGTGGTCTGTGGTATTATTGCTCAGCCTTGCAATTCCGTCCTATTAAATATGATGACCTATTAAGCTCCCAAAAGAGGCTGAATATTTCACTACTTCATTTGCGTACAAAAGCACATAGATAATACATGAGCTCATGAGGCGACGACAGGAAAGCCTCTTAATTGTTTAAATGTCAGAGCAGCAACAGCCACAGCTTCTGGTAGCTGCTAGAAATCCTCTGGGCTGAGGTTTCATTAGATGCTATTAACCCAGCTATTTTCATTTTCTTCCTTCTGCTCATTCCATCCGGTAAAGTGTACACATGTTTTGCATGTTGCAAAAGAACACGACTTCTAATGGAAACATGTAACCGTATCGATTTTCTTAGTGAGGGCGTGTTAGCCCCTTGTAACAGGCATTTTCCATTTCGATTTTTCACTTTTTTTATTCACAGCCACACGGTTATAATACCCAATCCCCATCTAGGCTTCTCTTTCACACCGAAATCTAGCACCATGCATCATAGCACACCGTATATATTATGGATTCTATACTTAACCAACCTTTCAATTTTTATTTGAGCTTTGCATGCTGAAATGTATTAGATTCCTACAACAAACCGTCCAATTTTAAAGTGTGGACATGTAGATGTCGTTAAGCTCAAAATTGGGCGCTGGCCTTCTGTAAAAATACGTATGAGACATGCTTTCTTTAAAAATCATGTTCATGTTCTCAAGTTTTGAAACAAAAACATACCATCTCATTCATCGGCAATAGTGGATCATGCATACCGTCCAACTACTGGATACTTATAATGTTCGTAGCTTCCAAAACGTTCCCATTCAGTAATCTGGGAAAGTTCTCATGCAATGTAGTACAGTAATAATATGTTTGGTATAACCCTGAGATAATTACGTATTATAATGACATTTCGTGCATGACAGGGGGAAGAAGTCTATTGATTCTGAGCATTGTCTTGCTTAAATGAGAATGCCATCAATGTAATAGATGAACATTATTTCAGTTCAGCATTTTTTCACCCAAACAAAAGTTTCCAGCTTGCTTGGAATTGGAAATTATAATGAATATCCATCGTCATCATTTTCTTATAGGTGTCCTTGCTCACCAAGTCATGCAGCATTAATTTACGTATTAACAACAGAGTTCTTGAAGAATATGAGGAAGTAATGATTTGAGTCGACACATTGTCATGTCAAATTATGGCTAGTAGTCATCATTTGACTGGCGTATGTTTGAAAAATGGCATTTTAATAATAACCAAAAGCGATTGCATTCATTTGGCATTTGCAAGCAGTTTTGCACGTCTTATCAAATAATGCATAGTAACACAATAACGCAAACATTGTTTTACCTCCTTTGAAAGGAATTGTACTCCTCAATTTTTCATTGAGAATGGGTGAGCTGAATGAGCTACGTAATCACACTGTACCAGATAAATCCATCCAAAATAAACGCATTGTGTGTTGAGTCAATAAAAACTTTGCAGATTAGATAAGTATGGCAACAAAAACTGATATATCAATAAAATGTCTTAATATCTTTGTGTTTACAGTGCCAAAACCAAACAATCATCTGCCACCAAATAAAGGTTAAACTCCTTTGAAAACGAAGAACCGATTTTCATTACTTCTTGGTGTCTCTCATGAGGTGAAATATATCAAAGTGATACAGAGTGAGGGAGAGAGTGAAAGATAGGTGATCATTTCCCTGCAATCACCACAAACAACAAATATATTCCTTTGACATTCGCACCTGAAACTTGGAATACCTTACCTGCTTGCCGATGAAGTCCATTTTTTCCTCGTCGTTACGATTATCTTGTGTCCAAGAGCACTATGCAGTTCCCTTACCGTATGGCCTGGGTAGTGGGCCTAATACTATTTGTGATATTCATACAAGGTTTATGGAAAACCCCAGAAGGTAACTCACTTTTTATGTAAAATATAACGTGAAAATGGCATGAAATTTTAATTTAGCTTTAGTAACCATTTTTTAATTGTTTTATTTTAAATACAGAGGAAGACCAAGGAACTAAAATACTTCGATTATTAGCATCGCTAGAGACTCATGTATCAGAGTACCTAGCGTCGATTCGTTCACTTCGTAGTGAAATAGCGTTACTAAGTGACGATGGTGAGACTGAAACTAGTCATGTTAGTGGAAAGGAGAGGGAATCATCCCTCTCGATGAAGGAGGCATCACCTCGAAATAGCGGTCATGCCTCAAGAGTCCTTAAGACATTATTGAGTAAGAATCGCCTCAAACTTGTTAATCTTTACAACGCCTTACCTCACTTGCTGGACAGTGAGGACGCCTTAACACCTGCCCTTACAATCGGTAAACAACGAGAAGGAGGTATGTGCATGTCAACTAAAATGCTAAAACAATAAATAATTGAAGAAAGCAGCATGGGTTTTGAAAACAACAAAAATTGTCTCTTGCAGTGTCAGTTGTCCTTGGAATCCCCACCGTGAAAAGACCAACGCAAAGTTACCTTCTTCCAACTTTGCAAAACTTATTGAATTCCATGCTTCCATCGGAGAAAAATGACACATTAATCATCGTTTTCGTTGCGGAGTCCGACGTTTCTTTTGTACAGAGTACAGTTAGTTCAATTACTAGACAGTAAGTTTCAATCGATACTATCTTCTTATGCAGGGGGCCTATTCTACTCTAGAGTGAAGTGGAGACGTGTCTCTGGCCTAAAAAATGACCGGCTCAAATTTTACTGACGTGAATTTGCAAAATTAATTCAAATAACTGAAACGTGATGCCATTAAGATTTTCTAAACATTAAATTCTATTTTGCATTTCGTGAGTTTGAAAGTTCAAAGCACTAAAACATAATCTGAAGTTCAATATTTCCTCAATCATGAATGTGACAAGGCAAGCCAATAAATGCTTTTACTTTTTCAACAGTTTCCCCCAAAAAATAACACTGTTTCGAATTATGGCTATGTAGGTAAAGTTAACCTAATTTTCTTGTAAAAATACTAAAATGGGATTTAAAATTTTCCATTTTTCGCCTAAAAAGTAGTATGAAATACAATTCAATAGTCCAAGTATGAAAAAGTTACAGGCATAAATAACTTTATGAATAATACAACAAGGGGAAACGGTTCATTTCTTGGCTTAAGTCTCCAGGCCAAAAACTCCATTAGGATAGGCACTACGTGTTTCACAATGGATTACAAATGTTCGAAAAAAGTATTTTTGTCATGTAACGTTCTCTTTGCATTACAGGTTTCGCAGAGATGTAGAAACTGGTCTCATTGAGATTCTCGCACCTTCCAGTAGCTTTTACCCTGACTTCAAATCGCTGAAAGCAACCCTTGGAGACTCAGAAGAAAGGACGAAATGGAGGACGAAGCAGAATTTAGACTATGCGTATCTCATGATGTACGCACAAAATCGAGGAACATATTACGTCCAGTTAGAGGACGATGTTCTTAGTAAAAAAGGATTCATATCTACAATGAAAAACTTCGCCATTAGTAATTCCGTTAAAGGGGATGAGTGGTTTATGCTTGATTTTTGTCAACTAGGTTTCATAGGTACAAAAAAAACATAAGTAGCAGGGACGCTGTTAAACTTTAGTCAACTCTAGGATACAAATATTAATTATTACAATTTAAATGGTTCTGTTACTACTCCATCAGGGAAACTATTTAGAAGTTCTGACTTGTGGAAGTTAGTCGAGTTCATTCTTCTATTTTACCAAGACAAGCCTGGAGACTGGTTATTGTCTCACTTCTTTAGTGTTAAGTATTGCAAATTAGATTATAATCATGTAAGTTACGTCCAATTTTTTTAAAATAAAATGCATGATTTATACTATGGTTTGATAATTGCAACTGGTATTTGCTGCTGGCTAATATTTTCAGAAACGATGTCTTCGTGAACTTAGTAAACGATGGATACGAAATAAACCATCACTTTTTCAGCATATCGGAATGGTTTCTTCCTTGAATGGAAAAGTTCAAAAACTCAAGGTAATGGGAAACCTCATTAAAATTTAATATGAGCGTGACCAACTTAATACGGAATGTGTGATGAATGTTATGCTACTATCTTTTTGTATCACAGGACCGACAGTTTGGAAAACTGGAACTATTTACAAGGCATGACAACCCGGAGGCTAGGGTTGAAAGTACAATCAAGCATTATGGAAGGTTTTCACTGGACAAAGCTTATCATGGGAAAACATATTTTTGGGGATTAGCCCCGGAAGCCGGTGATACCGTTACTTTCATTTTCCCTCAACCTATCAATTTAAAAAGGTGGGTTATTGTTTTCACCCTAACGTGGCAAGCTGCGTATTTCTAAAAAAAGCACATGTAAATAAGCTTTAATGCTCAAAGTCTAATTATTATGACAGTAAATGTTTATTATATTTTCTTAGTTACCGATTCGTTAGCGGAAATGCAGAACACCCCTCTGATAAACTGTATAACGCAACATTGGAAGTTTTACCTGCTAATTTACAGACGTCCACTTCAAGTAGCCATAACAGTCCAAATTTTGTAGCCAAAGAAAATGGATTTATTATAATAGGTAATTGTCATATGTAGTAAAATAGAAAAAAAATCGATGCCCATTACCATCAAAATATCTTTGTTGAACCAGATGAGTTCGATGACTTGGGAATTCTTGACGCTAAGGTTCCTCCACATTTGAATCCACTATCTGCCGTCCGCATTACGCTAAAAAATCCTTCCGAAAATTGGGTAATATTGAGTGAGGTAAGGCTTGTGGAGTGTCCCAACAAAACTAACATACAAATAACTCCCTGTAAAACTAAGAATTGCGGTGGTGACTTGCTCCTTTAATTTTTTTGACACGACGCTTTTTATTTTTCCTGTAGATCTACTTAGAGAAGGGATGACAGCTTGTGAATTTTATTTGTATCCCCAATATTATTGTCTTAATAGATCAGCGAACACAAAATAAAATTATAGTGTCTTGGTGTCGAGCTTGCAGTGCGTTTGTTTATTCTATTGCATCTCTTGCATGTGTTATCTTGAGGAATGGCTTTCAAAAAATTATTATCAATCAATCCCACAAAACTTATTATTCTGCTGTATGTTAAAATGCTATTGTTGTGAATAAAGAAATATCGTACAAACTTGTTACACATAGATTGCGGAAAAATCAATGTTGAAATGAATTCCGAACACACAAAAATTGCTTTATACCATAAAATGTTTTTTTATTCATCATCGTGTTTAAGCAAGCATAAGTCAACTAATATTAAAAGTGTTTATCATAATAATAATATTGATAGTAAAACTTAACGACGGTACATAACTATTAATAATATATATATAATTATGTATGACACATCAGTATAATTAAGATCGTATCTAATGCATCTTGGAATGTTGTAAATACTTTCAGTTTTTTACCTGATTATAGCAGAGGCAACTGTTCACAAACCATTTTATTTTTCGTCACGTAGCAATAGTTGTATATCTAACCCCTACTTGAAAACATTGTGATGTCAAAGTCACGACCTCATAGCAAGTTTCAACGTTCACTACAGACTTTTTTTTAAAAATTCAGACGCCTTTCTTTTTTTGACGAATATTAGATAAGCATTCTGATTTTGGACTGGCTTTCAGTAGCAATTTTTTTAAAATTTAATCACAACATATGAGACCTAAATTTTCATTGAGGTTCACACTAACTACCATCATCATCATCATCTTACCCTCATTTCTTTTCTATTCTGAAATCTAAATGTTCAAGTGTGTAAGTGTAACAAATAATTATAATCTTAGCATATATTAATTTAATTAATTCTGGAATATAATTTTCTAAAACTAGGTTTATTAAGATGTATATGAACTACTACGTGAGTTACGTAGAAATAATGCACCTCGCACATCAATTTCATATCAAACGTTTCGCTCCTTTTGTAGATAGTATGGAAGGATTTCAATTCATTAACTTTTGTATATTGCACTATATCATTCAAAATCGTTACATAATTTCTGTCACAATCAATTTTTCTCTCACCAAACTAAATTCTATGTATTAAACGGACTCATTGAAATTTCTAACACTTCTGCATTTAAAAAGATATTATCACCATATTTGGCCGCTGTTGCTTTCCTTACAAGGAATACACACATCTTATGCATACATACACATACATATAAGACTGTATAGAATAATATATTGTAGTTGTATAAAGTACGTTACAATGGTATGTTTATGTGCTACCGTAATCAAAACTGTCAAATTCGAACATGGATTTATATTTTATGTAATAATTGCACATACACATACGCATAAATATATGTAGAATACTTGTAGTTAAATTGAAGCTAGATCTACTTGTTAACACCTTTGTCTAATGAAAAACAGTACACTTTTTGTCGCTGCATTAAAAACGGTTGCATAGTAAATTCACATCACCGTAAGCTTAAAAACGTTTGATGATTAAAGTTTTTCAAAAGAAACATTCAATGTCATCAAACTTGATAAAAATTTTCTAGTAAAGAAGCACTAAATGTTCCAATTACAAATATGACGAAGATTCTATTTTCTGAATAAAAATGTCTCACTTCTATAAATGGACTGACTGTCGGTTATATAATAATACTATGCCGGGAATCACCGGCTAAATTACCCTCCTCACAATTTTTTTTGAACGAAATACATTTTTATTGGTTTTACCGATGATGTTTAGTAACGGTGCTGGAATTCGTGATGCCAGCGGTTAAAATCAATATGGAATGCTACAATAGATCCTGTGGCTAGTCCGGCAAGCAAGAATCTGAAAAAAACATGAAATTCCAGTAAACTTGGCCTCAATACAAATATTTTACATTGTGATGTAGTTCATCATTTGTTACCTATGATCATGTGAAAGTGCAAGAGATCTTATAGCACTGTCACAAGCTGGGAATGCGTAGAGCAAAGCCAGAGAAAATGTTCGCCATACTTCGACTATTCCTTTTTCGCCACCAGTTATTAAGTACTCTCCGTCCCGGCTCAGTAGCATGCACTGCATTTTAAAACAAATATTACATTAAATCTTTATGCAAATAGGTACAGGTTAATACATATGAAATGACTTTAAAATATTACGTTTATGATATCATGGTGTGTCTGGTAGCGTAGTCTGCGACCGTTCATAGTGAATGCAGCGACGTTTCCTTTTTCATAACCCACAACAACAATTCCTTCTCTACTCATTGTCACATTTTCAGGGTATCTAAAGCCCGTAGGTGGCTCCAGTGTTCGCAATAAATCGCCAAAAGTGGTGTGTACAAGTACAGGACCCCCTAAAAAGGTACAGATAAGATGTATTATTATTTCTATACATATTTGGAAAAGTTTGAAGCAACAATGTTTGCCGAAGCAAAAATGAAAAATAACTTACATTCGGATGAGCTGACAACAAGCCCCAATTCGGCAGATATAACTAGAGCCGTGACAGGTGTATCGTGTCCCGTAAGTGTAGCCCTTGGTGTGGGATGATCTCCATCTCCAACAATTGCCTGACAACGAGCATTCCAATGCCAGAGAAGAACAGTACAATCCGCAGATCCGGATGCAATGTAGCAATCCGAGGTAATATTGCATTCTGAGCGACCAAGACAGGTTACCACTCCAAAATGTCCAAATATTATTTGAACAATTTTAGCTAAATATAAATAAATAAAAAGTTAAAGAAATTTTATCCACGTCTCAATTTTATCAACATAATGGATTTTCAATTCATACCTGTCTCGGTTGAAAAAACTCTGAAACTGTGATCCCAAAAACCACATGCTATGAGGAATTTCGAATCCACTGTTGTTACAAAACAATTTGACCTCATTTTCACTTTTTGACTAAAGTTATCTCCTAAATGGCGTTTGGCTTGGTGATTATTTCCTTGCGATAAAACAGGATCCATTATAAGCGGAAGATTGGATGTTATATTGGCATTTGTTTCAGCGAAGCTTGGTGAATGGAGGGAAGCTATACGAGAGCAATAATGGTAAGTTAATATTTAAAGTCATAAATATGATACATTTAGTATGTTCAATAATAATACTAATTTGGGTATTAACAGTATAAAGGCTATATACCGGAATAAGAAGTATTCCATTTATTGACTGCAAAGTTTTGACTAGTCGTAACTGTTACAACAGACGGTTGAGGGAGCTGCGGATAGGTATTAGCCGAGATGTGGCACACAGGTGAATTGGACATAAACTTCATAACCATGCAAACATCATCAGGGACGGCGGAGAACATAAGAGGTGACTACAATTACAAAATTTAGATAGGTCATCATTAGCACATTGGATTATCTTCATTCTATAAATTAATTCCAAGAATTCAAAAACAAGATTTTTCATACCAAATGCATTGCAGAGCTTCTCGGAGGATGAGGTTCCATTAAAAGTTGAGACGGTGTTTGGCCAAAGTTGCGAATTTGATTTTCAATTGCCTGTAGCGTAAATAAAATGAATTTAACATAACGGAACATAATACGTAATTGGAAAATTATTGTACTATTTTCGCCAATTTATAATACCTCCAGCATGACAGCATCAGTAATTGCATCTAAGTCCACACTACCTTCGTACGTTAAGTAATAAAACACATTTGTCGCCCGAACTGCTTCAGGTCCTAGATGGAATAAAATTAAAAAAATTAAAATGTGTATCCGATTGCGATTTACTTGATTTTCATGGTTTTATTCATTTTGAGCTTACCTCTTTGTTTGTACCCAAATATAAGGTCGATCCATTGATGCAATTGGCAGGACACAATTTCGGACTCCAGAGCCTTTAAATTAAAGCATATATGTATTAAACCAATCTCAATTATTTCTTTCATACATACTAAGTTTTATAACAACCATACCATTCGGTGAAAACGAACGAATTCCTCCGGTGTAGATGCCCACGGTGGAAGCTGAACGTTATCTACTTCGGATCCATCATCCTGAACACCCAATTTGTAACGATGATTATTCGTGAACATCTCCGGTAAATAAAACAGTTCTGGTATCAGTTCCTAAGATGAAAATTAATCGTTATTAAATGTTCCTATTATGAAGAAAACAATAAAGGTTACAATAATATCACAAACCTTCACATCAGACGTGTCCCTTTGACAATTTTTCCATGCCAGAGATACAGATGAGAAAAGACGATTTGGATGATCAAACTTGCCCCCTTGAAGTGCCAAGAACATTGTTGTAAAGGGTTCCTACAAACATCAATATAATAAAATTAATTTTTACAAACCCAAAACTATACATAAACTGAACTGATGAACTAAAAATATTTTTTACCAAACGGAGGAGCCAATTGAGTGTAAAAGCGGAAGTTGAATAGTGTGAACCATAATGAAATGGTGGAATGCTTTCATGTTCCCAACTGTTGTATCGTTCTTCAAAATATGCTCGACGACTTGGATTCAGCGCTCCAACCGGCTAAAGAAACAATATTTTTTTATATAACACACCATCATTATATTCGTTAAGGTGTGCGGACTAAATAAGGTTACCTTTGACAAATCCCTATAATTACTTGACAGCGACAAATCCAATTCTTTTGAGTCATAATTTGTTAAAATCCATGGGAAAACAGGATATTGATTCAAATCATTGTACGTTCGTCCTGCAAAATTTAAAATCAAATTGCAGTCTCGTTCGCTTATTGTTTTTTTTTTAAATTTTGATTGTATATCTTACACACCTGCAATTGTGTTAAGAAACATTAAATATTCAAAATTGGAAATTTCTCTCCGTTGCCACTTTTGAGTCATGTTTGAAGCCCTCATTAGCTGCCGTGGTGACATCATAGATGCTCGTCTGCAAAATAAATTTACAACCTTAATTAGCTCATAACTTAAACCCACCTACACGTGATACATACATATATGTAATTAAATACTTTAATTATAGTCAAGGGGTTAGTGTAATAAATAAATAATTAATCAAGGATAGCCCTCACGAAGAAATATTCATTATCATTAAATACCATTCATTTTATATGCTTGGCCTACGTAATTAATTTCGTTTGACCCTACAGATTTATGTATCTTCTTAAAACAAAGAAAGATGTTTTGATGGTAGTTAATAGTTGTTTTATTGACTATTGAACATTAACATATTTTTAGTTTGTTCATATTGCGTTTACATACAGTACCCAGTCTAGTATTTTATGATTGAGAACTGTTGCTTGCTCTAATGTATGAAAAAAAGATAGAGTCAAAGGCACAAGCCTGAATGAGCCGAAAGGAGATAAGACACGCAAAAAGTGAAAGAGTGGAACTCTCTCATCACAGATTCTGATCACTCAATGATCATGATGTCATTAGGTTTAGTATTGCTGATCACGTAGACAAACAGTATCACTGGGGCAGGATATTTACTGTTATTCATATTTCTGATTCCGATTCCCCCACACCAAACTTTGGAGAAGCATTGAAACGATTAGGTCTCACGGGAATCATATCCATTTGTCAAATAATAATCATGTTTGTTTGTCGAATCAAGTTTATTTTCAGCTCAAATAGAATATGCTCTGAAGCAGACGCTGATAGTTATTTTGGGAATTGGAAGTGCTACATACATGAAAAAGAAAAGTCTACCTAAGTATGTATTAGTTCTTTTTTGGGAGAGATGTCGTGCCGATTCACTGAAACGAAACAGCACTGTAACTCCAACTTCTTTTGAAAACGGGGCAACAGATA
Organism: Orchesella flavescens; assembly: GCA_964034955.1. NCBI lineage: Eukaryota > Metazoa > Arthropoda > Collembola > Entomobryomorpha > Orchesellidae > Orchesella > Orchesella flavescens. The sequence continues at coordinate 31,212,430 of OZ035953.1, forward strand.
GATAAAACATAGTATATTAGAAGGAATTCAGAATTCGCCAGTTTTGGGAGATTTTAAGTTCGCCTCTCAATTGCATACACAAACCATAAAGACGTGCAGTGTATTACATCTTAAGCCAATGTCGAATATTACAACGACTGCATGTATCACCAAAGTCGTTTGGTGAGACATTTCCTTTCTTGGGCTTACCACGGCTCATACTTTTCAATGCCATATAAGGAACAAAAAATAAAACTCTTTTGGCTGAACTTACAGTTCACATTTGAAAGTTAAGTTAATATTACTAAAGCTTAAAAACATATGTGGATAAGTCATCACTGTAAAATATACATCAATATTACGCAAATCAATATCTTAGATTTGTAGCCCGAGTTTAAAATAAAGGCGATCTGAAGATATAAATATACGATTATATTTACAGTTATTAAAGAAAAAAATGGAAACTGAGTAACGCATTAAAATTCAAGTTTTAGCGAGCGTACCTTATCGTGATGCATATTACACAATTTCATTATAAATATATACTTCCATCGTTTAAGAAAAACGGTATTCTAATATTTCTTACCAAGGATATTTTATACACCATATTACCAACGTTGCACATGTGCATTTAAGGTAAAAACAAAACAAAAAATCCTAAACAAGCAAACACAGCATGAAATGATAAAATTACCTGGTCTGCGGGATACCATATTTGATACCGACTCCAACTCTCGGCAATGCTTTGATAACTTTCTTCACGGTTGCTTGATCCGGAAAGGCAAACATAACAGATGCTGAAAGTTCAAAGAAAATGATTGATTTAATGACGCATCCATTTGTGAGTTTCTTATACATTTCATACTGAGTGACATTGTGTTTGTAGTTTATTGTGGCGCATCAAAAATTCAAAAAATTTAAGATTTAGACATTAGCCATCAGTAGATTACTCTCTTCAAACAATTTATGAACTTAAGGAATTTATCAATGTGCATACCTCAACATGGGTTAGTTCATAGCTCATCCCTTGGGCATTACATGACGTTTACCATAAACTACAAAACTACTATATACTTACCTCTATGACGAGGCATTGTTGCTTTAGTATGGAAGCTATACGTATCTAGAGCAGAATTGGGATAGCCAAAACAAAGCCATTTTTTTAGCAAGCCTCATCCTTTCTTTTTTTAAAGAAGTTCTACTAGCATAAACGCATGATCATCGAAAGTAAGCATTAGCCATGAAAAAAGACACAAAAAAGTGATAAAATGTAAATGTGTGGTGTGGTGAATGGGAATGAGTAGTTGATAATGATAAGGTGATTAGGAAAAAGAGGAGGGAACAAGCAGGGCAAGCAGGTGTAGCCAAAGACATCCATAACATGAGAGTTTGTGAAACAGAGCCGGCTTTTCTTTAACATTACATGAAGCAATCAAAAAAAGAACATGGTCCTTTAGATGACGTGTAAGAACTGGTTTACTCATTAGCTAAAATCATCACATGAATCCTAACACACACATACTGACAGGCATCAGATCTGATCCAAACACTTTGATCATCTTTGATGCAATGCAACGCTACCTGCTCCTTCATTACCTCACTTCAAGATACGTGGCTGGCAGGGCTCTCAACTTGTCGATTATGATTGCGCTGATGATGTCGGCTTTTTTCAAAACCAAAGTAAACAACATCACGGTTTTACAGCTTTGCATGAAAGAGGTGTGCTCAACAAAACAATGGATACTCATATCAAGAGAGAGAACACACATAATATTTGTTATATGGCTCACTAAAAACCCACTAATTTGGGGCACTGCATATTACTACGATTTCCATTTTAAGAGCAGTTTCCCCCAAAGCACTGCACTGCATTTTTCTGTATGAAATTGGCACATTTCTTGCGGCTAAATTTTTAATGATGGCGAAGCAAAAATAAATTTTGTTTTGCAAAAGTATATACGATGCTTGTAATTAAAGCATATAACGCTATACTTTCTACACCCTCATTGCTACATCATAAACATGCAGCGTGAATTGTAAATATAAACCTAATGAATTTGTTCACAGGATGATACAATTGCATACATCGATGAATGCACATGTAAATCAACCCCTCAAAGTTGAAATGGATATTGTACGACGTAATGTTCATCTGTGTAGTATTATAAAAAAAAGTTTGGATCTGTAGATAAAGTACATATCTTATTTCTGACCACTTAAGCAACTGCATAGCAGATCGTTCCCAGTCCCTCCAAATTTAGTGTACCTTTTTCTGTCACGCAGCATAAATACTTGAACAAAATAAACATTTTTCTTTTCTGCTGAGAAAAGCTTAGAGAATTTACTTAAAGGAACTCGTGCTCTTCTAAAAAAAGGGAATGTGAAGTATGTGTACAAAAATGAAACCATTTTGGGAGTTAGGTGGGACTTACTCCTAAACTGTAGGGTCAACAATGAGTATTTACTGAACAAACAAAGAGGGAACTTGAGACTTGTAAATGAGTCGTTTAATACTCCCTAATTTATGATGGCTAGCCGAAGAGGATTCTGACGAAAAGTTGTGGTATTTCAGATTGCAGGAGTGGAGTGGAACCCTTACCGTATTTGTGAGTAATTTAGAACTCTTGGTTCGTTTACGTAATCTTATCCCATATGCCTCTACCCAACAACAAACTGTTCCAGCAGCGGCCGCCAGTCATAAACAGAAGTCATGAGTTTCAGCTAAGGGATTACTGCATGTTTGTACATATGTACTTATAATATGTGGTAGTAACAGTCTCGTACTCATACAAAATGAAGCGTTGTTTTGTTTTAAATGGTGGCGATAGACACGAAAACGTTTGGTGATGAAAGGATGAACCTTTTTACCATTAGTGGCAATCAGTGTATTAGATCTTGTTTTAGAATATGCGGATTATTACCCACTTTCACGGTCTCCCCACGCACCAACATACATATATATTTATTACGTAGCAAACACTATTGTCTTACTCAACAGTTATCTTCAGAGACTTCTGGTGCCTGGATCATTTGTTTTTCAAATGTTTTAACAGCAGCAGCACTACCATAAAGATATGAAAAAGGGCAGGAACATATTATTCACTAATAAAATTTTCGGACAACGGTCAGTAGCTATCTGTGTTTTCTAACAGGAGGAAAGCATTTTAGGCAAGGTACTACATAAACCTTGGTGAGTTTATATTCTGTACCACATATTACAAAAAATTAACGTTTAGCTAACAATGCTCAATTCTCATAATCCTTTGCATCCGCATTGTTTTTTTTGAGAGTGGAAAGGGTAAAATTAGGAGATGACACTTATGGAGAAGTAAGGCAGCATTATGCTACAGTTTATGAGCTTCCTTTGCAAGGTTAAGAGCATTCATTTGTCAGGATATATTTTACACATGATGATAATATGTGTAAGTATACCAACCCAATATTATCCAGCTTCCCAACAATCCCGTATACACCCGGTAAGGTAAGCTCGAGCATGTCAGTTAGGGCACTAGCTGACTCTTTCATCTTGTCAACTACCAAAAGGAATGGTGGTGCTCCTGCTACTTCTTTATCACTTAAAAGTAGCATACTTGTGATGAAGCTAGTTTGTGTCGCTCCAAAACGACAGCACTTTATTAGATAGCACATTATTTGGAACATGTGTTTCATGTACAGTAATTCCCTCTGGAGCAATATCTACTGAAAATATATGACGGCATAAAGCAACTCTCAAAACTGGAATTCCACCTCATTTGGTTAAAAGCTAAGCATCAACATTCACAACGAAGAGAGAAAAAAGCACAATTTTTTTAGATGGCGACAGAAAATGTAAGCCCATCAATTTTGACGCGCAGTATATCAAAGTGCAACAGTAACTGCATAAAGTGCATAAGAAACTTAACATTTAAATGAAGACACAAATGTCACTCGCGTACGTACATGGATTCAGATACATATCTCAGGGTTTATATTGTAGGTGCGCCGTCATTATAAAAAAAAGCATAATGTAATGAGTTCAACTTACTTCGACTAGCCAAAAATATTTCGATAGCAACATTCTGGAGAAGGTAGTGCCTTGAAAATATTGCCCGGATCTCGCTGAAGTACCATTTTCCATGTAAATGGTCACAAAATTTGAGCACCTGGAATACAAAAAACACAAGTCATAAGTAAACATTTTTACTTGAGTGTGCCAAGAAAAATATATATTATGCGTATTTTAGCTACAGGCAAATGCAAGCAATGCTGACAACTATTTTATTAACACAAAAAATGCAATATTCGTTCATCCTTCCAGCTTTCGTCATCTTCTCAAAATTTTGCTCAATGTTTGACATCTCAACAAACGAGTGACAGGAGGCTTTTAACTTTGTGCAAGATTAGAGCAAACCCTTCAAACATTTTTTTCGCAATGCATGAGAACATGCGAGTAGAATGATGAAGGGGAAGACCATTTTTACGTATTAATACTTGTGTAATAACAGTTAAGTAAGACCAAAAACTCAAAATTATTTGTCATGGTTGAGAAAATAAAAGCGCTTGGAGGAGATAGGAATAAGGGTCACAATCTGATTATGAATCCATTAGAGCAAGCAACATCGAGGGTTGCAATTCAACACCACATACAACACAAAAAGCACAAGCAACGAGGAAGTAAGTGTATATCCACATCCTAGGGAACTTTCCCCAACCATTCTTACTTCCACTGTATTACTTCTCGCTTCCATGCTTATGAAATTTCGTCCGACGCATTCTCTATTCCATAACACCAGTTCCACTGAATACTAACGACTCTGACTGAGTCATAAAAGAGCAGTGCACCATAAAATGCACTGTGAAACTAAAGAGAAAGAGCGAGAGAGAGAGAGAGAGTGGATACATAAACACGTCACACGACAACATTATCCATAACATAACATCATTGTATGGTGGTAAACTGAAAATGCATGAAAAAGCATCAGAGCAGAAGCTTACACCACACCACCACCAGTAAAGCACGCCAAAGAGCTTTTGGTACCCGATAAGCTACTTATTCGTTTGTATTCCCGTTTCCCCCCTTAAAAAATACTCGACAATCCTGAACTACACACTCATTTACGATCCTAATTTGATTTCAAATCCTTCCTTCCTTTCCTTTCCTTTCTTCATCCTTTACCCTCCAATTGCATTTTTATCCCTTCCCGAAAACAACACCATGAATACATATATTTTGGACCCACTTCCATTAAAAGAAGGAAACAGAGAGACAGTGTTACCCATGAGAGTTTACAACTACTTCAATGGATAATCAATCCAAGATGCTTGCAATTTTCTAACAAAAACATACCATGGATGTATATAGATGTACCAGAAATTATATAATTACATGATCTTTGTAATAATCTGCACCAACAAGCACAACATTTTCGTAAGAAAAGGGAAAATCTAAAATGTCATGTTAAAAAAGAATGTATTCAGCAAGAATCCCATAATTTATTAAACAAGATAATAATGAAACTGTAGTTTCACTAGAAATATTTATGTCAAAATGAAAAATGCTGAATCAACACAGCCAAGTTATTTGACCTCAACTCCTTCATACCCAAAGAATAAATAGTATTATTTCTCAATATGAAAATGTGAAAGATGAAATATACATGTACACAGTGAAATGAGTAGTCATTTCTCAAATTTCTCGTGGGAACAGGTGAGTACGCATCCATGTGTTGAGTAATATATAGCACCAACATCAAAACTGACTGGCTGATTATCTCCCACCCCCTCCTCTGCTATTCATCACTGCTCAAGTGCTCAAAAGAAAGCTGTGCTATTTGAGAAAACAACAAAATGTAAGCACGACAATCACTCTGTTCTGTATATTATTGCTGATTGCTCAAAATGATGAGCCTTTGCATGCCTCACTCAACAACATAGAAATGTTCTGAGCATCATGCAGTGATGGTATCACATCATCTCATCTACAATTTTTATGCACTCGTGAAGCATCGGATCCACACGAGTCAGACGAGACGAGGTTTCTTCTTTTTTTACTTATTTATTTATTAGCTGAAAACGTAGCACATGAAGTTCAATCAAGTTGGTCATGCCACGCCATAATTCACAGTGAAGCATTTAATGTCAAACAGGGCAAAAAAAAATGTTGGGAATCATGAGTGAAGGGACAAATGATTATTATGAAGCAAGCTTTCATGAGTTTTATATATCTGCCACTTTACAATCATCAAACAGTTGTTACCTTAGTGGTGTATCATTAAGAACTATGCTCAATAATATGAACACGTATGAGTTTAGTAACATCTGAGGATAGTAAATAAAATTGCAGTCGTATTATTCGTGATTGAATCATATTAAGGAACCAACACTCACAATCAATCTAGGCAAAGCACTCGTAATCAAAGTATGGGAACGTGTCCACCTTTCCCATTTTCAGTTTTGTAAAGTGACGAAAAACAATACGAATTTTACTATAGAACATGCTGCATGTATGTATGTATATCTACAATAAAATTCGTTCCAACCAAGTTTATGTATCATTGCAAACACAATTACTTGGTGTATTATGATTCCATTTGTTGGTGAAAACTGGAAATCATCGGGAGGCGCTGCTACACCCAAACCTTAATGCATTTTATCTTGAGGCAAAACTTTGACGTGCTGTGTAATCTATCAAAGGAGATTACTTGATGTGCATCAGAAAAGTAATGTGATGTGAAGAATCGCTTCCGGTTCACTGAGTCCATGTGTTGCTCTCTTTTCATATATAGAGAGTATATTTAGACAACCAACCACCACGGAAATCATCAAACCCGGTCCCCGCATTAGACTAAAATCCAATCTTTTGGGATAGTGTACCAGCAATTCCACTTATCCTAGCTTTTTTTCTTCTTACTGCCTTACTTATTCCTGTAAATGAACAGGAAGGCGGTTTCCCCAAGAGAAATCACAATTTCATAGACTTCCCAATGGAATTCAACTGAATTTGAAAACACAATCCGGCTAACCCTCTTTCCAATCATCTATACACTGATTCACCTTCATGTGGCAAATCCAAGAGTTCCTCTAAAGTAACTAAGATGAATTTGTTTGACTCTTACAAAAAAAATCAATGTTCATATCAAACAGTCAATAACTAACAGTTTTATCATGGAATTTTAACATAATGCATGCTTGTGTTGGTAACTCATTCAGTTTTACAGAGAAAATAAGACATTTAAGTTGCATTTATGCCATCAAACCCAATGTTTTGGAAAATTTATAATTGCTCATGCTTCCACGAGCATTCCGTTTCCTTAGTTTTATATCCAAACAAAATAATTTGGTTTTAAATTCCAGCTAATGCTAAATCAAGCATGGGGTGGATAAATTTTCCGTTCACTAAATCCTCACATAAAAATTACAGTTGAATATTTGCAATTAAACACAATTTATTCAGAAGAAAAATTTTTGGTAGATTTTTGCATAAACTGTAACTTTAAAAAAGTTGTATGCCTCTTTTGCCAACGGTTTTTGCTAAACATGAATATTTTATTAAAAAATCCGATTGCTTCTTAAGTTTTGTTGCGTTAAGGAGGGAAGTTTTTTGACTCATTTCGCCCCTACACCCTACCATATACTTTTTATCACCATCTTAATCTTCTCACTTTCCTACACATTATTACAAACTTTGGGTGGTTTTAACAGTCTGATTAGATAATTTTAAGAGAAATGCTTCTTGTTTATTCTTACTACTTGTGTTCACGCATTAGTCAAGAAAATTTTATAAACTACAGAAAAGAGCTGCATAATATGACGACAGACGAATGATTTTTGCGTAAGCGAGTTGTCCACTAGGATGGGATTGAGACGACTACTTAAACCGAAGTCGGTTCTTCCATTATAATTGGCTTCTGGTTTCTGTCACAAGCAATAACTCGCAGTTCAGTTGTGGCAACTTTGGTGATACAGACCAGAAACTGGGGAAGATTCAATGTATGTATCACTCCTCAAAGTACATTTGTATACACTGATGGTCGGCGTATTTACAGAAAATATTATCTCTGCACAGTAAATAAAATCATAGCTTACTTGATAAAGGAGTTTCGGTACTTAAAAATCATGAACAAACACGATAATGCCATGTTACATCGTTTTTAACAATCCCAAACACTTAAGATTATAGCAAAAATTTTGTTAACATTAACCATGTTCCCACTACCATTCCTTTTCACTGAAGACGTAGTAACATTCGGTGGAAAGCGAAAAACTAATTTACTTATGTAAACGTTTAAATTTTCGATGACAAAACAAGAGTAAAAATCGTTACAAATGAAAAACATTTTAAATTGCCAATTGTCAAATCTACTAGTCAAAATTATACAATTCGCTTCAAGATCCAAAAGCATAAAATCAAGCCACAATGTCAAGCTAGCATTTCTTTTATGGATATTTTTATACAGTGTTTATGAACTGCGCAGAGCTATGAGTTGAGAATAGCTAGCATGAAAAAAAAGCGGATTGCTCGCTGCTGTCCAAAATTTGTTACGATGCAGTCAAGCAGTAAACAAGGATCAATATATATTTTTTTAACGAAAACTAAACTACAACTTGCTATATTTGCTCTCATCTCATGCTATCTGATCCAACTCTGATAAAGGATTGTGTTTCACTTGGCTTCGACGTAGAAAGATTCAAAAAGTCCTGCAGAGCAAGTGACATGCAAGTTGTTCATGTTGGTTGCTCAGCATTAAATTGTGAAAAGACGCTTCACTCACAAATCAGCTTTGCATGAAATTCCTTTGGGACTCATATGGACACAATGCAATAGTTTGTAGACTAGACCAGACCACATCACATCACATTGTCATACAAGAAGAAGCCCAGGACTTGGTTTCTCCATTTGGTATTTCAACCGACTTAAGGACTTTCAATTCATCCACCCGGAAAATATCTTAAAGAGCCAGGAACGTTATCAAAGCTCATCTCATCTTTCTCAATTTTTTCCGAAGCAGTCCGCTCGACTCACATTATGTAAGCTTTGCATATACACATGTCTATGTGATGTGTGTACCATAAATGTATATAAGATAATAGTAGTGTAGTGGGGTCTTCTTCTTCTTCTTCACTCATGGAAGCAATCAACCACAATATGATGCTGCATAACTAAATGAGTATAAAATAATGTTACATGTGCATGAATAATGTAGAGATACGTCTTTTAAGGGCTTCTTCCACCAACTCCGTAAATCCTAGCTTCCCCATTCGTTTCCAGTCAGTTCACCCGTTCACATCAGCTTGACAGGCTGATTTATGCATTGTAGTAAACACACTTACAATACGCTACGTTGAGTAACACAGGGACCACCGTCCCTAATAAATCAGCCATAAAACGAGGAGACAAACCATACTTTTACTCAACAACCGGTCTTCTGTCTATACCCCGCCACCACCCGACAGTTCTCATTGTGTCGTTTCTTTTCTTAAATGCCGCATAAATATGTGAAACCCTTAAGAAAAACTTTGCCATAATGACAGCATCAATGAGGGACCAATAAAGAGGTGCAACCTATTTTGTTTTTTAAAAATCAGCTTGAATTACAGCTGTTGTTAAAAAAAGGAATCTCTAAATGATTGCCAGAAATTGCACGGGTTAAAAAAAAGAGTCGTTATAAAACTCAAAACATGGAAATTGAATATAAAAATACATTTACACTGTAATAAAAGGAACGCAGTTAAAAGTATCCCCTTTTCACAAGTCCATTCTCATACATAGAATCAACGTGACAAAATTGTTCTCGGCATTATTATACCCAATGCGAACGGTACGGTGCGAGCGAGGAGACGTCTTGAGGACCTAGCCGAGAGGGAAATATATATATCAGGTTCTCAAGTGACTTAAGAATTACATTTTTCCATCTTGCTGATAACATCTCTCAGGTGAGTTTAGGACCATAAATGTTTGGGACACGTAATTCAGAAAGATTGGTATTCGACCCTTATAAACACACATCCATGCATGTAGGTATGCAAGTCTGTTTGTCATCTTTTGGAGTTTTAGTGGTGGTGACCATGTGGACGTTTCCTACATTACAACATGAAGTCAAGAAAAAAGCAGTCTTTCCGTCTCTTCCAATGATAAATCCTAAGCTGCCCTTCAACTGCAATAAAATGAGCTGACAAGACATTATAAGGAACTTGAGCAGCCTACCCCAACCTGTCCAAGAATCTCATTTAATGACGACATGAATTATAATCTGCAGGAAAATAAATATTTCTAGATTTGATAATGATCAATGCATATTATCACGCGCACAACCACATGTGTCATCTCCATCCAAAAAAGACAGAACGTCACCTACTGATTTATCCTCTTTGACAATTACTAATGCTACCCCCTATTGTATACTATATACTCTAGATGTGTTATATTTGTATATAAGTGCATTCAAATGACTTTTTACCAAAGTTAGCAGACCCAGTCAATAAGGATGTGCATTTTTCTAAACTCTACTACAACTTATCACAAGCATTATGAGGTAATTTCATGTGTGGAAAAATTCAAATGAGAAATAGGAGCTGAAAAAAATTTGGTTGAAAGCAAATCCACTTCTCCTCGTATGCAAGTAAATGTAACTCTGTCGCAATAAATCTTTGGGTGCATCCCTCCATTCACAACTTCATTAAGCAAGAATTCCAATAAAGCAGATCTTGGCAGCACCTGGGTGGTAGCTTATTTCGGGACACAAGGGTAAAGAGCACATAAAAAAGGAAGAGCGACAGGTCCCGTCAATTAGCTAGCCAAATAATGCAGTTCAACCCCCCAACAGTTCATTTCGTACCAATGTGCATATTATGCAACCATTTAATATACATGCCACATATACAATTTAATACTAAACCAGAACTTGACTAGAGAGATCCAGATATTAAGCCTTGTAGATCGATTTTCAAAGGTTTTTAGCAATTCCGCTGTTTCATTATAAATTATGCCTTTGTAAAGCTCATTTTTTAACAGTTCAGTTTCAAGCAGCCGCTCAATTGAAATTATTTTATGATTTCATATCAAAGGTTTATTATTCGTGTCTACATGATCATGTGTGCATCAGCCAATGATAATCTCCGTTCTAGCACCGTCTCCTCAAAGCATTGCATATCAATGTACCATTATTATAATTTAGATACCTTTTCTTCTTAGCTGGTGGTACATTACCTAGCTACTGCTGCTGCTTGTTTGATAAGTTTTCTAAATTCAGAGATTCGGTAGCTCAAAGGACTCCCAGTTCTATTGCCTTTGTAAAATACCTGGTCATGGGGCCACCCTCCTCCCATTGTTAGCATAAATAACACGAGGTCTCTTTTCCTTTTTTATTTCGAGTGCTCTTTCCATTTTATAATAACCAACATACAGTTAGCGCTCTCTTTTCAAAAGAAATAAATTTCAGACATATCATGTAATGCAGCCATGTGATGTGACCATTATTTCACTGGACACAGAAAATGCTTATCTACTGAACCAACCAATCCAATCCAACTGAATGCCCTTTGAAAGGAGTAAAGGGGAACAATGAAGCACCAACTGAGTTTTTTAAAAAAAGTGATGCATGTTTATGAAAATGAATGCTTGGATTCTTTCATGAGATGAATGACATGTTATCGGTGGCAGGCACAAAAGATGCAACAACATGATACGTAAAAAACCAAACCAAACCTTTTGAATAGGGTCATATTACAATGATCACACCTCGTTTACTCTCATATCACCATTTTGAATCTCGACAATTATTACTATCTATACAATTTCTTTGCCTTTCTTTTTAGTCCAAGGAAACCTACATCCCCTACCACACGTAATGATTAAAACTATTATGGAGTGAGGGAAAGAAGGGAGCACAATGAAATGAGAAAAAGTAGAAAATTTCCATTTTATTTGTAGTAGCCAGTCTTTTATTTAAAATATATAAGTATGTATGAACTCTGCACATCGATTAATGCGTATAGTTTTTCATTATCTCTTGGTCAAGTTATGCATTTTCAAACAATGCCGTGAGCAACGACGACTTTTGGTGGTTCGTGAGTGAATTCGTGAAGTTAAGTAAAAAGTTGGCATCATGGAAGTATCGACGCCGGTGCCACGTTGGTTAGAGCTTAGAGTCCACTCTGCGCATACATTAAAAGTATTAGTTGGCTGTATTTCACAATAAAACCTACATAATATGAAGTGGTTGTTAAATAATGAGTCGAATCCTTTAGATCCAATCCTCTCCACGTCTCATCTCAACTCTTCTTCTTTTTGGCTGCTTTTCTTGAATGAATTGTAGCTGACTATTAGTCGATAACCTTTCGGCAGAGTAGTTAGACAGACACCCCCTCTGCTTTATCAATAGTGAGCTTGTTGATTGTTGAACAGGAGGATAAACAACATGATGAAAAGCGCTACAGATTGTATGGCAATCGTGAGCTAGCCCCCTGCTCAAAGGTTGCCGATCTCTCGTAATAAGATGAGCGGCTGGAGCTAATGAAATGAGTGAACTCCCATGATGCTTTCAAGATATGCATAGCTCAACAGTTCATAATATAATAACGCCATGATTAAAATGATTTCAGAGGTGGAAGGTGGAAGAGAATGAAGAAAGAAAGACTAATTTCCACATTTGGTTTGCTCCTCATTAAAAATTAAAATTTCAGAATAAGATGGCGCCGCTTTACTTCCATAAGTACTAAATCTTTCTTGCAAATTACTTTTTCAGCATCGTCACCTGTCAGCGTCATAGTCATAAAGTATATTTCCTTCCGATTTTCATTAAATTAAATGCTGTTTTCTTTTAGAAAACGTGTACTATTTCTGGCTTCGTTTCTTTAAAAAGAAATCAATTTGAGGATGAATCGGAAAGCACACATGGTTTATAAACGTAATCGTTTTTATCGCAAATCCAAACTGAAACTATGATACAAATACAGCGCTCAAGCTTAAAGGAACTCCATTCAGTGAGTTTCTCATTGATGATAACGATGGCGAGCCTCTTTATGCATTGTCAATCGATACGATACGCATTGTGTTGTGCATTTCAAGTACACCGCATTGTGTTATGGAGCCAGTGAGCCATTGATCAACTGAATTAGAACCAAAGCTTTTGGTAAAGTAAAGGGCTCGTTGAATAGAAAATGAGGGATAATGGATGTACATTCACATTCCTGCTACTGATAGCACAGAGAGTACATTAAAAAAGGTTGAGAGGTGGCTTGTTAAGTGCTCGTTTACAATTGTTTTGTTGTTACTTTGTTACATACAAAAAGGAAAGGTGTGGGGGAAGATGCAATGCATTCAGCAATACGCATATAGTCCAAAAGTAGCTGGGTTTCATAAAACATCTGCATCCATTACGTTTCAGTCCTGTACGAATTTTCAACAGGACTTTCCTTTGATAAAACAATTTGTTTTCGGTTCAGTTATAAAAAGAGTGGTTGAACTTTGTAATAGAGCGACTTAAAACTGGAGTGGGGAGCCAGATGCTGGATTCCCATTACAGAAAATTCTTACCAATCATGAGGGTTTTGTATTCCACTAACTTCTTAGGTCATCTCTTATTTAATTTGCAAAACAATACTTCATTTACTACATGCAAAAGTAATTCTGGAAAGCGTGCCAATAAGATTGAAAACAATCAATAAGGAGAATCTCCAAAGTTTGAGGAATATAGCTGCATAACAACAACTCTGTAATATTTCCTTGTCGAAACAAATGCCAAGATTCAAGACACCCTCACACCCGAAAAAAACTTACTTGGGAATGAAAATGAACTCTTCTGCACGAAAGGATCGGAGAGAGGATTCAAATCTAGATGGCTGGAAACAAGATGATCTTACTGGGAAAGAAAGTGCACTTTCCATTGACGCTTGGGGAACTAGTTGATGCTCATGCTCTTTCAAACTGTATTTTTTCTTTGAAAGATGGGGAAAAGTTGGTTTCCAAGTAAGGGGAGTGAGACAGTTGGAGGCCATGAAAAATGTGAAAAACTCTTTGTAGAAAAATTACACAAAATTCATGGAGGAAAAGCATAGGATCGGAAAATCTTAGTTTGTATATTCTAGCGCCAGCGCGTCTTATGGGTATGTAATGTGCCTAACATACACCCTCACGTTCTCCCGTCACATGCACTCAAACTATTACTCCAATCATGGGATAATGCATGGTGGAAATTTTTTTGTCCAAGAAAAGAGTGGAAAAGAAAGACGGAAGGAACGAGTCTCAGGGGAAAGTTGCAGCTATAACATCATTCACTGTTTCGAACCAAAAATGGTATATCCACTTCCATATAAACAAACCAAAAGGATAGCATATTTGTTACACATGACACATTAGAAAAAACAGAAGACCAATATCCCTTTCCAATGGTAGGATGCGACTACACTGATATATAGAGTGAGACTAAAACACATGAAAAATTTCAATGCATCAAAGAATCTGAGCTTACACATTGTATGCTACACTAGTCGAATCTTTTTCATCTGTACAAGGGTATGCTAAAAACATTGAAACTTCCTCAACGGTATGGTTTTTTAAACAAAAAATTCTATTATCAGTCTCTCAAACAAAAATACAAAAACCGAGGGAGGTGGACACACGAAAGGTTAATGTCTAAGTAAAGTACAATATGATGTTGGTCAAATAATTTTGTAAAATTGCTTGCAAAAGTCAATTTCTACTATTATGAAAATAATGGTTTGGTTTATTTTCATTTTTACTACTTTTTAGAAGCTTATTTTAACTTGGCTTATAATTCAGATTTAAAACTTCGCACCACCTTATTAAAGATTATAAACCTCAACTGTGAATTAGTCTAATAGATGTATGTAATTGGACCCAAGAGACAATGATTTTTTTTACTACTACAGAAATTAGACTTGAAAATTCTGAAATGCATAAATGTTTCACATCTAACTATTATGATATTGGAAGATCTGTACCCCTATAAAGGTTCAGCATTAAACTAACTTCAAAATAAGTCACAAAAATCGTCAAAACTGCTTAAACGAAAGCAATCATGTGCACAATTACTACAAGAAGGTTAGGAATCTTTAAAATAAAACCAGTGACATGCCGCAATAATGCTAAAATATCAGCAATCTATTGAGGAGAGAGCATCTCGCACTTACGAGAGAAAAGTGTCAAGCCAGTGAGTGGATACTGGTCGCGTGCGATGGGCGTGGATGGAAAGGAAAAGAGGCGTCTCCGAGTCTCAGGACGGAGGAAGGACGGCCGACTTACAACGAATGCAAGAGCGCTTCTCTCCTTTGCTTCTAACAACGCAACAACCCTTGTGGTGATCCTCATTTTTCCCACAATGCAGTACAATAGAAACACAAACATGCTTGTACTTACAATGATCTGATGTGAGAGCAGAAGAGAGAAGAACAAGCAGCGTATTATTCACCAGTGAGCAATAGAACAGCTACGCTAAAAGCAACTCATACTCTCGCTCACCTTCCACACTGAGTATATAATATCAGCAGAGTGGAATGGAATGAATACCTGTCCTTTTCATTCTTAACATCATATCCTAAACACAACTACTACTACCACCATACCACCAAATACATTATCAGTTGCACGGTGCAAAACAAGGGAAGAAAATACTTATTTTACAGAATATAAAACAACTGCAGCAGCTCATCTCTCATTATTAGCTACCAAGAAACTCAATGCTTCAAATCGTTCTCCGGTCATTGTCTTCAAATCAAATCACTTCTTAGCAAGATCTTTGTAACCACATGAATTTGCGGTTAGTCATTTGGCACTCGTAATCTCTTAATACCTTCTGATATGGGAATTCCTTCATGACAACCAAATATTGTGAGAGTGACATCAACGACGGAAAATAATCAGTTTGTATCTCTTCAACCAAATCCGGTGAAGCTCAAGAACAAATCTTGCTACTTGGAAGGGAAACCCCTGTGGTGATACTAGCTGCTGATTTGAAATCCAATTATATAGTGATTATTGAATGATTGTGTCATTGTGAAATATTTCCTATAATACCCCATTTTTTGCATTTTGCACTCACCCTTCGTAAAATATCATGTGATTGGATATATCATCAAATTTATGCTCGTTACTGGCTAATCAATTAGCCTGGAAATTTTGGAGAAAAAAAAGTGTGACATCAGCATCAAATAAAAAATACTTCTGTCAAAATGTTGGTACCTCAGGATATGATGGCGGCTCAGTCCAAAATGCTTTACCAACTCAACAAGTATTATGGAGAAAGGGTTCAATTACGAAAAAGTGGAATTGCTAAAACAATTCGTGAGGTTTGTCGTGTGGTACAAGATGTATTGAAAGAGGTTGAAGTTCAAGAGCCTCGATTCATTTCCTCACTAACGGAATGTAATGGTCGCTTTGAGGGTTTGGATGTAATCTCCCCAACTGAGTTTGAAGTGGTTTTGTATTTAAACCAAATGGGGGTTTTCAATTTTGTGGATGATGGCACCCTTCCGGGTTGTGCGGTTCTCAAACTCAGTGACGGAAGAAAAAGATCAATGTCTTTGTGGGTTGAGTTCATAACAGCATCTGGCTATTTGTCAGCACGAAAGATTCGATCTCGTTTTCAAACTTTGGTCGCCCAAGCTTGTGACAAGTGCTCGTACAGAGATTCAGTAAAAATGATTGCTGACACGACGGAAGTGAAGTTACGTATCCGTGAAAGATATGTTGTTCAAATCACCCCAGCATTCAAATGCTCAGGGGTTTGGCCAAGAAGTGCTGCACATTGGCCCATTCCCCACATTCCTTGGCCACATCCAAACTTGGTGGCTGAAGTGAAAACTGAAGGGTTTGATTTACTCTCCAAAGAAAGTTTATCCATGCAGGTCAGCAAAGTGAAGCATTGCTTGGTTCTAATCTTTTACATCAGATAAGTTATCATTGCAAGTGCAGTTTTGTGACACTACATTTGTGTTTGATAAAATATACAGGGTAAACAATCAGCCATGGAAGGAGATGCATGGGTGCTGTCCTTCCTTGAGGCAGAGGGTCGACTTCTTCAGGGTGGATGTAGAAAGAAATGTCTGAGTCTTCTCAAAACTCTTCGAGACCGGCATTTAGACTTGCCTGGTTAGTGTTCCATACAACATATTTTTTTGTGAACTTTTCCGTGTGTAAGATGGTCACAATAAAAAAAGTGTTTTATATTTCTTTTTAAATCAAAAGGGAATCCAGTCACGTCATATCACATGAAGACGTTACTGCTGTACGAGTGTGAAAAGCATCCCCGAGAAATTGAGTGGGATGAGCCATGTCTTGGTGACAGGATTAATGGGATATTACTCCAACTCATTTCATGTCTACAGTGCCGCCGATGTCCCCACTATTTTCTACCCAACTTGGATCTTTTCAAAGGGAAATCACCCAGCGCTCTGGAAAATGCTGCTAAACAAGCATGGCGCCTCACAAGGGAACTCTTGACAAACACCAGGTCACTCGAAAAACTTTAGGTCAACTGTATTAACAACAATCTGTAGAATGATTTCCCAAGTTATTGCAATCAATAACAAATATTATGCACTACTACTGTCATATAAAAAAACACATGAATAACATGCTAGCAATAGTTACAATAGTATTATTACTAAAACACTTTTGAAGTGATTAAATTCTTTAAAAAATATGATGGAAGGGAAAGGAGTTAGTTCGTAGTTATCGTATTTATGTATAGTGAACGTTTCTTAAACTGTTAATTTCATCCAAAGAACAATTGCCAAAAGTTGAGGTAGCAGCGCATGAAACTATTTATAACAAAAATAAAAGTTAATCTGCTTCAACTGAACTAGTACTGTTGTGAAATAATGAGTCGTAATGATTTTTAGCTATTTGCATAGCAGAGCAATCATATGAAACTTGCATGTGACATAAGAATCATAGGCAATAATACATACTTCCGTATTAGAATTAGCAAATTTTTAGGGAGACTGACAAAAGGATTAAAGAGCATCATCCCAAGTTACTACTCATAATTTTTCTGGCATTTCAAGCAAATCAAAAGACTAGAAAAACTCAAACTCCGACTGTCTTACTTAAAGACTGCTGTTGAGTAAAAAGAAGAGCAAAAAGTGGTATTAAAGAGATGAGAGCGTGAAGTGTGAGGGTGTGTTTATTGTCAATGTACATATATACAATGTTGGATGATGGTGCAGCAGTGAGTGGCAGGAGCATAATGATATTCAAGAAATTGTGGGAGAAGAAACCCTCACAAAAATTTTCTGTGCTGTGCTAAGTTTTTTATGTATCTTATCTAGTTTGTAATCTAATTACATCCGTGTTAATTCACGTCAGCTTTGTAGAAGTAGTACAATTCCTAATCAATGTTATTCAGCATTCATGCTACCTACATTACATTACATGTTATGATGAGTTGGTCTGTAAACTATTGTATTTCGTGTGCTTTTGTCGTCGCATTTTTATAAAGTAATGTAACCCTTTGTAACAGTCCAAAGACAATGAAATTCGTAGATGTTATCCTTCGATGAAAAGGAAGTAATAGACGTAGGAATGAATCAAATACTTTGTTGAGTAAATTTCATATAATGCTAAACTGCTATGTAATAAAAATACAAATGGAGTACTAGAAATTTACATTTGTTGTTTCTTCGGATAACTTTTATTTCTCGGCCGAGTTTGAACACGAGTCGATAATGTGGGAACTCATACAAAGTAGAGATAACTATATTCCACCTCATAATGATGCAAAAGGGATTACTTTTCGTACATTAAAAATTCTACAAATGAATTTTCAAAAGGAATTTTAAGAAATCATCCGCTTTGGCATAAAAAGAAAAATTTTCAACGTCACAACATATGTTCAAGAAAGCTGTTTTATGTTCATTAATAATAATTTCTTGCAGTCTAAACTGTTTGCAGCAGGGTAACGAAAAAATGCCCTAAAAGTATTAAAAATTCAACTCAACAGAAATTGAATAACTTATTAAATTTATTTTTTCTCATTTTTCAAAAAAATAACAATGACATCAGATGGAAATAAATTTTTCACCAGAGAGTAAAGAAAAAATTTAGCAAAATGTTTGGAGAGCGATATATGATCCACTTGGTAAATTATATTGCATTTCCCAATGTTTTTTATTCTCAAGTATGTATACAGAGATGATTAGGAAGAAGAGCAAGTCACTACACACATTTATAAATACATTACTGTTCCTGAGTCACAACTTAGTTTCCCCTTTTCATTTTTTCCCTGTCGTTTCTGTTGTCCACTAATTCAGACAAATGGCTCCTCCACTCGCAACAAATTGATTAGAAACGAGCAGGGGATCCTACCAGTGAAATAATGCTGCAGTGTGCTTGGCTATGTGTGTAGCGAGCTGGAAGAAACGAATTGGATGCAATTGCACTGGTATCATAGCAGTGGAAAGGAGAGAGAGATACATATATAAACATTAACTTCATTCTTTAGAAAAGGATGACTTGATTTTCTCTCTCCGTGCCATAATACACCAAACCAAAACTTACTAAATAGGGATTCTTGCCCTTCCCAACTTTCATTTTCTTTGCCGTTCCATTTGGCCAGTCACGGCCGTCAAACGAAGTCAGTGAACGGAATAGGACAATCTAATAATGAACCTTGTAAATAGAAACACATCCCTCGCCTTACACTATCTGTAAACCCGTATCACCCCAAAAGTGAATCACGCTATCAAAAATGAGATTTGCATTTTGGGATCTAATCATCACTTGCATTGAATCTGCTGAAATTGCACATTCGTTATATATAAGCATGCTAAATATATATTTACAAAAACATTGTGTCTTTTCAACAACTTTGAACAGTTTTGATAAACAACACGGGCAACATTCCCTGTACAGCATTACTTGATACACATAAACGGTAAAAGTTAAGTAAGTGAATTGAATTCATGGGTTTCTAAAGAAAATATGTAAAGCAGACTGCGAAATGTTTTGGTGCGTACGATTTATATAGTAACACTAACATAGCAGCCCTGATTCTGTCTGTATTTTGTGATATGCATGCGCATATGTACATGCATACACTCACACACTAATTTACATTAGCCGATTAAGTGATCAAAGAGAGCAAAGAGCAAGTCATTAAAATTGACACCGGATACATCACTCTTGGCAGACGCCCGACTGTGAACTACTCTATCCGTCCAACCTCACTACCGAAGAAATGTATATAATAACATTAAACACTTAATACAAAAGGCAATGCCCGTCTACCACTGAGCTCCAGTAATTTATATTATGTTATCAACCAGTCAATTATACATTTTATACACATAAGCCAATACAATCTGACGAGTCAAGGTTTTCGTTAAGTCACCTTGATTAATTTTCACATCATCATCAACGTGTGCAAACACAGTACCTCAACAGAAGCTTTTCCAAGCTCACTCCATTTATTATTATGAATGTAGCCAAGTATATCAGTAACCAACTTCACCACCGTTGTTGTTGCTGCTACTGCAGGCACAGAAGCAGCAGCAAATATATCAGCATGCGGCATATCCTTTTCCGCTCACCGAATGTACATTATATAATAGATTGTGCCGAACTTACATAATATATTACAGTAATATGCATAAGTACAACATTGAACCCACTTGTTCTCAGTTCAACTCTTTTTCTATAAATAATTAACGTAATACTGTGAGACAATCAACGCAACACACAAGGTCAATTACTATTTTATCAAGAAGTCGAGTGTAAACCATTTTTTTCAGAGCTTGGCTCATTCCATCCACTGTTCTAATGATTGTATGTAAAAGTAAGCGCTACCTTTTTTTGGCCTGAATTACTCACTCATATCGGTTGACATCTTATCTCGATATGGAAAGACCCCGCTGTTACTTAACTTCCATTCTGAGCAGAAATGAAAGGAGCAACTGTTGACTACTTCCATTTTCGCATGTGTAAATGGGAGAAGTAAGAAGAAAAAAACAATAGGACGTTGGGCTTTAAGTATTTTTCTACCTACTTCAAACGTACCTACAATCAAATAAAGTGTATGTGCTTGCTTGAAGACTTGCTACAAAACCCCGAAACTCATCGTCAGTGAAATACTCCAGCACAAGCAAACACATCCTGTCCCAAAGAACCATTTTTTATGAGGGTACACATTGTAGTGTAGTGTATACATACACATTCGTTAATCATTTAGTGTATCTTTGTTCTACTAAAGTTGAGAAACTCAACAAGGATACTGCTGCTGCTGTTTTGGGTTGGATGATGATAACAATATCATAACACGAGGCCCATATAATTAAGTAGCAGCGGGGGACATTGCATGCTGAAAAATGTTTGCTTAGTTTAGTTCTATTCATTTGAGTAAGTCCTTTTCTTTCGTTTCACTCACATTTCTGTTACTCTTCGGTTGATTGCTACTATTAGTGACGTGAAAAATATCTGGAAGAAGCTAAGTATCAACTCAGTGCAATTTTCAAGTTAAAAGTGAATCTGAAAAAATGAGGCACATCAAATACAATTTCGATTGAAAGGGAAAATCAAATAATTAGTGTTCATACTGTAAAGACAACAAAATGCCGTGTTGCACACTGGTATTGCAAGTTTACGAGTAGCAGTCAAACTAAATGGGTGGTTTTGCAAATGTGGCACCTAAACAAATACATTATGGCAACGCTAAAGCATCAAGTACGAATTTATGTTGTATACGAACGTCAACAACTGAACAAGCATGCAACCAAGATGGTTATGATGGATATGAAAGATTTTATCTAGTTTATTTGCAAAATCTAAAAATTATTTACTGTCGTGATCGTATGTAAAATTTAACTGGTAAAAAAGAAAGGGAGAACAACCTTTTCTGCTTTTTTGCCTAAAGAGAAGGATACGTTCTTTTATTAATTGTAGCACATCCTAAAAGAGTGAATACTTCACGAAGATATTTAAGTAGCAATCAAACCGACACACTCGTCATGGTGGTCTTCACTCAAAATTTGTTCAAAATGCACCAACAAGTGACAGTTTGTAGAACCTGTGACTCTAGTAACCAATACCAATATGTCTCCACTTTTGGGCAGGATTCCAGAAACGATCCTATTTAAATTCTTTCCTGCAATATGAGCAGAAAAGAATGCACATCAGAGATGCATAGGAATTCAAACGTTTTTGGAGATGTATGTGTGTCATTTGACATTTTGAGAGTGGAGTCCTAACTACAAATAGAACACACACTATCCTAACATTGTCAGTCCATCTAAAGTTGTCCATAATTTATGTCAAATGTTCTGAAATGTTTCATTAAGCCTGCATAAACAGCAAACATGAGTTTAAATGACAAAAATGCATTTCAACTTTTCACAAATTGATTTGTATTGTGACTCCAATATATCTTCAGTATATACCAGCGTCTTTGCGCTATATTGCAGCTTAAAATCAAAACAAGATCATTCCCCACGTCCCATTGAATATATGTTGTGGAACACTAATGGAAATATTTTTTCCTTGCACTCCTTCAGACGAAAATTCTTATAAGTGAATTATTATTGATTGAGATCAGATGTGAGTTGGAGACATGGGAAGTATAAGTATAGCAAAAGAACAGGGGAATATCCTGAGCAAACTGTAGCCAAGGCTTTACTCCATTCCAGCAAACGGAAATTAGGTGCAGAAGCCTGCTGAAAAAGGACGGATGTGGAAACTAAAACAATATGCTGGGTCGTATAAAACCAAACGGGTAAACTAAATTTACGAGTGTGCAGCTCTCCTTCATACATTTTTGTTGGAATGGAGTGGAGGGGTACGAAAATGTAATTTCTCGTTTCTATTCATTTAGTTTCTCATTTAGCGTCATTTTTTACCACTTTCTCTGTGACAACAGGCGACAAGAGTCATCATGATGTTATTACTACAAATGCTGCGTACCAACCAAGCCAGCATTTCCGAATTCTCCAGTGAGAGCGGCTCGATGTCTGCTCAAAATGTTGAAGTAAACACAAAACAGATTTTCACGCGCATACATTCATTATACGCACTCACGGGTTTATATATACAGTAAGTACATATCAATCCTATAGTGCATACTCAAAGTGGAACCAGTAGTTGAGTCATGAAAGGTGTTGAGAAATTATGAGGACCATATCTAAAGCTTAAT
Organism: Orchesella flavescens; assembly: GCA_964034955.1. Taxonomy (NCBI): domain Eukaryota; kingdom Metazoa; phylum Arthropoda; class Collembola; order Entomobryomorpha; family Orchesellidae; genus Orchesella; species Orchesella flavescens. The sequence continues at coordinate 31,235,526 of OZ035953.1, forward strand.
GCTTAAACGCATTACAAATGAAGGGGCTGAGTATACATAATTTCATTGTGTATGTCGTCTCTAGAACAGCTTTTTCTCAATAAGCTTTCTTAAAATGTTTATGAATTCCTTCTCTCCTACTTGAATGCTCTAAACGTGTTACTCCACTTTAGAGGATTGTTTTGTGGGCTTGTGTGATGGTGACTACAGCTGAATCTCAAGTTACCCACGCAACCAACCATTCATAAAATATGCCCAAATGACTGAGCTTATCTATCTTTATATACGCAAAGCTGATTTGCTTGCAATGCAAGTGGACAGCAGAGCTACAGAACAAAATTGAATGAAGTCAACTATTAAGATGACAGCAGGTGGTCAATGGCAAGAATTACAAATTTATGTAGGCTAGATAAGTTATAAATTTTGAGCAGCCAACTTGCCATGCATCAATACGATTCATTCCATTTTGTATGTAAATCAGAATGACATAAACAATTGACAATGGTTCTGGTTTGTTTTGTTAAAAATAAGTATAATGTAAGAAAAGTTTAGAGATATGAGATACCTATGTATAATATTATGTATGCCTACGTATGTATATCAAATTCATCAGATCAGATAGAGCCACGTTATGTAATGCAAAGAAGCCAATAGCACCAAAGCAACAAAACGTTGTATCCAATACGTATATGCCAGCATTACTACGATGTTTGGATTCCAAATTAGACGCATTTATATTGAATGAGAAATGTACGCTTGGTTTTATTAGTAATTACAAACACAAGCAAATAGAGGTCTAAAAGCGTCGATGACATACTACAAAATATGCATCTTCTGTTTAGAAAATTCGACTCAACTACATAGCTACAAACAGCTTGAATATTTTAATTACAAAGTCTGAACAAATCCTACGTGTATTTTTTTACATTTAGCAGGGAGGTGACAGTTTAACACAATTCCATGATGACAGAACATTATCCCTAACAATTTATATTTGTGTTGTGAATGACTACCATTGAAACTAATATAGAAACCTGCTTCTAATAAAAGTCAAAACATCTAATGTTACGGCAGAATTTATGTGTCTTGAAACTAAATTCTTTTCTCCAAATCGACTAAACAAACTTTTTCTATATAATACAACTAAAGTTTTAAAATATAAAAATAAACGTTTAATATCAAATCACCACGTCCAAGAGAAAGATAAATGACTTCCCGAAACAAAAAAAAATGCTATACTATTTCATATTTCAATTATTGTGACTGTTTGACTGCAAGTTTACCATAGCTTTGCCGCCGCCATGGAGGCTCTAGAAAAATTATATTGCTTATTGACATGCAAAGTAGCTAATGATTAAAAATGCCCGTTTAGAAAAAGAGGTAATTAGTAAATATGCATAATATATTTCACATGATGCATAGATCTACATAGACAAAATAATTGCTAGCATATTAGTGTAATATGTTTGTTTCTCTCTGACATCCAGTGGAATTCATTTGCTTAGTTACACCAGTTAGGTTGGGAGTACTGGCTCACCTGCAAGTTATATATGAATATGGACCGGTCATTCGTTAACGCCTAGGAGGAAACAGTGTACAGGACTTTGTGCTACATACATTTGTAAGACCAGTCGTTGATAGCATGTTGCTAGTTGCTGAGAATATTAGCATATTATGTATTGATATGACGCAAAAGAAGCCGACACCTATGACTACAGTAGAGAGATACTCTCTAAAAAAACCATGTTTACATTTCCTATTTATATAACAAACAATACAAATTTTCATATATAATGGAAAAGCAGTAAATTTAAAAGCGAGCCCGATGAAAACAACTGTGGTGCAGAAGCCGCCACATGCTTCAATGTAAAGACATAAAAAACACTAGCTCAAATCGTATTCGTGCACAAAGTAGATTTTCCTTTTGTGGCGGATAAGAAGGAGCCTCGTTGATTAGGCAAATATGATCACTTGTCTCTAGCTTATGACCATGGAATTGCCAGGCTTGGCTTAAACGGGGAACTGGAAAAGGAGGCGACGGCAATGAGCAGACAAATAACTCTACCACTTGTACATAACAAACAAAGCAACACACGAACACGAAAATGAAAAAGAGAGATGGGTATTTAAGCGGCTCATTAATTATTTCCCACTAGCACTGACCAACTCACATGAGCCCACTCGTCATATTTTTCTCGAATATGTATAAAGATACAAGTATAGAACTACGATTAGGAACCAAGATTTTCTCAAAATAAAGATGAGATGTAACTAAATATATTTTTTTGTAAGAAATATGAACTCAGCTTAAAGTAAATTGTACTATTTGAAAGCAGATATAAGATAGTTAGCCCTTCGTTTCATGCCATGTGCGCAACGCATAGTCGACTGTATGACGCTAGCTGATAATACAGTATACCTTCCATAATTTGTTTAAGATGTACAGAAAAATAAAGAATAACTAAAACAATGCCGAAATAGTAATGAGAAAATGTGCCCCCAGCAAAATGTATGAGCATACCACAAGCAACCACAAAATCATTTACTTTTATTCAGTTGTATTTTTAAATCAATGTATTTCCATTTTAATTTTTCTAATACAATAATGTGGTCGCTTAAATAAATGTATTACTTTTCAAATTGAAATTACAACTGATTTTTTCGGGTAGTCATGGATTGGATAGTTTTCATGGTTGTAAATGATTATGACACTAAACAGCAAACAATCCATATCATTTAAAAAAATTAACAAGAACACACAGACTCTAGAAAATGTCATCACATCCCTTGCTTTCAATCAAGGAGTGTTACGGCTATTCTAAATATATGTTTGATCAAGTTTAAGTTATTAAATTGAGTCGTATTGCACAAGAATAAATTTAGTTGCAATCCTACTACCAAATCCATCCACTTCTTTGACAGATAGGAACGAATGTATCGAATTTTCCGGGCCCCTGATTGGCGCCAATCCCATTAACAAACCAGATTAGTTGAGTCAAGGCTTATTATGGCTTGTTACTTTATATACCATTCTTTCCTCTCCCTACAAGAGATTCAATTCTCGTTAGAGTTAGTTTCTCATCAAGTCCAAGTCGATTTTAGAGACTTGCAAGATCGTATCACACATCACATGGAAGAATCAGGTGCACACGGTGGAGGCATACACACTTGAGACAAATGCTGAGAAGCTGATGATGTTTCTGTGTTCTTATTGTGGGGTCAGTGGAGTCCTATGTGAGGATCCCATTGGAGTACACGGGATCTGTGTCACAGACTCACAAGATCTGTCACTTCCATCTATGGAGCCAGTTACAACAAGCCAGGAAGGAGTACATGACAGATGAAGTTTGAGAAGAAATATATATATATATATATAAAAAGAAGGGACAAAAACAAGTACATTGCCACATGATTCCCTTGAGATGACAACATGCTGCTGATACCAGCTCGTTGTTCTTGAATCATGATAATCATCAAGTCAGAAGGAAGTTTGCCCATTACGACAAAACCAAGGGAGCAACGACAAGAAAGGACGGTGAGGAGAGTGAGAGAGAAATGAAAACGACGTATAAAATATACCATTTTTACTACAAGATCCAAATAAAAGTAAGTGTAGTGAAAATCCTCTCCGTATTCTTCTCAACCGCACCAAAACTAACATTTGAGAGAAAAAATGAAGAAACAAATGGGAATAAAAAAAAGAGAGGAAAAGCTAACTTATACAAAGAAGGAAACCTCTGAAACAAGGGAAAAACTAGTTTTGCCGCATCTATACGGCACTATAACACTGCATTGAAGTGTAGTGTTTCTACTTCCAATCATGCATGACATGTTCTCCTGTAAATGTACTCAAAAAAGAGTAAGAAAAAAACGATGATACCTGATGACGCCGAAAGCATACGTGATGTCAAGGAAAAGGAGACAAGGATAAAATCTTAAGAAGAAGAATATAAAAAAAACAATGCAATGCAACTGAATCAAATCCCTTGGACTGGTTAGATTTTTTAAAACTTGCCTTACCATTCTAAGAAGTAAAAATGTCAAAGTAACTATCACATGATACAATTGCATAGCTTGAACGATTGTACACTTCATCCATCTCTTAAAGAAATGGCCTTATATAGTGCTTTTATTTCATGAGAAAGGTGTAGATATCTAAGGTATTAAATTCAACATTCACTCAAGATTAAAAATAGAGATTTGACAAAAAAAATAAGTCCAATAATTCATATCATTTGACCTATAACATCTTTTTTTCTTCAGAAGATTGGATTTTGTCTCCGTTTCTAGTTAGGCTTATCCAACAACAACACAACCTAGCATTTGGGAATATATATATATATATTTTGTACCGGTTTGTTCCTTAAAAACTTTAAACCTTGCTGAGTGACGTAATTGAAGAATGTGCATTATTTTCCGTGGTAAGATTTGAAACTGCAAGAGGCTAGCCAAGTCTGAAGTCGTCAAAAAATTAACATGCATGTGTGTATCCAACAGTGTACACATTCCTGCAAGTCGAATTTACTCAGTTCTAATCAGTCAAAAAAATAACGACTGTATGATTAGCAACAAATGATGATGAAGCCTAAAACAAATCATAAGCATGAGACACGTAAACAGACAACTCGGAGAATCATCAATATCAATACTTGCAGGTAAACCCGAGTTTACCTTCATCATCAAGATTGTAAAACAGTATTTCTTCATATTTTTTTTCATGTGGAAAATATTTTTAAATATTCAACAATGTTTTGTATATGTTGATTGTAACCCTACAGAATAGATGAGGTTCATATTGACGTTGACAGGAATAACTACCACGTGCCAATCATCATCAAAACAAACATGATTACATAATCACAGCCTGATGATGCTTGTATGTCAGAAGGAAAGTTACATGGATAACATGTATCCCAACATAATTTTAAGTACAGATGCAGTCGACTCAATAATCCCTCTGCAAAAGATTCTTTGTAAATTTTTGACAAATCATGGAAAAATTATACAATCAAGCTAAAGTTTAAAGCGCATCAATTTAAATACAAGTTGTCATATTTACACAAATACTGTTTAGCTGTAATGGGTCATTGCACAGCAAAATTATATGTATAAATATTTAGACTCCTTCAGTCCAGACTGAAGCACAATCACAACCCCTTCTTTCTCAGCGGCTTCCTTATTACCAAAAATATACTAGGTTCATAAACTAACGGCTGAATTATACCTTTCATCATTTTGAGAAGAAAACAAACAAAGATAATACAAATTATTTCGTTTAATTAACATTGAAAGGAGCACAAAAATAAAAAGGGTAAATAAATCTATACTTTTAAATGCATCTATAAAACAAGAAACATTTCTACATTTCCTATAGCAAAGATGTGGGACATGCAGAAGATGAAAAAGGAGTGGATGAATATAAGGGTACGGTCAACGGTGTGAGCGAACCCCTTTTCACTTTTAACATTTGAGTTTGACAGAATGAGCAAAGCCCTCCTGTCAGCACGCAATGAGATGGGAGTGAGCCAAAAGGTCTGATTAACAGGTAATCAACCCGGAGAAGGTACACGAGTTGGTATTACATAGAGAGAGAGAGAGAGAGAACCCTTTGACTTGGTTTTTAAAATGCATACGCACACGAAAGTGTAACCCATACTTGTAACTTATGAAATCGACACACAAAAAAAGAAACTTGAGTGATAGAACTATTCATCCGTCCTCCCTATCGTCTCCTGCACAAAATCGTCAGTGGGCCGTTTATCACAGTCTCTGAGTCAAATTGAGTGAGCTAGTAAAACAGTTTCTAGTCTAACCAGAGCTTGTTGAGTTTATACCTTATTTGACAGAACCATTTCAGTGTTTCATATAATAGTCAGCTTCAAAGATTTGAATTAGCAGATCCAGAAAAACTTTTTTAGACCTCCCAACTGCATGATACTTCAGTTGTCCTTTCCACTCCAATTTATACTTTGATTTACTTACACAAACGAAATACCCTGCAATTATATATCCTTGTGAATCTAAAACGCAACCATTTTCACGGGAAATTGCTTTAAATAACCTAACCAGTATTTACATCACTAATCTAGCTAAGCTCTAGTTAAAATGGAACACTTAATAGTTTACAAAAGATAAGGATTCTATATTCTATCCAGCAACAATTAGTAAATTGTTGTCATTTTCATCGTCAGAGATGAGATTGAATAATATGCCAGTACAACCACTGAATTTCCAGAACATGATGCGTGTTCGTTTTCAGTGTAACAAGAACCTCTTTGAAAACCGTTTAATCAAATAACACCCTTATAGAAAAACCTTTTAAAAACACAAACGTACGTCATGCCCTAAAATGCATGCTACTTTCACAATGCCAACACTGTTCTTGTACACCCAAAGATACTAAAAGCTGTACACTTGGTGACAGAGGGGCGAACCGACCGGAACTTTGCATTTTGTTTCATTGACAAATAACCCATCATAAAGCCTGTTATTACCATCTTCCCGAGGAAATGAAATGCCATGTTAAGTAGACACGCAAGTTAACCACTAGAAAATTGTAAATGCTAAATCATACATTTATGAGCTCAAATTAAATATATGTATGCTTGTTTTACACCAATTACTCACATAGCGTTTTGAACATGTCATTTCAGTTTCATGAGCCTTGTCAGATAACCCTTGTGAAAATTCAATTTTTTAGGGAAAATAATGCACATCAACAATATATTAAGTGTACACGCTACAAAGTTTCAAGTGAAAGAAAAGGGTTTTGTTTTTTCTACAGACAATAGATAGACATCTATTTCCTACACTCAAATAAAAAATATTGGTAATTAAGCAAGAAGTAAATACGCACACCCTTTTAGTAATGTGTACATAGATTCAATAAATATGCAAGACATGAAATCGCGGTTTTTTGTCACGCAGGACCGAGAAAAAAAATCAGGGAAGGTTAGAAGCTTGGAAGAATTGTCCACCATTTCATTTCTATTTACTTTTATACTAGTGAGGTTCTCAAATGGGTCTTGTGGCGCCAAGGAGACCATGACACGACAGGGGTCCACGCTGGATGTTTCCGTGTGTACAAAATAGATATATTCATTTCAACCTCACGCACTCTTTCTACACATCTTTCCAGGCCAATCCCCGTTAAAATGCAACATGATGAAGCTACTTGCATCTAATCATCGATCATTCATTTCTTTCAATCGAAAATCACGCTCCTGAGCTCACCACAAAATGCAAACGAAAGGGTTTAACATGTGTGAGCATCAAGTATTTGCACAGTTAAATGGAAAATCATTGTAATTCATACTTTTCCCCACTTCGTTTCATGCTCAAGAATATCTTTCCTTTTTAACTGTTCACCACCATATAAGTTAAGTTTACTTTTCAATTTGATACAAATCATCATCAACACAGTATCCTTTACATGGGAAAACCAATAGCATGATATTTCAGCACAACAGAGGAATTTATTCCATACATTCTGCTTACGTAAGAAGACATTGATACACACAGACAGATTACGACAGACTCCTCCAGTCGTAAAATTCTATTAACTTCAGAATCCAAATAAAATTCAGAACTAAAATATTTGTTTGTTTGTTTATACAACAAAATTATAGTAGTAACATAACGTCCCAGACAGAGATATTCAATGACTCCACTTTAGTGATCCACACTAGGGGGGATTCATTACCCCAGAGGAAATCCACAGCAGGGGCTTACAAATTATCAAATACCAGTTAGCAGACTTGAACCTGAGACGGGTTGGTGGAGGGTCGGGGTGTGTCGATGATTCAAAAAAATACTGGTCATGCTCTAAGACATAAGTATGTTTTTTTTCTACTTTTTGTATCAATTAAAGTATCATTGTCAACATATATCAATGTCTGTGACATACATCATCACTTCCAACAATGAGAATTTTCGGGCAGATTCACATGTCAAATGAGTAATTCTTAAGTTTTTGAAAAATTTGACTTACAAAAATGTTTATTAAAAAAGAATTAACTGGAATGCGAGGGAAGGTGAAGAGCAACGATGTGATGGTATGTATGTGTATTCCAAGTCCAGGTAAAAAGTACAAGATATGATATTTCAGTCCAGTGTATCATGGTAGTAATGTTGTTAGGAAATAGTAACACAACAATAAAAATATGAATGTATCCACAAACTAAGGTAAAACAAACAGGCCAAGTATCATGCTGAGCGAGGTCAGACACCGGCGGCTGGCTCGGTATCACCCCTCAAGCATTAACGCTGGTTACATTACATGATTCTGTGTAAAGTTGGGCTTGAGCACAAGATATCCGCAAATGAATGCCTGGGCCTAGGCTCAAATAACAGATCAAGTTTCTGTAGGAAATACCCTTGATGCGTCCAGTCCACAATCATCATTTCTTCATGTAATTCACGTCACTAATTCTTAGTGACAGCTATCATATTCTTACAGACTCGGCACTAGTCCAGGCAGACGAAGGGCACACCTAGTTAATACTTTTTGGATGCTGATGTTCAAAACTGACGAGGAAAGATTAAATAGTCTTATAGTTTTTGCGATCGCATCTCACTCTAAGGATGAAGGGATCTGCCTAGTTTAAGTTTAAGAAAGGCATCTTCGATACGAACAGCGTGACTAAAAATCGGCATGCTTTTAGGTCCAAGGTATATGCAAAAAAATAAACTGACTCGACGCTCATGTAAATAAATGACTTTTAACTATGAACATAATTTTACAAAAAAACATTGGAATCGAAAATTTAATTCATGTGCAGAAATAAGTTAAAATGTTATTCAACAAAATTTTGTTTAGCATCCATCAGAATCTTTCCTGAGAAAATCTCTCTCATTAAATGACCACACCTTAGTTTTCTCAATCTTGGCAGGAACTGCAATCATGTAATTCATTTGTCAATGGGCTGCCTGTGATAAGTAAAAATCTTGAATGACGAAAAAAGGAAGCACAGCTCATTCCCTTCCTAAATGTACTTAATGTCCACAAGTAAGTTCCTATAATTGCCAGACAATGTTTCACCCGTGATAACAAACATGGGACACTGCCTCCACTTCCTTTTCCGTCACTGAAAATGTGCTGGCGAGTGGCAGATAGCCGTTGACTTCAACAGCAACTAATATTTTACCATAACTTCTCATATCAACAACAACAACAGCGGCAATAAACAACCAAGTAGAAACAAGTGTCTGCGCCCAACTTACTATTATTCTTTGCTTCCTCCTCCTGTCGGCTTTAAATGTGCATGTATATATATGTATGCACGCTCGTTCCTTTCCTTTTTTGTGCATGCTTTGCATAATATGCCTGATGTTAAAAAAGTGGGCATAATGGTTCATTTGTGACTTCTGAAGTCATTGAATCACAAAACTCAAATGTAATGGAGCTGGCAATCCTAAATAGCAATTACTAATTACAGTTTGCATTACCTCAATGCATAAAGTACCTGTACATCGTTACTTTTTTAGCTTTTAAAACAACACAGCAGCAGCAGCGGTGGTTTGTAAAAGTACGAGCATAATCACTTTTATGTGGTCAACAAGTTTATCACTACTCAAACAAATATCAAGATTCTGCTACCACATCATTTATGTGAGCCACAAAAATAATTAAAATTCATGTTTGCTCACAATTTCACCAACAATCAAACCTTTGAGAACAATTAGTATGTACAAGATGTTAATAATGGTTGAGCGTAAAATATCTACACAACATGTAAATGGCTACTATATCGTCATCTCCCTTGTGGTTGCTTTATGTAAAAACATATTTAATGCATCATTTACAAACAAATGCATTCACTGTGTGTACACGTAACATGAATGCAAGAAGAAAAAGGGAAGACGCGAGGACAGGATGGTGGTGGCATGCCAAATCGGCTCATTAACCATGTCATGAATGAAATGAGAGGAGGGCCTCAAGCCTTTGTTGCGGATTAGTAGTAATGGGGAATTATCCATTATCCTTGTCAACAACATGATGATGAGCGAGCCACCATGCACGGAAACAACATACCAAACCTTGGCTCACTTCACCCATTAGTTTTTATACTCACAATACGATCTTAACCCTAGCTCATACCTCCAAAATGAGATGGTTGCCTACAAGTCGGTCGGCTTCTTACAACGAGAAGGAAGAAAATACACTTTGAAAATCTTAGATAAACCGTATCCATTCATGGGCATTACGTACGCTGTTCAAAGAGCATAATACGTTTTAAGTATAAACTAAATAAACGATGTTATTTTTATTTCATGCTGCTAATCACCAACGTACTAAATAAATATTTACTGACTTGAAAAATTGTAAGGAAAAACTTGCTAAAAATTAATTCATGAATTTCGACTGTGATGGATGTTGAATGTAAAGTTGACTTGGGTGACAAATGCATATCAAAAACATCAATGTGACCAAGTCACGTCAACTTCAACTTGAGGCCGAACTTGATAACAAAATACTTTTTTTTTATCACAAGCCAACAATTTTAATTGCCGTTAAGCTAATCACAAAATGCACCATTAAAACAAAACAAAAATGATGGATGGACGGATGAACTAGGAGATTAAAATAAGTGCACGACAAGTAGTTGCCTATGTACCAACCATCATTTTTTGAAAGTACAAAATATGTACTGTTACACGTAAAAAAAAGTTAATCTTTCCTTATTGCATTATACCCTGGGTTAATACCTTGTTCGTTTTTTGAGTGATGCCATTCTTCATTCTTAAATTTATGTACGAATGCAATGCAACAGATGGTACTTATTTTGAGGAGAAAAAAAGGTAAATCTCACGACTTTCATTTTGAGTCTCCTTTTCCAAACTAATATTTGGTTTAGGGTATTACTTTTCAAACAGAAACTGACAATAAGTACCCACTTGAACCTTATACGTGCGTGCTTACGCTTCATGTCTATGAGTAGTCTGAGATCCAAACCTTTTTTTAAAACCAGGAAGGAAAGGAACGCAAGCGGATACTGACATGTTACATAAGTTTACATCCTTTTGAAACTAAAAAAAGTCTTGGGGAAGTTTTTACGTACATATTTCATTGTTGTTGGATCCTCCGAAAACTGGAGAAACAAATCCATTTCACAGACATTTGTAAGCAAATATATAACAAGCTCTATTGTTCCATATGATTTTAATGACTCGTCGACAAATGAAAAGTGATTTCTATTTATCACCAACTCGATGAAAACTTCTAGACATGCTTACGGAAACGGGATAATAAAGCCAAGTCTACCTTTATTTTAATAAATGTCTAATTTTATTTTCTAAACTTGAACATTTCTAAGATATAAATCCTACTTGTGGTGGTACACTACTGCTATGAAAAAATGTAAAGATGGAGTCAATTGTAAATAAAAAAAATTAAACTTCAGCTAAACGCAAGCCGACGCTCTTGAGACTAAACGGAGATGAAGACTTTGAGAAGGGGCGACCTGCTCATTTTAATCAATTACGTTTTCTAAGGTTGCCTCGTCTTTATTAGCTCTTCATAATAGTCATTACAGAAAACATATTACCATTTTATGATAATATATAGGTTATGTTGAGATGCTAGGCAAGTCATGAAACCCATATTTCGTTTTTCAAGCACGGAATAACCATTTACTTCTTTTTAACAAGGGATTAAGCAGCTAAAGCGTACATTCTTCCCGTGCCCCTCTTATCGTACAAACTGACCAGTGTGCCTGCCATACTACTTGAATAAAAAATGTTTGTTTCGGCTCTACAAATTTTGCTATGCGAAATAAAAAACATTTAACTTTTAAGGATAAAATTGGAAAGCCTCGAACAATTTATTTTCGAGTCGTCCCTTTAATAAAATTTGTTAAAACTAATGCTTATGTTTAAAAAAAATGAATTGAAATTTAGAATATCTTGCTCTTCTGCTAAATATTCACTTCAAAACATTATGCATGACTGAAGATACCAGTATTTAGTTCCAATCAAAATAGTTTACCAAGGGGGAGTAATTTACACAAAGGGCATTACAACAGAAGTGCGATTAAAAAGGAATTCATGGAGTTCTGTTGCTGTACTTATGATCAACTCACCTTTTGATTTCTACCGGCCCCTAATTTCCATGTGAACTATGAGCAATAATGGTACTTTACCTTCATCAAACTCATCTCATTTGAATTTTACCCTTTCACATCAGGTAAAAAAAGAACCTTCCCTTCTGTCACAAATCCGTTCTCCATTCAAAAATGTTAAATACCACACACAACACAAATGCAATTTATTACATAAACGCATAGCGCGCAGGCACACCTGGAGAAACACAACAGCTTTTCTTGAGAACCTCTTGAATTAGTGATTTATGTGGATGAAGAGAGCCTACATCATGCTTAGCATTATTCCCTAGTTCACATGAATTGATTACAGTTTTTACATTCACATCGAGAGGGGCAAAGCTTAAGCAAAAGCTTTCTTCATTATTGAAATATCGTAGTTAATGGTTAGTGCAAAAGAACCAAATGTATTATTCGGCCTTGAAGCGATAATTTATTTTATTAATGTAAGCTGTTTATAATCCAAGTTTGCCAGTCCACTTTCCCAATACCTCTTTGACTTTCCTATAAATTTATAAAAATTCCTCTGACTGACTCTGACTCTTTTTACAGTACTTGAGCAAACTGTAAATGTGTGTGGCACTAATAAATGCACGCTGAAGGTGTCTGAACTTGAGACTGACAGATGCTTTGAATTCCACCTCTCCTCTAATGCTCTTCCTTCCCCGTCATCCATTTGTCTTATTGATTAATACGATGGATAGGAGCCCAAAGCTACTTACATTTTTGTGACATGTTAAGTCGGCAAAAGCTTCACTTCACCAAAAACTATTCCACCGGCAAATATAAGAATGTACAAAGACTGAAGAGTTTTTCAATGAGTTTCAGTTTACTCTTGACTTCGTCAATGAATACATATGTGGACGGCTGCATAATACAAACCCTCTGTTATAAAAAAAATAAGAGTATCCCAAAGAAATCTCGGAGAGTACATGTGAAATGTTGTTGGAATGACCACCAAAGAAATGTATCTCGCAGATCAGTAGAGCCGTGTTGTGTCTTCTTCAAACAAGTGAGGAGTACAAGAAGAAGGGGTAGGGAGAGTTGTGGCGTCATTACCTGTCATTCTTGTAAAATATTGGCATGGCTATCAAGATGATTATTCATTGGGCAGTCAAGCAGAGGCTGAGGAAGAAACCTTCTATGAATCTAAGTTCACGTTTGTTTGATTAAACTATATGATAGTACCTTATTTTATTGCCTTATGCATGCTTATATGAGTTACTGCTAACTTAAGGTTACCAACGTTTCTTCGTGTGTTTTTTTTCATCACAACACTCAAATGTAAAGCATACACACAGGTACATCGCTGTCTACCTTAGGTTGTGACTTCCATTCTTTAAGTAAACATACCAGAAAGTTTGTCTGAAATGTACACTCTTTAAGTGGCGCTGCAACAGCCTGAACAGTCTCAATAAATGTTCATCACAAGACACGAGCACACATTCATCTTTTCAGCATAAATAACATCAGCGCAATGAAGGAAAAGGCGAATATCCCTTCGTACAAACGCAAACGTACCTGTTTGTTTTACTTTTGCTTGCTTGTCTCTCTCTCTCTCTCTCTCAATGGAGAAAATCTGAGAGAAGAGGGAACTAAAATGAATTTAAAGTAAACATGTAAAGCGATTTAGCTAAAAACCGGACTGTAAAAGCGTGGAACACGATCCGCCTTAGTGAATTTTAAGCACTAAGCACACACGACATTGTCTTATATCACGGTAATTCTTTCCCTAATATTCCTTCATCTTTATTGCCTAGGATACAAGAGAATTCATGTTAATTTCACTGGAATAAACTTGGTTCGTGCTCAAAAGTTGCAGTCATGTCCAGCTGGAGCAATCCTTTTGGTTTTTCAATTGTTTGTTAATTCGACTGAAAACAAAAATGTAGATCGAAAAGAATATTCATGTTTCAAGATTCACATTTGACGTTTTACCAAAACCTACACACATATTCTCAGTGACAAGGTGAGTAATGTTAGTTTCCAAGGGTTAAAAACATTTGGATACAATTGAAGAAAAGAAACTGGAGTAGGATATAATTGAAAGGATGATATGCATACATAATTATTTACAAGTAATCAAAACACTTTCAAACAATGCTCCCTCTTGTCCCATTCTTCTTTTCATCATTCATGTCTTTAAGAAACGGAGCGCAAATTACTTCGGCGTGTCTTCTTGGTTGAGCCCCACATTGGATTCATTCAATTACTTGGGCCGAGGGTAAAATGGATTATTGTTAGATACTGGAGTGATGCATGGTAGGGTGAACTCATGGAAAGGTAGACAGGTAAAACTGACTCATCTTACTCATCCAAAAGGGATTGTCAGCAGATGCGGGCTATGCCATTAATTCATGACTGAGCCAAGACTTGAAGTTAGGTTCAGCCAAAAATGAGTGAGCCCCATACACACATATATACGTATATATACTAACGAATGGACCCAACTGGAGTTGTAGCGAGGAGCACAAGCATGGATACACACAAGCCTGATTCTGATGGAACGACCACCCACACATGACTGAGTAGCAGTATTCATCTGACACATGCATGATTAAGTAATGACCATGGTTGATGAGGCAAAGATAGATTGCTACATGCGTCCAACTGCGCACATTATGGGATCTCAAAAGAAGGAGATCCTCACGTAATATCAAAACAAAAGAATATAAAAGACATATTAGGTTCATCCTATCCCTCTTCCATTCTTCAGATGTCAATAAACGCCTAATCAGATTATTCTTTCATCGCACACATGATGTCTAATGAGAAGAACAGAATTATTGATTTCTTGATTTTTACAATATTTTAAGTGTCAGCCTCAAATTATTTCAATTTTGACTTGCATAACTGGGATGGTAGTGTAGTGGACAATTACTTGCATACAAAAGCTACTAACTTTGATTATTATTATTTGTAAAGAAGTGTTTTGGATTTTAGCAAAGAAAATATTGTAGGTTGCCTCACTAACTTATTTGGTACCAGCTGGATATTTTTTTAGAGACAGAGACGGTGAATGCACGCAGCGCAATGACATGCCCAAGATTGCCAGCCACAGTCACGGCGCTCCAATAACCTTACAACAATGACCAATATAAACTGGCGCACAAATAATAATCTGGTTCGGAATTAAATGAGAGTTGTAGTGCTCCTTGCGTTCCAGATGCAAATACCTTGATTCATGCATCCCTAAAGGGATCGTGTGCACTGATGTAAACAATACATAAATATTAGATAAAGGCCTAGGAGGCTGTCTTTGTGCTCCCATCTTAGATAAACACAACCACGAGTGGTGCTGACCAAGCAGAATTTATTGGTGGACGTCCCATGGCCAAAACTTTTTGGAGACTTTCACAATATTATGATTTTATGAACGCTTGACGAAATTACCTGAGCAACTAACCTCACATGACCATATGAAACCACGACTGAAGTTCAACCCTATACTTCAACGTGATTCTGGTTGCAGGCAGAGGAAAAAGGAGTAGAGGAGCCAGGAGCTTCACAGTAGAAAGTAGTCAGCAGTCTTGGAAAAAGATAAATGAGATCAACCCGTAACGCCACATCTTTAATCATCTCAGGTGGTCGATCATCCACGTAGATCACATCATACATTTTTTCCCTCATAAACAAAAGGGCATAAGTAACATGAATCAAAATCCAATTCAAGATTTGTTTTAGCCATTTATTGATATCAGTATGAGGTGGTGGTGGTTTGACTTGGCTTGAAAAGAAGTTTGTTTGTATTGATATTGAAAATTATACGTTTTATGACCAAACTAAATACTAGGTCTCATAGAGGAATGCTCAATCTGCAACCACAAATACTAGCATGTCTGAATTCTTTAGTTTCTAATTGTAAACTGAGAATACACGCAAGCAATGTGCTGTTCCACCACTCGTAAAAATGGCTTTCACATTTTATTACCCATTTAACATATTGACTTGCTCAAAACCTGGCCTCATTTTAACCTGTAACTCTCCTTGAATTGCAGTCAATGGGATTTTTAAAGTCAGCTTTACGTTACTGGTTCTGGATGGAAATCCGATATTTGACAGGTTTGGCTGACTTTTGTTTGTTTTAACAAGCCTTCACTGTTTGCATTTAAAAGTATATATGGTATAGTGAGTGCAAGGTATGCAAGCAAAAACGTGATTGTAACACTGGTATATGGTTCAAGCAGGTACCTACATGCCTTTACTTCTACGCATATAAATTTATTCAATTGGAACAGTGCTAAAAATGTTTTTTATGTTTCATAAGAAAACACTATGTATAAGAACATAAAATTGCAATTTTCATGATAATATATACAAAAGTCCTAATGAATAAATATAAAAGGACGGAGATATCTTTGCCATCTCTCTCATATCTTTTTACATCCATTCATTTCAAATCAATCATGGAGATAAGACATGTAAATAGTGAAAAATTTATTATTTGCAAGATTAATATTTTCTTCGAACCAGCAAACCATGTTAAAATAGCAGATTTCACAGATATTCTAGATAACGCAAAGCCGCAATATTATGTAGGTATCCCGCATAAGAATTTACCACATGGCCGGCCACCTAAGCAGGTGTTACGCACAACCAATCAAGAGGGGTTGGTAGAGAAAGGAAGAATATAATATTTATATGTGTACGTAGAGCTACCTTGAAATTCATGAATATCTAGTTAAATCTTTAAGCAGCTCAGCTACTTCAGCAACTCTCGACAATCAGGTCCCAGGTTTCCACGCATGCAAGTGCAATTAGTACGTCTCGAAAAACAAACTGTGCTCTTCAGTCGGCTAGCAATTACCACTGTGACTTCTAATCCTACTGTGGAAAACAAGGCTTACTTGTGCTGGAGTTGTATCCCCATCACCAACTAGTGTGCTTTTTGCTCATCACTTTCTATAATATTACTGGATATGTGAGCAAACAATACGTAAACTGGATACACGGATAAGGATATAAGAGCAAACTGACCCTTTCAACCAGCTTAGCAATTTCTTTCACGTAATTAATACACATATACACTACGACTCTCCGAGTACGAACACCCAAACAATTGAAGTTTGGCAATTAGAGGAGATTACGCAGAAGAATATAGATGTACAATCAAGCACATAAACAACATAAGCTGCTAAAATATTTTAGCTCTCAACGTTTCTAGAGTTCCTGTGAAGTAAATAAGAGGAAGCCCTCAAGGGTTAATTAGCAAAACTGCTGGCATAAAATCAGGAAAACCTTTAAAACAGAGAAACCATCCGTTTTTTAGTGGAAACTAGATAAATTAGCTCAATCCACTGGACAAACAAATATTATAACCGCTCAAAAAATAGAGACTTCTTGTCCCTTAAGCCATAATTTATTTATGTTCTTTCTCATTGCAAACGATGGTTTCAGAAAAAAACAGTCAATTTGCATAAGCGTTCTGCGTGTGTGTACACAAATTTTGGAAAATAAGATTAATACTGGCCTCCTCTCATGCATAATGTAATGTTAACATGTATAGAGTTGTGACAACAATGCTTTGTTGTGACCATTATTTTTTAAGACTCTACGGGTTTTTGACAGAATGTCAATATCCAGCAGGATACTGATGAGATAACTCATTTTTTAAGAAACACAGATTCCCGACTGTGCATCACCTGAGTCAAAGACCACGCACTAAAAACAGGAGAAAGATGGAAGTAAGTGCACAGTTAGAGAAAAAAAGCATGCATGATGAGTTATGTGACAAGTTGGTTCAACTTAAGTTTTTGTTGTCGGACGTAACAAGTATAATTCAAAATTACTGAAGGCCCCATTGATGACGACCTGTCGATGATATGAAAATAGAAGTTATGTTGTGGATATATCTTTCAAAGGATCTTCTTGCTCAGTATGCACGTCAACTAGAGTTGTTTGCAGTGGAAACATCAGAAGCAGGGACGGTTCAAATATTAACCAAAGCTTTGGACCCCATACCAACAGTCGTCAGACAAACAGAGAGACGTCGTCATCGCGTCTCCATCAATGTATCTCTCTGAGCCTAATGCAATTCAATTTGTATAACACATCAAATGACCTACCTACAGTTTGAGACTGGTTTTTTCCTTCCTTCAAACCCTTTATGTCATTGCGTTTGTGTCCCACTGCTACCCAAACCAAACTTGGGGTTACAAGAGCCTAGATGACATTTAAAGTCGTTGTTTTCATCAATTATAATGATATGATGTAAGTAAACCGGCGTTCTACCCTACACCACACTGCCTACTGTGGCTTAAACCTTAAGGGTTCTTAAAATAAATGTTAAAATTAATTAATACTGATCTACATACCGGAAAGAGTTAATAACTTACTGTAAACTTTACCCTTTATTTCTTCTTTGAAAGATCTCAACTCATTATGGTTTATGCTCATCCGGTTTTCTTACAAATCGATTGCTTTACTAGAGGTAGACATAAGGCACCATACAGGAGGTATTGGCACGACAGAAGGGTAGCATTAATACAATTGAGTGCATTAAAATATGCCCACCTAAGAATGTATCAACTCATCTTCAGTTATGAGCTTATTCCTTGCTAACGATACCCATTCTCATATATATGTATCCCTGTCTGTTTACTAATTTGCGGCAATCTATCAAACCTGCCAGCTTTGCTTGACGTAGTGTCCCACCTCCAAGCAAATAAATAACAACAAATGTCTGGGTTTACATCCTCACACTTCTTCGTGAACCGAGAAATATGGTTTATGATCAGAAAGTACTTAAGCACAGAAATTTCTATAGTTTTTGAAAAAATATATTCCAGGTTGAATGTTTTTGTTGTGTAAACACACATATATTTTCATCTGGAATCATTTTTCACTTTGATAGTTTGACGAATAAATTGTGCATTCCATTCTTGATAATACAAACACGCACATCAATATGAAACAATTTCCTTGAGTCATACTTTCATGCACTAAAAATCATCATTTGTATGACATGGTTTGTAAATGGAAGTCAAAATCCAAATACAATCTTCATGATGAGGTAGTCCAATCAATGAAAAATGGAATGAATTAAGACACCCATATCATTTCAATCTATACTCATGTTATGAATACAGATTTAGTATCATTCAAACTTTTTAGAAGCTATGCAAGTATGCAATCATTCATGAATTTGATGATGTTTATATATTCAACGATGAATTTTGCATGATCAGACTTACTAATGGCTACAAGCAGAAGCATTCCATAATACATTTGTGTACATGCTGCAATTAAAATTTCTCAAAGGGCTTACCTCTGGATCCACCTTAGAAAATTCGGCATCGTCCTCATCTACTTCGAAGTACAGTTCATTTGATGTAATCGAGACAATTCCTGGTGCAACAACGCCAGGGGAAATCAATTTGGCTTTAGTGCTTATGTTAACAGGTCCTGTAAAAAGTAGAATACATTTTAATACTATGATCTTCTTTACGGATGAGCACTGCAAGGGTTTCTCGAAACAAAGAAAAGTTTCATGAATTTACACGATGAGAGTTTTAAGCATTGCAAATGTTTAAAAAAAACATTTCCTATCCCTCCAGCAATATCGACTAAATAGTTGAGAATGCTCTATGCATCCATTCAATGATTATATTCGCATGTAATTTCATACAACAACTCTTGATAATATGAGTGATATTTTTATGCCAAACTAAATCGAATAGAAGATAAAGAAGCTACACAACTAATAACTCTTACCAACTAAATCCAAATCAAGTTCACGATCATCAGACATCAGCTCATTGTCATCCATGAGATCATTAGATTGGACTGGCTGTTGCGAGCGACTAGCTGCAAGATGCGTGTGAAACTCTTCTTTAGCCTGTGAATCAACCAGGAATTAAAATGTATGGGTTAATTTACTTATTTAATGCATGCACAGTAAAGTTTAGAGAAAGAGAAATTTTCATTTACATTTTTTACACAAATTACCTGCAGTATGGCATCCTCTGGTAAGCCATGCTCAAGTGCAGCTTTGAGTGTGGCTTCTGGATGGCTTGATCCGTAAGGGTTATGAACGAACCGCTTGCGCCGCCTAGCATCATCTTCCCAAGCATCAAGTTTCCAAAATTCTACTATGTCCCTAGTAGCCAAACAAAAAGCATTGGCTTTCGTCAGGCAGTCTTTGTTCGTTTGATGTTATGCTTAAGTACGCTATACACGATGCAACAAAGAAAAGTTAGGATATACAAATGCGTCTTACTTGTTTTGGTCATGGCCCCAAGCACCATGCTTGTTGGATATAATATTAATTGTTTTCTCAAGGATTTTTGCGGCTATGACATTATCTCTTCGACGTGCTGCAGTTATTAGGTGGTCACACATTTTCTCCTCCTCCTTTCTCTCCATTAGAGTTTGAGCGCATAGCGTTTGCTGCATGTCACATAATATATAGTAAGTTCCAGGTTTAAGTCTTCTGTTTTTTAGTTATAAAAATAGATAATAATGATCCTACCTCGAATTCCGCGTGCTTCAGAACGTCATCAGCTCTCATTCGATTCAAAATGAATTCAGCTTCATTAGCAACCCGAACAATATGATCTTTCATAGCGTGGGACAGAAGGCGGCCTTCATTAATTAACTCAATGAATGCCAAACCAGCATGTTTTTGGAGGGAGTTTTGCCATTCTTGTGAGCATAACAGCATTACCAGCTCAACTACAGAAGTACTATGCTTGAATGTCATTAAGCCTGATTCAAAATACAAAAGACATCAATTAGAAATTACGTCCATCAAAATGTCGGCATATGATTGATAAGTACATATAACCTTTGCCTTCAGAAAGAAGCTCTTGTCCATGAGACCCTAGCAATGTCTTTGAAAGAAAAGGTGCAAAATCAACCATGATTTCTCGTAAAAGTGGACAAACGGATCCTAGCGCAGCTTCCAACTTTTGTGTGAGGTTGGACTCTCGCGCAGGGGTTGGAATAGGGAATCCTTCCGCGGACATTAATGGCTTAATATGAAGCTCCTCAGCTCTTGGCATTGTGGAAGGTGCACTTCCTGCAGCACTGTTATGCATCGGACTTCCACTCACAACACTTATCTGACCCTGCGGCTTCTCACCTCGATCCATGCTTTCAACTAGTGTGGAAACAATATTTGTAAATTCCTTATAAGCCAAGTGGACCGGCATAGATGTAAGCCGACAAGTTTTTTTTTTAAACGCTGACTTACCCTTTTCGTCAACCTTTGCAGCTTTCGTGATAGTATCACTATCATCATTTAAGCTCACATCAGTCCAACTATCTTCCCCTTTCCTCTCGTCATTTGCTTCACTACTCGTAAAAAGTTGATTTGAATCTTCCCCAACTGACTTCTGAGATGAAACGTCACTCATCGGATCGTCACTCTATTAGATTATTTTCATCGTTTCATAAAGCAATATTTAGTATATAAAAGTACGTATATCTATTGTAAAATTTTTAGGGAAGCACCAAATCGGTTAAACTGAATCGGTAACAAAAGGGGGAAAAGATTTCAACAAAGTAGTGATAAAGTTACACACAAACAAATTTTATTGCTGAGCAGCGTAATAAATTTAACTACAATAACGCAAAGTTAAATGGAAATAAAATATGCAAACAGAATAACTAAAAGGAAGGAAAGCTGAGAAGCTATTTTGCTGCAAATAAACTAAGGTTTACAAATGTGAAGCTACCTTTAAGGTAATGTTGGGTGATTTGGATGTATCGTCGGTGGAAAGACTTATAACCTCTTTTGTCTCAACCTATGTAACCAACGGGGGTGGCAACAAGAAACAACAAATACAAATTTCAATACTAGTAACAGTATTACCTTAATTACAGCAGATAAATACTTGTCCAATTAGCTATATCGAAAACTATCGAAAACTTGTACTTTCATCTTTTGCTTAGGCAAACGCTTTCCCTAAGCTTGAGTAATTTTGATGGGAATGTATTATTAGCATTAGCTGAAAATAGAGCGAGAGTACAATACCTTAACCGATGATCCACTAATACTGCATTCTTCCGTAGATTCTGACTCGCCCAACTGGGCAACAGAGTGAATAATCTGAGCTTGTCTATTTTCACAATGGTCATCATTCCGAATTGTGTCCTCCTCTTCCCCAGGTCCTGAAGCAGAGAATTGAAAATTCATACTTTAATTTTTATTGGTAAAGCATCGCTTACTAAACGCATACAGCTAAGGGTTAACATTAATTCATTATATAAACTTAATAGACTACATTTACGAATTATATATATAAGTATAATGTATATATTATGCTAGCATAACGTCAGCTCTGCAGTATGTGACAACAGTAACGAACGAGCGACCAAAATTCTTGACATTCATAACTGACAAACCTGCGTGATATAAAGTTCATTTTCTATAAGCTGCGTTGCAATTGCATCAACAACAATTAATTAATTGTTCATAATAATAGTTATCTCAGTTATACATCAATTCGTTAGGTAACAAATGCACAATTCTTACTTTCAAGAATAGATGGTAAGCATATATATATATAGATATAAAAATGAAGTCAACAGGACTATGTACTAGAGAGGCTTAGCGAAAAATTGAAGTGAGAGAGATAGCAAGATTTGATTGACCCAATTAATACGAAAGTATGATAATGATGGTAACAAGTTTGCGCTACAAGTTTTACAAAAAACTGTGAAAGGGCTGTGCAACGAATCGGGCAGATATACAGCGTATCAGCAATCAGCTTTTTCTTTAGCAAACTTTTAGGGTCAGTTTTGAGGGGGTTACCTTGACACAAGTTTCTAGATTTGATTAAAGCAGAGGAAGAATTGGTTGCAGAGCTGGATGATTGATGATGATTATTTTGACAATAGCTTGGAAGAAATTGGGGGTAAACGTGATTCGTCCATTGTGGAAACAAAGGCTTCTGGCCTTTACCAGGGCTGTCTTGAACTCGACCTCCGGATTGACCAGCACCACTCCCTACCAAGCATGTTACATAGCACATCGGATTTCACACTTTCATTATCCCATATTCCTTTTTTCTTTAAATTTCAAGCTGCCCTTTGCAACAATTTTTAGCATCAAGTTGCTACAATAAATTTTCTCTGTAGGATTGCATGATTCATTTTATATTATTGCTCATCAATTAAGCCAGCATTGCAAACTATGTTTATTGAAACCTCTTCCGTTATACCCAAACATTTTAAATGTAGCCCTATAATCATTAAGTAAATAATAATAGAACCTTGAATAATGGTAGAAGAGCCATTTGCCGTGGTAGTTGACTGGGGATGACAATACTGGGCACTTGAAGGATCACTAGTATTTGGCACAGGACTAGAGGACGGAGTTGGAGGAGGCTCTAGGATGTCGCGATACTTGGAAACCATCAGCACAGAAATGAAATATACGATGGCAAGAGCTAGGAACTGGGCTTGCTTCGTCTCCTCCTACAAATTTAATTACAAACGTGAGTACTCAAAAGTGAAAATGAAAAGAATAAAAAGCTTTTGGGGCAATATAGAACACATTATATAAAACAGGCTTACAATATCACGATAAATAACGGCACGTAGTCGATTAACATCCATATCTTGCAACAGCTTCTCTGGATCTTTCACCGGGCTATTTTGGGTTGCAAGGTTTTCAACAATATTCTAAAACGCAATACATGAAATTTCATCTCATTTTTCTTTAAAATATAATTTGGAAAAGATTTCTTAGACGCCACACAAAGGACTTTTTTAGTACCTTGGGCGATGCTTGAGCACCCCGAATAAGTGAATGAAGGTGAGCGACTTTGGCTGGAAGAGTTCCTCCGTTATTTCCGTAATAATTTCCGGATTGCTGTAGGCGAAGTCTTTCTTTGCATTCTAAACAATTTCGGACGGCACTGGTACAGACAAGGCGTAAACATTGTCGGAGAATGCCACCATTTGACATATTCTTCTCTGACTCCAGCTCATTGAAGTTAAGTGAACTTGCAAATATTAGTACATCAGCCATATTGACAAGGCGTTGCAAGAAGGAGACAGCTACTTCGATTGGCATTCCCTGAGTAGGCTCAATAACATCCAAATCGCTCTGCATTCAAATAAAAGGTAGTAGTAATAATAAGTACAGCTTCACTTAACGGGACAAATATTGTGTGTCTATCAATTGGATAAAAGCTAGAACCCATATGTCTCAAGTACTTACACATGAATAATACATGTATATCAAACATTTACGACAAAAGATACAAAGTTCAATTAGCTACGTGTAGCAAACTACATTTTTTTCTACACGACAAAAATTGAAGTAAACTAAACTACACACTCACATTTGGAGACGTTGCAGACGCTAACAGGGGTAGCAATCCACCACAAGCAATTATTAAATTATCGGCCAACTGGGAAATCAAATGGACTGTGTTCACCACGAAAATGGTATTTTCTCCTGTATTCACGAAGTCAAGGACAGACTTTGTTGAGTGGCTAGAAATAGAGAATCACACAGTAAGCATAAACATAAAATCATAAGTTACGACATTCAACTTCATATATACTTTTATATTAACGTATATTGTGGCTTTTATCATAAAAAGGAATGATAATCCATTACCTCCTCCACACTTGAATATCTGTTTCCAATGAAAACAGGACATCCGATAGAAGTCTTTGATGAATATATGACCATTTAAACTCCGGAATTCTGAATGGTGGATGGGAGGGACCGGGATTAAACAAGTGTCTGCTGCCATGATGAAACATTCCGGCTGATTTCCTTCGTTCAGTTGCTGCAGTTCCTTTGTACGTACGTATAAGAGATATTATAGATTGTAGAGAGTTGCCCCATCATCACATACTTCTGTATAATCTATTACGATCAAAATAACCTTTTATTGACTTACCATCTTCAAGAGTTTGAGTCTGTACTGCAGTGGAAGCACTTCTCGGACGGATAGTGGGATCGCCCTCTTCACATTCTAATTCATCCTTTCCTTCAAGGTTCTCATCAGAATTCATATCAATTGGACTAGCTGAGCCTTGCCGAGGAGCATCTCGCCTGGGTGAAAGTTTTGCCTTTTTCACGTCCGCTTCTGACTGTATCCATTCCCTTCTATCCAGTGAGGAAACCAACGAGTTTCCATCATCATGTCTTGAGTCCACATGATGAATTACTGTATCTCCATCAGTCATCATGTCAGAGGTGGGGTCTGGGTTCAAAGTCTCTGCCGTTTCTGGGTTCACGCTTATTTCTTTGTCTTTTTCGATTGTCTTTTCGGGGGCCTCCTCAGTCAAGTCGCTTTCACTCTCTTGCTTTATTTCAGGTAATTGTGTTTCTTCAACAACTTCTACTTCTTCTTCTTCTCGTACTTGTTCAGTCACTTCAGCTTCCTCAGTTTTTTGTTTGTCATCCTCAGACAACTCCAGCTCATTGTTGTCATTTTGATCGTCTGAAGCTTCAGACGGTGAGTTAGTTCCGTTTGTCAACTTTGGTAAACTAATATTTACTTCTTCTTCTGCAGGGGACTGGGCTGCTTCTTCAACTGGACTGTCTTTCATTGTTGTTGACTTTGACTCATCCTCCTCATTATCTTGCGCTACTTCTTCGGGTTCAGTACTTGATTTGCCACTAATACCATTTTTAATTGGGGACGAAGTAATTATACTTTCACTCCCATTTTCTTCAATTGTAACTTTAATAGGACTTTCAGGCAAATCCGGTCTTTTAGAAATTGAGCAATCACTTTTATCATCTGGATCAGTATCAACCGTTGCTTGATCCTCCTCATCGGGAGAAGGAGTTGAAGAAAATCCATTTTTTACTTTCTCTTCCTCATCCACATTTGGTATAGCAATTTCATGTGGGGTTATTTCAACCTTGTCAGTAGTGGTTTCGGTGTTTTGCTCAACTGACTCTGGCTCTAGATCCGTCTCATTTTCTTGAGGTTTTTCATTATCCGTATCACAGACTGGATTATTTTCCTCTTGAGGTTCTTCATTTTCGTTCTCGTGGGTATGGTTAATCTCAGTAGCTGCTGCTGTTTCTTCCTCTGGTTCTGAAGCGTTCCCTTCAAGTATTCCACGCTTAGCGAATTCACAACCCGGAGCATGTTCCTCGTGTTCCAGTTCCATTACGTTGCCACCTTCATTTGTTACGTCAGTAACGGTGACCCCAGAATTTGGAGATGAACCCGTAGTCCGATAACCATTTCTAGGCTGGTCCCAACCTGAAATCGTACTTATTGGACGTTGCTGACGAACTGCTGGATCTGTTATGTTGTCGGATTGACGTCGTTCATAATGCTCATACATTTGAGTGAACTGGAGTCGAAATTCTTCGTATGAAACTTTGGAATGGACGATGGCCAAGGTGTCAACCCAAACTCGCCATCCGCCATACTCATATTTTATGGCGTGGTGAAGAAGCATTCGGAACAAGGAATATACCATGTCAGAGATCTTTTGTTCTTCACTATTCTTTGGATGAATGTAGGCAAGTGATACCAACCATTCCTATAAGAGCAAAGAAATTAGATAATTTTACCAATTCCATTTAGCAACATTGAAAAACGTGACAATAATTGTGATTGGTAAAAGCTCATACCTGCCAAACGGACATTTGTAATACTGTTCGACGATTCTCACGATTATGATTGCAAAGTAATGTCATATCAGATAGAAACAATTTCTTAACTTCCAGAAGTGCATCAGTTTGCTTTGATTGTCGTATTAATGTTGCCACAACCTTCAAAATCACTGAGAAACAAAGTTCACAATGTAATTAATGTATTCTGTGGTTATACGCTAAAATATATTTAATAGAGATTCTGATATCTTACTTGGGTTTTCTAGACGGTAATTGGATTCAGGCTCGGAATGCTTAGAATACAAGATCTGTTGACTAATGTGCTCGGTCAAAATCTAGAACAGATGGAGAAATTCATTGTAGCAAAATTTTGAGATACTACTTATCAATTAGGATGCTTGCTTTGGTTGCTTGCTTCCAAATGCAATGCATAGCTGGAATCTATCTACCGTTACCTCATAAAGGACGTTGTAGGTAGGAAGACTTAGTGATTCTTCATGCAGAAGAAGTCGCTCAGCCAAAAGGGTATACAAATTATGCGGACTCATAACATCATATTTGCGTCTGCATAAAAACATAATAGTTGATTTAAATTTTCATAGCAATTTCGCAACAACTTCCGATTGATTAAAACTTCAATAGTATTTTGTTACTTATCATACTTGTGAGTACTGCGACAAAGGAAAAATCCCAACAGCTTAAGTGCTTGAAGCCTAATCAGTTGTGTTTCCGCTCCAAGAAGTTTAAAAACACTTCGCACTCCGTTCTTTGCATCGAATGCTGGTACAAGGGAAGATGGATGCTCTGACATGAGCGAAATTAGCATTTGCAAAACATCATGTAGATTTTCGTCCTAAAATTTTGACAATCATTTGCATACAGTTAATTAGCCATACACCAAAAAAAATACTTACTAGTGTGTGTCTTGTAAATTTACCTCATTGACTGTTGTTAAATAGTTTAAAATGCTTTGTAGCTCGTCCTCTTTGACACCATTGCCAATTAAAATTAATTGCTTAAGGAAGAGCAGTATGTAAGCTCGAATAGCAATAATGTCTGCGTCCGAAGGTCGAGGACCGTCTGAAAATTAGCCAACAATTTTATTAGCCTTCATATATGTGCTGCACCAGAGCCACACTGCTCTAATAATTAAGTTCAAAAGGATAAAGTCTGCACTCAAAAGCAGAGCAGTCTATAAACTGACTTACCAAGCCCTTTGGGTGTAATGCCAGACTTTTCCCTCGGATTCACAACCCAGTAGTAATATTTCAAGGTATGCATGGTCTGCAAAACCGTACTAATTCGCCTCACGTTGGAATATATTTGAGTGTCTGCTAAGAATTCAGTGGCCAGGTAGGAATACAGTTTCATTTGCACAGTAACTGGAGTATATATCCATAAGGCAGGGTTGAAAAGAATGTGATCAAGAAGCTGTAAAAAAATAAATTTATACATATTTTGCAAATTAAATAATTGGTTGCAGAATGCAGATGAATTTGAATATTCATGCAGTCATGTAATTAATTATTATACCCTCCATACTTGTTTAAGAAGAAGTTCACTGTTGGCATTTGGACAGCATGTAACCAGGTATTTGGTGAGTTGGAGGAAAGACAAGAGCACCTGAAGAGTCAAATGCTCCCTGGACGCTTTTTGTAGAAGATAACTGATGACTAAAAAACCTCTATTTTGAATCATATGCTGCTGAACAGTAGGGGATGACTCAACCAGCTCACATATGAATTCCAATAATTTTGAACTATAATGTCAAGGTGTAAAATACATTTGAAATGGTTTATAAGAATATTCGTCATTTGTACAAACACAATAAATCAAATGAGAATCTTTGGGCCTCTAAAATGGTAAAATATTTAAGAAAGCGTTAGCAGCTTCTAATATTACTAGCATACAGCTTGTATTTCGTACC
The DNA here is from genome assembly GCA_964034955.1 of Orchesella flavescens. Lineage (NCBI taxonomy): Eukaryota > Metazoa > Arthropoda > Collembola > Entomobryomorpha > Orchesellidae > Orchesella > Orchesella flavescens. The sequence goes on from OZ035953.1 coordinate 31,264,075, forward strand.
AAAGAGAGGAGTCCTTCTTATTGTCGACTGGAGTGTCGTGGGCGAGATCGAGCTGGGCGAACAAAGGGAACAGTACTTGAATACCTCCAACTGAATTTAGGGTACTGTGAATTGAGTGAGTGATCACTGCTTTTACGTCCTACAATAGAAAGACGGTCCCATTATAAACCTATCAAGTAGTGACAGACAATAAGTTTAGCTCCAACAATAAAACTTGAAAGCTCACTTGTAACATCAGTGCATGCGGTGTATGGACGAAGTAGGAAATGTTTCCTTTTGGCGCGGATTGAAGACACAGTTGGCTGTCGGTTGCTACGGGGTTGTACATAAAAACTAAGGAGCTGGACAGTTTACCATCGTAAAGGACACGGCGGTGGTTCTCAGGGAGTTGCATGTGAAACTCGTTTTCGAAACGGAATTGATTCTGGTACAGAAGAGAGAGAGAGAGTTTGGCATACAAATTTTTTAGTTCACGTATTAAAAACTTTGATTGGAATAAAATGTGTGTGTAATCCTATTCCAACTAACCTTGTACCCTGGACCGAGGCGATGCATGGCACATATTTGATGGGGAGTCAGAGCTTCTCCAAATAGATACACTGCTGACATTTGACCACAAAATACCCGTTCTTCGTCTAAGTCTGGTGTTGCGCCGATATAACATTTATCAAAAGGCTGGAAAGCACAATGAGTAAATAATTTCAATACCCCTCCCTTTATACTTTTACTGACAAGACAGTAACAACGTCACAAAGTGCATATGGGTGTAAAGCCAGGAACGCGAAGTGATTTCAAAATAAAGACCGAGTGCTAAACTAATCCTCTCTGTAGACTGGACATTTACTAAGCTCCTATGGCCTTTTTGGTGAAAGAAAGAAAACTACTTTAATTCCCCGCTGCACCGGCGCCCGTACATAATGAAGTTGCAGGATCATTGTATGTATTGCTACTCAGGATGCCTACTCTAGCTAACAGAAAAATAATCAGCAGCTGGAGATTTATGTTGCAACTTGCCAACCAAACAGAAATGGTAAAACGAGAAGAAGACTCTTAAAAGTTTGCGTTTACAAAGTTATTTTGCCAGCTTTAATTCGATTTCATTCTCGCTTAGAAAAGGGATTTCATTGGGGGAAAGGTATTCATTTCCAATTGGAAAGTACTTTCAATTAATATTACTACATAAATGTTTTAGTGCCTTCACATATATCGTATGAACAGAGAAGAAAATCGATTAAAAAAATAAACCGGTTCTTCAGCTTTCATAATACAAAATTATAAATGGTGAAAGTACAACTTGCCACTTTTCTTTTGAACTTACATCATTCGTAGATACAAACCAAGCCATCTCAGTACTGGACGCAAGCTGACAGTTGACAAAGCACTTAATTTCGTTCTTTGTCCACCGATTATAAATGTAAACGATGGCTATCATGTACCACTGAAATTAAGACGAAGAAAAAAACAACGAACGTGATCTTACAATTCAATTTCAAAAAACAATTTTCCTACTTTTCCATGTCTCCCGTTGGTCTTGATTGTTACCTTTCTTGGCTGGAATTCGTATTTTACACAATGCTGGAAGCCCTTTCCTTTGACTTTCATCGACGTAAGAACGAGGCAGTTTCCAACGAAATGGGCGGAATAGCCAACACCTTTACTTGTCTTAAAACTGGGGGGAAACAAGATATCAACGAAATTATTAATTAAAGTCCCTCTTCATTCCCTTCCTCTTGTGTGTTGCTTTTTCCATAATATTCATTTGTTTGTGAATACAACACATGCTACCTAGTAGCTACGCAAGTTTACTCCGTTTACCTGTACAAATAGGGTTTTTCACGTTCGATGTTAACAGAGTTGATCGGATCTAGCCTGAACCATGTCATAAAGGTGAACCCATTTTCATACGGCCACCGTGCAAGTGGAGGGAGAAGAATAGCCTGTGTTGCAAAAGGATAATTGAAAAGTTAAAAACCAATTCCACAGGGAAGTTTTTGTGGTGATGTACTAACGACATGTATTGCAACATAAATGTATGGATGGAGGCAAACACACACAAAACATCCCAACTTACTGAGCCTTTCTTTCCAGGGAAACTGAAAAAGACATCCGGTCCCGTTCTCTGTGGCATTTGACGAAGTACGCTGAGTAACTTTGCCGAGTGACGTGGCTGGAATTAAAAGAATAACATGTTTAGCATCCGACTACTAAAATGGTTGAATCCTCCTGGAGCTGAATGAAAACAACCGTACCCATCTTCCATTAACGGCTTTCATTGAGCTGAAAAGCAACTTGAGCTCTTTCACGGTGATACTGTAACTTGCGAGCACACCCAGCATTTCAATAAGCAAATCTAGGAGATTCATAAAAGCAAAGGAATTAATGGCTAAAATTAGACATAGTTACTGTACTCATGAGATTTATGATATTTTCATAAGGTTTAGAGGGTTCACGTAGGTGAGTTACCTGCAACCACAGGTTCCGCATGAGGCAGTCGGAGAAGAATGTGTTCTATAAGTCCAACATCTGTGCACGCTTGAAGGTTTCTCACACTTTTTCTTAAAATTGCGATGAACACACTCCATATTTCCGCCTATTAATCAAAACAATAATAATAGCATAGTATCAAGAAAATCTGGTGCTGAATTAATGGAGCAATCAAATCCTTATTTCATTTTGTAGTGACTCTCTTACACCAATTTTTTAAACACTAACTGATACGGGCTGTGTGTCTTTAAAAGTCTAAAAAGAAATGTTCTCGTTTCATTGAAACCCTACAGTACTTGACTAAAGGAACACAGCAGTTCTTTGTTACCTATGGTATTGTACTACTATTGGTTAACGATGTTTATGGTTTCAATGGGATATTTGCTGTTTTTAGCAGTTTTGAGACTTTCAAAAATCAGTTTCAAAAGCCAAAAGCAAGGGACGAATGATGAATGTCGTTCATGAAAACATGAAAAGCAGGAGCGAGATAAATTACACACTTTCATTGCATCGACATCCTCAAGTACTAAAAAGTGCATGCATGCATGCAGGAAAAGGGATATATATATATATTGTGCTTTGCTTTCAGTTCCATTTATTACATTCTAGTAGTGATGAATGGGTAAATTAAAAATGACAATTAATCATGAATGGACTCCACACATGACGTACAGCAATAACTTGCAGCGATAAGCAACTTTCTTTCCATGAGATTGACTGATGAGCATGAATTCTAGGAAAGTCGAAAGTCACTGTGAAACACAGAGAGGGTAAGTGGGATACCGAGAAATATTGCCACTCTCAGGATTCATACACTGTGAAAAGGGATGAGTGTTGGGTAACCATGTGCACCATTTCCTTGTCAGTCAATAAGGGAGTCAAAAGTCCAGGGAAAAGCAATATGACTTTTTGCAAGGTCTCTTTTTAAAAAAAAAAAAAAAAAAAAAAGAACCTCATCCCATTGCAGATTCTTGCTTTGAAACTCGGATAGAAGGATATTAAAGGGTACGGCGGACTGAAAAACCAGAACCAGAATGAAAGAATGTTGGTTTGGTTAGGTCGTAGAACGACAAGGCAGTAGTAGAGATGGATGGTAGCTATGCATTACATTCATTTATTCTAGTTGAAAGTCGGAAGTGATGAGCAGGAATGAGAGTTTTCACTTTTCGGAAAAAAATAAAAGGTACGTGTTTTCAAGCAATATGCTTTCCCAATGCAAAGCTACATATATCATTTTGCTTTTTTGTGAGTAATATGTGCCGCTTCTTATACTTTGCATTGCTTTCAGAGAGATTCAAAGATATGTGTATGAATAGGTTTTTACAGTGATGTATAGCAGCAATACTAAACCAATACGTTAGATACTTAAGAACAGCAACTTCTTAGCCCTCGAAACCACACCATAACATTGTGTTATGAGTAGCAAAGACCCTAGACAGATAGGCCCAAGTTCGCTGCACCATCATGACTCGATCTCTTGGGAGAAGAGTTGAGATTTTACGAGGAGCAATATCATGAAAGAAGCCCACCTGGGTGTCTTCTCGTGAAATTCTAATAAATCATGCAAAGGAGAAAATTTCCACTTTCTTTTTCCTTCCCACTTATTACATCGCATCCAACTGAAGCACCACTTCATTCCCATGTTCGGTTTACATACATATATTTGTATGTACATATTTCTTAGAGATGTTGCAACATATTTTACTCTTCGCTGACCACCACATGTTTTACACTGACATTATCATAACTAGCAGGAGAAAGCCTTTCATGTTGAATTTCCTGAACTTTCATATTGAGAGGAAGTTTACCGTCATTATCAGCCCCACAAAGAATGCCAGATGCTTCCTTAAAATGGGAGAAAAAAAACCAATGGCTAATATATTCCAGTTGTGTATTACCAGGGTTTTTAACCATACAAAAATTAGGTACGACTTCATTATATTCTAATTTAGAGGTTTTCATCCAACGCTTTTCAAATTTTCAATACACACTTTCCACAGCATGAATAAAAACCAAAGAAAAAGTGTCTCATTATTTTAATCAAATGGTGTCATCAAAAAACACTAAATAAAACATTTGATCATGTAAAATAAGACGGCGAGTGAATGTAAGCCAGATTTATGTTAAACATAAATACATTTTTGCTACCAGAATAAATACGAAGATATATAACGCGTTAGTCATACTTATTGTAATCGGGTCAGTAAAATCCGGATTAATACCATATGCAACGTTTGTAATAATTTAGCTTGTTTCAGTGGACAATTTTAAATTATTTCAAGTCCGTCTATTTTAAATTATGATGTACTATTATTACAAAGTTTGCTAACATAAGCTAAGATACTCAAAATGAATGTAAAACGAATGACCAATTGAAGTTCAATATCGATATAACAAATACTCAACTTTTTCTTCCGATCAATTTTTAAAAATGAAAGCAAACTACCATAAATTTTGAAAATTGGGATCATTGACTGGATCATATGAAAGTTGATGGCATAAATCATTAAAGGAATAAACATTTAGGCGTGCTTGGAACAAAAAAAGTGCCCGTAAAGAATCTCAACATAAATTGAACATAAAAGGGATGCAGAGCCTTAAATGTTCCAAAACTTCAAATGGAGATTTTGGCATGCAAAATTTTTAAACAGTTTTAAACAGTTATATTTGATTTTATAGCAGAGTCCAGCTCATGTCTACATCAGTGGAAAACTTTTTTGCTCTCTGATAGATCTAAAAGAAGATTTCATACCAGGCAATCCATGTCATATATTTGTATGTGCAGTGATGTTACGTCTTTTCCGTACACACACATAGTATTTCTGCTACGAACCATTACGCAAATCTGCTTCAGATCGATTTTCAAACAGGAAAAAACAATGAAGATATACTCCACTAATGCCGTCTATACTAGACAAACAAGACAAAAGCGTTTGCTAGGATGAGAGCAAAGAACATGCTTCCAGGTAGAACTAGAATGAAGAAGGGGGCAATACGAAATGAGAATCGTAGAAGAAATAGGATAGATTTTCGCTTTCATTACACAAAGAGTCAACAATCTCCAAGTCTTTATATTCCATCCTCAAACAAACTGCCGAGATAAGATGAAGACCAATGAAAAACTGAAAGCAATAAAGTATGGTAGGTGTGTATTTTCTCTGAAGGCAGAAAACCGATTAAATTAACACACAGGAAGTGAAACGGAAGGAAATGAGACGGCGAGAGAAGAACCTTTGATCTACCTCCGTTCTTCAAAATAATGATTGCAATTTGTAGAACTGGCTCAGATAGACGTCAAACGCATGAAATAAAACTTTCATACATGCCCCATACCTACACATTATCCTAAATTCCACTAGAGAAGCTCTAATAAATTAAAGGCAGAATGCTCACCCGTACCAACTTAAGGTGACCAGATTCAGAAATCTCGAATGGGGGACATATTTTCCATTTTTTAAATATGTTGTTTATTAATTGATTTTTTATTCTACGATATGCACAATTTTGCTTCGTACAATTAAAGACCTTTACAAGCGTATGTAAAAACATTTTTAATAAAATTATTCACCTACAAATATTTTTGTGAGGAGTGAATTCTCTTCAAAACGCTTGGATGTTTTCTCAGCTCCGCTAAGAACTCCCTGCATGTATACTCAGAGTTAATCTTCAGATTCATCAATAATTTTAAAGTCTCCACTGTAATCTGAGTTTTCTCGGAAGACCACACATCATTCATGATCGAAAATCCACGCTCTACAGATGCATTTGTTCCGGGAAGACACATTGAGAACTCAACAATGGCTGACATCGATGGCATTGGTATGCTTTCGCTTTCAAAATTACTTAGAATTAGTTGCCATTTCTTATCCACTTGAGAATGTGACTGCAATTCCTGTAGCTTGTCATGGTTCAAGTAAGCATTCAAGCACGAATACTCATCAAACAGCTTAGTTTCATCCAGATTGAGTCCATATTGCTTTCCTTGTAAAACAACCTTCTCTACTTCCTCCCACTTGATTGCTTTCTTTAATAAGATCCAGTCTAAAAATTGAACAACATCGAAATCGCGAGTCCAGTTTTTTAAATAGTCGATCGCTGTTTCGAAAAACGAGTCAGAGTACTCCAGAAACTTGCTTTCTCGAATTTCCCCATCAAATACAAGCTTTCGCAAAAGTTCCTTGCAAGCTGTTCCAATAAATTGCTCCGATCTTCGTAGCTCTAAGTTGTCAATGAGCGATTTTAAAATAACTCCAACCTCGCACGCGCAGATTCTTTCCTTCTCGAGTTTTTTAATCGTTTCATTGAATAATTTTGCTTGGAACATCAAGAAGGACAGATACAGCTCATTTTTTGGGTCTTCAAAGAACGCAGAAAATTGCTTTGGACACTTAGACTGAGATAAGAAGTAAGACTTGACTCCGGCAAATACTTCCAAAATTCTTTCGATTGCTGGACCAAGAGACAACCATCGAGTGTTGCTGCTACCTAAAATTTGTTTGTACTCTATGTTTACGAAGGAGCAGAACTCTTTAAGCTCTTCAGTTCTTACAGTGTAGATGTGGAAATAGTTGTAGATTTTTACAATCATAGACTCCACAGCGATTGGCAACGAATTAGCAGCAGCCTCCATAGCATTATGCACAATGTGAGCAGAACAGCCGATTCCAATTAAATTTCGTCCTATTTTTTCCTTGAGTTTAAAGAAAACGTTGTTTTTTCCTTGCCTGCGAACGCCTCCAAAATTAGTGTTTGCATTGTCAGCACTCAGAGCAACCACTTTACTCTGAAGTCCATACTCTGCTATGGTTCCATTTAATCTTTCCAACAAAATGTCAGATGTCTCTCCAGGAATAGAATGAATGTCGATGAACTTGGTTTTAATCCCATTTGTTTTGGTAAAGTACTGGACTTGAATCGGCAACAACTTAGTACTTCCGTGATTTGAACAGTCAAGAGAAACTGTGACGAATTTGGCGTCATTCAATTCACTGCGAATACGATCCAGAGTGAAAGGAGAGAGAATCTTGACAGCAATTGCTTCGCATTTAGTCCGGGAACAAGTAAACTTCTTATCATAGATTTCCTTTATTATTTTTGCAGTACAATCCATCGAGCGGAAACTGTGATTATGCACGACCGTGTGAAATGAGAACACTCCTTCTCGTGCTGCCAATTCCAACTCTTGACTCTCTGGTTCATTTTTGCCATAGTACTTAGTTACAGAAACCGTTGAAGACTTTGCAACTAAGGCTTTCTTGTGAGAATCCGAGTTAACATGCCTATTGATGTCATACTTTCCACCATTTGCAATTGAAAATGTGCCATTGCACATCCGACAAAAGAGGTCGCTGGAATCCTTCTCTGACTTCAATCTTTTTTCCAGGAACGGAAACTGCTTTTTAAGATCTTCAGAAAAAATACACTTTCTCTTTGGTGGAGCCATATTCTTCACTAAAATGTTGCATAGACAAACAAATTCCATTGGTTAAAATTTATAAATTTGTTTAAATGAACAATGTTTGAAGCATTTGTCAAGGAATAAGTTGTAAACATTTATTTGACCAATTTAAAACTTTGATCAGGGTACAACGACAATAAACCTTTACTGTAATCCGCTCTGAAAACTGAATAGGATGGTCACCTCTCTAGTTGATTGATGAGTGTTTCTACGAAAGAGCCTCATGCAAGCAATACGAACAAGAGGTATTATTTACAATTTTCAATTTGTTTAAACAGTATTAATACCAAATTTTTCACTTGTTTACTACATTTTAATTCTTAAAACCATTGTAAATACAAGAAGTTATCAACATTAATTTGAACTGGGAGCGACGAGAAACAAAATAAAAGGGGTTGCTAGCTTCCCGGCATGGAAATTCAACCCATGTGCACTCTATGGGCCAAAAAAATACAATATTGTTTTGCTATTTGTTAACTAACGCTTATCTAGACAAAGATTTATGTTAAAGAGTTAAAAATGTGGGACACTTTTGCCAATGGGGGACGTTTGGGGGACATAATTTGATCGGGGGACAGGAGAGTCGAATGGGGGACTGTCCCCCTGAATGGGGGACGTCTGGTCAGCTTATACCAACTACTCCGGGGTAAGTCGTCTCGTCATATCTTGTCTACGATTATTTTTTCAATCTTAAGTAAGCAGTAAGTACAGCATGATAAGGGGTAAACGCGGTGGGCAATTTTTATACACCTTTGGCTGATTTCCCCACCCGTAGTTCCGTTATAGCACCATCTTAATTTGGTTCGTACCTGATTTACGGCTTTTTCTATTAACCACCGTAGACCAATGTTGTAAATATGTGTAATTCAACTATATCAACGTTTATCTCTCGTTTCTTCCTATATAATGCCGGATCAAAACTAAATGGATTGTCAAATTACATTAGAGTAGAATTTAAAGTCACTGCTTTCCTTCAATCATGGGGTAAACTTTGCATAAAAGTCGTACATGACCCCAATCCATTTCAATGCAAACTTCTACGTACATCACAAACACCTTATGAGTTTTACTAAAACTACCTGGCACACGCAATACTCATAAAATTTCCTAAAATCGAAATACTTCAAAATAAATATTCAAGATTTAAAAATGTTCTGCATTCAAGCGCTACTCATCCGGTTAGGTTACGAGTTTTCAATACGTACAAACATCAACTAAACTTTGGTCTCGGTTGTTGGAAAGTGGGCACAAACTTGTGTGGGCGATAAACTTATTATCATACCATGATTATTACGCCTTGGTTACTTTAGAGTCAGGTTTCCCATAGTGCCATCGTAGTAACAGACCTACTATACTTGAGCATACTACTTACATTTGTGTAGGTTTGAATATTTCACGTTTTTCTACAAAAGTTTATGAGAAGAACATATGCATAGCATTAGCAGTAACATAGTACCTCCCTAATATTGCATAGATAGAGCGAAAATTTTGTATGATATGCAATTTACTACAAAGCACAACACTTCGAGAAAAAAAAACTTTCAAGGGAGGGAGAAAAGGAGAGGGGCACAAAGAAGCTGGACTGTAGTAAAGTGAGTGAGGGAAGGAAGCCTTCCAAGAAGTACTTCAATCATGTCCCAGCGTTGCCAATATCGTACACAAAAAAGAAACTACAACTCTTCTCCCTGCAATCACCAAAGGTTACCTCGTAGATCATTACATTACTGTTTGATATACCAATGGAACAGAGGATTGCCGGAGAGTTCGATTCTCATGAAAGGGAACCTTTGCACGATATGGCTACACACGGAGTGAGCGTGAGTGAAAAATTGACTTTCTAACTTACATGGTCCATCAGAAGCATGATAAGAATACTCGTATCATGCTTTTAAGATGATCTAGAAGACACACCACACCTAAATTTTGTAAATATCCGATGTTCTCCTCTTTCTTTCTCTTAGACGCTTCGTGAACTCACTCGTTCGGTGCATACTTATTAAAGGAGAGCAAATTTACTTATATTTCCTCTTTCTTTTCTTCTGAAGTGCAAGCATTACTTATAAACTTGTGGAGGACTCATAAAGTAGAAATTCAGTTAACATTCATATAAATAAAGTACAGGGTGTATTATGCACACACGCATATATATATAAAAAGGATCTTAATCATATTTTATTTATAAGAAGGTGGAGGACAAACGATGTGTCTAAGTAAGTAGCTTATATTCTTATGCTATCTATGGAGAAAGTGTTTTGGTCGAATGCAATTTCTATGCAAATTACTGGCTTCTATCAAAAAGCTATAACATAGGAGCAATGATGAGGAGATAGATGAACTGACTTGAGAAAAAAGGGATGCAGATAAAATGCGGAGTAACTGAATAGTATGGAGCTTCAAGCAGAAGTGATGCGAAATTCATTGCCGCATTTGTTTGCACTGGGTCTTTCCTACTGGGCTGCTTTACTTACGGATATTCTCAGTGAGTAATTAATTTTGTACGCACAACGAAACAAAACATCTATAAATTTTCATGCACGGAAAGAAATTTTAGAGACTTGGCCATGCCTCCCAAAAATATACTGCGTTTTCTTGTCCAGAAGGAATGCCTAGATGTGTGTAGACTACATAGGGCCAGATACTTACGAGAATATATATAGCTACTTAATATTCACCATCCTAATCGTTAAGTGAGCTCCATACGACCATTCCACTTCAATTTATCTAATTTACTTATTATTACATTACTTTACAACAAGTAATTTATGCTGGTAATCGATCCTCAATTTAAACACTTTACCAAGTTTCCTAGCAATTTTTTTCTTGAAAATTATATCAATCATTCTTGGTATGCTTGGTAACTTAACTTCCTTCCTGTGTTACATTAGCGTTTGTACCCCTCCATTGCATTTGTAGTTTAGTGAAACGCTAACTACATTCCCCACACGTATGATTTACACCATACTATGCGCGTTATCAACGATGTTTTGAGACGTGTCGAATTAGTTATGGTGATAATATCCAAGTGAAAATATAATCTATTTTCAATTACTCTGGGATTATGATGTAAATGAATTTATCTAAAGGAAAATATTTATTTTGTTTCGGGTTTCCCTTGCTTCCTTCCTATCCAGCTCATTGCTAAAAGTAAAAAAAACAATATTCACCCACTCATGCATTCTCGTTAAGAGCTAAAAAAATTCCCTACAAAAAAGAATCCTACGCATTGCCAGATTTCCGGTCGACATTTTCAATAAAGGAATTTGTGGAGCACAAGAAAATTTAGCGCTAAACAAACTTTTGCTGAAGTTTGAAAAACTCTAGTAGTAACTGCTAAATGCGATTTGTCTCATCATAGACATGTAAATGGGATGTTGTTTATATGCCTACCATGAATTTATATAAAGTAGATTAAATATATGGTAAAATTGGACGGAAGCAACCAAAGCAGCTACTAGGAGAACCAAAGCAACCATACCCGCTATTTGGCAGATGAAAGCTAAAGTCTAAAATAAGGCTTCTGCTTTTAGATGAAACGGTTTCGCGTCTCTTGCTTCCTTCTCATCATTTGCTGCATAAGTAGGTTTACTTTCACTATCTTGTTTTTTATGGACTACAAGAACTGTATGTATGTATAAGGTATGTAGTCTAGGCTGATGAAGGAATATGTTGATGTTGTTGGTATCAAGCAAATTTTCATGTTTTATCATTCCTTTGACTAAATTAATGCCCAAATATGCACTTTCTTGTTGAGTCATCATCAACGAATTGTAAATCAATTTTCAATGGTTGCTGCGTCAAGCAATGCAAAAAATGATAGACTTGTTTCAAATGGTCTACTGTCACAACATTCACGGTACAAAATATACAACCAAACTTTCCATATTTCTACAGATTCATTTTAGAATGACAAGGACTTTTTTTGTTGGCAAAGCAAAATTAGTATGTACACTAACAAAGTTTATTTTTCCAGTCGAAGTTTGCAACACACCTTTATCATGCTAAAATAAAACGACATTCACGACTTAATTAGTTACAAACTGTGTCGAGATAACGTTAAAAAATATCGAGAATAAATCCTGTGCATAAGATACTTTTGTGTTGTGAACAGTATATATATAAAAAAAATTGTGCGGACTCAAAGTAAAAAGTTTTGATAAAAATATATAAAAAAATTAAAAACTGGGAGTCAAAGACAACCGTGTAAAGCTATAAAATAAGTTAAAATACATAAAGGATAGGAATAAATTCGTTATAAATGAGCCCTTTCTATTTCACTGTAGTTGAAGTCAGTTTATAGGTCGTGTAAATATCAGTGTAAGCATATGCGAGAATAAAATCGGTTGGAAATTGCGAACTGAATTCTAACAGATCGATATCAAGTGAGCAAATCCACATATTAGATACGATACAATGGTGATAGTTACATTTTGAATTTCTCCTTACACATTCACTCCGCTATTCAGATCAGGCACAAATGCAAATATTTCATGCATACTATCATTCATCAAAGATATATCATTTTCAAGAAACAAGTACGAAGGAAGTGTGTAAGATGGATAAGATGAGCAGACGTGATACACACACTTTCCTTTTGAGCATGAATCCACTTTTGTCCCATGGGTTGAGAATGGGATCACGACATTGGAACAATGCTAAGTAAATTGCTTTTTTATATTAACTTTTTACTGTACTAATAAAAACTTTAGATTACTAAAAAAAAGTCAGCGTCTCTTACATTTCTCCCCATTTTGGCTTCCATCGGGTTTTAGATATTGGTCTCCAACAGAGACTTGGGGATATTGTTCGTACTCCATAAATCCGTCAAATTTATACTGCTCCTTTGGAGTAATTGTGTCTTAAATTACCACAAAAACTTGGAAGGGTCAGCAGAAGTGTAACAGTGCGAGAAAAACATGAATATGCAATGTGATTTGGGGGGAATTGTATTGTATTTACTTTAGTCATGGCATGGGTGCATTCTAGTTGGCTCAATTGTAGAAATTGCACAGTATTTTTTTGCTTAGCCGGCACCAAAACCCTAAAAAATGTCTAAGAGACATCATATGCAAACAAGATTTGTCTATTTATATTCCCAGCCTTGTAGATTTTAACACCAGAGTTAAAATAATTTAATGTGCTAACAATTCCAGAAACAGAGTGCGAGCACTGTTCCAGTGTTTCAATCATTTCATTTGAGTGATAATTGTAGCCAATTAATAATTGATGCAACACATGTAGTGAGCCAGTATAGACTGGTAGAACATCAGGTCAAAAAGGTTCATAAACATGTCTATATAAAGGAGCTTTAAAAATTTCATTTTGAGTCATGCCCACGAGCTGCCAGGGAAGATAGAAAATTGGAGAGCATGAATAAAGGAGTGACTTGGGCCAGTCAATAAATAGTTTGTAAGAGCGACAAGACTTTCTTGAGAGGAGAGTAATTCTTTAGGTGACTTGTTATTTTGATGGGTTAATATAGAACAAGTTTAGAAGTTTTATATACTGAAAAAACAGAGCTAGGCCAAGAAAAGTAGACAACATCCATCCGCCCATTTCATTCTTTCAAACAAGTTCACAATAGAGTCTTGAAGACATTTCACAGTGAAAGCGGCCCCGAAAAATATAACATGTGCAATACAGTATGGTACATATGTATATGTAGCACACTCTTTTTCCCTCAACGCTGTCTGTCATACTTGGCATATTCGTCGTAGAATTTTTCAATAGTAGTCTTCTACAATCTCCAAGCTTCAAGGATTCGACAAAGAATCTGGTTCTAAGAGATGTTGTTGAACTGGTGAAAGCAGAATAGTGTTTCTTTTCTTTACTTAACGAGTCTACCATCTTCCACGGAGGGAGACATGGCAAAAAAATATTATACACATACATTATATAAAAGCACTATAACAACGAAAACTATTTAAAGAACAAGATGTTTCCATTCAACCTTCCAGATCTTCAACAGTGTTCGCATACCAAGAAGAGTATAAGAATTACTTACTGCAAACAAATTTCCTTAAAAAGGAGCCATACAGAACAGAACTTCTTTCTCTCTACTTTACTACATATTTGGTATATCGTAGACGACCCACACACACACACACACAAGTATCCAAGTACAGCTCACGCTCAGAGCCCGGAATGTGCAATATCAATTCGTAAATGTCTAATGGCAGAAAAGCAACTACCACCAACCATCATGTTTACCCTTAGCATTGTCACGTTATTGCATGCATACGTGTTTGAATTGACTTGTCATAATATGCAATAGATTTGGATAGAGGCATCATCATCATCCTCCTCCTTCTTCTGTCATCCTCTACGATCCATTTGAAAATCTTGTGTGTGGGTTGATGTTGATGTACAGTTTATTGTGATTGTTTGTAAATGCAAATATGAGTGGTGACAAGAAAGGCGTCTTCCTTCACCATTTAAGAAACTCGTTTCAGTCAGGTACAGCCTACTACTATAATATGCTTTCTAGCTTGGTTGTTGAACTCTGTTTGGAGACACTTGAATGCTCTTTCATTGTCAAATGATTAGGGCTTTAAAGCAAATTTAGATACTTCCAGTTCGCAGATCAAAACAAACACGCATTTAATCATGTACATTTATTTTGAGCCTATGTGTAAAAGTAGAAAATGTAATATACAGATGACAAAGAACAGTTGGCGTTGGAACAGGAAGGGTGTAACGATGAGTGTATTTAGGACGAAATGCACTGTCTAAAATGCCCCCCTTAGTACGTGGTTTGTGGCAAGGATTTTGGAAAGAGCACTTTAGTTACAAGTCCCCCAGCTTGGAGAGAGAGGAGTATGTCTATTTACATAACTTGAAAAGTTAAAACTATAAATTGCAAGATATATATCACATATGGGATTTGAAAATGGTATTGAGATAAGTAGGGCACCCCGTCACGACTTAGGATCCAATCCAGCCATTCGAACATAATTGCATAAAAGCGCTTTTGTAGCGTAAAATCCTCTCCAATATGACATATGCATGAATATTTGCTAACACATGCCTTTTGTGTGGGAATGTGCATTGAACATCACCCATCATAAACGTGATACTTTGAAACATTTAGGATGTGCTACTGCTTCTACAAATGGAGTCCCATGAGAAGAGATAGTTTGATTTGTAAGCCTTCACAGGCAGGTCTCTCCTATTGATAGGTTTCAATACAAATGTGAGGAGCAATAAACCGATTACATGTTTCACAGTATTCGTTGGAAAACCTGTTTTGTTACCACATTTGGGCACTGAATTTCTTTTGCATGTACGTGAATTAATCTTTTTAGATAATGTGAACCTTAGAGTAATTTGTGTGAATTGGAAGTCATGATAAATGTAATCGTATTAACCAACCTGGATTATTGTAAAATTGCGAACCATCTCGAATTCCCTTGCGTTGTTCCTTTGTTCAAATAGCTAATCGAACATCACAAAACACATTGGAAGTTTGCACAATCGATTTCAAAAGAAAGTATTTACCCTACTATTCATATTGCGTTTCTATCCTTTAAAACTTTAATTGTCCCTAAATCACAACGCATGCGAATAAGGATTAAAAACATTTTTTTTCAAAATTTACGTTTGCCAAGGAAATTACAAAATGTACTTTTTCGTAACCCAAGGCGATTATAAAATTAATTTGAAAATTATGTAACAAAGGCACCAAATGTAAGAGATTCATTTTTTAGGTTTCATGCGCAAACCGAATAAATCCTTTCTAGACTTTGATCCATATAAATTGGTAAAATGAAGACACACAGCATTGAACACACGATATTGTGTTTATTACGAAACACTCTATATAAAAACATTTCATTGGACCTTTTAGAATAAATTTTATTAGAGCATGAACTAATAATCGTCTTACCTGAAGATGTGGTGGGCAGTGATCAAGCATTTCCAACATGTGCTTGATATTCTGGGCGTCTTGAATGACAAAATTAAGCTCCATGTCAAATTCTCCTCCAACAAGCTGTCAGAAAATACAAGAATAAAGTTAGTTTCGTTTTGGATGGATGAGGTAACATAATCTTAGATGCCGAGAGCAGACCAAATACCAACTATTTTATATGGACAAATAAAACAAGCAGATACATTTAATAACTAACACGTCTTTAGGCAGCGTTCAGTGATACGAAGTAATTACATACACCACCAAGCAAAGAGTGAGAGTATCTTCTACATTGTTCATAGGTTGGCTAAATCCCATTACAACTTGTAATTACTAAAAGATATGAGACACCGTGTCAGCTCAAATCTACAGTTCAGGTGAAAGCTTAGGCTTACATTTATTATACCTTTCTACTACATTAGTACTTTCCCCCTAAAAGTTGCTCCTGTTTCACCAAGAAGGAAAACTAAAAGATTATTTTCATATTAGTGCGGTGAATTTGATATGCATTATTAGAAACTATTTTACCAGCTTTCTCCTGTATGAGTACTAACTGCACTTTATGTTCTACTGGCAACACCATTTCAACCATTTGTACTTTAATATAATCACATCTGCTGAATGTTCACTATAAAACACTTTCCTTGAAGAAATGGAAGTAATTGCGGGTGGAAGATTTTGTAAGTGTAAGTTAGTAACGTTGTTACACAGGAAAACACTTTGTGTTCCATTTATCAAATGAAATTTTGTTTAGGATCAAAAATATTTTTTTTTATTTAATATCCTATATAACTTGATTTATACAGATACTTTTTAGACTTGGTTACTTGGAACTATCAGAAAGGACACAAATAGTATAGTAGTATCATAGCCTGCTTTCAATAGTTGACATTGATTGAATAGATCATTGCATGCCACTACCGATGGAGTATATCTAGTATGATTATAACAACAATGCATCACTTGCAATTAAAAGAATATATGTGGATTGAAACGTCCTGGGCATGTTGTTGATGAAGATAATGATTTTCGCATGATCTGCGTGTATTGGATTTTCTGTAACCGATCTACCTAGTTCTCATAATCGATAACTCTTGATAGAAAGGGGGAAATAATAAAATAAAATTGCTTGCAGCCACCAACATGAAAGAAAATAAGGTCGTTTTTGTGGTATCGGTAAATAACCATTTTGTTACAAGGCATTATGTACGGTTACATTTACACAGGATTTGGACAGTCCTTATTTACATATAGTCAGCGTCGACGAGTAAAAGGACAAAGCATATTTGGTGACAATATCCCACTATTTGTCTACCCTGAAATTAAAATGGTAGTAGTATTGGTATCTAAAGTGAAAGCGTCTAAGGCGACAACGACCATTGTAGTTGTGAAGGACGCCATCAAAGCAATCATGACAGGCTACCAAATTTTGATGCAAATGCATGATAAAATCTGAAAAGCATGTGCAGCGTGCGTGCAGTTATCCTGCATTTGAACTTATTTTGTAGGAAATTAAATATCACAGAGTGTCAACCTTTGCCCGTGGGGAATTCTGATTGGGCAACGCGATATCATCCTGCTATCTTTTGTGCAAGCTATCAAAATTAAGCAATTTAATAAGCCGCTTATCATTAACTGACTTCGCGTGCAGCCTTCAAAAGGTTTACCTTCTCATTATGAAACTTACTAATTAGTTAAGGGACCGCAAACGCTTATGAAATCAGATCAAAGGGCACCGAAATTACACTCCCAACCAACCACATACTATATTCACGTCAAATTATCATGAAATTAATCCCACACATTTCGTATCCTAAGTCATAAATATCATATTCGTACACCACTACAGTACAGCTTATAGGGATTAAATTGATCATACAACATTTTGCTGGACGAGGGGCATCTCCAACAGAGGCACTCTAACTGTATTCACTAATAACTTCTCACGCATGTAGGCTTTAGCCACACCACTACCACCACCAAAGGAACGAAGACGTTGTTTTTATGAGCACCACGAAACCCAGTAGGAAGCACCCGCTATGAAAATTAATGTGGGCTACCGAAACAGGAAACGTTTGTGCTCCATGTGATCAGTATTTATCAATGTACTGTAGTAATTATGAGCAATAGTGCGTGTAATTGAATTTTAGCGTTATAACGCTCACTGCCAGCTTGGGTTTGTGTTACACGTCTACCAAATAAAAGGATAGAGCACACGAGATCTAAATCAATTTGACCGTTGAGAGCAGATGGTCAATATGCTTGGCCATCGGAAAAACTTGAGCGGAAAATATTTTTCTGTTACGTTGTTTCACTTGAATAGATTCCCTGCTACAAATTACATCAATAAATCCCTTGTTTTTTGTTAGATCATAAGTATGCGCCAAGGGACAAGGAGGAAGTGTGTGCGGGTATGCAGAGAAAGATATTGGAGGCTCGCAAGTGAGTGTTTCGTTGTTTCCACCTCTCTTCTATTGACTACTCACTTTCTTTTAGTTAGGGTTCTACAAGATCACAATGAGCTTGGACTAATGGCTCTAACAAAGATGGAGTGGAAGTGGGAAAAGATACAAAAATGTCAAGCCACCACACTTACACAAAGACACACTTGCACACACACACACACACACTACTATTGTTCGAGAAATCCTATGCTTTTATGGTAATCACTAATCAGGCTCGCAGAAAATATTTAGGAGTAGTGTCACATCGCCAGTTGTGCAGTTGTACTTCCTTTGACATTGTGAAACAGGGAAAAAGGAGCCTCTGTGTGTATATTGTTGCTCTAGGCAGAAAAGCTGGTTGGCTGGACGCTTCATTTCCCTTGTGATATGATGATATGGGAAAAGGCTAATGTTGGTGAAAGTACACAGAAAGAAAAGTCAGGCTCAGCAGTGCAAGTAGAACCACTAAAAACCAAGCAAACATAAGAGCACACAGGAAAATGACAAGAGGAGCATGCGGGGCCTATATATGTGTATATATATGTACATGTGCACCTAAAATGTACAACAGACTCTCTGTTACTCTTTCGACTACTATCTACTTACGGTTTTTATGAGCACAAGAGCAAACTGTCAACACAAAAAAGCTGCTAGAGCGCACAAACATCACTTTGTGTTAGATAACATCCGCTTTAAAAACCGGGTTCTTGGGCTACACAAAATGGAACAAAATGAGAGTACGAGACACACAGATACATTACAGAGAGAGAGTCGCAATGCGTCCGAAATTAGCACATGAGATACGGCCCCACATTTACTTTCAGAGAGATCAGTGTGCTCCTACTCTTTTAAGCCAAGCACGCACTCAAAAAGTATAAGCAAAAATCACTTGAAGGCATCTGTTGTTTTTTGAGGTTTCATATTTGGCTATACATATTTAAAATCACCAACTACTGATTTCTTGGAACCTTTAAAAACTTACGAGGTGGGACTAAATTACTAAATTTGAAATTTTTAGTTGGGTTGGATTTAATACAACTTGTTTGATGAAGCTAATCCTACTACAATTTACCCCCGCAACTTGCTAGTTTTGATATAATTTGATCCCCAACTCTTGAACACAACTTGGTTTATATAATCAACTTTGTATTTACCATTGTATATATAGGAAAATTTCAAGTAGATACATATATATATATATACCTAATCTGACTGTGAGTATGGCTTGTGAAAGCACATCCTCCAACAAGATACAAAAAAAAGAAGATTTTCAACATTTACAATACAACATGGTTGGATTCGGGAACACACTGTGAGTCCTGGCTCCTGGCATGCTTTCCCTTTGATCTCTTCCGGTCATCATATACATTACTTCCATATACATGTAGCAAGAATCACATGGAAATGAAGTTAGAAATGAAGCAATGTATAAAAGATAAATGGATTGAAGTTGGAACAATACAAAACGTTGCAACTTGCAACACACCCTTATCATACAACCGCCACCACCACCACACACACACACACACACACAAGTTTTGACTGAGCCCAGGAAAACGGAAACCAGATTTCCTTCAGTTAGGCATGTACGCATGGAGGAGGGTAAGTCAAGATCTTTCATCATTAGATCTTTTAGCCTGGCTTACTTCTGTCTGTCTTGTGTTTCCCCTTACTTAATGATGAATTCATGTTAAGAATGAATATGACAAACAAAAAGAGAAAGTTACAAAGGAACAATCAGTAGAGACAAAGAACCCTCAAGTGGATAAAACACTCTACAGGTATGCATAAATGTATGTGTGTAGTTATGTGGAGAAATGGATCCCATTTGAAAAATAAGTATATACACAATCGATTACCAGTTATCCCTACTACTAAATGTCAGGCGTGTGGGGGAAACTGATTTCTGGAAGGAGAAGAAAAAAAACCACTTCCTACGTCTTTTCAAAGTTCTGGCAGTATACACACAAGCAAAAACTAATCGTGAATTAGTAGCAACCTTCTTCCACCAAACTGTGTTTGTTCCAATCCTCCTAACAAAATTATTTTTTTGCGTCATCAATGCATACAGCAATGGGAATTGGGACTACCAAGAAATGGGGAAACGTAGAATGTTATTCATGTAGAAAGTGAAAGACGGTAAATTATGAAATAAGATGTTTAGAAAAAGGATTGCTTTTGGAAATGGCTTTGTTATAAAGAAACAGCAGTGGTTGCAAGGTAGAAAAAAAGAAACGTCCAGCTAAAGAAATTTGGGAGAGACCATAAAGTAGTTTTGCTTTTTAGCACTTGGGCATAACTATATTGTAGTATTTTTCGTGAGCTGAAATAATGCCTTGCTTGCTGTGCCATGCCATAATGGTCCAAAGAATCACTTTCCAAATGTTGCCGACAATCATTTCGGTAATTTATCATGTAACCGACAATGCCAACGTACTATTCTAAAATGGCGCCGGACCCTTACTTAACGAGAAAAACGGATATCATGTGAAAAATCAATGTGTTTGTGGACACGTCGAGTATCTAAAAACTATAAGATAGTGGTATATTATGTGATGCCTACAAATTACATTTTGATTGAGGCAAAAATTTCTTTCCTTTCTGACACGTCTGTCTACAACTATGGAGTCTTATCCATAAAATATTACCTTGGGATGGGTTGAGAAATATACTAGAAAAAAATAACATTATCTATACTATAAACCCACTCCATGAATGCTTCTAAAAGTGGTCAAAGTCGAATCGTAGGAAAAAAATAATGTTTGTAACGCACGTACATTTTTTTTAGTAAATTCTGTATTGAACAGGTACACGATGTAATTTGAAGGGCTGCCAAAATCTTTGAATTACAGTCCAAATTTAGGTGGTAGTCAATGGTAATATATCAGCTTACCACATATAAGTAAAATTCTTTATTACCACTTTTACTCGAGGAAAAAGGGTTTTAATGACGTGTCGTTTCGACGTTTAGATCCGGTAAAAACATTTGTGCACTGTTTACTATGTGATTGCATCATTGTAGTTTCAACATGTAATAAAATCGATATTAGAAATTAATAACTTTTTTGTAGATGCTTCCCTCAAGGTTAAATCTACCAATAAATTTTCTAGGAAGGCGCACACCTGCATGAGCAATAACCACTTTTTTGAATGGGATCACACACTTGTACGAAATGTTGCTCTACAACTACAACAGAAAAATAGAACATTGTTATACCATAACACAGTGCTACAGTTGAAGTTGGAGGGGGAAAGAATTGTTGGTAGAAAAAAAACTTATTAAAGCGAGCGTTATGAGTGCTCCAATGTATTTTTCATCTTCCAAAGCACGGTACACATAACAGAGCCCAAGACAGGTCAGGAAAAATGGTACAAGAAAGGGAACAAGGAAACGTGCTGCTTGGTGCCCTCAAGTCAAGAGATTTCAATAATTCTTGGGATTTCTCCAGTCACTCAAACATTTACTTGCGTTCCGTTTTCCTGTATTTTTCGACCTCCAAAAATGGATTTATTTTAGTTCGCAATACACAGAGCACAATGTGAAACTATAACGAGCTTATATTCTATTATCATTCTCTAAAAACATGTACTTATATATATATTATATACATTGAAACACAGACAAAAGTATAGCTACTAAAGTGTATGACAGTGAAGCATTTTATGTGTCAACACAAGTAGTTGTAAGTTTCCCGTATACTCCCCAAATTTCTTTCTTATCACCTCCCACTTGCGAATTGAAGCTGTGAGTACATACAAGCGCACGGGTTGAATGTTCCTATGACTGTATTGTAAAGATAACGTAGCGATCTGCTACTCTTCACTTGAGATCCATGAGTTGAGCTATCGCAGCTAGCAAATCTTACCTCAACTACATTGCCAAATGTTTGGAAGCCAGGCTTCCATCCAACGATAACTTGTATATGTTTGCCTACTTTGATCACTTTCTTAGTTAACTATAAATGTGGAGCCAACGTTCCTTTTTATGCTTTTTTTAGTCCTTTAGATACGCATCACCAAAGTATACCATAATACTAGCATTTCTCATACAATATTTTCGTAATTCATTATCATTTCTAATTAGATATCTTCCCTTTTCTGGTTGAAGTATTTGAAAGGCTACAGCTACCCAACCAAAACTGTTAGCGTCATAATACATTAACAACAAAGTTAATGCGGAAAAACGGAGGAGAATCGATCAAAGAACTTCCTATGCTAATTTTTTAATAGGTATGACAAACAAATCCAGTACGGCATTAATTAACTAAAATATACAAAGCTGATGATGGAAGTTTTGTTGCCGGGGTCAAATTGAATCAGTGAAGTTTTGTTGGCTTCATTAACATAAGGATTTGTACGTCAACCAAGTCAAAAACTAAGTCGGAGGGAAAATAGCAACAAGAGCTGCATGAAAATTGAGGATATTATGCAAAGTCATTGATTTAGGCTTACATTTAATCGCACACTTCTATAATATGAAGTGACCCCATGACGTTATACGAAAGTGATCCCATGAAACTATTGTACCTTACTCAGGATTTTCATCACACAAAGAAATGAAAATGACACTTTTTAAAAGAAACATTGAATCAAATATATTTTATGTTAATGATTACATTTGAACAAAGATGTAATGAATTTTGAGTAATATACATGTAAGCAAGAAAGAGCACTTGCAATAATATGTAACTTGATACTCATTATTGTCATAAACATCTGCCAGTACATTAATGCTTCTCCCAATTTCATAAATGAATGAGCAGCACCGAATTTTTAATGTCATTAAATTATTTAATTAACATTTTAAAAAGTTAGTAGTACACACTATCTGGCCGAGTCAATGAGCAAAAAATATTGTACTTAATTAAAGCAACCGGAACCTCTAAGCTGAAGGACATAGACACTGAGAAGTATGTGTTGTAGTATTATTAGACGTGGTAATATTTGATAATGTGAAGGTGTGCTTAGTCTTTCGTGCAGTTGGCACAGAATGTATTCAGTCAAGTTTAATTGCTACGCTATTAATTATACGTTATTGTTACGTTATTAATCATAATCGATCCTGGGCTTATCAGTGATTAATTATACAATTAGGTTGTAGATAAGTAGTATCTAACATCGCGTTAAGGCATAACGTTACAAAGTATTCACGTATGTTAGTCATACGAGCTAACTAGCTGAGATAAAAAGTTTAACATTTGAGCCTAAATACAATCGTTTGAAATCATGTCACGGGCTGTATTCCTAATAGGAATTTCCTTTGCATGTCTAGGAAACTATCAGGCTACCTGACATTAAAGCTCGTAGAAGCGATCATTCCAAACGCTCGGGAAGGTGTTACTATGTTAAGATGTTAATTTTAGTTGATAATAAACAATTGTTTTAAAACCCCATTGTTGACCCTCACGATTCAAACCGAATCATTTCAGTGGACCAGATCTAGTGAGGCGAAATATTGTGCGTCAGTCGATAAACATACAATTTGACTAGATGGATTCGTCCTGCACCTGTTACGGTTATTCAAAACAATATTTGTGTAGGCATTTGGTGTGTATTGCAATAAATAGAAAACTTTTTTCTGTCATTCCGGAGGCTAAAACAATACCAATTCGTGAAAAGCGTAAGCGAGGAAGGCCCGCTAAGGCCAAGAAAGCTCTGAAAGTGTAATTATAGCAATTTAATAAGCTGTTAAAAAGAATTTAATCAGTCAATTTTTCATATAAAGCTTTATTATGCCACGAAATTTGACAAAAAAAGTAAAGTGGCGATGTCTAATTTTAAGGTGGAAATTTCTACAAAATTTGTTTATAAATTTTTTAAAAAAGTGTAAAAGTTTCATGGGATCACTTTCTCATACAATCATGGGGTCACTTACTATTATACAGGCGTTGCGTTATATATAAGTCATTGATTTATGTTGAAACTCACACTTTACATTAGCATGAAAAGTTTGAGACTCCAACAAGCCAGAAGGTGGAACGTGACAAAAGAAGTATAATAAATTAAGGCAAGGTTGTACAAGGTTACATAATATATTTTCCCATGATGATACCATAGTAATTTATATACATGCGACAAGTATACATTTATGTAATTAAGTTTAAAATCCATTCTTCTACCTTCAACTTCCATTTGGAGTGGCTCACAATGTAGTACAACAACTAAAATTAGTAGTGACGTAGAAGATGTGTTTTTATCACTTACACTAACAGTCGCAAAATCCCATTCCATTCAGTTGGTCAAATGAGTCCTTAAAACCATCAACGCATTTCTTTTGCTTACATTAGGATGCAGTTTAGCTAGTCATGGGAAATCTAGCATGGTTATAAGCTGTTGCAGCATAATGATTCTCTGCTACTAAATACCAAACTCGTGGAGGTAGTGGGAGTCATGGAGCTTTTATAAATTGTATCTAATACGCGAAGAATATGAAGCCTATGCAGGTATGTATGCTCAAGCAGAATCTGTGATATTGAAAATTTGTACTTCCAAAAGCCAGGTTGTAATATTTGTATTATTTATTACATTACTCAATTTGTGAATTCAAATCCGTTGCTAGAGACCCTGGGATCGCTTGCTCTAAAAGACCTCCATGCACTCTGGCCTAGCTACATGATATTTCCCATATTAGCAGTCACTAGTGATGAAAAGGGTGAGCGGCGGGTTGCGTTGGTGCAATAGTTGACTGAATTAATTCAATCTCGACACGTCTTGCGATTACTGTTTTCAGATGCTGGGATGTAGTAGTAGAATGCAACCAATAGAAGGATGTATGTATACGCATGTACCTACATCGTATCCTTTACTTTCTTTTAGGCAGCGTTCCTTGAGCGACGAGAGTCAAACTTAAATCTTGAAAGTTATAGCATTGAAATGAAAAATAATTTCTACTCGTTGCAGAGGATTAGTCAATCTAAATTTCTAGTAGGATAGACACTCTAATTCATATTCTGGAATAAGCAAAACATTTAGCAAGGGAGTATATGGATGAGAAAAGATTTTTGAATTCCACAGAGGAAGTACGTTGAATAAAGTATGCTTTCACTCTTTTATATGTAAAGTGTAAAGGAAACAAACACTTATATTAGAGGACCTATTCAGAGCGCTAGCTCTAGAATGGAAAGGGAGTGAGAGTCTAAGGTTTTTGAGCTATAAATACTGTCGGGATGAGTTTGAGAGAAAGAGGTCGGTTAGTCGAAGTCAAAGTGTTAGAAAGAGAAAATTTGGTATTCGAAGTTGTTCATGACAAATTACCGATTGCTTTCACCCCATTTTCCTTTGCGTCCTATACGTGCTAGACCAGCCGACTCCACTCAACTCCTTTATTTGCATGCCACGGATGCTGTAAAAAGTCGATGGGAAACATTATTTCCTCCTGCGACTTTCTCAGAATATGAAACTTCTTTCTTTTAATTAATATTCCCTCTCCCCCTTCAACTTACTAACTATGCTCGAGCTTTTTGCTTTTTCTCGCACTTCCCAGTTCTTCTTATTATTCCTGAGTTTACTTTCTGCTTACTCGACGGAAAATGAAGGCGATTACGGGACCTTCGTCACTTCGCCTCTTTTTTATTCTTTACCATTCGACTTTCTCCACCCTGAAAGGCAGCTTTACTCACCAAGTGAATAAAATAGCACGTACCTGATGCGTTATACCAAGGCGCATGTTTTATAATGTGACATTTCAGCTAACAAAGTTCCCAACTTTGATTGGAATACCATGAAGTATCTTTCCTTGTGTTTCTCTAGGTAAAATTGTCTAACTTGTAGTCTAATATTTCATGCGTACGTTGTACGCACACAAATAGGTGCTCCATCGATCCACCTGTTAAGAAATGTAAGGAGTATAGTGTCGTATGCAGCGTTTCGGGAGTACACACCAAAATATACATTTTCTGTAACAGGCATGATGTACGTTGGATTTAATGAAATTAATATTTTCTAATATGATTTGAAGCATCCACAGATTTGAAGACATGAACCTATTTGATAAACTTTTATTCCAAGTCTTCATGTTTTAACGGGAAGAAGGTTAATTAAGTAACAAACTTTAGGGGAGACACTCCTTCAATATGACAAGTCAACTTCAAGTATCATTAGTAGTCGTAGGAATGACACAAAGCAGTAATTAAAAACTGAAAAGAAAGTGGCAAGACCAACAAAATTCTTATGATTTGTTACTTAACTAATAATACGCTACTTGAGTAAAGTGTTAAACGTACAGAGAAAGCCTTGAGGAATACCAAACACTGAACAATGGCCTCCATAGTGTCTCCACTGACAGAGAAATTCCCACTCAGATACCGATTCTTTTTCCAAGAACCTAAGCATCCACTGAACAAGGGATCATTAGTAGCAGCTGCTGCTGTAGCCACACAACCTTGCTTCAACTCCTCATCAGCAGCTGAAAAAGTTGATCCATTATGATTGCACAGGCTAGGATTGCAGAGTAATTCGGACGAAGAGGCATGACCATTAGTGGCACCACTGCACCCACCACCAATTGCCATTTGATATGGATCACGGATTTTTCCATGACATACAGTGCATACATCAACCGTTGTTGGAAAACCATTGCCGGAATTTGTTGCGGTGGCCGTCATCTCCTCCCCACTCCTAACGTCACTAACATCACTATTAATTTGAGTTGCTTTTCCATCTAAGAGACCTCCTGTTTTCTGCGAACTTGGTTCTTTAGTGTCACTACCAATTAGTGTCGACGCACCAATCACATCTGCGAAATTTTTCCACTGTTCGCTACTCGCTTTCATGTCAGATAAACATTTATATTTTGCATCCTTCAGTTGATCATCTAGAGCAACGATGGCGGGACTCCCAGTCATCATCGTTTGATTTGAATTCAATAACAAGCTCCTAACAGATGCTGTATCACAGCTATCATCAGTTGGGAGGGGGAATGTTGTTGGGATCTTCATATTATTTGCCTTCAGATTAATACTGAATTCGTCATGATTTCTATTTATTGAATTACTTGAAGTAACATTTGTCTCTCCAGAAACGTGTCCTTGTACACTCTGTTCCATCATCATAGAACATAAAGGGAACGACCAATATCTCTACAATCTATATTATATATCCTTTCTCATTTAATTTGCAAATATTTGCAAGAACAAGACTTGCATAAATGGTCCCTTGAAATGTCAGTGTTGCTGCTCAAGGCAGAGTTCCATTCAGCAGCTAAGCACACAATAATACGAATCAATACAAAAGATTTCGGAAAGAGAAAGTCATGCTTACACTTTTGGGATTCCGCTTAAATGTGACTATCTAGAGCAAACTCCCTTTTGACTACCGGTATGTTGCAACAAAAACACAAGTCATGCTGGAAAACTGTTTTTCCTTCTCTTAACTGAAAAATAAATATACTATAAAGTCGCTGATATTTGCCCATAATAATAATTTCCTATATCTAACCGTACACTCTTGCTCTTAAATGTAATCTCTTTAACATTACACTAGTGCTGTTTCATCTGTCTATAGGTTCCTTCCAAGTGGGTCATACTCACTTACAAATTCACCAGCAACGGCTTCCACACTATGTCGTCAGTCGTAATACAATTTATGGAGTAAATACGACCTTTTATTATATCCAATGATATCATAAGAGAAAGCGTTACGCTAAAATTACAATGTATATTTATATCCCGTGCATACAAACACTAACAAAGATATACGAAAAGGATAATCTTTCTGGCTCTTGTGATTCAATGTTTTTTTAGCAAGGGGATTTTTCTGACGCTCTTAACTTGTGATTACTCCGGAAACTGCGATTAGTTGCTGGCATTTATTTTGTCCTGTTGCATTATGTCTAATGACGTACACTTTAAAAAATAAAATTACACCAGCGCCACATCTCAACCACATGGGCGTATGCGTGTAACCTAGTGAATGTATGGAAAGGAAAACAACAAGAAGTAGCAAGTACAAAATAAGATCACTCAGGAGTGAAGGAACATGAGTGAAACTGTCGTAAAGGGATCAGCATGATGGATCAATGGGATGAATAGAATCACGATGGTAGAACATTAAATGTGGTAATAGTTGCACCAGACAAAGCCTATCAATTTGGACTTTAGATGAAATAAAGGAGTATGAGTTTTGGTACATAAGTATTATAAAGAACTATAGCGGAAAAGTTTTTTTATATTCAAGTCAGGACACTTGAGTTCCAGTCTCATATTCGCCCATAACTCGAAACATACAAAAACAGCAACATCAAGTAGTGTGTCAACATGAGCACGAGTACTACACTAGCAACAAGAGATCAGTTCATCGAGCTACAAAATTCCAAAACAGGAGTAAAGCATCATTTCATAGTATCCAGTGTATAATGGGTGCTCAGCAAAACTACGCGCTGCTGTTTTTTTGGAGGAAGAGTAGAGAACTTTGGCATGTGCCTACTACCATAATAAATGATTACTCTTCGCTTTCATCACTAACACTTTAGCGTGGTGTGTGGAGGACGCGTTTTAGTTTGGGAGTATATTTATCAATTCTTTCTCCACTCATCCGACGCTACTCATCAATTCCTTGTACAAATTGCTTCCCTGCACTTTTCCACTTTCATTTACTTTTAGGCAGCTCATCATGACCCTTCATTAGCATTCCGCTTTCACTTTATAAAATCTAACAAAAGTTGGATCAAATTACATAACAGGTTATAAGTTTAGATTCTCGTTGAGTGTTAGCGCTCGACACAAAAACAACACGCCTCCAGCTCAACTTTATATACTGTTTGCTTGATTACCAGCTTCCACTCGCATCAATATTTTAGAAATAGGAGATAAACACTTAAACACATTAAACTTAAATTAGATAAACAACTCTCGAGCTTACAAGTCAACATCAGAACGGATTATATTATGGTAGAACAAAAACACGTATATAGCTTAAAACAATTTGGCCATTCAACCTCTTTAGTATAATTTTTATGTTTGTAGCACATGAGAAATTTAAAAAGTTATAATTACACAGTAGTTGTTTACTAGTGGAAATGGAAGCAGGTACAGAAATCAGGTATTATTTCGTGATAAAAATATGATCGGATTGATCGTGAACAGCAAAGTTACGCTTCCTTAAGTTAGTTTTCGAGCAACACTTAGATGTTACCCTTGCTGTGAAGATAATTTTAGTGAAAATTACAATATTCTGTAAACTAATGAATCAGATACATTAAACACTTAAAAGATGGGAGTGGATATGGGATTTACCTCTCATCTCATCGCTCACACTTACGCTCACTTCCGGGATTAAAAAGTGGGAGCGCGGAGCTCCAAGCATCAGAACATATTTTGGAGGAGCAGTGAAAAAAATATATAAGATAGGAGGTAAAAGTAGAAGAAACAACGGAAGCAAAACTTTTCCCTCACTTTTTTTACTCTTCTTCTTTCACAGAGTGAATGAGCTAATTTCATCATGATGATAGCCCAGAGCCGAAGTCGACTAGAGACTAGCATCATTGCCTTCTATCCTTTCTCTCTATCTCTACTCTATATGCACAACACGAGTTCAGAAACTAAGCGGAGAAATGGAATGAATGGACACTAGAGCAAGGCTTCACTACATCCCTTTTCCATGTTATTTCAGTTCTAGCTAGAATGTAAAAGTTCCTCTAGGGAGTACAGGTAACACGAAAAATATCTAGGGAAAAACTAATCACAGTCACCTGCGATTTTCAAGCTCTGTTTTGGCCTGTTGCAAAAAAAAGTGTTTTCCTTATGTCTACAGTAATTCATAGTCTACCACGTAATTGGAAAGTCTAGCAAGACTACATCTCGTTTCTCTGCACTGCTTCCATAAGCTTCCCCAGATAGGAACTTTAATTTATTTTATGCAACATTCGTTCCTACAGTGCAGGGCTGTTACGTGATGCGTACTTGGTCAAAACGGTGCTCTTATAAGTTTATCAAAAGGCATGTTGCTACATATGGTTAGCTGCCAGCAAAAGGTATAGTTGTTAAATTCGCAATTTTGGTGTCCAAAATAACCGTTACAAACAACCAGAAAATATAGTGATTCAACATTAAAATCTCCGCAATTTTCTCCATAATATGCTGCGGGGTTGAACAATTTTTCAATAACTTTAGCGCTTCTGCCTCGTTTCTCCATTGTAACCTAAAACCATTTACAATATCATTTTCTGTATGTTTTCCCAACTATCAGAGTCACTGCCAGGTTACGATTAGGTTCGGAGTTGGCTCAGTTAAGTTACACTTTCTTGGTTATGAATACATAATGCGTTTCTACTTCCTTTCAAAGTGTAAGCTGCAATAGTTCTGTCGATTGTTCCTCTCCGCACGCATTCGCAACTAAAGTAAGTGTATATACTTTTCATAAGTTTAGGCTTCCACAAAATTGGGAAAGCCAAGAATATTTTATAATATAAGATGAGGTCTGCGTTTTACCACTGACACATGAATATGCAATCTAAAATATGCGGGAAGTTTTTGGATATGAAGTTGGACAGTGCATTGTTCCTTTTGTCTTGTTGCTCCCGCATTCATTGCTTTCTCCTGATAATTTACACAATAGAAAGTGCTGATATTTCGACCAAGAGATCAAATAAATCGTATAAAAATACCAAGTTAGCGGCATGGACGGCTTTCGAAAACACTTAACTTTACTTTATGATATCGTACGAGTAGGAAAGGCAGCCCAAGCATTCAGTAATATTGCGTTGTATAGGAGAAAACTCCGTTTTTCTCGCCGTTACTTTCGCATTCCTTTAAGGTTTTATGCACGTAGAGCAATTGCAGTCCTTAAATGGAGAGAGACGTAAGACATATGCAAACTTTCGACAACTGCCACCAACCACCAACGCAATAGTAACCTAAGTTATATACATATAGTTATTTCAACAAGGAATGAGGAGTGCACCAACAGACGACACGACAAAAAAAGTAGAAGTCCATGTCATGCGATGCAATAACCACCACCACACACACCGGACGTACGAGGGCGTGCGCACATAAGCTTAAGCTAGAGCTAAGCAACTGGCCCTGAAGAAGCCGTGGGTCGCCTCATCCTGTTCAAATTCTCACTAAACAATGTTACCCCATAGTTTGTCTTGTAGCTGTAGCTTTCAATGCCTTTTCTCTACAACTTTCTCCCATACATATTTCTTCCCAGTCTTTGTTTTCACTTTTACAACTGACTTGAACCGACTTCACTCTCTCCTTTAGTGAAATATCATTTTGCCCTTGTCTGACAGATTTATGGCCTGAACCACTTTCTGCCCCAACAATATTTCGGCTTTCAACGCAGGGAAGAGATGTACACATTGCTCTCAGCCATAAAATATCAAATAACGAGATTTATCATTTATTGGAAAACGTTGGGATCTTTCAACAAACTCACTCCGTCCGTGGAGATTAATTACATTAAACTGGAAGGAGAAAAATCCCTTACAATGTACTTATTTCCCAGTAGAATTCATAGGAATACATTCACCGTGAAGTCATCTCTACTAAATAACATGGGACGTAGAAAAGCTTACAAATTAAGAGCCAACATTTCTTCAGTTTCTTGTGGTCCCGTGACTATTATTTTACATACATGTTCTCTTCTCATTCATTACTCAAGAGGCATTTACACTAAACCGCAACAACAGTGGAAGCACCTAAAGAATCATTACCAATTTGCTTTCACTTTCATGATGTGAGTACACCGCTGATAAGCATTTGTGTTCCAACAAATGCCGAGCTAGCTTTTCCCCCTACTTTTCTATTGCAGAACGTAATCAGTAAAAGAAGAAAATGACAACCATACCATAAGGGAAACTGTATATATTCCAATAAGAATTAACTACAACTGCACATGCACGAAAGATACATTCATATAAAAGACCGATTTATACAGAACACTCAACCTTTCAGCTGTTTAGCGGAACCATGTCCCTGTTTCATGTGCTATAACAAATTTTATTAAAACTAACACTGCACATGGTATGGCAAATGAACAAGCCCAACCAAGAAAAAAAAATTGAGTGTATAGCAATGCAATGCCCGCAACTGCAATAACACTTGTTTCGTGAATAAACTTCCACAAGTGTAGCCAAAGGCAGAATAATGCTGCTCCAACATGGTACACAACACTTGGACCATTACAAAGGAATAGGAAACAGAAGAAAATGGACAGATAACTGCGACTTGGAATTTGTTAATACCATTAAATTACTAAGAGAAAAATATAATAATAGCCATAATGCCACTTTCTTTCGCCATCTCATTTTTATTCCTTTAGATGAGAATGCTACATGTTACATGCCTCCGAGTTTGCAGTAAAATGCACATCTTTCTTTCTTTGCCCAGACTCATATTATGTATGAGTGAAAAAAATTTCAACTTTTACTCTAGAGTTCAGTTGAAATGAAATGAAATCGAGCATTGTTATGATGTGAATAAATGGATGTGACACTAAGAATACATACATAGGTAAGTACCATGTGAGTTTCTTGACTACTGAAATATGCATGCACTTTCCCATGTACCTTCCTACCGCCAGCTTTATGAAGTCGTTATAATACAATGTACACTATATATTTGTATATATATATATATAATACGGGGGAAGCAAGCGGATAAGCTGATGGATGGGTGAATGGACAAGATGATTGTTACAAGATGGATACATAGGATTGATAGGAGTAAGAGTGAACGGTTGGGCGATGCTTCAAGTCACGCGTAAAGAAGCGATTCATGATCTTTCCCCTCCTCAGCGTCGGCATCCTTTTTTTTCGTTTTTCTTTTTCCTCATCCTGCAGAGATTCGTGAAACGATTTTCAAGTATATTGTTCATACAAACATAATATTCCCGTGCTACGCATTTTACAACACTTTTAGTATGATTTCCCTTTTCGATTCCTCTTGAAAGCCCTGTCCTGCCAACCTCTCCATGGGTTGAACAAAAGCATTCCTGAAGTAAACGTTACTTTTCTGCTAGACTAAGTCTTCAGGAGTTCAGTCAGGCAATCCACATATGTATGCATCTACATGAGAGGAATGCTCATTGTCGTTATGCATTAAATTCTACTAAAAGGGGAATGAATACGACAAGTTGATCGGTTTCTCTGTTCGTGGAAGTGAAACAAGAAAACAAATCTTGGGGAGCTCTGGACATGCACAAATAATAGCAGACTGCAACTCTTATTCACACTCTCTCATCCTTCCTTCCACTTCTCTTATCCGATCAAATGCCGAAAGTAGGGATCAGAAATACGTGGTGCATTTCTAATAGATTCGTCTTTCTGCTCCTTCGACAGCAATGCCAAGATGTAGCTTAAGCAGATTCATACCTGCAACCTTCCCCTGTCCAACTGATTAACTGGCTTCTATCACTCCCTCGACATTCCTTATATTAGCTTTATATTACTTTTCACCAAAGGAAAACTGATGATCGAAGCTAACCTACTTACATAAAACGGTTAAGAATCAACCGAATACGAGCTTGTAAAACGAGAGATTGAGTCAAAAGAAGAAATGAGGACGGGAAACTTGGGATAGGTGGATCCACATCACATAGATTTCCAACATGAACATCTTTTTTGTTTCTTCATGATGTCACGATGTCTCATGTTCGAGGATGGGCGTATATAGACATACTAATAATAAGTATATATGCATGCATAATGTACCTATCGTTAAGTTCGGAAATAGAACATACGTGAGTGTAAAATGACAAAACGTGACAAAAGAATCGAAACACATAAAAACATTAACATACTCCCATTATAAGGTACGTACATGAGGGGCGAATGGGCCATTGACATCAAATATTATGGTACAATGCTCGATTTCATTTTACCCTTCATCATGAAACGGGTATAAACCGCGAGGAGATATACAACGGCTACACACGTACACATACCGCATGGCTATGCTGCGTGCTTGTTGCTCGCCCTTTTCCCAACTTTTTGATTTGGGAGTATAGGCAACTTACAACATACTTTCTTTTTTTAGACTTTCTCCTGTCCTTCCATTATTGTTCTTTTGTGACATTGCATCATTTATACGCCATAAAGACGCAAAGGAATGGACAAAATCGTGTGCTGTCCCACGCAAAATTTCATCACATTGTAACTTTTTAGATATGAGGAGCCAGCCTCAATAAAAGTAGAAATAGCTGTACTTGTATCGTTCCTCCTCATGCACTTTATGGGAAATTTTCCCGGACTACTGACAATACGTTTTATATTCTCTAACAATGTATATAACCAAGGAATTCACTATGACAGAGCACGTATACAGATACATGTACCTTCCTTGAAAATGTTATTATCCTATTGTGACAACATCAGTTTGGCTAATCATCATCCATTAGAAAATTCTGCGAATGAATATTTTTTATAAGATAATAATGAATTTAACAAAAACTTCATTTTTTCATCCTTTGCTGGTTACCAGTAACAAATGAAAGGAAATAAATTCCCCGTATTTATGATCAGCATGAGACTGTTTCATGTTTGTAAATTTTTATCGATTTCAAGCAGTAACTTTGAGCTCTTCTATTATAAAATAAACTTAATTGCATTCCTCAAATTCTTCGTTTTATGAAAAAAATTTCCGCCAGACTGAAGAGCGTCGTCGTTGTGCGCGTGTTTTTTTTCATCATGTTTTTTATAAATCGTGGCCTCCTTTATTCCTTCGTTCGCATCTGCTCCCCATGAACGGGAAGTGAAACATCTTACGCTACGTTTTTATTAGATCTATATGGTTGGTTGGTCGTGAAAGTTCTGTCATATAAGAATGGCAAGGAGAGGAAAAATTATTATTTCATTTTCGGTGTTTCTATTTCCAAAATAAACGACGTGGTGCTTGTAGATGATAACATGCTCTGACAGCAAGCAAAAATGATTGAAACAGCTTGATTCAACTATTCAGGATGTTCAATCCTCAAAAAAGGTGGCTGCTCCAAGTATGAAAATCAGAGCCGCTAATATACACAACAAGCCCAAGCTCTAGGGAAACGCATATGTACATGCTACTACTCTGCCAAGATTACTTATTGTAGAGTCTTGTTGTGAAACACTAAAAGAATAATGTTTTTCCAAAAATAGCTAAATCGATTTCATGATAGCACAACAAAATCATATAAAGCATTTCCGTTGTTTGAAATATATGCAACACGCTCAAATCACCAAAAATAGATGTTATGAGGGAAGCTTTCAATGACAAACTTAAATAAGTTTTGCAATTACAGCATCAGAAACAGTGGCAATCACAATGACTGACACCTTTTAGTTTTAGTTTTTTGAGTTTGAAAAGTTGTACATTAGTATGCTAAGAAGTGAAGCTTCGAGGAAAAGAAAGTTTACGGGTAACTTTCATGGGTCTTATAAACTATGGCCGCAATACCTTTTCAAGTATTAGCGTTGTCGGATTCTTTTTTATTTAGGCTTACACGGGCGAAAGAATAACAAATTTTTGGCTCAACAGTCTCTCTCCCAAAACATAACTTGGCGTGCACTGCAAGGAATTTTAAGACAAAAAAATACTTTAAGTGTGATTGAGTTAGTTCCTGAATTCCGAGAGACAGTTACAGGATCTAGAATGGAGTAGGTCAACCCACAAGAAATAACTGAGACGGGGTGCCTTTCTGCTTAAAAATTAGCAACCGGGGAATTCTTTACTGGTAATTACGTGGTGCTAAGTTTTTTTCCCTGCCAGGAAGGCTTTAAGGTAACCACAGCAAGCTCCAAGAAATAAATGCAACAGTAAAATAGCTATTTGGCAAATCACTGCAAAGGTTACACATTGTTATACTAGACTACCTACCACGCACCACACAAATGAACGATGTGTTTAGGTTGTGGGGGAACAGAGCATCTCCCTAAGAGTTGTGAGAAGAGAAAGGTAAAAAGTGTAAGAGAGAACGGGAAAACCAAATGAAAAAGGAAAGTGTGAGAAGCTTCTTTTTTTTGGTTGGAGTATGATAACGTCACAAAGAAGGCCGAGAATGGTCATAGGAAATGTACCATACGGTAAAATGGAAACCACGTAAAAAGTTATCTAATACCCACACACACATACACAAAACCAGTAGTCTCTCATTCAAAATAGGTCTGGTTAGTTACTGCAGTGGGAATGTGTTGGTGGAAAAACCTTAGCGATGAGATCTTGGTTTTTGTCTACTACCCTCAAATTATGTGGCTTTTACCTTCCTCTTCCGTATCTTTATAGTTCGGGAAGGAAAAAGCTTACAACAAGTCATGATACTTATTTACCTCGATTCCCATATGCCTTTACTTATTGACTATCTCTAGCTAGCTATGGCGTACACCGAGCCCAACAACCGTACTGTGTTCAAAATTTGTATTTTATGCATATACACAGATATTATAAACAAAATGCATAAGTATTCTCTTTCTGTTTTGGTGGAAAAGTTTTCCCACAGGGAGTGTTAATGCTTCTTCTTCTTCCTCCTTCTCAACCAAACTCACTTAACTCTCAAATGTGTACTATCGTCATCCCTTTTCAGTCCAACTTACTTTCAAAAACCAAAGCAAAGTGAGGAAAAAATAGTTTCGATTTAAAGGAAAGATTTGCAAGAACATAGATAGGGATATAGGAAGATACTCGATGAAATCTCTCTCCAACTTCATGAATATAACTGGGAGTGAAGTAGTGAGCTCTTCTTTTTTTCTCTCTTTTTCCGTTCTTCTTTTAAGTAGAAAGCTCTGCATTTGAACATGAAAAAAATACAGAGAAAGGTATAAAGGAAAATCGTCGTCGACTAAAAAAATACAGAATTTTGCGGCTTTTACATTCACGCTTTAGTTTACAGCTCTACTTTCTGTCGTCTTTATCATTAATCCAATTCACCTCTTCTTTTCCCCTTTCACTTATTTTAAACCAGTTGCTAAAAACACTCAGAAAGCATAATACAAAAATATAAAGCATGTTACACTCAGAGAACAGTGTTTCCTCAGCCTTGTCTCCAATAATCCCTCTAAAGTTTAACTAGTCACTTGCAAAAAAAAATCCTTTCTTCTCTCATGCATCTATGCATACGTTATGTTTAGATCGTAATGCTCCAAACGAGAATTTATGTACGCCTTGTCGTCCCTGTCGTGGGCGAGTAAACTTGGGGGATAAGACCGGCAGCTGTGAATAAAGTAAGCTCACACCGCACTGATGTATTTATAGTTATGCATGGTGAGGATATGTAACCTCCTATCAGGATTCTCAATGTGTCCCA
The DNA here is from genome assembly GCA_964034955.1 of Orchesella flavescens. Taxonomy (NCBI): domain Eukaryota; kingdom Metazoa; phylum Arthropoda; class Collembola; order Entomobryomorpha; family Orchesellidae; genus Orchesella; species Orchesella flavescens. The sequence goes on from OZ035953.1 coordinate 31,301,582, forward strand.
AAAACTTACCGAATGTTTTTCTATTAAAGTACGTGCAGTTGCAATGCCATCATGTACATTTTATATGAAAAACCATGGTTCGAGCAGAATGAGTGCATGTGCAAATTCAGTTTAACACTGGCCCTTGCCGACACCGACATCATAAGGAACAAAATCCGCAACGGTAACCACCATCTAGCCAACTATATCCATTTATTATCTTTTCCTCGAATGAGGCTCCAACTCTCCACAAGTTCTCGTAGGAAAACAAAAGCCACAAAACAGGACGGAATAAAGCTGCTGCTAGCAAAGAGTGAGAGTGAGAGGGGAAGTGCACAAGAAGAAAACGGGGGCTACTGATTTTAGTTTTCATCTAACTTCTTCCTACTCACCTTCTCCCTCCTTTAAGTCTGCTTCATTACAGGATGGAAAATCCTAGCTTACAAAAAGATTGCTTTCCCTCTAAGCTATTCATCTGGTATCTCCTGGCAAAAACCACAAATGCCGCTTACTATGGAAATATAAACAAGTCTCCAGTTGATCGCCTGATCTATACCTACATTTTAAGTATGTATGTATGTATATTATGCAGAATAAATATAACAAGGGAACCAAAAAAGTTACACCTTGTTCCTACACTACAACATGAAATCCTCTTCTTCTTCTTCTTCATTTCATGGCCGGTACTTTCTCTGCTGACATTGGTTTTTACAAGAAGATGCTGTTGCTTCATATTTTTTTTCTTGAGGATCTGCATATGAAAGCAATATTGGGAGAACGTACATAGCACTATGCACAGGTTACCTAAGACGTTTTGGGGCGACAGAACACATGTCATTGGCAATAACGTTGAACGTCTTTGAAAATCTCATAAAAACAACTATACCTCTCGTCTCATGTCTTGGCGTAGCATGTCATACAATCTTAAAATACATAAGCTTGCCATCTCGTGCATGAAATCAGATTACATGTGAAGCAAGTAATGGTAGATCAAACGATCGTTTCTCATATTTTGAACGACTTTATGTGCCTCTCCTACCAAAGCGAGGCCTACACACACATACACACAGCCGGCGTATTTACCACCAATATAAGCTAACGGTGAACCACTAGAACTGGTAGAACGATTAAATCGACCATAGGAAAACTGATGAAAATGTGGCTCAGAGCATCCATACAGGGGAGACGTAAGCCTCTCTTGGAAAAGTCGGAGAGAAAAACTCTTGGTATGCAAATACGAGTAATATGAAAGGATAATATTTATTGCCTACATATTTTCTTTTCTTCGGGAATGGAGAAATCCCTTACAAGTTGAGGTAACCAGCATGGCAGAATCTGCGACTGCCAACGTAACGAATGAGGCTTAGACTTAACCTACAATATATTGTTATGTCATGTAGCCAATACAATCTGAGAGAGAGAGAGAGAGAGAGAGAGAGAGAGATTTTCAGAAAGAGAGATTCCCTTAGGCATTTTGCTTAGTGGACCATATGTGTATGTGTATATGCTCTCCAAAATTGCCATGCACTCTTTTTTTCGGCATTCATTTTTGATTCCTTCTTCCATCACTTGCATTGTACTCTAGCTTGGCTCCTGCTGATCTTCTGCTTCACTGAGTGTATTATTGGAACTCATTTCACAGAACCGTCAAGGAAGCACGTAAGGAAGCCTGAGTATTACACTATTATTTTAGGGAGTCTGTCCTTCGTATCGCATAAAAATGTCACGAGTGGTTAAAGGGATTTTTTTTGCTCAACAAACCATTGGATATTTGTATTATACTGAAACCAATGTTATGCTCAAATTCATCTGAATTCCAGAGAGAATGGCGTGGGATAAACACAGTTGCTAGCTAGTCTCAGTTTTTAATGCCCTAGCCACTTAATCCTTCAGTTGCAAGAAAACCCAATGGTTCGCTACGAATTCATCTCAATGACAAAATTATGCAACGGTACGTACAAATACGGGGAGGCTATTAGACAGATGAAATTGCAGAAGATGGTTGAGATAAAACAGTATAATAGCGATTCATGAGCGTTTACCTGAACTCCCTGGATCAAATCCATAACTCACATCTGTAGCTTTTAATGCAAGACATCGCATCGTTTTAAAATGAGACACAATGTATATAGTGGAATGAGGATAACACAATCATTCCTTTGATTTGATTTTTGCTTTCCACCCGAAAAGGAAGGGTTAACGATGGCTTCAAGCACATATGTACATACACTCTTGTTAAAAGTTTATAAAAAAATTCCTCCTCCATTTCTCTACAGAGTATATCTCCCTCTCACTCACTCTCTCTTCTCTATCCATTTTATTTCTGGAGATTGTTAGGCCCGTATGTTGTTGATCTCCCTCACAAATTGCATTTGTATTTTCTCTTTTTGCTCTACCGAAATGCCAACAACAGCACATATCTAATAAGAACATTCCCTGTTTGGTCTTTTTTCTTCCTTGTTGGTCCTACTTCTTTGGCAAAGCACTCTTAGGTCGGTACCATAAAATGCAATGTAATAGGATCATGCATGCAACAGAAAAAGGCCGGAAGATGTGACAATACACCTAAAAAAAAGAAGAGGAGAAAAACACGGAGGCAGCTACGGCAAGAGGCGAGAAAAGTCACATCCATCATCAGCTATTCTGTTGATGGTCTTGGTATAAATGACTTCTCCGCGTGTCGTTTGTCGCTTCCTGAGAATGAGATGGGGGTAAGGTAATGGTAATACCAGTACATAGTGCATTCTACCATTTGGAACAAGGGTGTCATACATACGTTCCTCCACTACTACTACTTGAGAGAGAGAAAGAGCCCCTCACATGAGCAAGTTTCTAGCTTTTATATTCATGAACTTAACCGCACATTGTGACTACTACTTGAAAGTACATTACTATACTTATACCTCAAGGTTTAGTTCCTTGGTTTTGGCTTGCCATCATCCATACAAAAAGAATGAACAACCTGCCGGGAATACAAAACCCTCAACATTTATCAAGAGACCTGTCATACAATTCAAGAGTTGTCATAACGAGTGAGCCTGTGCCTAGTCTACCATTTCTTAATGCATTGTCTGTGCTCTTATATTGGAGTAACACGACATCATGCCGCAGCTGTATATACCATACCACCAGTATCTTTGGTAACCTAGGTGAACTTTCAATGAGGCAGTACCAAAAAGAGAAAAAATAAGAGCGCACACGATGCAGTACTAAGTTTTGGGTGGTATGGTAGCACAAAATAATAGTGACGACAAACGTTTTAAAGGTAGAGAAAGCTTTCTTGTAATAAAAATGGTCCCGTCGCATCATACTTTTCCGTCAGATGGAAGTTTCCTTTTCTAAATTAAATGGCATCCGCCGTGGAAAAAGTTTTTGGTGTATGTCTCACGCTCACTAACCTCATTGAATCAATATAGAGAGTCGTCTTGGAGAGTATGAAATATCTTCAGAATGAGCCTCATTAACTTAAGAAAAGGAGACTGGTTGAAGGAAAAAGTGAAAATGGACTCTGACTTTGAACGATATAACAAGTCAGACGATCCCAACATGTATGAAAACTTTGCAAGAGAGAGAGGAGACACTTAAAACTAAATCCTCGATTACGATAACTTCTACCTCGAAACAGAGCCATGCTTATTGCAAACGAGCCCTACAAATGGAGCTAATACATATATGGTGTGGTGTGAAAAGAAGAGAAAGCAGGTTAAACAGTTTCCTGTTTACCTACCGGCTACTTCATAAACCAATCCGTCTTGTTGGAGTTGTTGGCTCCCCTTGGAATACAGAGGAGACCGTCAAAGTCCCACAGCAACTATATATAAATGTATGTATGTATGTAAGCTGGGGAAAGAAATTCTTGCAACCATCCAAATTCTGCGAATTGTCAGATGAAAAGGAGATTTATGCAGACAAGAAATTCCTTTAATTTTTTTTGAAATGCTTGAAAGCCTACTTGTAATCCCCTCTTTAAAGAAAATGTATGTCACTATGTATCATATCATGATGATGATGATTCAATAGCTCCACCATGTAATAACTCTTTTGATGTACTTTGATAATTGGAATAGTTAATTCCAAGCCAAGTCCTAGGAATATTAATGAATAAATCGGTTTTCGCTTCACAAATACTAACGGTGGAGCTCCACTCGAACATGCTCTCGCAAGTAAAAAAAAATATGTAAGGAGAGGAAGAGAAATTTTGGGTTTTGTGGAAAAGAATCCATAAAAAGTACCATGAAAAGTAATGATACGCGTATCTACAATCATATCATAGAGAAATCGCAAAGAATAGATTTATAATAATGATGAGCATTTGCATGATTTCATTTCCCTGCGAGGCAGCTCAAAAACCCTCTGAGAACAAAGGTCTTAGCAGAGGGAATTTAACTGGTACCCTCACAACCAATTTCTCTTCCCCACAATGCTCCAACTTACAAAACCACGTAGAGAGTGAGTGCCTGCCAAACATTAGAGCAAATGGCAAAAAACAGCAGATGTATGTAACAATGCTCATCATATCCACAGACATAAGTTTCAATTGGTCTTCCAATTCACTTTGAGTGGATTTCCCTGCTCCTGTCATACTGTCATTCTCCTTCAGTGTCTTCTTCAAAAAGGGTCCATGAAATCAGCTACTTCATTATTTTGAATTCACCGTGATGATATGTATGAACTTTACAATGTCATTTACGACAGAGTCAGTTGTAGGTACTCACTCAGTATTTCTGTTCCTACGCCCACAACCTCATGGTTTAGATAATAGAGAAACAAGGAGAATAGAAAGTAGGTATGCCAAAACCAGAATGTTTTTATCAAACAAATAAAACTGTGGTGGAGAAACGCCTTTGATATTAAATGAAGTGAAAGGGTATCTCATTAACTTGACAACCAGAATCATAATGAACCCAATGTATTGCAGGACATAACTGGGCTTTCTCAAAATTCCACGCCAGCCTCCCCATTCCAACAAAAACACTATTGTCATTTTGCTAGTCAAGTCAAGTGCACCCCTGAATGCATCAACAAGCCATGCCAATAAACTCGAGAGAGAGAAAAAACTAACTACAACGGCCAATGAGGGGAAATTCGTTGAAGAGACTCCATGGCACGACAACTTAGAGGAGAGTGACACAGTTGCAGTTGTCATCTCATGTGAGCCTCCGTTGAACTACTCTTTACACTATTATCTCCGCTTACAACATAATCTCCATATATTCTAATTTACAAAAAGGGGTTTCCGTTTTGTCACCAAAAACTAAAGTGGTTGTTGCAATCATCATGTAACGTCAACATTTAGAACTGTTGATGCTACATCAACAGTATAAACAAATGTCTAGAAGGGGGCTAATTTAATTTTTATTACTACAATATTGCGATGCGGCGTAATAAATCCCATTTCCACTCTAAAATCAAATTTGACGAAGTCAGGCAAAAACAATAAAATTTATAGGTTATGTATAACAACGAACATACTTTCTCTTAGCTACACTTTTGAACTTGCGTTGAGAACAACAACAAAACGTATCTTCCATATATCATATCATAACTTAATAGGCTATACATCACAATAACTAATTACCAATGTGCATACTTTATCTTTTTAGAGGTCGCTACAGCTATTAGTATATCAATTTCCAACATACATACATAGATACATAATATTTTATGTAATTATGTACATAACTTTAAAAACAAACAATGTGCGGCAACTACAACCAGTTAAGTGAAAATCTCACAGAGCTTTCGGAAACAAGTTGACATCCACATTTGTATTTTTTGTTTTGTTTTGTTTCATGAGCACTTACATATGTACAATGAAAACCTCTCGTAAACACAAAACACACTTGCAACACAATGCCTACATGGCACGCTGATCACTTTCATTTATACATAAGTCAGCTGCTTAGTTGGCTTGACAGAAATAAATTTGTATGCTATACTAAGCACAACCAGATGGGTGTAGTGAAACAAGAAAAAAGCACTGACTCTTAGTTTTTTGGGGTACACGTTAAATGAGACAGCAGAAAACAGAACGTGATCTCTTCGGTTCTCACAACCAACTGATGAAGACCAAGTGAAAGTGGACAGGGGAAAGGCAAGAATCCCTGTTCAACATCTTCTGCTTACGTTATATAGTGTGCTATGTTGCTGCCACTGTAAATTCAGTTGAAAAAACAGAAGCTCGATTGAGGCATGCTGAAGCTCAGGTTTGAGACTATTTACAAGAGGAGCAGGAGCGAGGAGAGAGCCAACATAAAGCTTTCCTACTTTCATTTGGTAGCAGCATGCTGCAAGGATGTCTGACTAGTTTTGAGTCTCAGCCAGCGTTCCCTTCTATTCACCAGTCAGGAAAGAATCAGTGGTCTAGAGCAGAGTTGGAAGAAAACTGAAAGTGTGCTCGCTCGTTACTTTCCTACATTTTTCGGTGTCAATACAGGCATCTCTCATGGACCCAGAAAAAAGACAACCCTGTTCCCTACCGTTTCCTTCGTCATGCGTCCCTACCCAGAACTGAACACTTATACATACATATACATACAGTTTTAAAGAAGCAAAAGCTTCATTTCACGAATTGCATTAGTTTTCAATGCAAATGGTGCACCTTACACATCGTCAATTACAGAATTACACTTGAGAAATAAAAATACATTAAACAGACATCACTAGATGCGTATTAACCCCATCTTTTAGCCCCCTTTCCCATAATGTTTAATCCCATTCTGTATATTCTAGAGATTAAGTTGATACACGGTGAAAGTACTTCATGTCTGTTTACTTTTTCTAGCAACAATATGCAACTATATCCTATAAACTAGTGGATCTTCTTAGGTGTTTTGTAGCAAGCATGTAGTTTTCCCCTTTTTAGACCTTTTATTTCTTTCACTTGAGCCCAAGGTTACGAACATTCGTATATAAACATATACCATTCGGAGAAACATTTATTGTGCTGCCAAAATCAGTAAAGTTGCAAAACAATTGAGCTTTTAAAAAGTCGTGTTTATCCACATGAATTGCATGAGGATTTATGTTTCCAAATAAAAATAAAAACTTTAAAAACGTAGTTGAAAACTTATGCATTCAATTCTAAACTTCCTTTTGAAGATAGTATGGATTATGCTGATAAATTCTATAAAGTTTTGGCTCTGCGTAGTAGATATTTCAGAATAAATTTACTGTCATATCACACGTCAACTAGTGTTCCGTTGACTACATTAGAAAATTAGTTATGCAAATGCATATCCACCTATTCAGCACAAGTATTTATCATATGGAATTTATCGCTATTGGGATTGCATGCTGCTGAATGATGAATGTGTTGCAACAGCCTAGCTAATTTACCGTTGCTTTCTACCGCCAAATACATGCTTTGCTTGATCCCAATCTTACAATAGTAGACAGGTACAACGTTCCGTACATCAAAAATGTCAGTAAAAGAAAGTCACGCCATTTCTTCTGTAGCTGAATGTGTCTAAAGACGATTGGGAATGTAATTGAGAATAAAACTCCATACGTATCCATGCACGCAAGGAAAAAAATGCTAGAGAAAAAGTAGTCAGCAACACTAATGAAGCCAATTGCAAAGAAATGTTGATGTCAAGTAGAAAATAATAAATGTAGAGCGGAATAAGTGAAAAAGGATCATCATTAGTGACACCAACGCAGATGAAATCGATCTAGTTCCATGAAAAGAAACTGATGATAGATGCAAAAAAACGAAAGTAATAAAAATGGGAAAAAACGCAGTGGACGGTTTGTCGTTCGGTCATGGTTTGACTAAGAGAGGAAAAAGACGAAAGGAACAAATTCGAGATCAACGAGTTCTACTTCCTATTCCGCTTTGGCGCACACCACCAATAGCTATACGCGGCGTCCTTTATCGTCAAACACTACTGTTTGGAACAATGTGCTATAAATCGTAGGATTTTACATTAAAAGACGGCTTTTCCTGGCTGCTAGAAAAATATCACCAAAGGTGTACATACATATAAGTGGGTAGTTTTATAACATAATCTTTTACAATAGACATTTTCATGTGCTAAGGTTTTAAAAAAAAATTTCAAATCTAGCATTTCAACGTTGGAATGGAAACACCTTCCGTGACATAAGCTTCTACGTACTACTTGCACCATACCATAAAACATGAGATGTTCATCAGATTAAAAACATGCTCCCCCTTTCCACAACTCTAGGAAAAGAGATGGGTGTCATCCAGCGAACAAAATTCTTTGATGCAATTTTAGCAAAGACATCCTAGCTCAAAAAGAAACTACACAAAGAAAGAGCAGTTACAAGTTCTCCCGAAATTCGGCAATGGCTACTAGATGCCAGGGCACTTCCAACGAGCAGCCCCATATATTCATCTTCACACCAAGCACTTTCGGCGTCTGACACTTAGATGAAAACATGAGAAAATGGTCAGAAAAGAAAATATGTCGGGATTCGGGATTCATGGCATGCCACATCTCACACAAGTCTTGATACATAAAATCCTGCTTTCACTTTTTTCCACTCGTGATAAAAGGAAATATTAGATGCACCTACGGAATAAAATCGTGTCTATTACCACTTACGTATGTAACTTTATCCATCTATAGTACTTTTTTTTGTACAATAAGGTATAATCATGATATACGTAGGATATTACAGGAAAGGAGTAGTACCTAGTGTATATTTCATCACCATCTTCACCCATCCATATATTGCTCTAATTTTTTAACATACCTACACACTTGAACTTATGTGGTGTTAGTCCAATACGTTAATAGGATGAGCTCTATCCTATGTACCTACTTACTGTATTCTTACACCACATAGTTCGATTCCATCCAACAAACTCATAACATAACACAACAGATACTGCATATTAGGTGTAGACGAGCACGTATTAGTGGATACCATTTTGTCCCAACTGAAAGGTACACACCAATGACACACACCAAAATGTCCATAAATGAAAGGCCTAAACTGCGAGTTATGTAGGTTAACGGGAAAGAAAAAGTATGTGCTGTATTGTGGCACTCATATAAGTGTGAAATGGATGATGGTAAGTACCATTATGCCATAGTGTAAGTGAAATAGTACACAACTCCCAAATGTTGACGCTGCCGTTAGGATGAGTGAAAAAAATACTGAGGAAGGATGGAAAAGACTCTTTCCAAGGGAATATGTATGGGAGTAATAATGATGTTTTTGAGGGCCGAGTTTACTGACAAAATTGAGTCATTTGTTATCGCTCTTTTCACAGCTCTATCCAGAGACAAGATTCTATGTACGTATGTTGTATGCTCTTACTCTCTCCATTTATTGCTGGGACGTAGAATGTTTATCATTTGATGAAATTGAAACGCCTTTCACATTTGCCTTCGTAACCCAAACCATGCCTAAAACGTTGATGACTTGCGTCGTTAAAACGTAATTTTCGAGTTGCTTCAGCTTTGCTGAGTAATGTCAGCACTCATTTTCCTTTAATTTATTTGCTAAATAAAGGTTGTTTACTTGGAAGATTACAGGCGTTTCTTACGTTACCCTGAAATTCTAAAATGTGCCTAAAATGAAAGCTATGATTTATACAAATTAAATTACACAGTCAGCCACTTTGATCATACAATTACACAGGTTTTATATATAGCATTAGAATACGTTAATTCTTATTGTCAAAACTTTGCTACCACGTAACACAACAACAAAACGAATGATAATAGGAAATTACGCGACGTAAACTCTATGAGTTGTACTGATGGGTCGTCAAACATGATGTACATTCACCACTACGAATTAACACTACCGAGACACCAACGGTGTTTTAGACCAAACTGAGGACGAAAGTTCCCACAATGTTCCAAAAAACATAGGTGTTTTAAATATTTAAAACAACCATGTATTATGTTTCGGCAAGTCAGAAGTAAAATGGATGGGCCGTTGTGGTTCTACATGTGAAGCATCGTAAATATCCACGATAAATATTTTGCAACAACAATAGTTTTACGCCTGTGGTTCAATCTTTAAGCACTAAAGGTTAAAATGCAAAAATTTAACAGTACATTTTTTGTTTGTACTTTAAATACTACCCGTTTTAAACTACGCCAATCAAGGAACTGATTAGGAACGGTGTTAAACTAGTAATCCCTGCGTTTTGCAATTCTTAATATTGTAATGAGATGATTTATTATGTCCCATTGTAATCTTATAAGGCACTTTTTAAGGTACAAATTTTACTCAATTTGAAGCAAATATAAATCATGATGTTCATAAAAGACGACGCATACGAGACTGTATTTGGTATAATATAGAAATTCTGCACCACAAACGCAATAATTTGATGACTCGTTAGCTCTTTCCCTTTCAAGACGTGGTTATCTAGCCAAAAGGAAAGTTAATTTGAAGAGCAATAGAGTAATAAATAGATCATGATGAGTATACAATACGAGTACACTTCAGAAATAGAGGATAATTCTTTCTATTCGATAATTTAATGTGAACGGAAGGATATTTCCACCTAGTTACACAAAAACATGGGAGAATGAGAAGCGGGTGCTGCCAAATGTAATGTAATGAGCGCTGAATTGGATGACATGGGTATGAATGTTATTACTTTCTGATTGCGTCATTACTAGAAATCCAATGATCCGTATGGCTACTGAAGGATGATATAAACAGGCAATCAACAAGCAATTACGGATTAGAGTCAGTAGAGTTTTGATAATTAACACGACTGGCCAATATACGCCTAACCTTCTAACCGCAAGCATAGGAACCATTTCGCAAATTAAATCCATAAAACTATAACTTGATTTAATAGCCTTCTGTCATTAATGTCCGGCTGTCAGCTACGGGTAAAATCTAGCACTCGCTTTAATAAAACTCATCACGAAATTCATGTGTACTTCAATTCAATTCGTTCAGCTGAGTAATGACTCGTAAACGGAACCATTAAACCACGTGTCCTGTATGCTAAGACAATGAAACTGGCTTTCAAATATCTTGTTCGAATCGTTACGTGCCGGCTAGATTTCTCCTTTGGCTTAAGTTTTCATGGTTTTTAGATGCTATAAACTACAATAAAATATACTAATATTTGCCATACCATCTGTAATGCACACTAATTCTTTCAATTTACTTTCAATGTGTATTTGAGAATAAAATCAGTTAAGTTATAGATAAACAAATGGTTGATTTGATATCTGCAATAAAATTCCAATGAAGCCCAGGGCTTTTTATCTACGTGTTTGCTTTATGTTGTTTGTTGCTAACAGAAACGTTGAAAGCAAGTTAAGTAAGAAAGGCTTGCAATGAACACCGACCATTTAATCATTGACTACCCTAAAAATTTAATGTCATGTTTCGTTCCGTAGTAAAGATTCCTTATTCCGTAGGTCTATGAATAAAGTAATACATTTCCTTGAAATTGGTGTGTGAAATGCATATTTGGCAGTGTGTTCTAAATAACTAGGATTATTCGATGATGACAGTAAAGACATCAACAGAATTCTTTAACGAATAACGATAGTCTTCAAATTTCAAGAAAGGTCAAAACCTGTATAGCCATTGTGATTGACGTCTAATATTAACACAATTTAGACACATCCAACCTCGTTCTATTAGACTACCTAACAGGGAAATTTATTCAAAAATATTAAAGGGTAAAAAGTGAAATAAAAATAAAACAGGTTATTAATCAACGCATAGTATTTCTAGAAAAGTCTAATCAAGCCAAGTTTGTTTTGAAATAGATAAAATCTAAGACATTTTTATTATGACATAAGCAAACTATTGGTCTTTACTTGGTTTTAATTGACGAAGGTGGTACATTTTAAGTACCAAAATGTTTTGTTGGTATTTGGTATCTGCCAAAGTAGAAAGCACAACTGCTAAAATAAAAAAGAGTGAATAATACTTACCAGCTGCAATACAGTGTTGACAACCTCTTTATTTGAAACTTGTCCAATTTCGATAAGTCCAATGAGCAGCGCAAACTTAACGTTGGTCTTATCACCAGGGCTGAATTTTGCTAGGTCTTGCAGAGCCGCTTTTTGTGCTGCAATTGAAGCCGAGCTCACGACTGGACCTGGTTGAGGTGGTGAGTTGGAGCTTGACTCTCTTTTACTCCCATCCTTAAGATCCTCAGTACCTCCAGCTACAACTGGAGTTGAGGCTTCTGCCTTAGTGTCGTTTGCGTTTGTAGCTGTGGACTCCATTTTTGTATCTGCAGGACCTTTGCTATTTGTCGGAGCTTCCAAACCTTCCGCTACCGCATTAACAACACTTTTCTCACTCATTATAGAGCTGATTGTTTAACTAATTGTTTTCGCTGAAGTCTATCATAGTTTTTAGTACACTATTGCAATTATTTGGATTCGAATCACTCTTATTTTAGGCTAAATTCATTTCGTTGTGTCTTATTTCTTTTGTTGTGTCGATGTGTTTGTGTGTCAGTTTGTCCTTTCTCAAAATAATCCAACGTGGCGATGACCAAATATCTGGTATGTCACATTTTGTATTCATTATTTTAGTGGCTTTCTTATTGCATTTAAATTACACGAATTATAGACAAATTCCAACATCTTTAGACATTATGACGATACTTCATTTTCCAAGATAGATGAAGTGTTTTGACGGAACCAAAGGTGGTTGAAGAATCCAAGTTTTAAATCAACTTTGACCGCAACCAATGACTGCCCGCTCGTTGCAAAAGTCTGTCATCTGCAAGAAATACCCAAAATAATATTAGAGTATGCAAGCGCAATTAATAAAAACTGTGTAATTTCACATTTATTCAAATGTATTGCGCAATCGTTTGTACTTACAAGTTGTTTACAGCCATAAATAAACTCCTTCCAGCAGGCATCTTGTAATGACAGCTAAAATTCGCTGAAGAATATTTGGAGGGGAAGTACTGGTAATTCACGTTATGTCAAAGGGTGGTGGTCTCTCCTAATCACATTCCAAAGCAAGTTTTGATAGGACAGATCCATGTGACTATGACAATAATTCGTTTAAATTTGACAGAGGGTTGTAAACATGATTTGTAAAATTAGTCACATCACCATCACGTCACATATACACGTGCTAGCTTTTTGGCAAAGCCTCAAGCCATGTTTAAGTTAATTAAAGAGAGACATCTATGTATTGCTAAGATTACAAATAAGACGGATAAAGGTTCTAATGAATAATGAACTCCAAACTTTTGAATCACTTTACCGTAGCTGGTAACGGCGTTACAAAGTTACGTACAGGAACTACACTATTGCTCTCCCATCTCTAAATTTCCACACTTTGAACATATGTATTATTTTGTCAATTGGTGGTGATTCGTCAAAGCAACGTATCTAAATGATGAGTTGATGGACGAACTAAATTTTCACTCACTGTTTATACTTTCAAGTTTACTACTCATTGAATGACATCGAAAGACAGATGTTTATATCCCTTTCTTGTTGTCCCAACAAGCATGAGGATTTGTTATTCTGCTGAATGTGCCGATGACTGTTGAACAAGGATGAATGAAAAGAGATGTCGAAAGATAGGTGGCAAAAGTGACAAGTAAAGAAATTGGGACAGAACAGTATTGTAGAGAAAGGGGACATTAAAGATGAGGACTAGAAAGCAACTGAACTACTGAAAACAAGACGAAGAGATGGGCTATTCTCTCCAACACTTGAATTTCCTTCCTTCCTGCAACATCATCATCATGATCGTCGTCGTAGTCGTCGTCCCACGAATGGCTCACGTATGTGATTCTCTCTTTTTTCTGTTGTTGTGCCTGGAGTATTTTTCAGATACCCTGCTCTTTCGTCTCTGGAAAAAGTAATGGGTAAAGAGCTCTTTTTTGCATGTATATATCCCTGTGTATTATGTTCACTGGCTGGTTTGCTATTGATGACTTACCATGCAAGGAAAATGCATGGAGTGAATGCACCCGATTAGTATACACTTGTACGTACATTTATGCATATACTACACAACCCAACCAAGTCCAGTGCTTTGCAAATGGGATGCCGTGTGCCATATCATATCACTCTCGTACCCTCGTACTAACGTAACGTGCCGTGGTCGAGGTTTTTCTCTGAGACGGATCAGAAGAACAGGTTCGGTTCTACTACTATGATTGTATTACATTTCAATGGACGACTTCATCACATCAGAATCATCATCATCATCATCATCACCAACAATAACAACAACATGGGTTGACTCATGGGCTGGCTGGATGGTAGGAGCTGGAGTGAGCTAAAGAGGATCAGGATATCTCCCTAAACCGCATGGAAAAGAACGGTATGAATTTTGTGCATAAACCCGTTCCAGCAGACAGAACAGAGGAGAACGAACAAGAACTCATTTTTTTGTACAATAATGGGACCAAGTACCGAAAATACATAGAATTGATATTGGTCGCGATATGACTACTACTTAATTCTTTTGGCTTCTTTTTTTTTATCTTGGCGATGTGCTATCGTATTATATGACTAAGCGAAAGAGTTCCGATGCCATTACTGTATATCGTACAAATGATTGTCGGTCTGGTCGATTAAATCAACTTGCACACACGATATTCGCTCATCATTTCATGTATCTGTCTTGCTAAGTATAGTGTAGCAAAAATACATCAATCAAAATAGATGCCGTATCATCTACGTATATGTTAGGAAAACTAAAAGGAATTAGACTTGGTTAATTTTTGGATCAATTTTTAATTTCGTCACTTGAATATAACCGTTCAAAAGCTTTTAAATGAAACTCTACCGTCTAAAAGCCATAAATATATCACCCACCAATGGAACTCGATCTGTTCACATTACGTGGCTTACATCAACATTTTAAACCGAGCATTCTCACACCATCAAAAAGTATTTTCGGAGGTTTAGGAAGAAAGTAGGTGTAAATGAGGACAGGATTATGGAAATGATAGTGATGAAATGATCCTTAATCTCATTCCAGCGTGGCATAGGCAAGAAAAACATATACATCATCACATCAGTCTTCTCTAACGCAATTCTATATGAATTCACACGTTATGTTGTATACGTTATGTTGTATACGTTACCAATGCAAGAGAAATTTCATATGGGACACTGCTCAGTATCATATCATATCGTATCACATTATATTGACTTCCTAGTAATGAAAACCCATTTGCTTTTAGAAACCTTACTTGGAGATTACTCAGGTTTGAAGAAGAAAAAGACTTCACAATTCTCGTTTTGGGCACGCTGATGTGCTGGACAACTTGAATACATGCTTACGTGGAATACATCCCAGTCAGACTCCAAGTAAAGAGTTGATAATTTATGTTTTGACTCTATTATTAACTGGCGTTTCAAGAAATGCGCAGTAAACATAATCTGGGGAGATGCGGCGTAGTTGAATTCGAACCAAAATATCTTATTTTTTTCATACAAGCTTTCTCTCAAGTTCTAGCGTTACCAAAGGATATGACTTTCCCTGAATTCAAAGATGGTTTGATGAGGAGATCATACCTAAATATACAGACATACTTACATGTACCCCGTCATGATATAAAGTTATAATATACGAAAAGATTTGGACTAATCAACGAAAAGTACGCTGCAGGCATGTTTCTTATGATTTTATGAGTGGAAGGAAGTGATTGAATGAGTATACATTTTCAAATTTTTAATCAACTTATGGTTCATAGCTCAACTACTACGCATTTCGAATTTCTTTGCAAAGGGATTATGACTCTTGATTCCAAAAAACATATTAAGTAGTGGAAGAGAAACCTTGTATGAGCAAGACATTCCCTTTTTGTCCTGTTCATGTGTCTACTACACGATTACACGTGTGCTAAATGCATACCCTCCCTTAATAAATTATACGCCATCGCCACCGTAGGCGAGGTGAGAGTGAGTGCTGTATAAGATGATGAACTATTCAGTAGTCTTAATTCGTTTAGTTTTGACGAAGATACTTATGCCTATTGTTTGTCTGCCTTTTGCAACTTTTAGAAGCACACTTCTTAACCTACACCCCGACAGAAATGATCCGGCTTGCACTCTTGCTTGAAATTACTTTTGAGCCGGTTACTTACACTAATGAAGCCAGTAATATGCCCTGCTTTCTCGGAAACTGGCATGGCTCATAATATGTAGCAGATGAGGTATGGATTGCACAGCTACAGGGATGCATGAATATGATCATGATTCATAATGAAACATGGAGAGCTAGACGTACGATGGAAGATCACAGTAATAATATGAAAGCAAGCAGCCCGATAAGAGTACTTTTCGGGAACAGGGAATGTAATTATTTTCTTCAAGTCAGAGAACCTACCAAGAAAATCTTAAGGAAGATCCTATTTTGGAAGTGGAACGGTTCAACCTAAAAAAACAAGAAAAGCCGGGTGTACTTTTGCTTACTAGATTTTTAACACATACATTATTATCCCAATAATCAAGAGCCAGCCTTGAGCATGCTCCTTGCCCATCTTAACCTAATGATTTATGGATCGTACATTAACATGATGACATCTTTTTTATAACCGGCAAACCCAGCAATTTGCACCATCTTGTTCTGGCTCATGACAACTAATTTTTCGTAAGATATTATGCATAATAGAAAAAATACAGCAATTTTACCATTCGTAAAATTGTTTTACATTTGCAGGAGTATGGAAAACATGATTAATTTTGATTCTGAATGTCATCCTATTAACTGGCCTGGTCCGGTTTATACTAAACATATTTTTAGGATCATATTATTATCATATTGCCATCATAACGTAATGAAGTATCATTTTTAAATTACATTTCTATACATTTCTTTATTTTTTCCTTTCTATTAAGTTAATGTACAGTCAGTTACTTTTAATGAATACATCTTTTACTAGTTAGTAGCCATTGATTATTTTATACCATCTTAGACCTATATATGACTAACATTCTCTTCCAAACAAAGTTCTTTGTTGTTTGTGCAAAACATGACAAGGAAAAAACAAGCCTGGAATCTCGTAAAAATCTCATCTTTCTCAGCAAAGGCGCAAGTACAACGTGTCAAGTCAACCTACTAAAAAGCATTAACTAATGAGGTTGGCTGTCTGTTTACCTGTGACAAGGATTGTACAAAACTACTTGGGAAGAAACAATCCAAAAAATGTATTGATGGAGTTGAGTTGGCGTGGGCCACATCAGTCTAATAATAATACGGTTCTCCGTTCTCTCTCTCTCTCTCTCTCTCTGGCTTATTTTGTATGAGATGACTACAAAGAAAAACCAGCAAGCTCTCAGCCTCTTCTTTAGGTTAGACGTTGGTTTATCCATCATCCATCCATCCTTTGAATTACATACCACACAGGAATGAGGAAGGTTGCACTCTGGTATTTTCGGTATGTTGAATGCATATTATATTTGTAAACTGAACGGATGGCAAAGGATAAAAAGGTATATCGGAAGTCTCAAATTTTAACCTTAACACATATTCATGTACTCTTATGGGTAGCATACTATATTATGCATCAGCAATCAGCATAAAGGTTTTTTGAGTAAGGAGGATAGCATAGCCCCGTTTCTCCGATGGCTTCTTAACTCATATATGTATTATGACGGATGTTTTATGCATGTGCATTTTCATTCTCTAGTCCCATCGCAGCGGCCGTTCCTCTAACTCCATAGCTCTTGTTTCGCCGCAATGCTATGCTTATGCTTAGGCTGTCTGACGGTCCGTTGATGGAAACGAGCCTTGCTCCTAATTGCCAATTGTTTTCTGATGGTAAAAAGGGGTTTTGTGAGGCAAATATACAACACATATTATATACTAGTGAGATGAATGCTGCTGGCTGACTGACTGAAACAAACCCGCTAGTGCATTACACTTTTATCCATACCATCTAGTTAGTGTGTACAAGACACACACACTGCTGTCAACATTGCATTGCATTGTATTAAAAAGGTAGTAGATTCAAGACTGCACCAGTCCAGTACTATTCATCTTTACTACTACGCCCAGTCCAACATGAGTTTTTAACGATACACGGAAAAGTCATTGGTTAACATTTTACTTGCTTCCTGACACCATAACTAAGAAAAAAAAAACATTTTTGTTTTTTGGGATTGAATATATTTAATCATACTTTGTGTGTGTTTGTGTTATCCATCTACAAACAAATGTGAAGTTGGGTTTGTTGTTGTAACTTAGAATCAACGGAAAATATTTTGAAGGCGTGGGAATAGCAGTGACATTTGATACAGGTAAACGTTAATTCTGTAATAGTAATTTAATTCTCATATTTTTATCAGTTTGTGCTTGATTTTTAATTCAAACAAAACATGTGACTGTAAATATGGTTTTGAATGTCGTTGTTATTGTTTATTTTGTAAAAAAAGGACGGTCGGTTACATTTATAGATTTTTAATCCATAAAGAAAAGATTTATCGTACTAATGCGTGAGATTGACGGCTCTCGTGAAATAAATATGGAGTAAATTTAAAATTGATGATTATTATTAGTACAAGTGTATCAGCTGTATGCTTGCATACAACATTTATTTTAGTTAAAGGGTAATGGCAACTAACTGATAATTTGATTTTGTTTACCATTTTCTACAGGACTATCGAAATAACTGAAAAATGTTGGATAAAGTTCGAAACTTGCAACTGGGTGGTCATGTTGGCTTTGACAGCCTTCCTGACCAACTAGTTAATAAAGCTGTTCAAAAAGGATTTGTTTTCAATATTCTATGCATTGGTAAGAACTTTTTATAACCTGATGAGTAATGTTTACAGGTCTTTTGAATATGGTTTCGATTAAAGTTTGTGTTGGGTTGTATATTTTAGGTGAGACTGGTATTGGAAAGTCAACATTGATGGACTCATTGTTCAATACGAACTTTGATTCTACTCCTTCACCACATACGTTGGCATCAGTAAAGTTGAAATCTCATACTTATGAACTTCAGGAAAGTAATGTCCAAATGAAGGTGAGTACTACTATTTACAACGTTTGTGACCAAACAAACAACTTAAAGCAAATTAAAATTATGTCCAGGCATATCGTAAAGCTAGATATTGTTTATATTTTTGTTTAGCTAACAATAGTGGACACGGTAGGATATGGTGACCAAGTGAACAAGGAGGACAGTTTTAAATCAGTCGTTGATTATATTGATCAGCAGTTTGAGGCGTATTTGCAGGAGGAACTGAAAATCAAAAGATGTCTACCTCTCTATCATGATTCAAGAATTCATGCCTGTTTGTATTTCATCTGTCCAACTGGACACGGGTAAGACGCATAATGGACATTGGTTTTGTTTTTGAAAGATGTAAATTAGCAACAAAATTAGCAAATTGTTTTTTGTATTTGTGTATTTAGATTAAAATCCATTGATTTGGTGTGCATGAAGAAATTGGATAGTAAAATAAATATCATTCCCATCATCGCCAAAGCCGATACCATTTCTAAATCGGAGCTCCAGAAATTTAAGGTAATACATCTAGCTGAGTACATTAGTTTACACATTACTATGGAAAACTATACTGATTTTCCTATGAAGCTGCATGAACAAAGATTTGTAAACTGATCGTGAGTTTACTTTATGAACGTACGAAATAGGAGAAAATAATGGCGGAACTGACATCTAATGGGGTCAAAATCTATCAATTTCCAACTGATGATGAGAGCGTTGTCGAGGTTAATACTTCCATGAACACACATATTCCCTTTGCGGTTGTTGGAAGCAGCGATTTTGTACGAGTTGGAAACAAGATGATGCGAGCACGCCAGTACCCATGGGGTACAGTACAAGGTTCGGAACCAGAGAAAACGTTTTCAACTTGGTATTTAATTGCAATAGGGAGTAAAAAATTAAATAATATGTAATTAATTTTTTTTAGTGGAAAATGAAACTCACTGTGACTTTGTAAAATTACGGGAAATGCTTATTCGGACAAACATGGAAGACATGAGAGAGCAAACACATATGCGCCACTACGAACTATATCGGAAAACAAGATTGGAACAGGTTTGTAATTGCCGTCAAGCTTTTGTACTTTAATTGGTGACGAATAAAACTTATTATCATATTAGTGCAAGACTCTCATGTTTAACATAATTTAGATGGGATTCAGCGACGTGGATTCGGATAACAAGCCTATGAGCTTCCAACAAACTTGCGAAAAGAAAATGTTATTACACCAACAAGAGTTAGCTCAGAAGGAAGAAGACATGAAACAGCAGTTTATTCTCAGAGTAAAGGAAAAAGAAGCAGAGTTGAAGGAAGCGGAACGAGAGGTTTTATTTTACTACTGGAAAATATTCTCCATAATGGTTTTTGTAGTTATCTCAGTACAAAACAAATTTGATTTTTTTTGCAGCTTCACGCCAAGTTTGATCACATTAAAGAGGAAAACGGAAAGGAAAAGAAGAAGCTAGAAGATTATCAAAAGCAACTGGATGACGAAATTGCCGAATTCCAGCGTCTCAGGATTCAGTTTCAGACGCAACAACTTTCCGGCTCTCATCACACTCTCTCACTGGGAACCTTAGGGAAAGGAAAGAAAAAGTAGTTCAAAACTGTGCTTATGCGATAAATGGACACATTTCGTCCATTTGATTGATGTATCTTCCTCCTTAATTTCGGCCGTAATTTTATGGCATTTCCAGGTTTTCTATGAATTATTAACGTTAGATAGTTAACGTATATTTGTATGTATAATACGGTACTAAACCTATTCACTTATACCTACTACTACCATTTTTTTGAGATTATGTAACTTAAGTATTATTAAAGTTTACTCGTTTTTGTATGCTTTCTTAATCCTTTCGTAACTATTATTGTTATTTTAAGTTATTCAAAGTTGTTGAAACTTTTGTTTTTGTACCTAGTCTGACTAATTGGTATATTTATAAATCATGTGTATTAATTACGAAAAAAGTTGTTTCCAGTGTCGAATGAATTAATTACGTGGCTTCCTTGATAAATTTTTGGAACCTTTTAAAATGTACCATGTATTAGGTGAAATTATCAAATATGAGCTGACTACACTGCCTTGATAGATATAAAGTAGTCATTCAAATTTAATGTATAAAGGTTGAGACGGGAGACAGATGTTATCAATTTTTACAATGAGAACATGGCATTTACATATTATGATGTTCAATTCCCAACTGACTGCCGATTTGATGATAGAAAAATAAAGAAAACTAAATGTAGTGTTTCAACAGCCACAGAATATAATATTGCAATTCGTGAAAATCATAGTATAACGAAATTTATTTTCTATCTAGGTGCACTTACATGTAACGTGTATCAAAATTGCTTTACTGGATCAAAAATATATAGTTTACAATTCATAGCTGCATCGTATTACCGTTCATCTTTTGCAGGAAAATGCATGGTATATAGTTATGTCATTACAGCATGGCATACAAAAATTGAAGCATCGGTTACTGTTAGTACACGTCCGTTTATGTTTTTTGACGCTTTACTCTGACGTATGCAATGTCTTAGAAGCATTAACAAAAGTATTCTGGTCGGTTATGTACATATAATCTATCAGTATATCATTCAATTATTAATTTTTGAGGAAAAGAAACTGGAAACAATGAACTGGACAAAGCAGATAGTGTAAATATGTCTACTACACCACACACATGCTGAGTTTTTCCCACATTTCATTGTAGTAATACACACTTTAGCTGGTTAAGAACCTTGGTCTTGGTTTCCTGTGAACTAAAATTGGTTTGCAGTTTTACCTCATTCGGTCAGTTGTCCGTCAGTATTCAGCACACTCATTCTAGACAGAAATTATAGCAAGAGGAATCATCATTTGCATAATGCCGAATAGGAAACTTCTCAATATGAAGCTCCTTACGTAGTAGCAAATGGATTGCTGAACTTACTTTGGGTACAGTGCTGTGGTGCTATGGTGCTGGATTGACTTCGCTTTGTTTCGTGTTAAAAGGATTTTAATGTTGATTTTTCGATTTGCGTACGACATCTCAAAGCAAGGCAGAGTCACCAGAAATTGTTAGAAAAGTAGTTGTCTCATTGTTTTAACTGAACTTAACAACTGCCACAGTGAGTATTTGGTGCTACCTGTTAAACCATCCGCTCGAAATGTGTTGATGTTCCCCTATCTATTAGTATATACCAGAAATGACGCCCTGATTATTTTCAAAACCAACTTGTGGGTAAGTTGAAACCATTTGTGGGATAACATTATTTTTTATTTTAGTTTCTTAATATTTTCGTGACAATCTGCTCTCATCTGCAATACTGTGATCACGATATGCATTTAAAAGTGCATAATGTGATAACAACTTGTAATAAACACGGTTGACGTGAAATCATCGTCACATCAAGGTGCTCCTCTAAACACAACATCTTAGAAGATAAGTATAGCATTAAATATCTTTGTTTCAACGTTCTAGCAAAGCATAGTGTCTCATGCAACAATTACATACATGCTGTGCCGTTTTAATGCAGTCTGTTGTGTCAGCTTGTGCTTATTATTTATAAAAGGTATGATAAGGACGGCATTGGAATAATGCTAATGTCAATGCTTTGAGAATGCAATAGATATTGGTTTTTGAAATAATAATAATGACATTTCAACAATTCGTTATGGGGTTGTGGTTGAGACGCAACGTAAAATTGTTGGTCAACAGACAGTTTTTACGTTTAAAATTCACATACATGCATTTTCATTTCAACGAAGCAAGGCAGATTAATATACCTATTAAGATGGGTTCGTTACATGGAAGTCGAACTCAGTAAATATAAAGATTTACATAATTATTGCTCTCAGTCATTTGAAGCACACTCATAATAATATATGCACATATACTATACACAGCATAAGTGAAATGAGTATTGCATTGCACTAAGGAATAGGAGTTTTAAGCTCTCACCAACCATTACGACAATGGATTTAAAACGTCATTGCATTATTTCTTGCTTCAGTACAAAAAGTCACGTTCAAATTTTTGTTTGTTTTAGTTTTCTAAAAGAATAGTTTTAACTACAGTAATTCACGTTCCCACGGTATATAGTTGGAGTTGCATTGTAACACAGCGGTGCAACACTAGATGCACCAAAGTAAATGATATAATTTATTCGATAAAATTACTTAATAGATTTGAATTGTATCATGATGATATGATACTTGAATTCTTAGTTAACGTAAATGAAAAGTATGCGTGTATGAATTATATTATGCTACAATGTTACAGAGTACACGAAATGATTTAGAGGCATGAAAATATTTTAGATGGTATTTAATCTGCACCTAACATTATATTAAGCAGCGTTTTCGGTTTAGAGCAAAAAGGCTCAGATTGCCCCTTTGGAATTTTTATTTTGGGTTGATAGATAATTACAAAATTAGGAGACATATAACTGACATAATATATTCTATTAATATTATCAGTTAATTTTGGCTTGCAGCTCAAGTAAACAGGGTAGCAGGTTAACATTAATAAGGTGACATTAATCCAAGGGATTGATGCTAAGATGCTTGACGAAAGATTTAGTGCCAAACCAATAAACAACGGTCAAGTTGACAATCAGTTTTTAAACTCAACATTTTGTAAGCATTTTGCAATAAAGAGAACAGGGTGATGTCATAGTAACATAAGCTATGGTAACATCAATGAGATCATTTTTTTTTTAACAAAAATGATTTAATTAAACACAGAGAGCATGATAGTTGCCCCTCAATACGTAACTTTACAATCATAATTATGGATGCCGTGCTTTCTGTACTTGAGAAAAATAAGATATTTTGTGCAGGATTTACATAAATTTTATGACAGTATCGTTGGCTGTACATGAACACTATATGTCGCGACATGACGTGCGTCTTCAGTAAGTATGAATTTGAATTCAATTTTACTCTTGGTTTATTATTACGGATACGCACGTCATGTCATGTGCTTATGAAAATGTGATTTTACACACATTGTTGCTACTGGTGACTTTGACTTTAGTGCAGCATATGAGGGTAGGCAGAGCAATGATGAATGAAATACTGTGAAGTTTATGTTTGCATGTCAAATTTCTACAAAAAGAATTACGTTACAGTTTACATGCAATGTTATTGTTACACAAGTCAACACCACGTATATTTGATAACGGATCCTCCAACCGCTAGACATTAAAAACCATTAAAAAAACTTTCAAGGATGTAGGTGAAATGGATGAAGTACATTATTGAATTGGGAAATAGAAAATTACATGCTTTCCATTATCATTGCTTCCGATACACATGTATGTGATGCGTGTGTATGTTGGATTGTAGATAAGGAATGTCAGTGCCTTTCAGAAATGATTGTGCAGTCGAGTTTACTGTTGAACTTAAAGATCGGTTGAACTGAATTGGTAAATGAAAGGGAATGAATCGCTTAAACGTGTTTATTCTCCTAAACTCATTTTTAACAAGGGGTAAATACTTTACATTAAAAGATACAAATAAATGTGATATTCTATTCAAAACTTGATCACTACTTGTTCGGAAAAATGTGTGATAATTATTATTTTTCTGCAAAATAAGCAAGAATCTCATTAGTTATCATTGGAGAGCTTTGTGTGATGCATAGTATATCCGAAATGAAAGGAAATAGATGCCGCTTTGAAGAATCAGATGAAATATATAAGTATATAATAAGACGTAATGATGACATTTACATTTGGTGTCTAAGTACAAAACAAAAAACTAACCACGGCACAAAACAATGTGGCGTTTGCTTCCTTTACCGCATGTGCGGAAGTGGATGTGATTAAACCGTCAGAGTAGTCATTTCGCTATTTTCAGACTTCGACAAAAAGTCATTAGTGATTTAAGCAAATGTTGTTTTGAAATTGCTTCAGTGCTGTGAGGAACCCTTGAATTCAGTAGAAATATGTTCACTGCTACTTCAAACCATACAAAATTCTGTTCTTAAATTCTGTTTAAGTGCCTACATGACGTAAAAAGTACTAAAAACCATTCGTTTTTACTACTGCTGCGTTCGTTAAGACTGCTTTTCGTCAATGAGGCTCGTGGATGAATTCTTATTAACGTCAATTGGTACAAATTATCTAAAAGGCAAAGAAACCGTGTTCTACTGCCCCTTTTTGCAGTTTAGCTTTATTTGATGAATGCATTTAATTTTAGTATCTAACCAGCGCAAGTGCTCTTTGTTGACAGAGTGAAATGGCTTGTTTGTCATGCGGAGCTTTGTTTAACGTTGCTTTTAAAAGGTAAATAAATCTATTGTCACTTTTACTTTTTCAAAGGAAAAGAAATAGAAATACATCATAAAAAAGAGTAAAATATGAGGTTACAGCACGTTGCCAATTGGATGCTCTGTTATACTTATTATTAGCCTTATTTCTAAATGAAACTGGAGGAAATGAAGGATGGTTCTTTAGCCTATTGATTAGCCATTTTTGCAGGTCGTTCGAAATTTTAGGAAAAATGTTAGAATCCCCATGTACTTTGACTAATCACTAAAAATCTGTAGATTGCAATGGGCACAACCTTACTCTGAAGGTGTTAGAAGAACAGGTTTCTGTCGAATATGTCTTGATTTTGAAGAGGTGCAATAAAAAAGGAACATCAAACTTGCTTATCGCATTATATAATGAAGAATGCTCCTACAAACACACACACACATATATGGGTAAACATAAGTAGGCATAGGCATCATCATTGCCGTCAGTAATAGTTTTGTCCGCATGCAAATCGCTTTGATCCGGTTATGAATAATAATATTCCCAATCTATGTTAGTGATGGCGAGCGTGTAGTAAATTAAATGAATCTTTTCAACCCAATGTTTTGTAAAGAACTTGCTATATACCTATATAAAAGTTTTTTGTTTGTATAATTTACTATATAACATAGCGCATATATAACACATATCATGATGAGATAAATGTACGTGCTCATGTTATTCCTGCATGATTACGCTGTAGCAAATCAGGTGAATGTAGGAGAGAACCAATAATGATTCTGTTCAAGTCATGCATGCCATTGCAGGTAATGCAACAAGCCCAATTTTGCTGTCGGGTAGTACTTCTACCTCCTGCATCATTCATTTTATAAATTGTAATGATTTTTTTCTCTTTCTTTTTTGGCATCCTTCCTTCCTTCCGGTATCTTTTCTTGCCATTTGTCCTATTTTAAAAATCAAGTGTCTTCTGACAACCAATACGTTTTTAAAAAAAAAACTTGAGGCGTGTGTGTATACATGTGTGCACTTATGATGAGAAAATGTAATCTATACAAACATACATATGTATACATACATCCATAGGTGAAAGGGCCTTTTTGGTTTGTTGTGATGACATTTTTTAAAAGAATCATTTCATGTGGTATTTCCTATAATGCAATTTTTCATCATGATGCAAAGCATTATGAGCATGAATTTTTTATTCAAAGAATTTGAAGTGATCATGATTCGTTACAAGTGTCTAGCATGTCAAGGAGATGCTAGAGACAAGATACATGCCATTTCAATTCGAAAAGGAACTATGAATAGCAGCCTCACATAAAAAAAATGAGACCAACTAGCTGGTTTGTGCTGACCGCAAGTAACAACAAAATTATCCGACAGTGCTTTCATCTTCATGGAGTTGGCTACAGTTTTCTTGGCCCATTAAGCTTATAAGAGTGTCGAGAGGACAAATTACTATGTAGCTGTATACTCATTGTTTGCAATAGGATTATGTCAGCATTTATTACAAAGGAATGGAAAAAATCCAAATTGACATGTAATGCGTACGAACGGCGTTAAATTAAAGTGAAAAATGGAGTAGAAGATTGGCTACAAGTTTATTGTTACGCATTTTCCGATTACTCAAATTTAGGATCTCTCTAGTTAGGCCAGGCCGGCTGTATGAGTTGATCATTAATGTAGAGGCAGCTTCATGTTTTGACAGCGGATCGTGGTTCATGTAAAAAATAATGATTTGCTGTTACATTATTTTGTGTTGGAAGAATTGGTTTGGGTGATAATAGAAACCGGATGTGTAGTGTACATAAACTTGGTTATGTATCCCGTGTGTAAATTTGTATAAAATATATTTTCCTGTGTCCAGAAAACAACAAGAAGGTTTAACAAAGCTATGATTTTACATTCTATAACAATTTATATATCCATTCGTGGTATATAAATTTTATACCATTCGAAAATCCGATGCATACGCATACATATAATGTGTATATATTGTACAATGTTGCCTTTGTATACTTTGCTTCAATATTACTTATTCGATTGCATACTTTAGGCATTTACCATGTAAAATGCAGAACATCGAGAGGGTGTAACAGTTTATTTGAGTCATGCATAAAAATCACGAATGTATTACAGCCAAAACCACTGAGCACGGCAATCAGCGCATCAATCTGTATAAAACATGTGCATATCTTTACGTGATTGAGCATTTTTTTGTCATGAATATTTGGTCCAGGGTAGTTTGGTCAAACCGCAACTCCAGTGCAAATTACAACAAGGCTGAATTTAAAACCATCATGACTCATGAGATGTATGTAAGTATGTGTAGTTATATGTTGAAAAAAGTGTTTTGTGCATGAGCAGAACCGGATGCTTTGAGCAAAGAGCTTGATGTTGATTGCAGTGACTATGCCTGTTATATGCGTTGGGCAGAAGAATGTGTTTACGTGTTATTCACCTCGAATTTGCAACAGCAGGGAGCAGAACAGACCATGGAATAATTAATCGTTCTAAATTATTATACTAGAACTCTCAAACATATTGATAACCTTCATAAAACGATAAACGGGAATGGCAGCTATAGAATGAAGATAAATATCACATGTACGAGAGATGGTATTAGCGGATCCAATAAATGAGATTGTAATCTTCACCTACGTGAAGCTAGGTTCTGATGCTTCTTCTTTAGACTCATTGTAATATTAGTTAATGGGATTTCTTTCAAATGATGTGATGCTTCATATTGAGCCACGTCTCTTTGATTACTTTAAACTTAAACAACTTTTTATCAACTAGGGTCACCCTTTGGAATACGCTAGCATGTATTCGAAATATTTGGCTCTTCAATTTCCTACATGATAATCACATTCCCTTTCATTGTGGAAAGATGACCAACTCATTCCTTGAAAATTTCTTTCTTGGCCCATGTTTTAAATTAAGAATCCACAGGCCCATACTCAAAGCTGCCAGATTCAGCTTTACTTAAACGTTGTCCGTATATTTTCATGAAATATTCTTATGCATTTCATACTGCTCCAAACAAAAAATTATTGATTAGGGGAATTATTAATGCAAAAATAAGTTTTTTTTGTATTAAACATGGTGAGCAAACAAACAATAAAATTTACACGATATTACATCTTGGTACAATACAAACATATGTAATAACATACTCTTCACATAATTACATGCAATTTTAGACGGCCTCTAAGGTTTCCTTTTTAATTTCATTGTTGGTTAACTCTTCACTCACACACATGGTATTTAGTTCTTATAAGGACCTAACTTGCTCAGAAATTCCTGACGACGATGCACAATGTAAAAACACAAGTAGAAAATTGCATAAGCAAGTTTAATTGTCATGAATGCGTACGTAATGTCGGTTTGTAAGGATTTAATTATCATAAACTGAGAAAGAATGGCAAAGTTAGTTAAATTTTATTTTCCTCTCCGAGTTTTAATGAACCATACCTTCGTCTCTCAAGAAGTCATTACCTGTGACGACGAATATTAACATCAATAGCTAAAAATTTAATGACAACAAAAATGAGCACGTTCAATCAGACCAAAACTATAAAACCTTTGTCATACATACGCACGGTATGTCGGGTCGGATGTAAATTGGGATCTTTGTTTCGAAGCATGAAGCCAATGTGCAGATTCATTTAATACATCATCTTTTTTTATTACTACTGCAGACGATATTAAGTTAATTGAGGAAGCTGCAAAGTTGATGAAATATTTTATGAGTTTGAGTTGCGTAGTAAATCTATAACCGAAAATGCGGCTAAAGCGAAAATGGATTACACATCTTTTTACCCCTTTTCCTTGCAGATTTGTCACTGAAGTGTTGAAATTGTTCACAGTACATGCCTATAATAGTATGAATATAATGTACCACGCACTTTCAAAAGTTTAAAGGTAATTTGTCCCTTGAAACAGGGGATAGATCAACACTCATATGCATTGCAATACATGCAGATCCATATATAACAAGATTTAAAATGTAAGATATAGGGAACCGCTAATCAACACAATAGAATTACTGTCGGTCACCTGCAATGACATTATATATTATCACACTGCTTGACACTGTGTGGTCGGCTTCCCTGTGTATAATCTGTTGGGCAGGCTCATCATCAGATTTTCATTTCAGTTGTATTTATATTTGATGAATTGTACACCATTTTGCTGTCAATCCCTTGTGATTCTCTGATGGAGATGTCGAACTCTGTAGAGCTTTAGTATTAGATTGCAACTTCTTTTAATATATTGAGAGGGTCTTTGATTTTGATGAGAGATTGTTAGACTTTATGTCTTAAATCCATATTTGTATGTCTCACGCATATCATTCGGTTTGTTGATGTCTCTGTAAGTCTCACGTGTACAAATTATTACATGCGGGTTCATTGCATCAAATGTCAATGCATTCATACCTCAGAGAGTCTTTCTCATGCAGGGATAATCCAAAAAGGGATCGAGATGGGATAACAGCTTTCCTTTGTTTGGTTTTAGTATGAAGGAGAAAAAGGTGAGACGACGAGAGACCAATGAACATTATTACTATTTGTATTGATGAGAATATATTATACATTTAAGTTTTCGGTATTTTACATACGCATGTGCTTGAGTATTGTAAGTATGAACTGTGATTTTGATATGATGATAAGTATATCATATTACTACGATGCCCCTCTTCAAACTTATCTAGCCAAGTGCACAAAACAAAACAAACTGTTTATAAATAAGGTAGATCGCATCATGCACTCACTATATATAATAAAGCACACAATGCTGCTGGGGGTAAAAGGTAAGGTAAGGGTATTTGAGCAATACCTGTATGACTATATGCGGTAAGCTATTTATATTATATTTTACATCATATCATCATCGTATATCTCTGTTTTAGTCTTATTATTCGCTATATATTTGATGATATAGAGTGAGCACTTGATTTTTGTGGTGGGGCTACTAAAGCTAAGCAGGAGATATGTATATAGCCAGTAAACGCATTTCTTTTAACCAACATCGTTATTATCAGCCAGTCAGAATGTTAGCTCTTTTTTTCTCACTAAACATATTTTTGTATTTGTGGAGGAACATATTTATTCTGTAAAGCTGTAAATCAGAGCCACTTGAAGTTATGAAGAAGTGGAGGAACTCCACTCATTCCCAATCTAAATATTACTTATATATGTGTGTGTAAAATACTCTTGAGTTGACTACATATTACATTAAGCGAAGGTGATTTTCATACAATTGCCACCGTGTTACTTGCCTTATAGTACTGTTAGTGAAGACGAAGAAAAAGAGATGTGAAATAATGATCTTCATCTCATGTTCACAACAGAATTCTACAATGTACTGAGTGTCGGGTCTGGTGCGAGAACTTAGTTAGCTTTGTGCCGTCAGTGTGTACAGTCAGTGAGTGCTTGAGTGAGCAAAGCAAGGGAAGATTTTTTTCTGCCCCCTCTTCATCATTGCTTTACTGTTGCAGCAAGCAGCTCTTCTACTGATTTGTTCCTGATTTTGTCACACAACAGCAACGGAAGTTGTAAGCAGCAGCAGAAAAGTAAGAGGGTTGCATTTTCGTTGCATGCTCTACTACTATATCAGAATCAGAACGGTTTTCGTGGTTGTCCATGATAGCTCGGTAGCTTGGTGGCTCTCACAGCTTAATCAATTTTTTTTTATCAGAGTTTATATATCTGAATTTAACTTTGCTGATCACACATGGACTTTTTGTTTGAACAATGTCCTTGTTTCTTTTCATGCCACCTGTCCTCCTAATATTTCTCACATAATACATACTTAAACAATCAAAGTAAAGTAGCCAATAATACGAATAAAATATCATGACTTTCAGGACCTTCCAAGACTAGGTTATTCTCACTTCCTTTTCTACAATTAAGAGCAAAAAGTGTGGCAGTCAGAGTATTAATGTTTGTAGCTTGTACTTTGGGAATAACAGTTAATATCTCGTCGTAGTAGTAGTAATAATAGCTACGTACGTTTGTCTTAATTTGTGTGTGTATACTAATACGCTATATAGTGGAAGATGTGGTGCATTAGAGTTGAGTTGAGAGTCATTCCTACTAAATAATTGTGTATGAAACCTTGTTCCTAAATAAAGTGTGCATGCATACTTTTTGAGGCAAAATGATATGTTTTTCATCGTCAATGAAGCCTTACTACTGTAATAACTCTTCTAACAGATGGGATTGTGTCCTGGATCAAGTGCCCCTAATCCATTGAGCTGCCGTGACCCTGAATTGTTTATGCAGTCCTGAAAATAGTTTACCAAATGAAATAACTTGAGAGGTGGAGTATTCACGGGGATTAGCTGTTTTGAAGGACTACTTTGTCTGGTGTTTATTGTTTGCAAAACAAAATTGAATTATTAGCTAGAGATTGAGTACTAAATTAGGTAGTGCTAAGCAGATTTGCAGAGGGGTCGCAATGCAATAATGACGAGGGAACTGGTGACATACAGTGAACATATGAAAGGAACACTGGGTCCCGTGTCGACTACGAAGAACTCGTGACATGCCTTGTGTGTTTGTTGGTAGAGTAAGTGGCCCATTCCTGTGGAAAGTGCTAGTCTGTGCTGGAGTCATTGTTTCCTTTTTCACTTCATTTTGTGGAGGTGTTCCCGGTGTTGACGGTGGTGGGCCACATCATCGTCGTAGTCATGGAGTGTCATCATCACCTCAAGGACACGTGAGCCCTGTTAGTACCGTTGGTCACACGAGAAATCCTCACAGCCTCAGTTCACATGTCTCAGCCCAAACGTCAGCCTACATTGGGGGAACAGGTCCTGGAGTTAGTCATCCAGTCGTACCCGGGGCTGTGATGCACTTGTTTCCCCGCTACGGGTATTTAAGTCTGAGCATGCGAGTAGTTCCTCGTAATGACACTCAAAATTGGATATTTCTTGAGCCATCCAAAGAAGTACTAGACCCCTCCACGTATCGTGTCCAACAGCAAACATTCCTCACCACCGACAACAGTTTACCTCTCCACAATGAGTTCCACATTGACCTATGTGAAGATCTCCAACAACTGGTACAGGCTTACTTTCGCCGGTTTGTAATTGAAGGACTGGATCGCCCCTGGCACTCATTTGCTGGAGGATGGCGTACCCCTAGCTTAGCCAAGTATTTCGGGATTGACCCTTCCTTTGTCAAAGGTGACTATAGATATATGCTGGTCAGAGTTCTCATGGTGAGACAAGCTGGACGAGTTGACCCGTTCCAGAACATGACTGTCCTACCCAACTACAGGGAAAATGTCCACTCATTCCGTGCCAATGATTATACATCTTCGTTCAAGTTCTTTAATGACGTCGGCACTCACTATATTAGTTCATTCCTCACTGGAAATTCCATCTATCAGGTATGTGGATCAAAATAAAAATTTAATTAACTATTTGCTTTATTTTATACCTCCCCAAGTTTTACATGATACATACACATGCACATAATATAGAGTATAGTTATTAATGAGAGGTTTTGCATAGCAAAGATAGTTATCCCAATTTCAATTATTATCCCATGTTATGTTGGTAAAATCCAGAAAGAAAAAAAACCTGTTTATAATCAATTCAACATGCATCATCAGTAAAGTGAACACTCTCAAATTTTTGCAGCAGAACAGAAAAGATTTTCCTACTGAGATATATCGTTATTTTTTTTATTATTGCACGTTCTCCTATAAAAATGACAAGTGCAGAATCTCAGCTTCTGCTCCATTTTATTACTCTTGCTGTCACAAGTTACAAGCAGTGGCCTGGTACTACACCCGTATCAGAAATTTAAAACAAGAAAGCTGTACCTACAGTACACCTTTTGTGCATGCGTAACAAAGCATTTATATGTGAGAAATTATTGGCAGCCATTATATTATGCGCTGCTTGTATTATATATTTAAAACAAGACTTCACCTGTTTGACAGTGAGCCCTAGCATAGGTATCAAATGTCGTGAATTTCTGATTATATAGCGATTTAGTAACTGAAGTATTAAGTTTTTTTTAAAAGCGAAAGTGAAAAGCTTAGTCACAATCGTGGTGCGTGTTGTCATTTTTTTAAGTGCTTTAAATTTAATACTTTCATCCAACGCTTAAAATCAGTGTGCCACCATCATCGTCATCCTAATTTTTTACGTTAGACTTCATAATATCTGAGTACGTTTAATGTGTTTCACAGTATTAAAAATAACAAGAGGGGGAGAGAGATGAGATGAAGAGACTCATGGTGTTCTGGCAAGGTTAAACCACTGAAAAGGATATACCTATAGAAGAAGATAGTTAGGTAAAAGAAAAGAGCAACTCTCCGTGATGAAGGATTTTAGAAAGAAGTGTGCAACAGCATAATACTTTATATACAACTCGAGTTTACAAGGTGCAAATGAGCTGGCATGAAGTTTATTGTATGCATCCTTGAGTTTACTCACCGTTGGGAATATTCCAACCCAATCCCAGCAAAAAGGCAGACGAGTGATGGAATCTATTGTAGCATGACTATATGGATATGCCTACATGCTCCTGTTTATCTTTGCTCTTGAAGCACATATTCAATGTTTGATTGTTGCAATGATTGTCATTTTAGCAAGAGTGAGTAGTCAACAATGAACAGATTGTGTGGAAAAAATTCTACTTTTTTCTGTAGCCTGATGATACGCTGTCTCTATCTGTATGGTAGTGGGTTATTTTGCATTGTATTCTATGAGGCTTCTTCACTTGCTCATGTCATCATGCGATTAAAATGCAATATTGATGCATGATGGGGGGATTCTCTGCAAAATAAATGAGCTCTAGACTAAGAGACCCAAGGCAACCTCATTTCTGTGCGAATTATTGGGCTTTACTCTCCCTCCATTCTAGTCCGTTAAGAAGAACATAAAGCTGAGCTGAGCAAAGACATTTTTTTGTGTTACGAAAATAGTATAAAAGTTTGTAAATAAAACCTTCCTTTCGATTTTTATGAGTGGTTGTGTATGTTGCATGCCTTACTGCCTTTTTACAATTTCTTGTCAAGTCCTCCCCTCACTCACCGCTAGCTGTTTTTTTGCTAAACCATTCCCATATCATTTTTAGCTAGATTTTGCCTATTCATTCATCACGATCGTATTGTTAATTATGTAATGAAGTAATATATATGTCATGCTCTTACTTTACTCAATCTTAAGTAAGTACGTATGTGAGTGTGTGTTGCGTGTAAGTTCGTAAACAAATGTAATCGGTTGAAAATGAAAGCCTCAAGTGCTATTTATTACCTAGTAAAAGTCATTTCAATGAGGCATCCAACGACATTGCGAATCCGTCTGTCAGCACAATAATTAAAATCCCTTTTTTGACTACTAGACCTCTATAAACTAATCGAGAACAGAAGGAGGTTTATTTTTTAAATGGGCCACCGTCCTTAAATGTATTGGTTTAACTCATCGTCTTAATTTTTTATATTGTTTTAATACCATTTTAGATTTTACTACATTATACTTGATGAGTACAACTCGTCATGCATTCAGTTTTGGTTGTCATTCTTTTTTTGGTTTAGTGACTCATTTGGCTGTCAACTCATCCACAACCAATTTTTTTAAATTGAGTTTTTGTGCAGTTGCGCTTGACCAACACTCATTTCTTTATTGCGATATATGACCAACAGGTAAAGATGTAACAAGAAGCCTGTAAACAGTACTTAAAACTACTTATGTTTGAGGTACACAAATCCTCGTTGCCAACACGAGGACCAGCTTGTCGTGATAGAAATGGAAAGGCATGATTATGATTACCAGGAGTTGTGCTTTATGCCGTTGTTATTATGTCAAGATAAATTGCATGAAAATGTCGGAATAATTGGCAAAGAAGAAAGGCACACATGTATGTATGACATAATATTGAATCACTAGAACCACAAAAGTGCCCTTCAATTCTTTTAAACCTGTCATACTTTTTTATTGACTATTCAAAAAAGACCAAGTTCCTAGAAAAAAAATGTAGATATTTTTTGTAGAAATAAACAACCATCATTTTGTAACATAATGAGAAAAAAATGACAACTCACATATTAGGTTAACGCATCTTATGACATTCGAAATCACGAAAGTTTCAAGAATGAAGGTTACTTTTATGTAATGATAATCATGAACATGTAGAAATGATTGTTTTTTAACTAATAAGCAGCAAAAAGAGTGAATTTGGTGACAGAAAGGACTTGAAAGCTATTAGTCTTGAGGCAAAGCGGGAAACTATTCACAGGTGCATTTACTTCTAAATTCTTATTTAAAATAGTATGTCAATGTTACTATGGCCAAAAAAAGCAGCCGGAATGTGTTAGATCCTGTTGCGTACCTTTGATGTTCCCTTAAATTTTTGGTTTAGTGGACTTGAGCACACCTTGAAGTAAGATGTGGTGTGTTTACTGGTT
Source organism: Orchesella flavescens (assembly GCA_964034955.1). Lineage (NCBI taxonomy): Eukaryota > Metazoa > Arthropoda > Collembola > Entomobryomorpha > Orchesellidae > Orchesella > Orchesella flavescens. Next base: position 31,337,151 of record OZ035953.1, read on the forward strand.
TCATATTATTTTTCTCACTTTCCTTCCATATCCCCTATCTCTTTCTTTGAAGGTCAACGAATTTTCTAGACCCAGAAAACGGGAACTAGTTGGCCTCTGAACAAGGATGTTATTGTCTAGAACACGGTTTCTAAACTAGATCCTATCCGTTTTAATATGCATCCCTAATCCGGCTACGCATATTTAGTATGTTCATAGGTGTAAAAGATCAGGTACTTATAAATATTGTTCACAAAGGTAATAAGCAAAAGTATATTCATGTCTTTTGTGTTTTTTTTGTCATGCCTCTACCACCATTAAAGGTGCGCTATTTTCCCTAAATCTGAGATTATTCACTCTTTTTACGTTCATTGAGCTGCGAGAAAAGGAAACTCATGATCCGTAAGTAAATTGATGACTGAGTCAATGTTCAATGTTAAAAAGCGGGACAAAACGAACAACTTTCAAATTGATCTCTATCGTCTATGTATTGAAAACAGCTTTATCTCCACTCCAATGAGTCGCAATGTAGTGGAATGAATGATGTTGAAAGTACGCAAGTGATGACCTTGATTTTCTTCGGGATAATTTTATATATATAGAATTACTCCCGAGATGCGTTCACTTAAAAAATCTCAATGATATATTTTTTATTTGTACACACAACTAAAACTTTGATTCACTAATTGTTGTAGAAACTATTTCAAACCATAGTTGCTGTTGTTCCTTTCTGCCTTTATTTATCATTTGGTTGCTCATTGATTCATTTATATTGAGGTCAGATTTAGTCAACAGAATTTGTAATTTTACGGTGATATTAACAAACACGAGACATCTACGTGTTTCATTCCAATCTTACAAAAAGAGTACTTTTCCCTGCTGAAGCATGCAAAGCCATTACTGAAAGAATGCTAATCGAACAATATCGCCCTAGCTTAGTTGTTAGCGTTTAGTGTTGTTGTCATGCTGAATGTAGCTATTTGTAATGATCATTCATCTACTGTTTTGTCTCAAACAAGTAAATGTTGATGCAGAACTCACAGCAGTTTCTACATGCAGTACATTCTATAGTTCGTTAGCTTAAGTAGATGATTGAAAGCAGCAAGAAACAATCCACTTTGTAAAATATGGCATTAAATGCAAATGATTTAGTGACACCTATTCATTTGTAATGCACACCATTCTATTACACTTCGCTTCTAGAAAGACTACGAAAAACATCGGATTGATATTATAAATGACTTTTGCTTGTTGTCCTGTTTCTATGAAAAAATCAAGGATAATGAGCAAAAGAGCTCTTGTTCGTATTTCCTTGTTCATAATGATTGTTTCTAAAGATGTATATACGATTTTAGGTGCATGTGCATGCAAATAAGCAAATTAATTCATCTTTGTTTTTTTTTTCAAACAAAAAATTAGTTCTCGCTACGAAACAAATGTTTGTCCTGTGCGCTAAAATCTGATACCTGAAACATTCACAGAAAAAGGACAAAGACAAAAAAAGTCATGCTCAGATATGTTACAACAGAGCACATGGTGCGCCATGGCAGCCAAGTTTTTGTTACAAAGAGAAGAATTCAGAATCTGCACAACATCGTAGCTAATTCTTTGTTTAAATGTTTTACCTGTGTTGATGAGTTGTAATCAATCAATTTGCTGGCATGCATTTCTTCATATTGTTTCGTTGCTACGCTGCTGAGCTATTTTTGATTTTGATTTAAGTGCTGCTGCTTTGCTGCGTAGAGTTTTAAAATAAATTGGTGTGTTTGACTCGCTTGCTACATTAGGTCTGTATTTCTTACGGAGGAACACAATATATGATACACACGCCTCTGAAATATACGGCAGCTAGTTCTATTATGGCTACATCAAAACAGGAACAAAGTCACAAAAGTTGGAGGAAGTAGAGTGAGTACGAGTTTCAGTGTATCAAAGCCGAAACTAAATGACATGAAATGAAACAAATAACGTGTTTAAATGAGCGTTGCTTTTTATTTTTTATATCAACACAACCCCAATTGTACGATGCGGTTTTTGCGTCATAACAAAAGCATTTTTTCCCTAGTTGAAATTTTTTTGAAGTTTTCTCATTATTTTAATGTATGTAAGTGCTTCTTCCTGAACTCATTTGTTTCTTTAGCCACCTTATGTCGCATGTACCGATTTGCTCTTCGAGATTCAATAGAGCAGTGACTGACTGTGCTGTGAACATTTTAACATGTTAACGTAACCAAAATATTTTTAACCCTATCCCATTGACTTTCGTGGCTTCAATTATTTCAGTACATGTTTGAATACCAACACTTACCTTCGCAAAAACATTTAATCTCGCACATTCCCCTTTACCTAAGTATTGTTTATGGGTGTTTGATTGCCTTCAATAAATAGTTTGCTCGAAAGTTGCTAGGTTTAAAACGCCTGTGAATACGCTAGAAACATGGATAGAAAAGATCTGGTGTAGTTGATCCTCACCAACTTTGAACAATTTTTTTATAATCAATCTGAAACGTTCTAATCTTTAACAGTTCAAAATCAGAAAACTGAAAGCTAATTTATTTGTTGATAAAACAGGAATATGAGATGGCGAAAAAACAATTAAAATATTATTCCTCCCAATTATTATTATTAACTGTAAAAATTGAAAATATGGTAGGCTCCTCGTTGAATAATGAAATGGGACAATCTGATGATTTTTTAGCATCGTGAAGTCTGCCTAACTTCCTCATTACTTTTAGATTTCGTCTATATTGCTAAGAACTGTTTTTCAAAAAACCGACATGTTTAAGTATCGGACAGGCAAGTTTGCAAATTTGATAGTATCTCATATCATAAATCTTGAAAAGTACTTTTTACAAAATGTTTTACATACCTATACACAATGAAATCACATCAACCAGCGTCTACGTATGTGTTCTTAGAAATAAAAGTTTGGCATATAAAATACGATTTAACGGTGATGTGATGATGTTACACAAATATTAATTTAATTGTACCTTGCACACAGCTTCCATAATTACCTGTTATCAAATAAGTAAAAAGATGAAAAAAACGCTACTCTCATCTCATATCTCTTTTGTATGCACTCACATACTTGAAACTTGATGAGGTAATATCCACTTACGCATTACAATGCCAAGTTAAAATCAGTAATAACAATACTTGAAGTTATTGTGCGTGTCAGAACGAAGTGCAAGTGCCATGCCAGACGAAATGAAATATACGTAATTTTTAAAAGGGAGACAAGTCGGTTGATGGGTAGAGTGAGGAGATCTTAAAATAGAACAATCCCCCTACCATGAATACACTCCAAGGAGCCATATATTTTATGCTTGTTTTACTCACCCTCAGTCAACAGTCAGGTACTAACTACTAAACGTAGTGCTCATGAATGAGACGAGAGCACTAAAATAGACAGAGATCTTACTGCCACACACTGCAGTTGCCTGTAATAAAAGAGTGGATCATCTACATTGACCTGACCTCATACTTGATGCTCATGCACCAAAAACTTCATGCTTGCAGCTCATACATATATAGCTTGATAAGATAGTAGGTCCGTGTACACTTTTGGACTTAACGTGCTTGTAATTTGTTACTTCGTGGCATAAAATTATAACATAACATAGCAAGCTCTTCTCGCAAATTTACCCGTTCTATCTATACGTCAACTTAAACTGTGCGTTTACCATATTATCTAAATGATGGCTGCTGATGATGATATGTTGGTACTTGGTACACGTTTTTTTTGGGATTGCTTACCAATCTAAAACTATATTAATGTTGTGTAAAAGCTTAGGAATTTCATCTCCAACAACTCAACATAACACCATACCACCTGCTCTGCTTAACTTTCCCATTTTTTGCTGACAATATTATTTGTTGGATGAAAACGTGGCCATTACATGCTCAACAAATAAAAGAATGGGACTAATTTTTAATTACAAATCTGTTTAACATCTTTTGGCATATGAGACAGTTAAAGAACAATTTAACCATGATTTTGATTGCGGTTGATTTGCACTTAAAGCTTGGGCTTGAAAAAATTTAAACCAGACTAATTCCTACACAAGGGTACATGTGTACTTTGCTTCATAATATTATTTATATGTATGTAGATGTGGACTTCACATTAAGTCGTGCTGACGATAAACTCTTATTTAATTGAAAGGTATAGAGATAAATATCAATTTTGCTCTCGTTTTGCAATCACAACAGACACGTTCTTTTGATTTTCATTGTGTCTTTTGATACAAGTATAACGCATTTTTTTTGCAAAGTGTTGTTATGCAATCTGTTTGATCCCAAATAATCTACAAAACTGGTTTTCCTTTCATTATGCTTGTGATCGCAGAAGAACAATGTTTTTATTTTATACACTCAATATTTAGTTTTGTTTGTAGCTACACTATTTATGTAATCTGTACTGAGGAACTACTTGCACTGTATTTACTGGGTAGTGATGTGATGTGGTTTGGTGTCTTGGTTTAATATGATTGCGTGAGTATGCCTTTGTGTCGCTTCCTTTTTTACCTCCAATACACTTGCACTGCACTGTACTATTTTCATGCTGCTGTAGGTTTTGATAGGTAACTTTATAATTGGTAAAATATCTTTATAAGCTCATAATTCAGTTGTTTTTACCTTATCTCTTACCTATATCATCATGTGCATAAACTTGACGCATCATTGCTACGAATGTAAACTGCAAAAAAGTACTAACTCTTATAACTGCATTAGAACGCAACCTTTTCTACTTTGTATACTAAATATATCTAAGTTCATTTTTAGCAAAAAAGGGCTTATATTTCGAGTGCTGAAGAGGCCGGAAGATGTTGCGTTGTTTTTTTCTTCAAACAAATTGAAATATAGTATTTAACAACTTACATCAAACATATTATTATTATTTAGTACTATCTTCATTTGTCCACGACCGTGATAAGCTAAGAAGAATTTGTTCATGAAATAGCACTTAAATTTTACAAAATGGGATGTCCATTCCCTCCATTGCGTTAAACATAAAAATAGGAATTATATAGGTTCAAAAATGTCTAACGCAATTATGTATAATTTCAAAATTTGCTTAGAAGGATGCAGCCATATAATTACTATCATGGATGGTTTCCTGACTGTACATGTTTTTGTTGCATACATAAAATTCATTTCACAATTTCATTGTCCTATCTAAACCAAGAGTTAAACAGATCTAGCTCCCAAAATTTTAAAATTTCTTCATTTTTTTTCTTTTGTATTAAAAAATCGAGTTGAAAACTGTTTTGCAAACGGTTCCTCAATTAAATTAAAAGCATCACAGTGTACCAACACCAAAGTACAATTTGTAGATAAAAGTGATTCAAATGTGAAAAAAAATACATTATCAAATTGGCTCAGTGTCCGGGTAATTTTTAAGGTTGGGATTGAACACACTGTATCAGATAACGTAACCCAGTGTTGTTACAGATAAGTATATAAATGATGTAAGATGTGACCAAATAAAACTGTGTGAGTGTACATTTTTGTATGTTATTTACATACCTAGATATTAGTAGAACATATTGTTCGTTCAACTGTCTACACTCACGCCAGTAAAATGTACAAGCAAAAAATTTCCTGGTAAGGGGTTAACTGTTGCTCAAAATAAGAATTACTTAAAAAGAGAGACGCTGCCGTTTCACATACAACTAGTACTGGTTTATGACGTTTTACAATAAGGTAGTATATGCGATTTTTTTTACAATGTGAGGAATCTTATCGGAATGGCACATGGAAACACTTGTGCTGTTTTTACTAATATTATACAATAGACCATATTGTCCAATATTAATACGATGCTGGAGTTACGGCGAAGTTGCAAAATTTGTTATGTTCATAATTTTTCACAGTTATTAAATAATGTTAAAAATCAGCCAAGCACAAACTTACAGTATATTAAGTACGTGCGAATTTGCACAACATAATATATGATCCTCTCTTCTAATATGATTTTAGCTTCAGGGATTTCAGGGCTACGTAATCTTCTTGAGGAATTTCGCATTAGTTTGTGATTCAAGTATTTCATAAGGCAAAAGTGAAAATGTGTGATAATTATTTCATATTTGCTATACGGAATAGATGCTAAATTCCACAGTCCAAATATAGTTTAGTAGGTACGTTTGTCATCTAAATCTTATTCGGCAGGAGGACTCGGTTGTAGATTTTAGGAATCCTTTCTATCTTACCTGAAATGACAGGCTATTCTCAGCTTGTGGAATACTTGATGATGATGACAACGACAACAGAGTCGTGTAACAGATGCCTAAGTTTTTGCTACAATTTTTTTAAATTTTTTTACGAATAGCAGTATGGCTGGTTTCTATGCATACATAACGTGACACCGTCACCCTATCGCGAAACACGGCAGGAAGGTATAGATGAGGAAGCGGTTGAAAGAGAAAGGGTAGCAGGCTCATGTGTTTACGTAATGAGTATGCCTCTTGTTTGTTTTTCTATTTCCTGAAGATTTTCAGCAGTTGTAGGTCCCTACAATAATATTTGTGTATAGGTACGAAGATTTATATGACAGCAACACTTAGAAGAAGCAACTTCATGACTATTACTGAATACACTGTCGCTTTGTGGGTGTATATAGACTTGTTTTTGAAATCTACCAATTCCAACGATACTGAATACTGAATAGCCTAGACTCTTGTACTTAATGCCTTTGTGTCTGTGTAATTCAAGGAAAGGATTCTTTAACGTCGTTAATTTCGTATATTTTTTAACTTGTTCGAATCAATAAATTCAATTCATTTGTTTTTTTTGGTACTATTAGGAAATTCTCATGGATTTGATAGAAATCATACGTTTTTTACTCTTCTTCGTTTTATCATATTTATCCAGATTGCAAGATATGCTTGAAGGTCTAGCACCTCACTGATTAAGCAATTTAATAAGCTTGTATACTACAATCATGTAATATATTTGTTTTAAACATTGATCCCATTGCTGGACCTGATCGATGGATTTGAAGTAATGTTTGTGGGAAAACTTTTATTCTTCAAAATAACATGACTTTACCCCCATTCACATCTCTTCTCATTTATGGTACTTTCATACCACAACTTACCACAGTATGGCCCAGTGGAGATGAACAAAGAGCAGTCGAAGGTTTATGAGCAGAGAGCTAAAGGTGATCTATAAAAACATACAGCCGTTCATAAGTATAGACATTAAGAATCAAGTTCAAGGTCATGCTCCGCCCAATATTTCGCTGCACCTGATGCATTACAAGATTTATTAATTCTTGCTAATAAACATATCAATCAGCTTGCGTATTGTGAAAATAATAAAAACTCATGTTTTGTAACGATTAGCCCACGCACCTGCACTTATGAAATTTAAGCAGATGGCTATAAAATTCGATTTTTTTCATGGAATGGAATGGAAAATTTTTCATTGAAATCCATTAAGGTAGAGGTTGAAGATCATGAAAAAGATATATAAACAAGGTTTGTTAAAAGGGGAAAAGCAGAAAAGGTTTACATTTTCATTCATGTGTACTCAAGATGGTTGTTGTTCTGTTTATTAACTGATTCCAATAACTCTGGTACTGGAATAGATTGACTTGAAAATGTAGCAATTTACTTGGTGCTTGGTACATGAAGTGGAGTGCCATTTTTTGCATGGAACATTGTCTTCATAAAGTCTAACAGGTTTTGCAAAGAGAACTAGTTTTGTATTGCTAGAGGTAACTACTTGTTTAACAGGGGCTTCAACAAGTTGGCAACAAGAAATTAAACTTCAAGTTTTTCATAATTCCTTGTCATACATTTGCTTTAAAAAATTCCTCATGGATTTCCATTCCTTTTTAGTCCCGTCAGTAAACCCATTTATGACGTGTCTACGAATTAATCTGTCATCAGTTATATCATCGCAAAGTTCTTTGTGGTGGTAAATTAAAATCTATAGGTATTTACAATGACGACTATTGTTCAGCCCAAATAGTGGCACACAAATTTTTTGCTCCTTGAAAGCTGCTCCGTCCGTACTTTGGGTTGTACTGCATATTGCTTCAAAATAACTCTATATAGAAAGCTGCTCCGTCCGTACTTTGGGTTGTACTGCATATTGCTTCAAAATAACTCTATATAGAATATCTTGAACCTGGAAAATTTGTTGTGCCTGAAATGGGAAATTACGTTGATTGATTTGTTTTCAAGTGTAAAACTGGGTGTTTTAAAGAAGGTGTGAATGAAAATTATTTATCGGGATAGAAACAACAAGCTCATGAAATTAAATTTCAATCTATTTCAGTTTGGACACAAAATTAGTTCAACATTTTGTGAATTATGATTTTGACATGTGACCTATGCTCTAATTTGTTTTTACTTCATATCTCGGTGAATGGTATATTCATCCTTATATGCTTATATGAGCGAGCTTCCGGTTTTATGATATAGGGTCCAAAAAGGAGAAGTAAATTTCAATTCTTTTTATTGGCAATCATAAATTACAGGGTGAAGAATCCTTTGTACTTTCTGCTGTTGAAGTGTCGATTAGATTTATGTCCACTCGTACAACATTGACAGAATATATACAGAAAGCTATAGCTTGAAGAAGAATGACATATACAACATATATGCGATTCACACGAAAGGTACGAGTCATAGTCTATTTCCGAGAAAACATATGAATGAGACAATATTATTACACCTCCAGATTCTTTTCCAGGCTGAGTAAACGGCTTCCTACTTACTTAATTCTAATCATGCTAAGTTGCTGAACACAAACTAAAGGAATGTTTTAGGACACCTGGTTTAAGTGATCCAGATGTATTGCCTATTGTGCAAAATCGGCCGTGTTTTATGAACGAACGTAATTTTAGCAGCTAAAAGTTGTCATACTGCCTCAATGATGTCACTTAAAAATTCAATTCATTGCTCATATTATAATTCATAAGATAATACAAGGACATCGATGTAACGCGTTTTTCCTTTTCCAACCATTATCAAAACTGTTGTTTACAAGCTAATAACGCAATAGACAAGTTATATTTCGTGTCAAACAGAATGCAATATGAATAATTTTGAAAATGATTATATTACTCTGTTCCCAACACACAACACCTCACGGGTGTCCGTTATACCAGAGAAAGAATTTGTTGTTTTGAAGCGTCTAGAAATAGACACAGAAGCAAAAAAATATGGTGAATGATTTGCTGCCACAAGCTACAACTGCTGCAAGCATTGTATTAGAAATTCTACGTATTCCATGCGTTATTGCAACATTGAACCTATATGATGTACCTAAACCCTTTGCAATTGTAAAATGAATACTTTGCTCCATGCCGGAGGAGCTTTAGAAATTAACCCGAGAAGTATTCTAGTTATTTTCACAAGTGACTGGATTTCTGGGAATGTTGAGATTTTACTATGCTGATAGTGAGGAACACATCATACGATGAAGCAGCTTGGCATATGTTTTAAGACATTTAGCAATAAAATCTTACCTGGAAAAACCGATCTATTAAACTTTTCTCGTGGTAAAATATGTAGACTAACATAATTTTTAATAACGGCCCTCCCTCGGCATACCATATCTTTTATTTATCTTGGAAATTAGTTCATAATGTTGAGATGCCTTACATATTTATCACTAACTATGAACAGAATCATATATACATAACTGTACTACTTTCATTATGCAAGGCTAGATAACTATGATATGATAATTATATAAGACTGAATTTCTCAGACTTATCAGAAACTAATAAATGTGCTTATGTAACATTATGCATTAGAATTCCTCTTACCTAGTGCTATATTATGAAATTTGAATATGAATTTACCCCAACCTGTTTCTTTTTTGTTTTGTTTCTTAGGTATTCGTTTATGATGCTCATGGATATGAAGCAGTTAAAAGAAGGCTAAGCGAAACTGGCTGGATCCGTTCTAGCTACATGGCACAACTCCCCTACCTCCTCCCCCTTTGGGTGAAACACATGGGAAAAGTGATGATTTTAAATTCGAGCCCCCACACCACCCAAGCTGTTCGCGAGGCACTAACAATCCGCTTCCTATTTTCCGTGTATCCAAACATTTTCAAAATGCACGATAATGCCGAGTTAGTTCGTCGAATTGAGAAGTACCTCAACACAGAACCAGATGGACTTCTTGGTTTAGAACTGAAAACGTTGGATGTTGTGTTTCGTGACCCTGCCAAAAAGAAGTGGTATGATGAATCTCTTCAACAAACACTCCAGTTGTGGGAAATCAACCTTTAAGAAGAAGCGATCATAAAATATTGTATACCTTCTTGTCATTGTAATATACTAGATTTATCGCCTTTTTTGTTGTTATTATTTTCTCCTCAATTAACTCTATACTTAATGTATGTATGAGAAGTCGTTGTTAATTATACAAAGTATGTTTTGTAAGCAAACCAGGAGCAATTACACTGTGTGTGGTTTACAAACTACTATAAAACGCCAGCAAATGTATTATTATATATTATGTGTATATTATATTCCCCCTTCCAGCAAGCAACGCCAAACTCTCTTGTTTCCTACTAGTTTAAATATTGTATCGCATGTAACTTTGTTAAACTTATTGTGATAGTCGTCAAAGTGTCCGTTGGTTGACAATAAAATAATGGAAAATCATTTCAATGTTGAGGATGAATAATTAAATGTTGTTGGGTTGAAAAACACGATAATAATCAAATTTTAGTTATGCCTTTTACATGTATGAAATCTACCACCTACGCATATTCTCATTCTTTCATTTGGTAGATGTACAGATTTAGATAACGATGATTTGATTCCATTTTCATAAATTTCGAAACACTACGAGTATTCAAACAATCTACCAATAGATACTTATTCTTTCAATATATTTGAGTGGCACCAAAGCCATTCAAGTCGTATTAAAAATGAATGTTGTGTATTACTGAAAATATTGAGTTCTTAGACATATATTTTACGTGTATAAGAGCATCACCTTCAGAAATGTGTTTTTCAGAAAGTGCTTAAAATAGTAAAAAGGAACATGCACAACATATATAAATATGTAATATGTGTATATATGTATAGTGGTAAAGAGTTGTGTTCCTTGTGTTAATTTTTTTTGCAACATCCCAACAGGAAATCGATATTATAGTTGCTATATCTTGAAAGTGATTCAAAAGTCATTTTTGTCGTTAAGGTTGTTTGTCACAGATTAGCGTGACAACATCTGCCATCTAGATTTGAAATCGTACTAAGCATAGCGTAACGTTTTTACGTAAAAATAGGTGCAATGCAATAGTGAAAGAGTTGAGGGTTTATGAAAAAGCCCTTCTTCTCTAATGACATATATTTTACAGTGACTTACATATTCTTTACATATTGTGTACATATTCTGTAATATCCAGAGGATCTCATAATATGCATGTAATGACATACACACAGCAACTGCTCGAGAAGTGCATGTTGGCATAAAAATGAGTAGGCGCTTTCCTAAGTAGGGAGATTTTAAAACGAACATATATATATAAATATATCCAGGTAGTAGGACTATTTTACCAATGCAAACTGATATTTGTGCTACTTTATCAAAATGTCTTATGTACCGGCTAATAACAATGTTTAATACGATGTTCGTTTTTGCTAGCATATTACGCCATGGCACGTAACCTGCCGAATATGTGTTCGGAAGAGCATCGGGAGAAAAATCTTTCGCTTGCTTTTCTTTAGCTAGGGTATATCCTTCCTGTGCTGCATTGCATTGGATTCATTCTTAGCATGACGTCAGGATTTCGTCCTCCAAAAGCTCCAACAAGCATATATTCAATATTATATACTTTATACGGCAAACAAAACTCTTACAACTCTTTCCGAGCAAAACTGTAGTCTTATATGAAGAGAACATTCATTCCTGTTTACAGTTCTCTACTGAACTGACTCCTGAATCTTTTGCTCTGAAGTGCAACCGTGGATCCGTGCAACTATAGCTATCAGCGAACTCCTTTTCGTTCATATATGTTCCAACAACGGAATCTGTGGCAGTGAATTACAAGGCTTCTCCGTCACAATTCGTTCTTATTATAACGAACAAATCAAGCAAATCGGAAGTATACTGGAAAGTGTAGAAAAAAAGAAGGCCACGAAAAATAGGTGTGCATCACACTGCTTGCCCACTCCGTGCTGCTATCATCATATCATCGTGTACTTGGTTGGAGCGTAGAGGTAAATATCCGCACTGTTTTGATTAAGATAAAAAATATTATTCTAGCGTTTACTATTGAGGCAGCATTGTTCCACATGAGTGAAGCAATTATTCTCTACAATTACATACAAACATACATACAATTTGCATGAGAATATCCTGCACGATAATTAGCTGCTGAATTTAGAGCCGTTTGTACATGGTGCCCAACCAGTTGTAATTGTTGTAAAAGCGTTTCACATTCCTTCTCAAGGCGAATTCAATTATTTGCATTTTGACTGTATTCTTCTACGACACTATTTGTCAAACTTAATTTCAGTTTAAGCGTGTGTCACTGTAAATTATCACCTTCAAATTTTTCATACATTTTTAACAGTGCTTCAACTTCATTTATTAGTTTACGGAGAGCATTATCACAATCATAGAGTTCCAACTCATTTCCTACTGATGTTAAGACATCTGAACAGTCAGAGTTCCTTCAAAGAAACATTTTTTCATGTGCATTCAAAATCCGTTTGAACAATGGCAACTAAAAGCTTCCAAGAAGATATCCAGTGTACACTAAATCCTGATAGTAAGTCACGTAGATCTCAGTTAGAGTTACAGTGGACTATAGCTATTTCGCAGGTCGTTAGTTTTGACCAATGCTCGGCACAGGATATCCGATATCACTTCAACTCTAATCATTATATCAAAGCCCAGTTTCCATACGCAGTTAGTTGTAATACCATTGGATTTACATAGCGGTAACTTACTCAGTACATTGCAAAGACAAAAAATTACTTTTGACTCTTGCAAAAAAAAAAAGAACTTCCTTCGCAATTTTTACATAATAAGTCACCATTGAGTTGACTGGGTGTGTGATATTGTGTGAGATATACGTGTTTGTGGATCCTTTCGCTCGTTAGGCATCCTACGTGTCTGTGTAGGTAACGGTTGCCAGGATTACGTTTAAGAAATATCTTTGCTTCGGCTCTTCTCGTTGGATTCGTCATCTTCTCAAAATCATTGGTAACTACTGATTTACCCCTTTACAAAATTATATTTATTTGGATTATCCAGCCATATTATTTTTTTAAAGCACTATTAATGTCGGCTCGGCGAGTCATAATAGACCATGTACAAACATCTTTATATATGTATAGGTTGGGGGAAAGACGCATGCATATAAGTTACGTTGTTTACATTAAATGAAATCACACTTGAGATTCGTCATAATAACAAATGTGCATCAATTACCACCCCATCTTGAAAATGCTAAATGCTGCCGACATCCGTTGAAAAGTATCATGTTTTTGCTCATGCCGCATGTTAAATCTTGCATGAGAATCTTATGTAACGCACAGGATCTTGGAAATTCAAATTAATATCGTGACATTTTTACAACTAAATTCTTGGAACAGTTCCGTCCAACTTGGTCATTTTTTAGATTTAGCGTATGTCCTGATGCCGACTTTCTTAGAAAAAACTGGTGCCAACCAATAGACAAACAGTAATTATAAGGTATAGGAGTAGGGTTGAAAATGGCATGGATAGTTACATATCAGTATAGCTAATATTTTGTGCACATACATGCTTAGGGGAACGCTACGGCTTGGTTCATTAGAGCAAGCGTATAAAATTCAGGATACAAAACTTAGGTACATGCTGACTGCGTAGTAAATTTTAATATTGCAAAAGACTTGACTCTATGAGTTGCGCAAGTAGGTATATATATATATTTTTTTTTATCACACTATGGCTTTTCTTTAAATTTAAGGGACGGTATTAGTTACATGTTATATAAATGTAAATATATGACATGACATGATGTCACCAACTTTACTATTTCTACTGTCCTTTCCAAGAGTATGGACGGAAACATAATCTTGTTGTTGTTAGCTTGAATTCTTTGTTTGGTTGAAGCTGTGAGAACACTTGTTCATTGAGTCATCCATTCAGTTCTATTTAAACAATAAATCTGTTTTTTTTCTGACTAGACACAGGTGTTATTCCAGCTACTATTCCTATTTTTAGCTATTTTATGATTCATGCCTGTTCATATTATGTATTTGGATGCAGACGCCTATTAAAAAACAAACGACAGCCTGCCCATCAAATGAAATTTCAAGGGAAAGGTGACATAATTTTCAATATAGTTTAGTTGAACGATTTCAGGACTTTCAATATCATGTCACCAGTTCATAGCATTTACAGGTGCAGCATTAAGATATGACAAATAACGACTCGTATTTCTGCAGAAGCAGTAAAAACAGTAGGCATTTAACAGAATCAATGAGTACACGATAAAAATCCCTCACTTTCCTTGTCAACACTCCATACAACATGTACTGTTCACATTTGTCATATTTCAATGCGTCACACTTTACGTTTTTATTCTCCATTTTCTTCGTATCTATGTAACCCAATACTCGTTTTCTTTTTTGTTTACATAACTTTCGTTAATGGTAGTGATGATGCTTCTTTCTTCTTTTGAGAGATTTAACATGCGAATCATCTCCAGGTTTATTAAAAGTGCCAAAGATTACTTCAATGTTTTAACCCTTGTCTCAAAGTTTACTTTCAAAATATTCAGTTTCAACCTTTAGCCACAGTGGCAAACGCAAACTGTGTGAGGCATGTACGAATATTTGACATTCACAATTAGTACATTCATGTTTACTTTTAAAAAAACTTTTTTCATTGCAAGTCTTTCTTCTTTACGATTATGAGTTTGACTTTATGACAGTTTGTAAGGCAGTGAATGAGCATTACTCTAAACCATCAGAGTAGGTATAGTATATACTTATATAGGTATCTATATAAGCTCTTGTTTTTATTGTACATCAAATTGCTGGCACACTTTGAAGATTAGTAATAAGCTTTTGGTAAGTATGTAGATTTGCGGCTACACTTTATAAGAAGGGTCTTCTATAGTGGAGCCGCAAATTTACATTTTTATCTAAGCTTTTATTTGACTACGTGCTAAATGAGATTTTGTCACATCATTTTAAGCATAATTTTTATTTTTAAACTTACAAGAAGTTTCATCAGCATCGGCAATGCAGCATGACTGTTTTTCTTCTCTAATGAATTCATGTTCCACAATATGTAAATTAGTGAAGTATTTAGCAGGGCTGTAAATTATTCACCAATTGTAAATTGAAGAAATACATACTTGTTGCCTGAAAAAAATAAGCTCCATCCATTTCCCATGGCAGAATTCGCAAAAATAATGGGATAAAAAACCTATTAACTGATTCTGGTATTACACGCAGTTTTTGGCACAGACTTAGTGATTATGATGTCTTTCCAGGTAACCTTGTCGAATGTTTATGTAAACCGCATTAACATGGAGGAATTCTGAGAAATGGGTGTACTGAAGTTAATGTGACATACACTTTCTTATATTATGGGTAGCTTTTAATCGTATCAGCTAAGCTGAAACGCAGTTAATAATGTGGGTAAAAATGAATAATAATAATGGGCTTGACACAGATTATTAATATAATAATTTTTTGAAGAGAAGTTTATACTTATACGCGTTGATAGGAATATTCCACAACAACAAAAAACATTGTAAGTGAAACTTGGAAATGTGACAACTATAGCTATATAACCTACTGTCATGCTGAAAGCAAGGAATGATTTTTAATTACATATGATTTGATAACATATACATATGCCCGTCATACATCGTCTAAAAGTATTTGATGCAAGAAATCGTAAAATACATTTAAAATTCAATTAACTAATCTGGTCTCTTTGAATGGTTATTGTTTCGCAGTCTCATCCACTGGAATTCAATCATTTCTTCTTCCAATCCAGCTGCGTGACGTCATTCGTTACTAAATTAACTGAAATTAACCACCAGCACATCATCATCACAAACTTATCACATTTCCAAAAGGTGATTTGACCTGAGACAAATCATATTTGGAGGACGAGGGAAGTAAAGTACTGTAGAAATCTAACCTAGGCCAAAAGTAAGGTGACAAAATATTATTAAAAAGGAAAGAGGCTGCCGCTTCTGCTGCTAGAGCATTTATAAGCCTTATCTCTTTTTTCTATTCACTCTACATTCGCTTCAATCGTACAACGACGGAATGTGATACATGTTCTTATCATTTTAATCTTTTTCGTGCATATAATTTTTGTCACATTATGTGACTGGATACATTCTACACCTCATCAGCCATAATTTATGTATATGTAAATGTATGTTAACGTGAATCTTTTCTGAGACGCTGTCTGCTGAGAACTTGAATGCAGTGAGAGTACACACACACGTACATATTCTTGTAAAAGATATAGATATACTGATATACATAAACATATTAGATTTCATACTGCTTTGGGGGTGCCGGTTTGTTGTAGTATCTCTCTGCTAACCTAAGTACATGTACTCTAACTCTTATTCCCTCTTGCCATTTGCCATTCAAGTGTCAACATAATTACGGCAACACAATAACAACAACAAGAAGAAAACAGCTTGAACTACAAGTAAGCATCCCACGTTGCTGTATCCTAAAAATCCCAAATAGCGATACATCCTTACCACATCCTGCCCGGTGCTCCAACTCTTAAGCAAAGTGCCAGCCAAAAGGAATAGTGTGAAGTGGAAGTGGAACAGGTTGAATGTGGGTACGATGGTGCTTGTTTTTTGGTGTTTGCTAGTATTGTATTAGTGGTCTCAGTGATTTCTGCTCCTTCTGTGACTTCATTCATTCATTATCTCAGTTATTTGGCGGCAGTCAAAATTCTTCAACACAACAATCCATTCTCCTCATTTCATTTGAAATGAACTTCAACTTGTACACTGATATGTATATATACCATAGTACTACTACTACTCTTACTACTACGTCTACTACAAGCTGATAAACATTGCTTGATTGACGAGAGAACCACTTGTACTTATGCCCATATGCCTGCTTTAAGAATGCCTCTACCGCATCGTAATGTGCTTCATATGTTCCACTTTTACGCAAACAATTGCAAGACAAAGCCAAACTAGCAATCAAAAAACTATCATTCTTCATAAATAATATAACTACGGTAACGAGACTTCTTGTACAAAAAAAAAGAGTAAGGCTTTAACCTATAGTTGTGCATTCCACGGGGTTAACATCTCTCTCTCCTCTCTCTCTTTCCCTTCAGAGTCTGAGTGCAACTTAGCAATCGGTGAGGTTCACTGGCTATAATATGTCATTACCATCTCATTAGCAGTTTTAATATCCCTTGTTGCATCATCATTTAGGCATCAAACTAAACGAGCCCCCGAGACAAACACAAACACACACACACAAATAATACGTCAACAACTAGAGAGATAGTTTGTGTGTGCTTGGCTTGTGACTGACTCAGTTGCATGATGATGACATATAATGCGGAGATGCAACTTTGACTTTGTATTGTGCAAACGTGTCCTTACTCCTTCTCCTCTTTGAATACGTACGTTCAACGTTAGAACTATTTAAGCGTGAAACGAAAAAACAAAAAAAAAACTTCAGGTGGACTAACTAAACACTGTTTTTTTGTCAGAAGTAGTAGCGCAACGCTTCATTTTTTAGTGACGAAAGCATTGAACCATCAAAACCAATGGTCAGGTGTCACATCCAAAATATGTAAGTTCCACATTGTTTGCATATCTCTTCTTTTCACAGTACTACGTACATTGTTGTATATTGTATCTCTGTTCATTGCCCTCTTTCTTGTCACGTAGTGTATTATTGCAATTCAATATATATATCAGTATACTTTTATATGTATATGGTTTGACTTGTTACTCAAGAAAAAAAAGTTTGCGTTCTTAGTTTCGGTTGGCGTTTTTTTGTAACCACAGTATTAATAATGATTTCTTTGGGTTATCTCTCAATGTCAGTTGTGTCAACGGTGCTGACTGACCACATCACATGTTGATTGATATTCTTATCATAGATATAATATAATCTACAACTTTAAATGTTGAGATTGAGACTACGTCTTTTGTGGCAATGTAATAATATATAAAAAAAAAACATTACGTTTACGTTCCGATTCATTCATATTTACTTTAATTTGTACCTTGATTTGATTGAATTGACCTATTTAAAATTTCTAATAGTTTAGCATTGCTCTCATGTCATGTCATGTTACAGACAGTTGGCCAAATTGAGCGTCCAGGCATTTGTTAAATTGTCCATCAGTTTTGGATCCACACATTCCATTGTACATTTTCATCGACAAGAGTTGACACTGATAGTAAAGACGTAGAAGTATGTTGAGAAACGACCAGTGCTCGTGTTTGTCCTCTGAAGTGGTTTTGGCTCAGTCATTAGCGACTTCATCTAATCAGTGCTCAGTAGTAGCCCGTGCGATTGATGCATTGGCTCGTCCCCATATAACCACCACCATCAAGCACCCATGGTAACAATGGAGTAATATTATTATTGCGTACAAATCAATACATACAAATTGAATAGTGCAATTTTTAAAAAGATTGGTTGCTGACTTTTGTGACTTGCTCATGTTCTTTTTTTCAAATCAATGGAACCCCTGCTAACCAGAACTCAAAAAGTTTAGTGTTCTGCTTTTGCATGCCACCTTACTTTTTTGCTCACTTGCAGTCTCGCTCTCCTCTTGTCTCTCAACAACTCTCAGTGAGAGTGTTTCTTCTGTAACACTATATAAGATGTTGTTATCACTGCATCAACTTTGGGGGGAAGTCAGAAGTATCCGGTTAAGTCTTATTTCTATTTGATTTACAGTTTCCATTTTGAGTCAAGGACGGAGACTGGTTTTCAGTCGGCCGGCTAACAGTTTGCCCTTGTTGGGTTAGTAACCCTCAAGCTATTCCCTTATCTTCCTCAGCCAACTTTTAACCGCTGCACATTCGTGTGAGTGCAGCAACCCTTTCCAAATTCTCATCAACTCAGCATCCAGCAACACATTCACTTATTTGCCACTACCCTGTTTACTACGGCGTCCAAGCTTATTGGTCGCCTGGGAAGTAGAGCAGTTCGTTTCTTAGCTCCGTCATCTTGGAACTTGATGAGCAGTATGCCAAATACTGAGCAAGACACGAAAATGGCTAGTACTCCCGGCGCAAGTACTTCGATGTCCACGGTATGGCAAGTTGCTCAAATGAAGTGCCCATTTTTTAAATGAGGATTTGATTTATGACGCTATAAAAGTGCGGTTTTGTATACTTAACCATTTAGTCGCCACCGGATGCTGATGCGCCGCAGACGACAGAGAACGCACCTGCTTTGGATAGCAGTAGCAGTAGCACAAGTAGTCATACCAGTAGCTCCAATGACGAGCTAAATCAGTTCGTTTCTGAGGAAGATGATTCCGTTGGCTCCCCAGCACCAGCTATGGAAGTTTTACTTCCTGATCTCATTATGGAAAGAGCCCGGAAAATGAATTGCTTCTTTTTGGACAGTAAGACCTTGGCTTTTGCCAGATTATTCAATTAAGAAAGCTTATTACACGTGTGTACAAAAATATGTTACAGGGGGTCGATTGGATTCGTGCAAGCCATTAATAATTGAGGGCTTCCAGGTTGGCTTGATTACACCGGAAGTGATGCGACAACTTCAGGACTTCCCGGATGTTTTCGTTTGCAATGACACTTCTGTTCAGTTGCATCCCTCATTGGATGATTACAAGACTCGGTCTGATGCTGTTGAACAGGTGCTCAATCAGCTTCGCAAAAATGATAGATTTATTACACTTCGTGGATGGCGTGATGAGGTATTGTAATTGCTCCAATTTGCACCGTATATTATTATTATTTTTAAATACAAACTTATTAAGGAGAAAATTTAAATATAGTGCTATGAGGTTCGTGTGGACATTTCTGAACCCTCTTTAATGCGCATGGAACGGGCGGCTACTTGTAAGTTTTCAATACTGCTTATAACTTTAGTTTGTACGTTTTTAGTTATGCACTAACCAAATTTTATCAGGCCTGTTTGGAATTCGACAATTCGGTGTTGACATCAATGGCTACGTTCATCATCCTGAACTTGGATTCAGCTTGTGGATGCAGCGGCGTTCTCAAAGTAAGCCACGTTGGGGAGGCAAGCTGGATAATGTCGTAAGTTTTCAATAACTGGCATTGGCATTTTACTTTCCATTGAATAACAGTATGCAATTTTATGCTAATTAATATTGTGAAACTAAATAATTCTTGCTGAAAGGTTGGTGGAGGTCTTTCAGTGGGCTTTACTGTTGAAGAGACTGCACACAAAGAAGCAATGGAAGAGGCTGGCATTCCAGAATATATTTTGAAAAACTTACAGCCCGTTGGAAATGTTATGTGAGTTTTTATAATGTTTGAACTTTTTAACTTTATCAGAGTAGTAGTAGAGGAGTACTTTATTAATGACATTGCATTTTAAGATATAAAAGTAACACTTCACCTCACGTTAGCATCGTATTCGCATTTAGACATCATTTATTTCGTAATATGTATGATTTCTATCCATATGATTTGCAGGATATTTTTCGAGTCTGAGCGGGGCCTATCCCCAAATACAGAGTTTGTCTACGACTTGGAGTTTCCACCAGACTTCGTACCAGAAAACCAGGATGGTGAGGTTGAGTCATTTCACCTGGTTCCAATTAAGGTAAGTAGGATCTTTCGTATTACAAACATATTATTTTCTCTCGTTACACATAATAATCTTTGCCACAGGATGTGTTGCCGATTGTCCTCTCGGATGAGTTTAAGACTACAAGTCTACCTGTTGTGTTGGACTTTCTTGTTCGTCATGGAGTCATTGATACTGAGAGTGGTATGTTGATCCTTAAAGTCCTTTTGTTTTAAATCTGATACTTATAAATGTTTAATTGGTGTAATGGCTCACTTAGTACTCCGCTGTTTGCAAGTAGTTTTTTGTTTATAAGCTGATAAAAAGTTAACAATTTGTTTTTTTATATTTTTTAAACAATAGATCCAGAACTACGCTATCTATCCGAGTTATTGCACATTCCATTGGGTTACTTTTACCGGAGAGCTGACTTGGGATCGGGACCAGGTGTTCCACCACCCCCATTGTTGCCACCACCATTGGTTCCTTGCATGCCACCGGCTGCCGATGCCGACCCAAATGATAAGTAATTTCTAAAACCGAGAGATAAATTGTATGCCATTACGTTATCGTGTGTATGTGTGATGGTTAGCGTACTGATTATACTACCTACTTACAACAACAGCATGCATCATCGTCAATCTGCGCCGACCTATTTTTGTATTAACGCTAGATGATTCCATACATAAGTATGCTACTCCGTGTTTTTTTTTCGAACACGTTAATTTTGTTTTATTATATGTGATTCCAAAGGTATAGAACTTATACATACTTCTATGTAAGTCAACGCTAAGCACAACTGTGCCGTGTATTTATCGCAGATTCAAATGTGTGCACAAAAAAGTATTGAACATGATCTAAACAAAATATTCTATTGTAATTTGCACAATTAAATAGACTTTAAGTGAGGATGGGGATGAATGATTTACATCATTATAAACCAAAATGTTGTGCTTATAAGTTTGTAGATTTTTTTGCAGTTGTCTTTAAACTACCGCCGAAATTGTTAACTGACTAAATTGTTACTGTATGTACCAAAGTATGTACTTTATTGGATGTTCTAATTCACGTACCGTTCTTAATCGTAAAAAATGCTATGAAATTTAAACTAAATGTTACTATCGCTGAGTGAAGGTAATTGATGATGACGTAATTAATAAACCAATTTGATGAAATGTGAAAAATAACCAATTGAGAATTAAAGTTGTTCTGGGTTTGAAACGAAGCGTGTCGGCTTTTTCATTATGGAATAACATACAAAAAAAATAATTCATTTTATGAATTTTCATCCATTACACATAACTATTCAGCACGATTTCAAATAAATATGACAATTAATTTGTATCATTGACAAAATTTGTATAATGGAAACACCAACAATTTTAATGAAACATTTTTTAAATTTTTTACATAATATAATCATTATACACAATATTGTGATGAGATATGGTGATGTATAAAACGGTATTATTGTATTCTTAAGCATACATAATATAATATTACAAAGTTGGATGAAAGGCACAAGTCAGGCTGGTTTGTTTGTTGAATGCAGGTAGTTTGATCATATAATAATACTTTATACAAAAAGCAAGTTGTCTAAAATTGTTCGTGATGATGAGATACATTGGAAGGATATGTCAAGTACATTTTATTTTTGTCAAGTATCACTTGAGTGAGCTCATAAAAAGTTAGGAAAAGCGTCATTTCTCGTCTTTTTTCTTTCCATCCTCTGGGTCATCTTGATCCTCCTCTTCCTCATCAGAGTCTTCTTTGATCCGGCTAACATCACTTAATAAATGAACTTCGGACTTGTCATGCTCACCTTTATCTTTATCTTTGAAACCAAAAGTTTTTGCCAACTTCTTTGCCAAGCTGGCTCCATCCCCACTGGCTTTTCTATTATTTACATGCATATCGTCCATAGATTCATCAGCATCTTTACCATCATCATCGTCTGACACCTCGTCGGATTTAGAATCAGAATGAATGCCAGTTTCAGGGCTGACTGTAGCGGACGTGTCAGTTGAAGTGCCTTGTGATTCAGGGGACAACCCAATGTTACCCGGAGGTACAGTTAACTGTGCTGACCTCACTGGAGCGGAAACTGATAACTGTGTGGGTCGTTCATTACGTTTCTGGCCTTGGAAAAATTGTTCTCTTGCTGCAGCCGTGTCTAGAGGCGATTTATGAGTGCCTTCCCCTTGAGATGGGATGTCAACAGGTGCTGTAGAGCTCGGATTTGTTCCAAAAATGTCATGCACGGTAGGTGGCTTCCTCTCCCCTCGCATAGAAATGATCGTTGTCATGTTCTCATCCAATTCCGGAATAACGTCTTCTGCTACGTTCCTCTGGACATTGATGGCGCTACCTGCCCAAGCCATGGGCCCTGGAAAGATGAAAAAGAGTAGTTTAAGAGTTAGTCCTTGATTTTATATTCCAAATAACGCACCGCACACATAAAACCTTAAGTAATTGGTCCTATGTAGTTTGCATATGAGAATACAAGCGAAATGTCTAAACGGCAATCAAAACTTATCCTCTAGCAACTGGAACACTAATACTACGCCAGAACCAAGTTTGAAATTAATTAATTTTGTTCTATGGACCGTACTAGATAAAAGTTTAATGTTTGTTAACGGATCCGTTCATTTCAATTGGTTTTTTGAGTTGTAGTTCCTAGAAGTAAGATGTTAAACAACATGGTAAACATGATTTTAGATAATGAAAGAATAGGTATGGATTTAGTGGCATCGAGTTTATGAAGAGAATGAATCATCCTCCAAAAGTTACATTCGTTTCGCATGAAGAACACCTGAATAGCCATATCTTATGAACATTTCAATCAGGACTTTTTATTCAAACATAACGTTTTTATGCGTCTTATTTATATGTAGAATCGATAACGTATGACGCAAACTAAATTTCAGCTGCTGCATCTATGAGTTATTTTCTTTTTACTTGAAGCAAATGCAAAGAGTAAGTTATGGAACATTGAACAAAGGTGGAAGGTAAGAGATAAACGAAAAGTGATTCTATAAACTTGAACGACAAGCAGGCTCCAGTTTACAATTCTTTAGTATACGATTCTTCTTGTTAGTGGAAGAGGAATGGATTGATAAAATTGCTCACGTATTCAACTACCTACGTTAAATCGATAAGTACAATAGCATAAATGAAGACGCATTACACGCTTGAGAAACATCAAGCAAAATTCCTACAAAACGACGTCTCTACATAACAACCTATTCCAACCTGTGTGTTTATGTAGAAAAACTAATTACAATAAATCCGGGAAACGGGATGTTTCATTCATGTAAACTGTATCTCAACACAACAGCCTCACGTTTGCTAGATTCTGAACTTCAATGACACGCATGTTGCTGTTAGATTTGAAGGTTGTGAGATTACATGGAATGGATACAATGGACTTGCGAACCCATTTCAAACAAAGTTAAAATAACCATCATGCAATAAAAATGAATCTCATTTTATCCTTGTAAACACCAATAAAATGTTTCTAAAGGTTAACAAAGTACTGCAATGGAAACATTACACAGAAGTAGCACTACAAGTAATAGTCAATTGTATCACTCCTCTTAAGTATTATGGAAACGACATATATCAAACAGAGGATGAGCAATAAGGCAAAAAAATCACGTTGTACTTTATCGTGGACTACGAGAAAATTATTCAATCAATCCCATAAATTATTTTGAATAGCATTTTCATACAAGAGAGTTGAATCGGACTGCAATTCTAAACTGCAGCCACATTCATTGACTCCCTTTTGCCGTAAGTGATATATCTATTTAGGATTTCCGTATTGTAGCAGTTTGTCATTATAACATAATAGTAAGTATTATATCTCACAGTTTAAAGCGTTAACGGTATAAATATCTGTTTCTATTTACACAATAATATGGTACGGCACACAGTAGGTAGTTAAGTTGATGTCCCTAAAGGCTTTGGTTAGTAGAAGATTAGGAGTATCACAAAAATACCCATCTAAACTGGCACACAGAAGTAGCATTTTGAGACAGGACTCTGGCAGGACAGGACATTTTCTAAACCGTGTGTCTTCTCACGTGAAAGCATTTCATAAAGATTCATTTGAGAAAATTCTTAGCCATCTGTACAAACACAACTGGATATTTGATCCATATATTGCAGCTTTTCGCAATTCTAGTCAGCAAGCATCAACATTTTTAGCACCTGCTATACAGCCTCTCTACTAGAACCGGGTTAAGTCTGAAAACTTCTTGTTGTTACACATTTTAATGATTCCCCTCACATAGACGGAAGGCTTTATGTATGTAATAGGAATATACTCTTTTACTCAATATAATAAATAAGTTTAACCAAAAAACTCTGCTGATATGTCCAGCCATTTAATTCTCGTTCGCTTATCTCCTCCAAAAAAGTAATACAAGGAGTATTTTGTTGGTATCCGAAAAATGAAACTCTTTTTTTGTCAATATATACGACACTTACACTGTTATACTCCAGTTACTTCTATCTTTCAACAACTGATAGGATACGGTAGTAGTAGTAGTAGTAGTAGTAGTAGTAGTAGTAGGAATAAAAAAACAAAGATAAAAGGGAGACACAATAATAGAAATTGAGAGTGAATGGAGCCGACGTACCCAACATTTACAAACATGACAACAAAGAATCAATGGACGTTTTATACGTACTTTTATTCCATGAAATGCATCACATCCTTTATTTCCTAATGTGATGAGATGACTGCCTTAGAATTTTTTTCTTTTGGAACTTCAATCCTTTCCAAAAAGGGACACAAGTTTTTTTTCCTAGCTGGAATCCATTTCAGACACAATACGTTCTAACTTTGGTTATGTATAGGAACCTAATACAACTAGAACTGGGTTCGCCTTTTGCTTTTGTGTCACTTTATAAATTAGTGGTGAAACAAGAAGGACTACTATAATGTACTCGCTTGGTGCTATGTGATGCAGGATACAACATAGTAGTGTTACTTGCAGAGCCTGGGTGTGTTATGATTGGGGCTATTAGGTAAACAAGAGAACTACTTGCAATGAAGAAACTGGAAAAAAGTATTCAATTCACAACTAATTTCTTTCTTTCTCTTCATCCAGAGTGACACACTAATAAAGTATCGCTCTCAAGATATCCCTAAACAAATCTATTTTCTCTAATTTTATCGGTTGCAATACAAGCCACACAATGCTACATAATTGTAACCTACATTTCAGATACTGCAAATGTATATCAATGTAGAAAAAATGTGCGTTTAACCACGAAGGACGAATGGAAAGAATGACAAAAAGGATTTCCATAAAATTACTATACAAAGGGCTTGGTAAATAGATTTCTTGTAATGATTACATACAAAATTGTCATGGGAATTGGTTATAACAAACAAGATGGAAGCAATGCCACAACTGACAGATTTGTTGACAAAACTATCAAATTACCTTCTGCGAATTCTTAGAAAGGAAAATGAGACCCAAATTACGATTTCCTTACTTGAAATCGATTGCTGCCGAGTTATTTCCAGTATCTGTTACTGATACAAGTTATTCTATGTATTTTATGCATGTACATATATGTACAATATATTTACTCATATTGAATTGGGGATCTGTGACGTTCTTCAAATGAAAAAATGCTGCTTATGCTTCCAGTCATGTTTGGTAGGGTATTGAATGGTTGGCTTGCCAATGCCAATACACAAATTGTCAAACAAAAATTTCAATAAAGAAGCATGCATTGCGTAGAACATCTGTCAACAAAGGTATTGTTTCTGGATTCCTTCCGTTCCCAAAATTCTTGAAATCATTCTCAGAAAAGCACTCATACTATGAACCACGACGACGAAAGCCCAACTCCCTGTAAGTATGTGCATGGCTGCAAAAGAATTTAGAGAATATAAGAAAGGGGAAACGAAATCTTGGCAACTGTCTGTGGATATCTTTTATGTGATGTACCCAGTTTGATGATATATAAAAGGGGCGAACCCGAGTGATAATTCTAACATCCCCGAAATAAAGTACCAAATAAAGGTTTATTCCAGATGTGCGTCATTTCAGTAGTTATATTCTCACTATATTGGAGCAGTTAAATAACGTCATTTATAAATTATACTTTCACTGTTTTGGACTGGAAGACGATAAATAATATCAAGGTTTTATTTTGGTTCAAATGTTAGAAAGACAGAAACACCTTGGAACTGCATTGACGTCTTGGTTGTCTATCAAAAGCGAAGTGTTGATATAGAAATGATGTAAGAATGACTACTGCGAACAAATACGAGCATGATTTCCTGATTTTAGTGTAAACACGAACAACATTTTCCTTTTAGTTAAAAGCTTTAATTAAAGTGTACGCAAATTCCTCCCATACTTCGTAAATTCATGTTACTGTTGATGACTGATGTCATGAAATTTATACTCTGTTTTTAACTTTGCAGCTATTAGTAGCTAATCCTAATAATTAGAGAGCCTGCATTACATTTTCACTGATAAGGCATCCAAATTCATGAACACTCTTGGCATTTCTGAAGTTCCAAAAGTTGTGAATTGCAACAGTAAGGTCATATAGTCTACCATGAAAATGCCCAGTTCTTTTTGCTTAAGTAGCCCCGAAATATCCGGGTCTGGTAAATTTGCATAGAAATTGTAGTTTTAATTTTCAATGTTTGCTCCTAAACAGAGTTTTTTATGCACGTATGTTTTGTTATTAGCCAAAACTTTAACGATAGCAAGCTAAAAGTTAATTCTAAATACTTCATTAAACTTTATATCACCATTCTCAAAATGAGGTGAGTGGATGCTCATTTGTTTCCACCACTAACCAATTGATCGTTGAAGCACGGTTAGTTTGAAATTAAATGGCTATCAAACGCAAACTAACCATATTACCCAAATAGTGTTATTAGATAAGAGTGAATGAAATGAAAGCCCACTTTAGAGATGTTTACCGTCAACTGGAGAATTCAGCTCACTAGTCTTCTCACCCCGGTCCCGTGAAAACATTCTTCGGAAAACGGATGTGACAGAACCAGCGTGACTCAGTCTCCCGCTGATACTCTCCGCAAGTGTGCTTTGACTTGCTGTTGAACGGACGCTGGCTGTTCTCTCCCTTCGTCCCACAATGCTGCCACGCTTGGATGCAGCTACTGATACACGTCGACCGGGCTCCTACACACAAAAATATAAGGTTAAAGTTATATCAACATGATCCTCATCAATGTTCGTGTTTCCTCAAAGCACACTGGAAATAGAACATGTTATAGAGCACACAGGCAAAAGTTTTTTCTTTGCACAGTTACATACTCTCATTAGTATGCATGCGTTACACCCTCTAGCAAAAACAAACACTACTTCAGTAAATGGGAAATGTATGATAATAGTCTTGAAATTTTAAAAACATTAACTGAAACAAGAAATCAATAGTTTGCACCTAACACACACACGCACACAAAAAGCTTTAAATTTAAAAAAAAATTGATATGAAAGTTTAATAGAATAAAACATAAATTTAATTCACCAAATAAACTAAACTTATAATCTAGATAACCATAAAAACCTTTCACACATTCATCAAAACGTTTATAAACTCAACCATGCGACAATGCAAGAATGGACATTTCATTGTAAATGAAAAACTGTCATGCCAAGTTCATAAAAACTATGTGTAAAAAAAGATGCATGCGGTTTGCAGTTATATGAACATGAAAATAAGATTGATTGACTGTTGTTATTTAAACACAAAACTCGTTTTCATGCAGCTGCAATAAAATTGCACTTCATGATGCAAAAATGGTGAAAAGAATTTTGTAGCGACAAAGACACATTACTGAAGAATGATGTCGTCGGCGAGAAGAGGGTGATGCTGTGCATGGTCTTTCATCATCATCACAGTCCCCAGTCTCAACTTCACCATTACTTTCATGATGTGCTCCATACATTAAATTGCCAACCACAGCATGATCGTCCATTCTAACAGGAAAACTTTGGACAGCTCTTGCAAGATGAGTGTGCCCCTTACAGAGTACATTATGATGACGAAATGGTTGACTATCCTCTCCATCATCAACTGACATCATCATGAGTTCTTCATCTGGAGTTACTGCAATCTTGGGTTTGGTTGAAGAACGCATAAAAATCTAAATTGGACGGATGGAAATATTAGAAACATAAACTCTTGCCAGTGGACGGCATACCAATGCAATGCTACGTTCAGTTACCAGCTCAAAATCAATTTTGACTTTTGATTTCATTCGACCAGCTTCCACTACACAAAAGCGTCTTGAATATGATATTAACTATGAATTTATTGAAGAGCCTGAAAAGCACGGATAATTTAAAATGCCAAACGATACTGACAATACCATATGTCAGTAGATTTAATGGATGTGTGATAACAAGTATTGATAGGAAATTCTACCAATAATGAAGGTTACTTTTGCCTAAGGTTACTTTTTTGCTAGAAAAAGGGCCATGGATTTCGTATTCGCGAATAATAATAATATACTTCGACTCGTTGACTTCCAATGGACGATTTAGATCTGTTGGATTTAGAATTGAAACGAGGAAGTTGGGAATATGCTGCCCTTACCCCAGATTCCGACATGTGAAAGATGGATTTGACAGAAGGAGGAGATATAATCTCCCCATCGTCTTTGGAAACGTGGATGTTAGCAGTGGAAGGAAGTGGTGGTTCATCTCGGTACATCTCAGATGCCACAGTATGGGGAAGTTCGGTGGGAAACACTTCATCCCAGTATTGATCTCTCAACAACTCCGGATGGTTGTTATGCATCTCATCAACGATTAAGTAGGAAACCTATTATTATTACAAAGAGGTCGTCAATGTACCAAATGATTGATACAGATGAAATGCCTTTCACAATTGTGTGCATGTATACATGCGTTTAAAATTCATTAAATTTCATTCAGGAGAACAGGAGCATTGTCATAAAATCTTACTTGAAGGTTTCGGTCCACCATCCAGTTCAGCTCAAAGTCGTCATCATCATCTCCAAACGGATTTACAAGTGACTCTGCAACTTTCAACCAGCCCATGTAGAAAAAGAACTGCAAAAGTTAAAGTAAGACGTAGTTTTCATGACGTGCGTCAAACTTGTTTAGGAAACATACATAGTAGGTAGAACG
This sequence comes from Orchesella flavescens, assembly GCA_964034955.1. Classification (NCBI taxonomy): domain Eukaryota; kingdom Metazoa; phylum Arthropoda; class Collembola; order Entomobryomorpha; family Orchesellidae; genus Orchesella; species Orchesella flavescens. The sequence goes on from OZ035953.1 coordinate 31,367,025, forward strand.
CAATTATCCTAATTGTGTAGTTAGTGCCAACTAAGAAAACTCGCTTCATAACCAATATGTGTTATGCAAAAGATAGAAATTAATTGGCTCTCCCAGTTTCCAGCGAAAAATAACCAAAACCAACCAAACTTATCAAATACTCGAGTAAAAAATCAAAATATCAATTTTTCTAGTACATTGCATAAAAATATGCTTACAAGTGAATACACAAATCTTTTTGTATTTTCTATGTCACCCTAAAATGAAGTAGTAGCAGTAGTAGTAAACACAGATGCCAGATCATAGTGCAGTGTGTTAGGGTTAGAATACCAAGTCTATAATTATAGCAACTCAACCTAAGACGATAGCAAACGTTTAGTGCGTCTTAAGAAATCTTTCGTCATCAAGCTGACTCATCAGTCAAATTTTACATTAGATAGAGCACTGACATCAAATCTCCATATTATTTACCCCATGCAGACTCACTCAACAAATTGGAAAGAACTTGAAAGAAAGCTGCACTCATCATTCTTATAAAATGATTGGTAGGTAATGTGTGGATGCTATATATCCCCGTATAACTGTAAAAGCAATAACTGAAAAAAAAGTTCTACGCACAACCTCATCAAGGTACTGAAAGAATCCTCGTTAACTTTTCTCCTCATTTATTCCAGCTGGAGGCAAGGAGGCCACACGCCAGTCTAATTAATTATCATCATCTTTCTTGATTCATGAAAATTTATAGTACATGCCGCTTTCAATTTTTCAACACTGCATCATTTTGTAAGAATCAAAAATCCCATTTTACTCAAATTTGGAAAAACTTTCGTTCCAATAGGGATTAGTGAGCACTTTCCTCTTCCTTGTGTTGAAAATGGTATAAAAATTCATAAAAAAAAGTACGTCGTCAACCGATTCAGTTAATTCCTCATTGTAAGTTGTAATCCTATTGGAAAAAACTGCTCTGTTGACAGTTATATCAATTGGCTTTAGAATGTGGTTTCACATGATAAGGGACGTCGGCGGTACTCTTATCCAAAACTTTCTCTTACGTTATAACAGTGCCTATGTATATTAGATGTAGTTACAAACACTTTAATATTGTAAGTTTGTAACACTTGTGGTGACGTTTACTCCTTTCCATCATGTTTCCCCATGATACGTTGCTATTTCATGGGAGAAATATCATAGAATATTTATTTGAAAAACTATCTATGTATATATTGCTAATCCAATATTCATATGAATATTATTTCCTGCTTCCTACTACGACATGTAGGATAAAAACCTCAAAAATAATTTGTTGAAACTTGCGAGTCAAGTATTCAATTTTGGTAGGAATGCCATACGGAGATTTACTTTTTGAGGATCTCAACAAATCCTTACGTCTATTGATTTCCTTTAAAAATTTAGTAACTTAAATGACAACCCAAATGTTTTGCATCAAATATATGTAAATTTCCACACGTCTGAAATAGAAGAAACTCCAATAAACGAATTTTTTTGGAGCATAGCGCAAGGCTGAATTTTTTTATCCAAACGTCATTGAATGAAAAGAAAATTCACATCATTGCTTATAAGAAAGGCTTCTTGCTACGAATGTTGCCAAAGCATGCTTTGCAGGGTACCACTTATTTTCCCCCCAGATTTTTGTGCATTACTGGTGAAACTGTACGAACTATCCCTATACAATGCTACGGAATTCACTTGATGCATAAGAGCTTCCAATGTTAAAATACAGGAGAAACAGCATTATGCAAATTGTGATGAGCATTGGCGTAACATTTCATCTTGAAAATGAAGAAAGAACTGCATTTCATCCTCGAGCAAGATAAAAATCATAAGTGCGGATTGAACTATAGGATACCTAAAATTCATTGGGCAAGGGGGAGTAGGAGGAAAGTAAAACAAGGAAATTGTTAAGTTTTTTTTGTATGTACCTGTAGAGTGGTAAAGATAGGGAATACCAGGTCAACTTCATGAATTCCACCAGCTGTCTTGTCTGGGTTCACCCACTGACGTCCCATGACACAAGACAAAAAGAAGGAATATACAGCCAACGTCACAACCTGAAAGAGTAAGAGTGAAAACGAAATGTTAGTTGAATAAATTTAGACCATCAAAAACTTCTTGTTTACAACAAACTTACGCCTAACGCAACCGCCTTTTGCACTTACAATGACAAACACAATATGTAAACATGAAAATATATTACGTACTTAGCTCATTACTGTCAAAAGTGAGCCATACAAAACTACTTACTTGAGTGTATACTAAAGGTACAGAGATCCAATCATAACTAATGAGAATTCCGCAACCGGACCTGAATTTGTTGAGCTCATCCAAAATCGTTTTCACTGCAAAATCATCCCTGATCTTTCCTTCTTTTCTTGCTCTTGTGACGATACTAGCAGCCCAAACAATCGGAAGCCACTGCTTTGAGTAGCCTGGTACGCTCCGATTTAATTCTTCAATTATTTCCTTCTCATTTTCTAGCAGTAACCCTACATATAGTAATGCAATTGAGTAAATGAGCCAACTTTTTCTTTATTGCCAAAGGTAAAAAGACTTTGTGTAGTTTTTGCTCATCTGATTGACCCACCTGCCTCGATCAAATGATCCAAAGTTGGGAAGCGTTTTTTCACTCTGGGGCTGATGAGTGTGAAGGCCATTGTGAGTGAAAGACAGCAGTATCTCATGATTGTACGTCTCATTACCCTCCCTTTCTCTTCCTGAAACATAAGACAATTCACTATAAACATCAAATTAGCATTGTATTCTCACGCACCTTCAATTTTTCAGAAGATTACGACCGTCACCATCTGAATTTCAATTGGTTATACGCAAAGAATTATTTATGGTGCGCATATAATGGTCAACAAAACCTAAACGAGAATAATTTTGGTGGTAGGCAATCTAAGGGAAATGCTATTATTGCTTTATGTATTCTTGAGAAAGCAGCCAGCAGAATTGTAAGACTAAAGAAACAAGACGCCATAACCTAGCACCTACTTCTCCCGTCCAAACCTTTCCACAAAACCCAAAGAGCATCATGCTTCAGGCTTATAAGAATTAACCAAAGTTCAAGCTTTCCATCATTATTTATTTATCTTGCCGACTACTTCTCATCCAGCTGAGAAAAGAAAACTTGGACCGGTGAAGCAACACAAAACCACATCCATAGGCACAACATCACACTTTCTTCACCACTGTTGTCATTACCTTGGTGAGAAGATGTTTGTTGCAAAACTTGAGGATCCAGTAGAGCTAGCTAGCTCGGAGAATGAAAGTTGATACTCATTTTTTTCAATTGAGCCCTTCAATAAAAACTCTACCAAGAAAAGTAAAATGTTTGAAAGGAAAGAGAGAAGTCAGTAGTGGAGCTAGAACTACAATGCATGAAGTAAGGCTATGACTATAATTCTATGAAATTATAAGTTGATGAATAACACATAACTTTCGTTTTTCTAGAAAAATGGATAGCATAACACGGACAGAAGTGAGCAAAAGGGGAACATAATGCATTTCCTTAAAAAGTAGAGAATACTATTCAATAAATTTAAAAATTCATACGTAGGCATAGTGCACACAGAACAAAGAGAGAGAGAGAGAAAACGATATATATACAACAAACAAAAGGAGAAAGGGAGGTAGTGCGGTGCAAGGAGCATGAAAAAAGGAAACAACTCAAGTAAATGAGACGGGGAGCCAGTTACCTTTTCTTACGTTTCTTTTTACACTATAAAAGCTTGACATAAATTCGGAGTAGCTTACTCCTTTCCTTGTATTATTAGAAAGTTTCACGAAAGATGTTGAATCAGATAAAAACGGAATTTCTTCTGGCGGCCTACACATATTCGTAATGTATGTAATCCAATGTAATATGCGTATATACATTTATTACAACATGCATACTCATGTCCATAGTGTGTATCTATCTACATGCTGCACCCATTTCATACAAAAAACGTATGTACGAGCGCGTGTATGTTTCAATTGATGGTTGTAACAACAACATCTGCTCCACTGCTTGTTAGCGAGTGTGCGGTATTGGGTTATTGCCGAGCTTTGGATCAAAGAGTTGGAGAATGAGTCTAGCCATTCAAGTGAAATTGATCAAAGTGAAAGTAAGTGCTGGGCCTACCACACTGGATTTTTTCCAATGAGAATACATATTATGTATTAAAGAAAGGTCGACCTCATGCAATGGATATTATGTATATGATGTAGATGCAGGGATTTTTCGGTAGAGATTTTGAAAGTAGCGTATTGAATTGAATTGTCGAATAACTAATTTTCTACCGGAAACCAAGTGGACTTATTCATTGATGGTTTCAGTATTGAATTAGGGACCTCATTCAAGTTATTGTGACGTTTGTAGGAGTCGGATATAAAAGAAGAGTATGGTTCACTGGTTCCCATAATCGTTACTTTCTGATACGTTTTCAAGGACCAATGCAATGCTACCACTAGCATCATAATTGACGTATTATTGTTTTGACTTTGCTTTTATCATTGCGACCTTAATAACAAAATTAGAAGGGAGGAGAAAGAGTTTACAAAAGTTTTACGTGTGGACAAGTTTCATTCAAATGTTCTTCTCATAGCGTGACTAAGCACTTCATAATTCTAAAGTTACTTCGATTTAATGATACATATTTTTCTCCTTTTTCCAACTCTTTCATACATACTTGTTTACTAAAAGTCAGACCGCGATAAGTGTTCTGTTTGCTTTGATATTTAGAAAAAGGCATTTCATTTCATAAATGTTTCGGCCCACTAAAGTGCTACTAGCTCTTAGCTTGCAGTTTTCACCAGAAAACGCTAATGGGAGTTCCCATGTTGAATTAGATTTTGAATGGCTACTTTTTAAGTTTCGTTGCATGCTAATAAACAGTGAGAAAATACATACATTTTAAGCTCCGTTGGTGCCTTTACATTTCTATTGAAAAACTGACAGGCCAAGAACGAGATTAAAATGTAGAGGGAAATTAACGAAACTGAAATTGGTGTGATAGTCGTCTTTTACAACACTCCCAAAACTTCACTCTTCTCCGAAGTGGGTCAGGAGCTGAGAGGCAAAAAGGAAATTATCAAGACCGTACCTAAGTGGGCTCAAGTATTTGTAATAAATACAAAGCTCAAGAATAAGTCAGGTCAGATGTACATACAAAACATACATGTCTTTGGGTTGGTTAGAAACAAGTCAAAAGTCAAGTCCTCAAAGCTCCAAATTGCCTTCGTTTTTTTTGCTTATGTGTAAGTGTCCCTCTGTGCTGTTTCTTACTTTCTCTGTCAGGGTTTTAATTCACTGCAATAATAAAGTTGAAGCACTCTATACTTTCTATGGTTTATCTACTGATGTGCGAAATATAAGTACAAGACTCTTAATTCTCATCACAATAAAAAAAAAACTTGCTCAAAGCTAAACTCCTCTTCCTCTGTTTTTCTTCTATTCTTTTATGCAACAGATTTGCACTTTGTATTTTGAGTGAGCCCATTCCTATCCTCAAATTCTGGTCCATTTGTTGAACTACTGTTCCTTTGCTACTCTTGATTACTTGGCCACGAAATGACTCTATCGGGGTCATCAAAGAGCCAAACCCCACACCATCACTGTTATTATTCCATGACACTCACAGAAAGTGAAAATATTCTCATATATACTTGAGAGGATGTTGATACTGTCGTTTCAGAAAATTTTCATAGGAGACCATTTTAATAAAATTTAAGCGGTCAGATTTCAACAAATTACTTTCAAGTGTGGAAAAGAATCTGATACAAAACTGTAATGGGGAATGTTTACTTTAGGATGGTGCTTCTACTGGTGATGATACTGTTTACTGAAAAAATTAGTGAATTAATTCTACAATGCTCATAACTCATTGTGGCTAGAGTTGCTCTTTAGTTCCACCCTAAAAATGGTAAAGTATTCCTTGCTTTGTTTGTATAGCAGGTTTTCAGTCGGTTAAGCGGATCATATAATAGAGGTCTTATGAAAGTCATCACATCACTTTTGCTTGAGGGGTGTTGGAATCTCTAACTTTCGATCCTTTCTCAAAGTGTGGTCCTTGCAAAAGGAAGAGGATTGGGAAATGCAACTTGCACGAGTTGCAAGTGCTACAATATTTCCCCCGTGCTCTTATACAACCCTTTCTGTCCTTGTGAATATACGTGTAGAGCGAAAGTAATGAAAATACTTATATTCATGCCTGTAATTATGTATCTGCAACTCATCTCGTTGCAAAATGTGAGCATTTTATTTCTTTAGGGCTCCAACATTTTTTTAGGTTACTGTTGCTTTAACGTTTTAATACTTTTTTAGTATAGAGATTGAATGTTGTCATAACAAGCAGATTTAAATGTCAATCTGCAGTTTTTTGAATAATGCCTTATCTAATCAGCCGTGAAATCCGTAAAAAAAGTTTATGAGGAAGAGTAGAAGATTGCAATAAAAGATAGTTATGTTTATTGTTTCATCCATGTGGAATAAAGAGTAGGAGCTTTTGAATCGCAGAGCTTTATTTTTTCTCTTTTTAAACATTTCGCTGGAAGCGAGGTTGAAAATAAACCTACAATTTAACGTCCATTTATTCAAATACTTGTTTACACATAGTCATTCGCTGGCTCCGTTTCTCCATGAATCGCATTGTAATAAATTAGATTTATGAACACTAAAGTTTCCGGTGTAGAATATAAGGAAGCATACAAAGCAAAAAATGAAGTAAAAAGCAAAGCGATAGGGCTGTAATATAAATTCGAGGGAAGCGTGGACACAAGTCCCTTTATATTATATATTTTTTTGGGATACTTTACCTGGCCCTGGATGTTGGCGCTGACGAAAACAGCTATCGAATCCGGCCATGGGATCGATTTATACTGATCCCACCACCTTCCCACAACGATCGACACATAGAAACCAAGTACGAATGACACGGGTATTAAATTTCCGTATTTCTCACAATACCTAACAATCTGCGCGAAAACTCTGGATACACAAAAACGAGAAAAAAAGAAAGAAAAACAATATCAAAATACATATATCCAATTCATAACATGCGTGTTGAGAAACATAGTAAATTAAAGCTATATAAATTAGATCATGTAAGTTTTAAGCTGTATATATGCTTAGGTATCTCAATACTTCCGTTTCTAACAAATGTTAGCAGTGCGTTTAGCCAAATATTGCAATTTGTTATAAAACGAAAGTTCATAGCAACTTCACTCCCCGGAATTTGATCCGAAACATACCCAAAATACGCACACATACAAGCCAAAGAAGTTGATGTACCAAGATTTTTTTTGCTAAGAATGCTCCCAAAAACAGCTTATAGGATTGCTTCCAGATAAATAGAAAAAAAAGTAAAGAGAGCAGCATATGAATGGGTCGACCTCTTGATTCCTTCACTTTGCTTTCTTCCATCATTCACTCAAGATTCCGCCATGCCGTCACTAAACTGACAAGAAAAATCTACCGCTTTCTCCTTTACAGCAAAAAAAACTTTTACTATCGCACATCTGGTAGAAAGCACCATGAATATCAGGAGGGAAAAGCCGTTACGATTTTTTCTTTGTTTCCAGTAAATTCCTAGTCGTTCCAACATTTGAGCATGTTGCCGCTTTTATGTAAGTTTTTGCCTAAGTAACACTTTTTGAAAGAAAAAGGCTTTTTTTACAAATGAATGGATGTACTTTTGTGTATACAAAGTCATGTGTTGTTTCATTGTGTCTACCAGGTGATGTAGTTGCAATACTTTAAGAATTGGATTTTTAAATGCTTCGACGGGTGAAAGTCAAGACCTAAGCTTTTAACTTGCATTTTACTGAATTGAATGAGAATCGCAATGATGTTATTATAAGAATGTGTACACATGGCGAGAAATGCCGATTCTATGGATTTGTTCAAATACCTTTTTTGCTAGATAATGTAATACAAAATTACAACGATCAATAATAACACAAACTCGAAACTCCTAAGCCTCTTCATTGCCTAGTTGATGCGCAGTTTATAATGGAATTTTATTAAAATAATTTAATTATAATTCCATTCATTACAAATTGCCGTAATAATTACTAGGAATCCACAAGAAAATCCTCTAATGAATGACGCACGTAAGTCTTGTATTTTAATGGGCAAAGTATTCACGACGTGATATACATAGATGGGAATTAAAACATACTCAAATTGGAAAACGTCCTATTTTGGAGCCTATGATAGTACTAACGTTGCAGATTAGGATTTCCACGAAGTACATTCAATGGATAAAGTTGGAATAGGTTGAGTAATGAAAAAACACTCACTCAGTCATTTTGCCTGCTCTAATTATTTTCACGATAGTCGTCCTCGTCGTCCCATCGGATTATAAAAGTATGAATGTAATAAATAACTATTTACTCCTTGAATGTGTGTACACGTAGTGTACTCTACATGTCGCATCTTCCACACAACAAAACATTTCAGCATCATATCATTATCATCATCATCCTATGAAAGAGTGGGGGCTTAACTCGGTTGCACGTCATCTCATAAAATTGCACATTTACACAAGTTTCAAAGACCATTTCTCCTCTCTTACTATAAGTAAAGTACTAAGAACTACTCCCAAACTTTATCTCCTCTCTGCTTCACCATTGAGTTGAGTCAACTACACATCTAATGCAAGTAAGTTGTGGCATTTCTTTGGGAGGAGATAAAAACGTGGTATTTTTTCTATCTTAAGCGTCGCTCACGAATACTACTTTACTTTTACTTGCTGTATTATGTAATTTTTATCCATGTCATGGCTCATTATGACAATGATTTACATAGATATTACAGCTTTTAGCTCCTACCCAAATGGTTCGTAGTTAGCATAAACTGGTATGGAGAAATGTGTCCCTTTTATTTCCAAAAAATGGGAAAGGATGTAAATAATATGGTGACCAAATGCCTATAAGTCGGGTGGGAAGTCATGAATATGATCCAGTCTTTTTTATGGTATGTGGTTCCTGTGGAATAATAATGTCCTAGGTTTTTAAAAAAAGTTGGTTCATAGGCTCTCCCTGCCTCACACTCTTCTACTATGCAAGTTGTGAACAACTACTTTCTTCGGAATTGAAGCATGATTTTTCTGTAAACTTAGCTACTAATGCTGCTTATCTATACTATATTTTAGAGGAAAGAACAGTATACACGTTTCCTCTTGGGGAACTCTTTTGGATCGCCGTCTTTGTGTGTGTGTGTGTGTGTGCATTTTAGTGACCAGGTTGCGTCTTGTATGTAGGTATTACTAGAACAGTTATGTTGCTACTAAAAATGCTCTAAAGTTTTCTCCGGGTATTTTAACGAGTTCTGCATTTACGGTTGAAAGTTTATGGATATGCAAATGCTCCAGATTTGATTTGTCTCCGTCTCATGAGTAAGAAAACTCAAATCTTTATGTGTACTTTGAATGATGGTCATGGAAACTATTATCAAAATTGCTAGTGAGAGCTCAAATTATATACTGCATTCGCAGTAATGCATGCATTCTATAAATAAAAATCCGCTGAGAATATGGAAGCGCAAAGGGAATCTTCAATGATTCATTTGATAAAGTACCAAATTTATGGAAATACTATTGAGAGGAATTTAAATGCGGCCGTGGAAACGTACTTAAAACGTGATCAAAATACGTATATGTTGATTAAAATGTGGACTTACAATTGTTGTTGCTCGTTGAGAAAAAATCGATACAAAATACTGAGAGAGAAGTAGGTTCCTAAAAATAGGAATAAATCTGGCCACACCAATTTATAGATGCTTCCTCGCCACCTGAAAATAAAGATTGGATAAGAATATTTGAAACTTTGAGCGTACATATTACATACATATTATACACAAGCATAAATTGATATTTCGTTGTTGCTTAAGGTAGGCAGCCACCTCCAATGTTAAGTTGTTAGTCAATCTAAATGTCAATTTGTCGATAATGTCGTTGTCGATGCACCACCTGATTACACGCTTTGAGAATTTTATGTATATTATTATTGTTTTTCTAGACGGAGCTAAGTGCTACTGTAGCGAAAGGCTAAGCGATAGTAAGTTTCATTTCGCTTCGCAGTCTTCTGTAATCCCTATTCCATTATAGTTGTAGCTTGTGAAAGTTGAACTAAGGAAACAATTTTGGTTTCGACATTATGTATGGAAGATTCTTTTTACAAGCCGCATGATTTTACTACGTGATTGCTTACGTCACAATGTTGGTTGGCTCTCAGAAAAATAAAATTAGAACTTAATCCTACTACCGACTACGCTCTACTCTACTCAAGTTTTGTCTCGGAACATCGACTACTGCTGAAAGCACTAGGGGATCGCTTCTTTTCACAAAGATACATGGAAGAAGCGTTGCCTGAGGCACCCAAAGTTGGAAGAAACTAGGCTTAAAAAGTAGGAAAACTGTCTGGGGGAAGTAATACACCAAATTCCCATGAATACATACACATATATCGCAAGCCATTACCATTATTAGTATGCCCCTTCACTGTAGCAAGTGCAAGTTATAATGGAAAAAGTAATTTTCTAAACTTATTCCAAATGCTTGAACAATTTGTCCAGCTATTGGATACAAAGTCAATAGGGCAGTACACGCTTGAGATTTATTCATGTACACTTTTGTTGAGTATGGATCGTTTACTGACCATTTACGTCTTCATAACCAGTCAAATTTGCCGGAATTTTGTTTTGCATTTTCTACAAAATGGTTTTTGTATTCTTCGCCTCACTTCCAGTTCAGTAATCTGTTTGAGAGCGTATGTAGGATGAAGTAAATGATGTTTATGGATAGGAAGAAATGCTGAAAATGCAAACGAAATGTATCTAGGCTGGTGGTGAAAGTTCTGTTACGGCAGTTCTGTTACTCTCCAAACACAAATTAATGAAATCTTTTTATTTGCTTTTAAAAGTCATCAAATTACTAACGTGAATGCAACGTTGCTTAACTGCTTAAACTTTTTTTCCAAAACAATGCAATTCTTTTCAGCCCAAAGGGAATAAAAAGTGACATTGCATCGGGCAAAAGTTCACTACAACCATGTAATTGATATAGTTTAGCAAAACACACAAAGAAAGAAAGAATATTTTTTGGATAATAGGTTTTACACGTGAGGGTTTTTGACAAGGATACACTCATACGTTTTAATTACCCGTGTAGAAAATAGCCTTGGCCATGGCCCACTTTATTTTATTCATTATGTAATCACCACTACTATTATCTAGCCACATCAATTTCAAAGGTTTTATTCGTTTCTTTGTTACAGTTCATAATACCCAGGAAATGTGATAACGATGAATTGTGGTAATGCAAAATCTGATTTGCTGGTAATTGTGAAATGTGAATACGAATACCAATTGAATTAACAAGCAAAGGAAGTCCGTTACCATCCTCGGTCTACTTAACTACCTTTCCCTTTCTTTTCTCTGAAATCCTCTTTTTTTATAATATAATTCATAGGATGAATGAATAATGCATGTATGCAAATGAATGGAAATTCGTTTTGAGCGGAGTTCATAAAAAAGAAACCACAAAAATACTTATTGTTTGTGCGTGTCTCAAAGTTTGATAAAAATGTTCATACTTTCAATTCCAACCACCACCAGTGGCACCAGTCCCTATCATTATGTCACAGTCGATAACTTTGTCTAGTAATTTCCCTTAGCATAACTGAACCTATAATATTTATAGCAAAAAGATGGCTTTATAAATGGAGAGTATTTTTTATGCCAAAGCCTGTTTGTACTTCCGTAAGTCTGTTGCCGAATCTTCAATTCAGAATTCCTCTTCTCTCTTTTTTGTGCTTTGTTAAGGAAAAGTTTTTTGAAAAATACTTTTAGGAACATCCCAATGGTAATATCCATGATTTGCGATGAAAGCATATTGAAAATGTGTACGTAACCTATATCTAATCATCAATATCAAATTTTCCAACTACAAAGTGAACGTGCTTTCTTTGTATAGGCGGAACATAATTTTGAAACTAAATAATTGAAGATTATAGTCAGATGTTGCAGTCAAAATCAAAAGCAAAGTAGTTTATAAATTTTCAGAAAAAGGAGCTACTTATAAATGCTATAGGTTGTGATTTACTTCACATTTTCAATATAAACTAGCACTTTTACAACACGAAGTATGCGTATCAATAGGTATAAAATGAGCTCCAACTAAAGCATCTTTCTTTTGTACTATTATTCTTGTGAAGTCAATGGCTTTATAGAATCTTTTGAGATCCGGATATAAGAAAACTGTCAACGTTCTCGAATGATTAAGAAAAAGGATAGATACTTCTTCGGAATGAGGACACGCGGGCGGGACTGGACTGGGGAATAGAAATGTGTGCTTTCCTGTATACCCAATGCCTGCACCTTGTTGCAACAAATGTACAACTTTGTTGCAATGATTTCACGATCATCTCGGCAGTGTGTCCAACTTTTCCTTTCTATTTCCGCTCTCTTATGCATTGAAATAATGGACCATTAAGCTGTCAAGTGCTATAATTTCTTCTGATTGGAGCAACTCTCTTGCCAAAGTCTTCTTTCATCTGTATACTGATTTTCTTTTTAGCAAAATAAAAAGTCTTTTTTCTCTTGAGAGCCATTTGGACGAAGCTTAGCCATGAATCATTTTTCAAATCCAATCCAATCCACATTTCTCTTCCCTCTCTCCCTCTCGTTTCCTTACGCTTGATAGCAATTATTTGCAGAACCTACAAAGTATCACTATGCTAACACCATCATTCCATCCTATCTCACTTACTTTCTCTGCCAACATTTAAGAGAAAGTGGAAAACTCCATTATGATGGCTTAAACAAGAATATTATGGGTTTGCAAGTTGAATTCGACGTAGAAACGGCATGTAAATCTAGTGTCACAGCTTAACTTTCTAAATGGTTGTAGATACGTGAGTACATCCTATTTTTATTATAAATGTTACCACAGGAGACGACTCTCTCCATAAAACGTTTCTTGATGTGGGTAACCCCACGTCTTTTAAAGTAGAAAGATGAAAGATTACAAAGTAAATATATTTACTGTGTGGTTTTAATTTACTCGCCGATTCTAGATCCCCCATGTCTTTAAAGATTACCATCGTCGTGTCGTAGGCGTTTTAGAAGCCGAAGATTTCTATTAAAGATTTTTGAACAATTTATTTGCTCTTAGTTTTAAGACGTCTCCCGTAATAACGTAATCTTTCTTTATGTGTATAACAATACTGTCTGCTAACGTTCTCCATGGAATCAAACGGTAATCTTGAAAAATGGAAATTTTAGTCGTGGACTAAAAAGCACAATGCATTGCACTGGAATGCAATGGAAAAAATGGGAGTCACTGGCCTATAAAGAATACAAAGGTTGTAAAATTTATTTCCTTTGGAGCAACTCGGAATCCCCCAAGCTCCCTCAAGGAAAGCAGAATGCATTCTTGTCAGCTCTAAGGAAAAGCTTTTGGTGCCCGGATATGAATGCTATGATCATAAAAATGTGATGCCTAAGCACAAAACTTGGATGACAGCAGTCGATCACCATGCATGTACGCAATTTACTTGTCCTCTACAGAAGAGTCCATTCAATGGTTGACAATGCAAAAACCCCCGAATTTCGTTTCTTTCCTCCTTAACCTTGACACAAACCGAACACATTTCAAGCGTTGTGTGTGGTGCGGTTGAGGAAGTCAGCGGTTTTGGTAATCCCTTGTAAAATGAGAGGTGACATACGTTTCCATGCCTTATTCCCCATTTGCTTTTAGGTAGATAATGATACGCGTTATTCCTCTTGAATGGGGCCAATCTCTTCTCGTCAAAATGATGGAATGATTTCCAAGCATATAATAAGAATGTGAAACTCACGTGAATTTGCATAACACACATAACAATATGGTGGTGTGGGATATATATCATTTTACCCACCACCTCTACAATCATCTAACCCTATATCATCACACATGAACCTCATTTCGTTTCCAATTGTTGTACGTACACCTCCACTCTTCAGAAAAAGTGCCGTAGGATACACACGTCTTTCTGACTCAACCACCCGTTTCAGTTTTCATGCTGTTCATCGCATACTGTTCTGTGACTCGTTTTATTTGGGATTCTTCCTTTGAAAAAATATATAATGTATTCGTTACACGGTGGATTTCATGCACCTACAAAGGGCTGCCAACCTGAATAAAAAACATACAGAACCTAAAAATCGACCATTAAACAGATTATCCTTGAGAATCATTACGGTTACTAGAGAAGAAGTGTGACGTGAAAGCCATAAATATGAATTGGCAGGCAGTAACGATTTTATTCTATTCCCTGTTCCTGATGTTCTTTGTTCTTCTCTCAAGAATGGAACAAGAAAGACTATTTTACTTCTTCTTATACTTTTAATAATCCAACTTCTTTTTAGTTTTTACAGTTTATATTTGCATGCATTAGTAAAAAAGACAGTTGGATGGGGAAAGCTAGAGAGACAAGTTGAAATAAAGGAAGATATCAGCTTTGAAACATCTGCCGATAGCTGTAAGATGTGATGCAATGTGATGTACCATATATAGTGGTTATCTCTGACTCTTGCGTTCTTCCCATTTTTACACATTGTGATGTCATATACAAGTGAAAGAGAAAGAAGGAAGTGTGTTGGCAAAGTTTGGCAGAATGGTAAAATTTTCTATTTTATTTCCGTCGTTTTGCACTCCTCTTTAGTTCTTCATTGAAGACGTTTTCTGTGAGTGAGTACTTTCTCCAGAGAAAAGCAGCTGATGATGGCAATGGGAGAGAAAAACTTGTGAAGTGAAGTGGTGTTCAACCTGAAATCGTGAACGGTTGACAATACATTCCAAAAAATGTAGGTGTACATATAAATGGACAGGCGTATCTACAACTAACCCTTCCAGATCTGAATGCTAAAGTCGGTATGGGATATATATAAAAATATTTGCCCCTAATACTTTAATTTTATATATTAGGTAGTCCTTCATAACATTGTTGATGCCTTTTTTCCAGCAGGGAGCTTTTGTTTATTCCTGAAGAAAGTAGGATGTAAGCAAGCAAGTTTGTAGGTAAAGTAGTTGGTAAGTTGGTTGAAAAAAGGGGGGAATTCATTCCACTGCACTGTCGGCACTTAATAATACTTGTGTCGTCTCGTATAACCAAACTCCTTCACCTTAGTCATAGAGTCGGTCGCTATTTCGTAGGATGGGTTAGTTGCTCTGCTTCAATAGTTAAGTTGGGAACAGAACTCCACGCTGAATGTAAATGTAGAAAGGTTTTTATTCTTTCTTAGAGCTCACAGTGGATATTAGCATGACTATGATTCGTAAAAGGAGGAGAGTGTGTAAGATTGTAGACATTTTTGCTTATAAGATTCTTATCTCTCTCTCTCTGTCCGTATTACAATATAATAGTAACACAGGTTGCTATTACTGACTCTCTCTATTTCTCTCTCCCGCATGCATTCAATGAGATTTACTTTCATCTTCACTGAACAATGCTGTTGATTTCTTCTTACAACCAAACTAGTCCCAAGGTAAATTGCTCAAATTTCCATAGGGAACGAAGCCACTTCTTTTTCGTCTTACTTTGTTCTCCTGCCACTGTCTTAGTTTTTTTCTCTTGTCTTCATTGTTTGTCTTGTCTCTTTTACTAACTTCTTTTCTTTATAAAAGTCTGGGTCTTCAACGTATCGAAAACGAACATTTGTCCCTACGTCTAATACACCACACACGTCTTTCATGAAGTTGCAGTGTGAAGAATTGGAACAAAAGAAAGGCAACTCTTCTTCGCTCATGACCTATCTTCAAAGTAAAATAAAGTAGTGGTAGTAACAAACTAGGAATATGTAAGTGTATAAAACACAGTGAGCTTGAAACAACTCAATAACTCGAATAACATGCTACAATTTTTCAATTATTCTTTGAACACAGAGAGAGAGCGCGTACTTCTCCAATCACACAAAATGGGGCCCTCTTTATATTCTGTCAACTCAATGGGTTCTCTTTCTTCCTTGTGAATAAAATCTTTTAAAAGATTTAAAACTATAAAATCCCTAGAAACAAGTATGTACATTGGTACACCATTGATTTGATTGCCTAAGACGTCTCTTTATACATTCATGATCACCTGTAATGGACACGGACATACATAAGTAATATATGAGATGGAGAAAGAGATGGGAATGTTCGGCAGTAAATCTTATCGATCCAAGACCAACTTTTTGCATTGGTGCAATTGTCAGGATTGATTCGACACGGTGAGCACATGGGTTTCTATTTATGTCCTGCACACAAAAATCCTGTCAGCTCAATACTAATGCAATATTTCTGGCGTCAAGACTATAAATCGTAAGCAAAAACTTTACCACTTGATCCATCTATTATAACAACTCACTCAGTTCACCGGATGTATTTAGGTATAGGATATGTATGTGAAAGCTGGATAATAATACGCAACAAAGGTTCAAAAGGTACACGTGGCGAATGTCAAGCTTTACAATAAAGGACAAGTTGTCCAAGACAATTGAATAAAATCGGTGAGGCATATCAAGTTCCGTCAAAAAAATGTCCACAATATTGGATTAGATCAGACGGAAAAAATATTAGATCAACGTCGCCGATATCACGTACCTAAAGAGAAGTTTGAGAAAGCATCCAAACCCTTTACATGTGGCAACTTCTGCTGTGTAGCTTACTGTCATTTTGTTAAAAACTTTCTTCGGCCTCCAGGTATTTCTCTACGCTGCTACTATCTGTCTTTGTGTTTCTCTTCCTTAAACGGTCCTGGAAAACAAAGAAAGAAAACAAAGTATAACAATTTATTTCTTTGGTCCCCTTATTATCATTAAACACATGGAGATGGAGTGAATAGAGTAGGATGGAGTTGTGCAACAAATTGGAAATGGAATGGACTCCTGGAAAAATTGGCGACAACAATAGACAACATATTCCTAAGAAAGCTCGCTGACGCCGCCAACAAGTTTTTGGCCAAGTTCACTTCCTATTTTTAGAAAACGTCATATTTTTTTGCAACAAACAGCATTATCCCTAGCGTATTCCCATTGTTAGTGTTATTTGAACTCGTAGATCGCTCCAAGTTTGTAATTACGTCGTTATGTGAGGAAACGTCAAAGAAAGTAGCAATCAAAGTCGCAACCAAGGTGACAAATTGTGACTATATCCGTTTCTAACCTTGGCACTCTTTCAAATCGTCATGTAATGACAATATATAACAACCCTCACAAAAAACAATGATAATGGCATCTTTGGTTTTAAATGGAAATCCTGGAATAAAAAAAGGTGTGAAGGGGAAGGGTATACAATGAACATAAGTCATCATGTCATAGAAGAGTGGTTTTAGTTTTCATACTTAAATGCGTGTAGCATGAATATATGTTTCTAAAAGAACATGCAAACCAACCAACCACCTTACACTTTTACTGAAGCTGAAATGAAAGGAAAGTAGATTGGAGTTAGTCTCACGTAAACTCGAAAAACAAGTTGAAACATTTTCTACTGCATGACATCCATAAGCTTTGAGAGCTAGAAGAAATTTTGCCTTCTAGAAATTACAAAGAGGAAGTAAAACATGTAGTGAATGGGAGGAGAAAAGTGAAAGAATGCAGTAACTGTGAAAAAACACGTTGAATTATGACTTTCTTCTCTAAAGCTTAGTATTTTTGTGAAACTTCCTGAGTATTTCCTTGTACTACTTTCATTTCGAATGGAGAAATACGATTCCCTTTACTCCCTATCTAAATATACACGCTTGACATTACGTACAAGCTTCCTCAAACCAAAATCTTACCTAATCCATTCTATTATAGGTACTTTAATAATAACAATTTATAAGAGTTGGGTGGAGGATTAAGCAAAGGATGTTTCCAATGTAGAAAATGGTTGCACGAAAAATCTTGATCCCTTTTTTGTCAAAACTTACAATGCATCATGTTCCTTAGCATTGCTCCTTGTCAACGGAATTCCTTCGCAGATTCAATTTTACTTCATCATGAAGCTGGTAATAATGAATATTTTAATTTCTGGGACTTTGGTTGTAAAGTTATGCTAAAACTTGGTAAAAGTGAAAGCATACAAGGCCACAGAAAAGACATTATGTAAGTATCTTAAAATCTCTTAGTTGCATGCTTTATTCACGAGGGACGCAAATAAAATGATTCTCACGAATTGAGATAAAACTTTGAATGAATGCTATCAAAATTATTTAAACTAGAATTAAGGAATTGGCAACTTAAAATTTGTTTTTTGAAATGAGTCACTAATTTACAGGCTTACATTTAAACTGATGGAAACTTACATCAATCCTTCGAGTTTTAAATTTAATACTTGTATCGTAACGATGTATAAGTTAACTATGAAAACCCTTACTGAAAGTCATCCCACGTAGGAAAAGAGGGAATTGCTGATCACCTACCCGAAGGGTAAGTAGTAAAAACATCACCTTTAACGTAATTTTTTAACATTAGCAAGTTGATTACAATCCTATTCATTGTGTCCCTTGTCAAATTGATTTTAGGTTCTACAATAGTATTTAAAATCGCAAAACGTAGCTAGTACGTTTATAACGAAAACAAACTAATTAGTTTCAAAAGTTTTTAATAGTAGTACTTTTTATTAACTTGGTGTAATTGTGTTCTGTTTTCATTTTCGTTGAAAGATTGATATGAGAACACTGCATCGATATTCCTGAGCATCAGCAATATTGTCCGCATACATATAACAGATTTTCTGCTTAATTTTTTCAATAATATTCTTATTACGGGGATTTTATAAGAATAAAAGGCTGAAACGTTGCTGTAAATATGTAATACATTTACTATAACCATATTATGTATGCTTGAATGCCCTAAAGATATTTAGGTGTTCAAGCGCTAGCACAGCAGTGTAACTGTTTTCAATTTCATCGTTGCTTTAAGGCACTAGGCATTCGCTTAAATGGTTTCATGTTCAAAAGGTAAGACGTAAGTTAAATTTTTTCTTTGATATCTGCTCCAAAGCGTTTAGTTTATGAGATGAGATGATATGATAGGATAAGAAATGTAATGCCGCCATCGGCCATGAAATAGCAAAAGAAATGCCAAGCAAACAAAAATCATATGCCCTTTTATGTACGCATCAAGGACCAGAACGATCTTCCAATACAGTAAGTTATCATCCCTTCAAAACTACTAGATTGAGATTTCATAATCGTAATTAGTGTGAACAAATGTAGATTGAAAATGAACAGGATGCCAGCGGGTGGGGGAGAAATTCATATATAAAACTTTTGCTGGAAGTTCACTTTTCTTTACAAAGTATTTTTCTAATCGCATGTCCTCATTTTAATAGCAATTTGATTGCCAATGAATTCTGAACTATGAGAAACTTTTGATAGTTTTATTGCATTGTGGAAGCACAAATAAAGTTGGAAGTTGCATAAAAGTCAGGAGATGAAAGGAAAGGTTTACTTTTATATGAGTTTGCCAACTAAAGGCTCAATAACCGGAAAACGGAAACGAAAGGAACAAAGGATTAAAGTCGTGTCCCCGAAAATGGGGTCACAATAATCTGATTGTGAGTGAGACTAAATGGTGTTTTACTGTAGCCATAACAGATTATTAAAATCTTGATGTAAGGCGTACAAAGTTTTTAGTCAAACCAAATCCAATCCAAATCATCATGAGTAAGAATTAAAGAAAGGAAGTACTTTACACATGTATATGGCCCTCGTTAACGTTTACATAAATTCAGTTTCCCGTCTCAATTTACATATTATAATATATAGGCTGCATAAATACCGTTCACAAATTACGAGAGTATAGTATGGATTAAAGGCCAAATTAAGTAACCACTTGGGAGACATTTTAGTGTCATGTATTGCTAATGAGTATTCACTTAATCAGTTTCTAATAAACCTTTTAATGGATAACATTTTACAGTGTACCAAATACCAATTGTCAACTCATGTGAAGCAAAGAGTAATCCCAAAATTGTGTCGACATTGCAGCAAAACCGAGAGAGAAAAAGTCACTGAATCAGTAAATTTTCTGTGCTTGATGGTTGACTTTCCGAGAAGGGAAAATAATCGTAGGTAAAAGACAGACAGAGGAAGTTGCAATAGGATGATGTGGCCATATGTTCCATTTGAAGCAACCACATATAAATACACTCACATGGAATGTGATCATCTTCAGACTCAGGAAACCATTCGAGTCATGTGCCTTTAGGAGATCACATATGCGTGTCTCAGATTTATAAATAATTTACCGCAGACAACCTTCACTGGTTGATATGTAATGACATTTATTTCATATTATCCACTTTAAAACTTTTATCCCCAAAACATGCTGTTATGGCATTTTGAGGTGGTTGTATCGTCGATCTAATAGTAAAACAAAAAAGAGGAATGCCGAAATAGATAGAGCAAAGTTCTAAAGTTTCTCCTCAGCTTCACACACAATTTAACACCACGCTTACTTTATACCTAAGCACTTTTCGGCCCCATAAAATATGGGAACTACGTAAACCAAACCTAACCATGCAGTAGGAATACTCTGATAGATAAGGGGCAAGTCAATTCCAACTTTGTATTTTGTTCGCCTACTCAACCCAAAATTTAGGAAAGCACAACATCGGAATGTCGCAACCTTTTAATTTGGTAGTAATGAAGATTTGCCAGTAGAGTTAGACGTGAGTGCAGCATCAGGCCTGACAATTAATTAATGTGACCAGTAGGAATTTTATTTACAAGTTTGCAATATGGCACTAGGTGCTTCCAATACTGTCACAGCTTTCCGCTCGTTAAATTCAACAGAAACCTCACTTTCATGCTTTTTAAAGAGTACCACGGTGTAGTTTCATAACAACAACAATCCGGCTATTAGAGAATATACTTGGAATTTTGGAAGCGGGAAGAGAAACTACTGGCAGTGGACATTACCTTTCTATTATAGGTTGTTGGGAGTAATAAAAATGAATCATAGTACGTTGTACACTTATAATTCCAGTTTACTGCTGAGCCTTGTAATGGAATCCGATACTTCTTACTTTGCATGCAATTCATAGTCCCTGTGCGTATAGCAACCCTTTCCTCAAATTTTCAGGCAGTGGTTCTATTCATATGCATGAGAGTCATTTGCATTTGCATTCATTTCATTGTAATTACCATTCTTGTGAAGCACGTCTCACAGGAATTGGGTGCAAGTACAATGGTGCTCCCTTTCATGTCTGTCGACAAAGATGGTAACTCAATTTACAAATTTATCTAACGATGTGATGGGAAGCGGTCATGGAGTGCGAACTAAAATATTTCAGTGATCTCATGAAAGAAAACGGAGAGACAAGTTTTTTGTGGAAGAGGTATATATTATAGAACTCCACATAAAAACACTATGTTACATCCATGCATCCCCATTTCATGTCAAGGATGACTGACTGGCTGAAAATTAGTGAGTTAGTTTTTAACTCAATTACGTGAGGCAGAAGAAGACCTTGTATCATTAACAGTGCCACTCACACTTTTTCGCTAATCTTCTATTGAATGACACCTACATAGCTTTTCACTACCTAAAATTGTGCCAAACTCCAGCGAAAGTCGTTTCAACACTTGCTTTACCACAATGTAAACGGAATCTACGAAGACATTGACAAAGTATAGATTCAATCAATTCGCCTCATGCAAATTTTGTCAGAAAACTTTTTTATGATCATAAAACTTGACGTAGAAGAAAAGTTACACATTCTTTGAGATAATGACGGGAAGTTTTTATCGATGCGCATTTCTGACTTGGTCTTATTTCATCATTGATACTCACGATCAGCCCCTCAGCCTCCTGGATAAAAGAACAAGTCACTTGAAAGAATATTCAATGTTATGTAATTTGCTTGTCCACATGTATTAAAGAGCCAGAATGTAAACAAACGGTTTGATAGTTGTGTTGGACTGACTGGCCTTCTTTGTCAGTAGAAGAGTACTTTTTGAATGACAATGAAATCAATAACTTTGCTTGATAAATGATTCATCCAATGATACGTTTATACGAACAAACTATGGGTGTAATATATAATAGAGAGGATTATTTAAATTAGTTAAAGCTTTAGAAATTACCAAAATTCTTTATCCAAATTACACAAATGCGTCATTTTAATTTGACAGAGACACAAACAAATAAAAGCAGGAGAGGGGAAAATCCATGTAATCAAAAGTTGAATTATTAATTAGGATTATTCAAATGAAGAGAAACCATAGATCCCATCTAAAATATGAAAGTGGTGTGTAATAGTATGGTAGAATATGGCATACTTACGCCAAACCACACTATAGAGATAACGAGTGTGACAATATTTGGTAGCCACGGCCACGTGATAAACCTATATGTTTGAGTTTGCCAGAATTAGCCAATCACGGGTGAAAATGTTGAAATTTAGTTTGGAAACGGTATAAACGTGGACTCCATCTTTTTGAGTAATTTGCTAGTGATCCCTTTACTTTTGTGATTTTTCCCATGTCCCATCAAACTATTGGGGATTCCAAATGATGAGAGATAGAAAGCTCATTTTTAATGCATGGTTCGTGTTTGCAAAAAGGAGCTATAGCACAAAGGACGAGTAAGCCTACACTGTCTCATGTACCCATCCTTGCTTTGTAAACAGTATCACTCTATAAATACCTTTCTCATGTTTGCCACTACATTTACTCAAAAGAATCAACAAGAAAACTTGGGTGCTTGCGTCAACTCGTATGACGACATAAAAACTCCATTACCCAACCAAAACTTTTGCGAATCAAGTTTCTTAAATATTTATGTCTTATGTATGTATCGGCATCAAAGAGAGGTTGGTATTTTTAAGGACATCGTTTGTTCACAAAATGTGAACAGCTTAGTGACTAACCAATGTGCGTACGAATTCCCTATAAAAATCACACATCACATAATGTAGGCTTTTCATTTCTTGATCGTGCTAAACTCTGAATAATTGATGTATATGGGATCAAATGCAATATCCTTAATCGCTTACACTGTTTTCCATTGGATGCTTTCCTAACTATCCTCCAAGCAACTTTTTCATGAAATAAATTTCCACAATATCGATGCATTTTTACTGTTCGTGAATTTTATACTTAACAAAACGTTCAAACAGCTACCAATTGCTCAGATTTTGTCTCCTATATGCTAAAAGTTGAATATCATTAAAATATTTGAACAAAAAATTGTTATTCCACGCTAGAGTAAAGTGATATCGAATGTTGACCAGGCAATTGACAACCATTATTACTTTGTATGCATATTTTCTTTGCTGTTCTGAAAGTGCTTAATTCCGTTTTGTCATTTGACTGGGTAACGTTAGTAAATGCTTTTTACTTTTTAGCTAAAAAACGTCAACCTTC
The DNA here is from genome assembly GCA_964034955.1 of Orchesella flavescens. Classification (NCBI taxonomy): domain Eukaryota; kingdom Metazoa; phylum Arthropoda; class Collembola; order Entomobryomorpha; family Orchesellidae; genus Orchesella; species Orchesella flavescens. The sequence continues at coordinate 31,390,383 of OZ035953.1, forward strand.
AGTTTAGTATGTTCAGAACCCACTAACTTCAAATATTGTAACAGTGACTTTGTTAAGCATTGCTTTTAAAATTGTCCCACGTAATATTTGTAAAAAAGCATGTAAAATGAACGTGGGCTTATATGAGCAAAATATAATGTGTGCATGTGTATTATTTAGGCATGCATGTGCATGCGAGTATACAGATTTTTGAGTGACGTAAAGTCAAAGTCAGATAAAGTAAATATTTGTCCAAGCTGGCTTGGCAGGAAATGACATATTATATACTACATAATAATAGGTATGCATGTGTACCTCATAAGGATACTGATAAGCATATAGACTAAGAATATTACTTGAGCTAAAATGCTGGAGATTGTCATGTCTCCATTTAGCATTTCTGCGGCAACAAAGTGTAATGTATTTTTTCTTTTTATATCTGTTATAGTCCAGAATGGAATAAAATTTACTGAAGAGGTAAATATTTAAGTTAACCAATGTCTATATTACATATAATTATTGCTATATTTAACCAGCTCACTACCGCAATTTTAACTTTTCAGCAAATGTTAATGTTTGTGGACGATCGAAAATTAAGCTGAACGAGTCATCAAATGTCAGACCTTGAATGACAAAAATATTGGTTAACCAAACCATTGATACGCTGATATTTTTAATTGGTTGATATTTATATCGTTTTGATAATCGTGTAGTGGCTAGCTTATGTAAAGAATCTTTATCACTGCGCAAATTTCATTGAAGCGATGATATTGTAAAAATTTAGCTTGCCGTAAAAGCAATAACGATCGTCATAAAGAAAAACGTTGGAAATTATGTCACAATTTTTTTTGACATCCGGCATTCAGTAGTTTACACATCACTTTTTATATGTTATTAATATTTGTCAACACACAAGTGTTCAAAAACTTCATAGTACTAAAAATAGCTGTCAAACGTGCCCAATGAATAATGTCTACTTACTGAATCGGACGGACGAATGTAAAATTTGTTGAGCTGAATGATATATTGCTTGCCGATGTTGGCACCACGATGGATTACAAATAGGCTTTAATGTTTGAATCCCTCGTAGGCGTTTAACACCGCCAATGGTCTGTACGTCTTGCCACAACACGAACGGAACTCCAAGTATCTCACAGGTATTTTTTATTTGATTAACTAACTGGAGAACATAATCCCCTCATCATATTACAAAAACAAAACAATACATACAAAATTCCGTTCAAACAAACTCAAGTCTCATTAAAGTATCAACAAAATGGACTATTAAACGTAGCGTCACTAAACAAACTGGCTTTGCCGGTAGTTCGGATTATCTGCCTATTCACGAAGTTCACAGAGTGAATAAATTGTTGTATCCCACATAAAAGCAAGTTTACTGGATTGATTGGTTGGTGAGATAGAGTTCCCACACTCTGTACAACAGGCTAACCTGCTGGAGCTCGAAGCAAGTGTATTATAGTTGGAGGGAAATGCTGACAATATATTACTATGCGGACAGGTATACAGTGATCATGATCGGATGATGATGATGATGATGATGAGTGAGTAGCAAACAAAATCTCATCTTTTCTAAATAATACATGATGATGACTACATATATGACGATGGTAATGTGTAAAATCGAGTGTGAGTGTAAATAAAGTTGAAATACGACAGATACGCATCATCATACACAATGCAATGCAATGTATGGTTGTTAGGTAAGTATGTATCACTCCATCCATCCATAAACCAGGTAAACACCGTTGGGCTTCCACTAATGAAGTGAAATGGAAAGCGGTGTTGTGCAGGAAACAGCAACAATAGTATATTACCTGTTTCATTAGCTTTTAGCTTTACAAGAAGTTGATGATGAGAAAGAGAGAGAGAGAGAGACGAGAAGCGTGATGAATACGACCAAGACGATGTTGATCATCCCAAAGACTGTTTTGAGGACGCTAATGATATGTTTGCCTCTCTGTGGCTGACTGCACTTACATTACATACTTACTTTGGCTCACGTAATGCTCTGAGCGTGCATGCAAGCCAACAATAATACTCAACTTTGCTAGTGAGTGTAAACTAACGTACCTTCGCCCACTGTAGTCTACTCTGGATGGATTCGCCTCATATCATGTTTATGTTTTAAATCATGACAGAGTTTTTTTCTTCAGCCACAAATGCGGGGCATTTATATGATTTAACAAATATGTAATCTAGAAAACACGAAAACTAAAATCACCTATAATGTACTCCCTAAGCATTCGGTATAATGCGTTAGAAGCTAGAAGGTTTTCTACATGGAAAAAATATGTAGGTATGTGAACTTGAAAACACAGCTTATACATACATACATATATACACATGCATAACAAGTCAGAGAACAAGAAATCGTCTCGCATGTGGTGTCTATTGACAGACGTTGTATATAAAAAGAAGAAAAAAATATGTGGTGCTGACGCCAAGAATATGTTCTTATTGCAATTTGTGCCTACAATTATGGTTTTTACTTAGTTTTCACCGAGCTTGCTGAGATGATATAGAGTATTACATAACTCACCGTCATCTATCTAACTACACCACCAATTTAGCATTGAAATACTGAATAGAGTAAATTTTCACAAGGGAAATTTTCTTGAGTACCTCAACCTAACATTATTGTCCCGTCTCTTTCTTTGCAAATATACATCTTCAGCATTTTTTGTGACTAACATTAAATCTAAATGACGACTGCTATCATAAGGAGATGGACATCAGCAAACTGCTGGAAAGCAATTAATATATATATTCTCTGCATAAGCTAATTGCACATTTTAGCAGGTAGGTAGATACTAAATGGTAGTTGTTCAAGAAAAAATGAGCGTAAACTGGATACCTACGTAAGTTCTTTTTTCATAGATTGCTAACTAACAAAAAGAAGAATTACACTAGTTGCTACTATAGTGACTGAATTCTCCCTCATCAGTTGAGATTACTCACTGGGACTGAAATGGAACAAAAAGGCGTGAGTTTGCAAGGTAGTATGCTGGGTAACGCAATGTTGATATGTGCGTATAAGAAAAAGTTGTTTGAGCTGCTTCTGTTAGCTTCTGGCATGGTCTTCCAGTTTGCTGGTCTCAAAATTCCCTTCAACATACAAATTATGAGTTGGAGGATGACGGCATGAAATGAAGTAGTGTGCAGCAACACGGCAACGACAAAAATATCGTCATCATCATTTTCATGCGGGCTTGCATCACCAAACCATCATCATCACTTCACAAATGTCATTTAGTTTTCTTTGCGTTCCCATATTAGGAGGTTATTAAATTATTCGTTAGAAATAGGGAAATAGAATGTGGTTAGAAATAGGGTTGCTCAATATGAGAGGAATGTACCTGGTTCTGAAATGAGGTGGTTATGTGAAGACAGACACCTTGTGATACACCAAGGCTGCAAATGGGTTTTGCCAGAAAGGAAGATCCAATATTAGGAGATTTTATGTGCTAAAAGGCAACGTGAAGATTTGTACAAGTTGAGAAAACCTATCAAATTTTTCTAAAAGCTCCTCAGAATCATAAGTCAAAGTGCGAATGATTCGTCTGAATTTTTTTTACTGAAATACGTATTTCATATCAAATTAATTCCGTTTTTATAAAGAGACACATCGCTAGTGAACACGTGCCGATCTAATACTGAACCTAACAGGACCTAAGTCAGGCTGATTTTCAATTACTGATTCAGCAATGTCCTCATAAAGTATGTCAAATGCAAAGGATTTTCTACTATGTCACATCTTGGTTCTATAGAAGAAACAATCTATCTAATGCATCTGTGAATTTATTTTAGTATACTATTGCATTATTCCTTGTGCATTGTGATGGTGTGGTAGCTACCTTAATGATCCAAACTCAAAGAAGGCACTGTCACTTTTACCAATTTTAATAAAAGTTTATAATGACGAGCGTCAAAATTCCACCTCACACAACTGGTGAATCCTACTTTCATTTAGCATTGAATATTTTAACATTTTCTGTCCCACTTTGTCCTACAATCTTTTTACTAAAACTTTTGGGTAATCCAAAGTATCAAGGTTAATAAAGCAATACTCAGTTTCTCCATGTATGAATGCGCTGCTTTATGCGGTCATAAAAGTTAGGTAGAATTAACTCATTAATTTCCACAGTGGTCGTCATGTATTATTCTTATTATTCAGTGACTCATCAATGTGTAATGACTGTTTAAGATAAAAGTACAATGTCAATAGCATACCGAAGAGGCTTCTTTTTACGCATATGTATAAACGCAATTAAATGTAGAAATATCTACGATTTATTGCTTAAGCTAAAAGTGGAATTGATGTTAGCTGTTAGTCATATACTACTTAGAATGCGTTGTTAGTCGTCCAGAACGTTCCAATGAATTAATTCTCTAATATGTTGATTTTACGGTAAAATTATTAACATGGTTTTATCATACACTAAGCATTATGACTTGTGAAAAAAATGTCGTACCACACTGCTCCTGCATAAATTTACATAATACATCTTTTTGTCAGATGTGAGCTAGCTAAGCAGTATAAGCGTCATCAGCGTATTCGAATTAGCACGAATGTGCAACAGTTGTAAAAATCGTTCTCTGCCTATAATCGTTATCATAAGGGTGCAGTACATTTTTGTCGGCTTAAAACCCAAATATAAGACATCTACAGCCACATGTTTACGCCTACGCATCAAAGACACATGTAGAAAATATTGTGTTGATCATTTAACTATATTAAAAGTACGACAAATGTATGAAAATACCACAGGAAAAAACAACAAAAGGCTACAAAACGTTTATAAGAAGCATATAAATATTATGCAAAAACTATCGCAATAGACAGCTTGCTACATGGATTATATAAAAATAATTATTTCAATTCCCACAGCAAAGCAATAACTAATGTAATAAAAAATTGGTTCACATCGTAATCGTAAAGCGTACTCTCAAATGTTTATCAGTTTTAGGAAAAACATTAATCGACAGGACAACGAACTCTGTTTAAACATGCATCCTCTACCGAAAACGTTGTGTAAATAAATACTGGTAACTCTGTAGGTATTCACTGATGTCGTGATTTTAATTTAAGTTAGCATTGAGTACTAGCATATGTAATTTTTTGTGTCAATACGATGCTGTTTGCCAACAAACGTATTTGATTCATATTGATTTTTATGGATAGTAGTGATTCAACAAGACACAGTTTCTGGCTCCCATGTCAAACATCTGTCACAGTTTTTTACAAATAAACAAAACAGGAAACCTTTGGCCTAAATAAGGATGTTCTGCATTTTTTGTACATATTAACATGATTATATCTGGCAGGCACCTGGGAAAAATTCGGAAAGCGGGTCGTAACTGTCCCTACATGATTTACATGACAAGCTTATTTATTTGAATTAGTGTGTCAGTTTATGACATTCTTTTTAGACGTGATTTAAATTTTCTTATAATTCTATCCTTTTCTACACACGCTCCATCAGATCGTTGTTACAGACAATGCGTAAGTGAATGACTGATATGATCATTGAGCAATCAAAATTTTTGGCACGCTAGCTACGAAAAACTGACAGACCCCCTCATATTTTGTATAGGTTGTAAAATATCTACACTACGAAACAAAATCAATGGTGTTTACCTCTTCTGCTCCAGTCCAGCGCTTCAAGGTTTTTCAAATAGTAATTTTTTTAACACAGTTTATAAAAAGGCACACATCAAGAGAACCACATGAAAACTATTAATTTATACTTTTTTGCTAATTAAAACCTCTGCACTCTATATATAGCCCATAAAATGGCTGTATCCAACAATAACGTAGAATAAGATTCTTTTTTCCTTGAACAGGATACTACACAAACACTAATCCCAGATGCACTATCAAAGCCTGCTGTGAATGGAAAAATTTAACCACATTCCATGAAATGAAAATATTCTTCTTTTAAGACAATATATTTTTCTTGGACCGTGAGTGCTCAAGACTGGATACACAAATGAAAGTTAAAACAATGGTTTGTTCCCATGTAAAACTTAAGAAACCACAACTATGATTCCCATTGTATTGTAGTATTATAGGTTTCCGGCAACTTCAGACAAGTAGACAACTCACAAGCACTCACAACACAACTCTTCAACTGCATCGCTCGGTGATATAACAACGCATACTTTTAGTGTTTGAGCTCTTGAAGCTTTATAAGCAGTACATGTGTTTCTCGTCGTGGTTCACGGTAGTTCATAAAAGTCAATTGGCTTCATGCGTGTCAAAGAATCTAAAACTGCTAAGTTTGATCCATACAACAACACAAAATAGATGTTTTACCGCACTGCACCAATAAATTAGTCGGATGTTTTGCATTGCTACATAGTACGTATAATATACATTCCGAAAACTCAACTTCTAATAATGTAAGCTGAGGGATTAAATGGACTCAAAATAAACGGTAAAACTTCAAGTTGGACAATGACTGTAATGTCTGTGTCGTGCGGTAATATTAATGTGTCAGGAATGCCTCGTCAGAATTGCAAAGCTACCCACATTTATTTTCTTGAGGTACTACTACTACGTTATATGCATGAGAATGTTGGCAAACAAGATATTTATTTACAAACAAAACAATGCAAAACCAACTTATTTAAATTGGGATCACTACTCAGCTTTTGAAAAAATATACAGAGCTCTTTGTATCTGAAAAAAAAATACAATTTCCTCATGTGCAACATAAGGGATTCTATTTATTTTTGCATTTTGAACATCGACGTTTCTATGCAGATATGTGGTACAATACAATACAACGAGCTAGTCAGTCTTCCAAAAACTTTTTAATGTATGCACACACGCACGTCTATCCAAGCTAAAAGTTGATGGACAAGGCTGTACAAAAATGTACAACATAGTTCACGTTCCAAGTCCAATTTTTTCTCCCCGTTTTGATACTCGTGCATGAAAATACGCCTATGCCATGTCTATACACTTACCAAACAAAATATTCTTGTACAAACAAACGCTGATTTATACTGAGTCATTGAGTAAGTAGTCTCCCAAAAAATATAGTAAGATATATATATTGTGTATTAGTTTGCAGACAACATGTGTAAGCTCACGGTCACTAACCTTCGTAGTGCATGGTGACGGTAGTTTAAAGGAACACAAGAAGTTATGGTCGTTTGAAAACAAATAAACCTGTCATATATCAGCTGAAATGGTGACGGGAATAGAGAGCGTGAGTATTTGTAGCATTGTAACCTTTGCAAGTAATAAAGTACTTATCCTCCTCTACTACACTTGCTCCTAGTCATTCAAATAAACTGTAGCAGACAAATCTCATCATATCTGAAATTCCTTCTGTCCTACTACCTCGTATATCAGGCGGACGGATGTACTGTCAATCAATCTGAAATAATCAACTTTTACAAGTAAGCCTACCTGCGACGTAGGAATTCAGCCAAAGCAAATCGTAATATGTGTCAGTAAAATATAAATCCAGTAGGTAACGGTATGAAATCGAAGTAGAATATGTGTGGGTTGGGGTGGGCATTGGATAAATACTGTGAAACACAGGATTGGATTGAAAGTGGCATTTCAATAGATTCTATGAATTTCAGACTCAGCTCCCTTTGTGTATGAATATTTTTACATTTTCAAAGCATTCTGTAGCTTTGAATTTTCATGTGTAAGTAATCTGCAAAAATTGATGCATCCACTTCAGTTGTTTCCATACCTGGAATAAAAGGAAAGATTTGTAGGGTAGCATGCAAATCTGGTGTCTCCATTGGTCCTATTTTAATTTTAAAAACCAACAATCAAAATCGGTTGGACATAACAGGACTTCGATTGAATCAATTTATTTGAGTATTTATTCGGTCGTTTCTTTCAGTAGTATTTCAAGCACATTCACTTTCATTTCATAAGGTAATGGCGCCCAGTGAGCAAATCAAATGCAAATAACAATGGAAAACTATAAAAATTGGAATTTGAGCAGTAGGCATATTTTTGTCAGTAGTCCCAATATAACTTTTATTAGTGTCTTGCAATGGAGCTGGTTGAGAACATGGAAGTATTCTGAATACTGTTTTTATCATGTAGGGAATTGCAGTTGAGCTTATACACGTTTTACATATTTTCTTATCGATTGTTTAATTTAGTTTTTATATTGCTGCCCGATAACTTTTTTTCGTGGTATGCAAATAACAAGTCCTTAATTGGGTGTATTAAAATTTAAACATATATAAATGAAGTATAGTTTTCTATTAACAATACTACCCAATTTCCTTGGTTAGTTAATGCTTTCAAAATGTTTTCCATGAATATGCATGCCAGTAACATCTTACAAATCATACCCAAGATAGTGTAAAAGTTGCATGAATTATGTTATTTTCAGGCTCAGTTTCTAACTTTCTTACAACATCAAACATTTTGCATCATTTACTACACGCTTAATTTCCCATCTACTGTACGTGAAGACAGCCTTTAAAAACTTCTAAATGCACTCCTAGTTTTGGCGCAGCGTACCTCACCAAGAAGTTAGTATGACAAAACTGCATCAAGTTCAAGATCATGAATTCGTCATGTCAAGATTACATTCGTGCAAATAAATTTTTGATTCATATGTCTGACAAATGCAGCCCGCTGAGATAGTATTTCGCATAAAATGTTTTTCTATAACAGTCACAAAAAATTCCATTTCAAAATAAGAAGGACATGCGTCAACTGTGCAACTGCACTAATCTAGTAACTTGGATTTGAAGAGTGTTTTGTAGCAAAAATTTCAACCATAAAATTGTAAACCTTTCAACAATTTGTCCCATGGTCTGAACTCAGGCAAAGCTCACATAGTACCCAATCGTCCTTCTAAATTTCGGCATCTGTGTGTGAGAATGTGGAATCGCGACTTTTTTTGTGAGAGAAAGTAAAACCTGAGAAAAGGTTCACGTTCCCCACTGAGTAACCAGGAATTCAAGGTACTTCTTCTCCATTGCATCACTAACTTCACAGAACGTGCATGGCTGAACTACATGGACGCATGCTAGAAAAAGAAAAAGCCTGTGCAAGCCTTTTTTGAAGTGTATATTCAAAAAAAGACGATACATGATTGCAAATGCTACAATGAAACCACCGCCTGTAGTAGTATTCAGCATGATGCTGCTAGCAAAATTGCCAATCTATATTTCTCCCTTAATTTAATCCATTTTCAGCATTCATCCGAAGCAGGAACAAGGGTGCAAGTTTAGTGTGTGTATATATATGTTAAAGTAATATCGTATCGTGGCCAGGAAACGAGTAAATTTACCTCGCTGCATAGTTAATTAAATTCCTAAAACGTTTTTCTCTCCAAAAGTTGTTGTAACCAACAAACTTATTGTACATTAAGAGACTTGTAACTTTTGCTTCTTTAGGTTGATAATTTTTTTAGCTTTTGTATGCTTAATACGAATGAGTGTGTTGAAGTTCCCACGCAAAAAACAATTCAATCTATTTACAGTGGATTTACTCTGAAACTATGTAATTGGTGGGTTGACATGGTCATTTCAGAACATTAGCCAAAAAGCAGTAAGTGCCTGGAGAATGGGTTTAAGTTATATATACTCGCAAATATACTTTACAAAAGCTAAATTTCGTTAAAATTTCCGGGTTGTCAATTGAAGCGAATGTATGTATTTGTATACTTTCATAAAATGATGCATAAAGGAGATTCGGGTTCGCTTTGATAGCCATGTAATTACAAATTTGACCACCCTTTTTATATCTTCGTTAAGACGAGCAAATATCATAGTTGTAATTGCTATTACATGTTAACCCTATTTTTTGCCATTGCTTCTCTAATTATTTATATTGGTATAAAAACCACATTTATAAAGCAACTGGAAAATATTTTTTTGACTTTGACAGAAACAACCGATGTTTTTATCCATTTCATAAATTCGAATCCATTTGATGAGTCCAAGTGCATTTCAAGCTGATTGGTAACGAGTTAAGCGAGCCCCCAAGGGAACAGTGGTGAACTTCAAGTTACGAAATGTACTTTTAGAACTAAGAAGTCTCGTCCACTCCAGCATTACTACCAACCACACTTCATCAAGGCAAGTGAAACGGTCCAGGTTTTATGTTATAATCCTTCTCCTGGCTAATGCTGACGTAGCAAAAGTTATTAGTTCCTTTTCTCTGCTTAATTATCTGATTTTCTCCGGTTAAACTCATGCGGGGGTAGTGATGCAAGTTAGTGAGGACACAAAAGATTACATCTAAGCAGACTTCTTAAGCTTTTATCATTAGTGGTCTTGAAACGAACTCTGTAAAGTTGAGAACCATTGCCTTGAAACCGTTCTGAAGGACTTCTATATACATTATTACAAGGTGGTACTGAATTTTCTAAGGTTTTAAAATAAAACTTTCAATAACGGACTTCCCTCAAGGAAGTAATTATTTTTGCTACCTATACATTACAGCGCTTGGTTTGGGGTCGGATGTTCCAAATATACAATCATGCATGAAATCATTGTGCCCGTAATCATACCAAAATGGTGCTTGTCATTATACATGCATTAAGTTTTCACAGAGGTGCACTTGTGATTAGCAACCGTAATGATACCTCCGGCGCGTTTTCCGTAAACCCTTCAATGGCATAATAATGACAATTATAACATTAAAGGATTGGGCACTTGCATTTAGCACTCTTTACTGTTTATTTCCATGCTCACGGAACTCCTACGTAAAATCATTGAATGATTAAATGGTTTGTGCAACATGTGCAATATTTGTAGTAAAAACAACTTAAGATTGAATATTATGCTACAGAAAGATACAACAGCTTTACAGTGTCTTTTTTGGTTAATGGAGTGTTCTGATATCCGAAAAGAAAGCTCTACTCTACTTTACTTGACTCAACTTATTCCATCCAACATCACACTACAAGCCGAATCGGTGGTTGGTATATAGGGTAAAAGCACAGGGAAAAACTTATTGGAGTTGTGATGTGACGCAAAGGCAAGTGGAGTTGTAAGCAGCACCGAAAAATTTTCCTCCACCGAGTTATGATTCCTATGCAAGAGCTCTAGATGCATAGACCTCTTCCAGTTTTCATGTAGCCTTTCACAGAACCATACACGCGCTCAAAATCTCTCCCTCTCAGACCTTCAGTATCATCTTGTCTTGTGTAAGACAAACTGGGGAGCTTCTTAAAATCCTGGTTTTGTGTGCCGGAAAGTATTATGCTTATGTCTCCCTGTTACCCACAAAAAACACATACATCATCAATTACAAGCGCCATGTAATATTATTTGCAATTATTTTTCCGAGATTTTTCCATTGCATCATAAACAAGAGTAAAGTGACAACTACGATTTTCTCCCCAGTGGTGTGGTGCCAAAAAAAAAGTATAACATCAAGTCAACATTTTTTGGTATAAGTGAACAGTATTTTTTAAACGAAATGCGTTAACAACTGTAGCAGTGATGTTTTTGTTGGATTGAAATTATTAGGCTTGTGACGTGCTTTTGAAAAAACGAACGGCAAGTAAGTGTGACATCACAAAACATTTGTTTACACTAAATTAGTTGTAACTAGCAAAACACTTGTCACAACACGAACTGGAAACAGTCACAAAAAGTAAATTATAAAGTTAGTTAGTTTGTAAGAAAGGAAGTTAGTTTTTTTCCCTGTGCAATGCACTTGAAAAAAAGGAAGCGGATAAGTTAGGTTAAGACGGAAAATCAGAAACGAAGCAAAACCTACAGAATAGGATAATAGCTTTAGACGCTGTTTTGCTAAATCTATAGAAACCCTCTGTATCTCTTTCCTACAATATAGTGAAACAAATGCAATTCTTCGACACCTTACTTTGAGATATTTTACAGTGCGAAGTGTGAAGCTATAGGTTTGGACTATGCTTCACTCATATAAAGTATTTTGTGAGACTTTGGGGGAAAATAAAACTTTCTGGTGAAAGCCGTACCAACTATTTCCTGAGATTTCACGTTTTTCTACACTTAGCAGCCTAGCGAGAGCAAAGGAGTGCCAGCTGTAAGTATCCCAATGTTTCTATGGAAATTGGATATAAAACGAAGGTGAAAAAAGAAATTGAATACGTACATCTTCTTTTTAATTCACTTGGCCCTAAGCTGATTATAGATTTATTGAAAAGTATCTATAACCTGTAGAACGGCATTAGCTCATTGACATATATGAGAACGAAGCATATATAGCTACATTTTTTGGGGAAAAATCACAGTGGGTTCGCCGACAAAGACGAGAGAGGCAATGTCCCCTACTTTCTCTCAAAACTAAGTCTTTACATAATATAGTACTTACCTCTTCTGCTCCCCCAACAGGAAGTAGCATCATCACATTATATTATAAAATTTAAGAGAGTAAATTACTATAAATTGTTCAGAGAAAGGAGGTAGCTAAACAGAACCCGGCCGTGGTGGTAGCCATCTCCTAGTATTTTCGATGCCTTCAAGACATTTCCCATAACTCTAACCTTTTTGGTCGTCCCACATTGTTGTATCGTCCAATGTATTTAATTCCTAGAGTATATATTAACAATGGCACAAGGCTGTCAAGATCGTAAATCAAATTCTAGCTTCAAAGCATACCACCACCACTACTACCACCACCTTCTAGCAATAGTAATATCTGTATTGTCGACATCATGTCAAAGAGATAAGAAGTAATATTACAAAGGGGAAAAGTGTCTTTCCGTCCTCACATTTTGTGTTAATCTTTACCGTCCCAAACAGTGAAAGTAGTAGAGAAAAGGCTCCTCTCAACCCAAAAGGTATGAGGCAACCCGAGGCCAAACAACAAAATTTTCCTGTTTTCCCTCGTCTCTATCCCAAATGCCAACTTCGCTAAATAAACACACGTGTATATGTTGCATGCTGAATCTTGCCTGTGTGTTTCCAACATCATTCTTCCATTTGTTGTTGTTGTTACACATAAATCTAGTTGTTGATCTATGCAAATGCGAACTTAATTTAGTGAGTATAAAGTGCATGATGAACTATGCGCAGTTCTGTAGCTATGATTAAGCCCACTTTAGAATCAATTTGGCCGAGAATTATGATAAGTATGTTTGTTGACTCAGTTGGACAAGACCATTTAAGAATGTATGTATTTGATAAATGACGACAAGCTGTAAAATACATTACGTGAGCCAACGATAGACTTCTTCCTTATGTAGGCTCCCCCCAAGAGATACAACAAGCTGCTTTGCCAACCGATGCTAAAACAATCACGTAATATCAGGATGTTACAAAAATCGACTGGGCTAAAGTTAAACCAAGCTTAGAGCTTCCTTATAATATAAGACAACGATGCGACCATAAAAACCGAAAAATAATATCAACAGAGTGGCAAGTGTTGGAGTTCGTTAGCAGATACAAAAAAGATTGAGTGTATTGTTCTGTCTCTATTAAAATTACTCTACTTCTTATTTAGGTTATATAAGGTAGGATTGCCTTGTAGGTTGCAAATGAAAAGGTGACTGTGAGTTGTAAATCCTTTCGTAGTCCTGTAAACCATGTTCATCTAATGAAACCTTGTATCTTTACAATAGCTTTGCAAATCTTGGCACTACCTTCACTATCAGGATTGCACTTTCATACTAATGCCATAATTGGCCACTGTGCAACCTCAAAAACCTTGTCTTCTTTTCCTGTCGTATTTCATCTTGAGCTTTTGGGAAAGTCTTTAAGCCTTTTCGACAGAAACCTCCTTTCACACTAATCCACATGCAAATACTTGTTTGTGTTCAGAAGGCAGCTAAAAAGTCCCAATATAATTTATCTGTTAAAAGATACATGATCCCGGAAGTGTAAGCACATGGACATTTATAACAGCCAGTAGGGAATGGATTTGAATTTTTTTTCTTATGGATTTAGTCAAGTCGCGATTTTATGTTGAAAGGTTTAATGCGTAGCGTTTGTGGTAGCTCAGTTTTATGTACGTATTTGAAGTGTTTAGTATTGTTTCAAGCAAAATCCTGATCGAAGGGCACTTACCTTATTGACAACCAAAACTCTGTCCTTGTCGTTACATTAATCAGAGAAGGCCTTCAGTCATACATCTCTGACGTCATAAGCGTCAATATTTATAGCAATTTAATATAATTTTCATCTCATGTTGAGCCAAGCTAAAACTTTCTAAGCCTAGATTTAGGACACGCTCTCCTCAATACGTGAATGTGACAAACGATTGTTTTCCAAATAATAGGGTTTAGGGGATGGAAGGCTTACGTTTCAAGATATAAGTGAAATGGATTTCATCATACTTCAGCTTTTATCAATTCAACCACGATCTATGTCTAGTAATTGTACTTGTATATCATTCTGTTCTATTCAAATATTTTACTTCATATCTAGATCCTTTTGCATATATTAAAATAACTAAAAACCATGATTTCTATAATGATGCGCAGTTTGCATCCTTTGGAATACCTATTGTTTGTCCAAACGTTTCCTAGCAATGCAACGGAGAATAAAAGTAATTAACCGTTCATTCAGCGTCATTTCGTTTGATAACATCTGGTGCATGCAAGCATAGAGACCTGACTTGGCACCTTGTCATAATTAACGGGATTTGACATTCTTTGTTGACAGTTGACAGTTCTATGCTTGCACTCATTTGGAGAAAATTCTGCATTTTCCATAAGCAACGGGCTCTATTTATGGATCATCAAATTTTAACAATTAGTTGGCCCATTTTATTATAAAATTATTTTATATATATATAGGATTTAACGATGAGACTGGTACAATACTGAATACTTGAATTGAACAGAAATTATAGTTTTGGTCAGATTTCTGTAGCAAATTTCATTACCATGATGACGATGTAAAGATAAGCTTTATCGCTACTATATTGTGTATTAGCTGTAAAATTTGGGTACTTGAAGTCGCGAGTTTTACATTAAGTTACTTAATAAATTATCATAATATACACATCAAAGTAGAATTTGGAAGCGAAATTGGCACATTTTGCGTTGTTCGTCGTTAATTAAGTACATTGTTTTTTCCTATTAACAACAAACGGATATGGCCCATATATAATGCCACCTTTTATTATATAAATACAAGGAACATATAATTTCAAAAGTATAATAATAAGCTTACAACTGCCAAAACAGCAAACACATATTGGGTGAAGATGAAAGAGCTGGTGGTAGCGTGACTTAAGCCTTTTTATACGACTGAAAATTCATGGCATTGATCATTATATAATACTAAAAAGTATGTTATGCTGTTACCACTCTTTTGGTTGAACAAAGAATTGTTAAAACAAAACTCCCAAAATCATTAATTTCCACCAGAACAGATTCTTTAGAATTTCGTACTCGAAATAAAAATAGACGCAGACGGCGTGAAATCGGGGCAATAGGAACCAAAATGTTTAGACCAGGAAGACAATGCCACATTGTCCAGATGCATTCATGTAAACTAAGAATGAGAAATCGTTATAATGTCAACAAAAGTAGTCTCGAGACTCACTCTTACACTCAAATCATCCGCATTGTATAACAACAGATTTCTTTTGTAAATACGAACTCATTTC
Organism: Orchesella flavescens; assembly: GCA_964034955.1. Classification (NCBI taxonomy): domain Eukaryota; kingdom Metazoa; phylum Arthropoda; class Collembola; order Entomobryomorpha; family Orchesellidae; genus Orchesella; species Orchesella flavescens. The sequence continues at coordinate 31,405,927 of OZ035953.1, forward strand.
TTGTTCTTTTTCAAGTTAAAATTGACAGTTACGTACTTCAAGAAAACAATGAAATAGTCATACACATTTAGAAACCAAAGATTGTGAAAACGGAAATAGTGAGGGAAGGTATAGGAAAGTTGCAAATGTCACATTCCGTTAAAATGCGAAAATCAATTATCAAAGAAGCGTTCTGTAGTAGGAATCAAACGTAGTCCATAATATTATACTACAGAGTCTATCAGAACAGGCACTTTTGATTTGAATTGTTACAACGGTTTTGTCATTTTCTCTGCAGCCATATTCGTTCACTAGTGCCGTGATGACGTTTGTTTTTTGTACATATGTATTTATGCGTACGAAATAAATAGCCAATAGTCATCCATTTGAACATTGATATATGATGTTATACTCTTCCTACAAATGATCCTTTGTTTACATTCCCAGCCCGGATTATAGAACAAATAGCACAAACTTTCGCAATGTACAATAGTATCAATCAGACGGAAATGAAAGTTCAAGGTGGTTATGTATCCCTAGAGAAAGCTCGTGTGTTATAAATCGATCGTCAGATGTATTCCGTCAGCTAATTAAAATTTCATGACACCATTAAAGTGTCTCAATTTTCTTACAAGGTCCTAGAAAACAAAGTTTTTTTTATTCCATGTTTGACGTCGAACCCAATGTGATCTATTGAAGTTAAAACTACAACTCAAGGTTCAAAGTTGGCAGTGGGTGTATTTATAGCTATAAAGATATATCATTGTGTAAGAAAGAAATAATGAAATCATCGTCCGAACCCAACCTATGATCAAGCAATATTGATTAAAATGATGAAAAAATACATAGATCTCTTGTATAAGCCCCTCTGAGGCCCAAACTTAGATAGGCTTCCCCTAGAACTTTTGTGGAACACAGTGAGCAAGCATTGTACTTCCACTTACAACAATTCAATTCTGGGAGCCCACCCACCATTTTAACTGCTAGCTGTAGTACTTTCTCAGAACTCACAAAAAGGCTTCGGGTTTTTGGACCTAGCGAAGATTTGAATTGGATTGCTGTTGTCACTATAACTAATGTGAGAAATTGTGAGAAGATGTGGATAGTGCGGCACATAACCGTGCAGTAGCATCATATTACACTACAGACGACACAACACATAATATAACGTTCACAATTTTGTTCTGAGTTGAATACAAAAAGCTTTTACTACTAACAATTCTTACACGGGATGTCTGAAGCAGCACATGTTTTAATAAGGTTTCAATCCTCCAAAGAACTGTCCGTAGGGCTAAGTGTTCAGGACCTAACACCTTACTGCATTACTGCTCATCATATCATTTCCCATTCCCAATATCTTAGGCGTAGGGTTTCAATATCTATACTAGTGGGAAAACTTGTCAATATGACTCCGTTACATGGATGTGTAAACTACTATGAAACAAGGCTTGCTTTTTCTACAAATCTTAAATTATTATTCTCATGACATTATATGAGCCGAATGCTCAAGTGTCTCAATTTCATACAAATAACAATGGAATCTTCAGAGTGCAGTGAACGCTACTACGACTTCGCAGCAGTCTTCCAGCGCACCAAGCATTTCCTATTTGCAGCACTCTCCGAGGCATGTCTAGTTCATGGAGATATTCAAAAAAAAAAAAAAGATAAAGTGGAAGGGTTGTGAATTACGTTCTTCTGTCAAACAACAGGTTCTGAAGGACATGAATTGGAAAATATAAATACCTTTCTTGGAAAGTGACGGGCGAGAGTCTCTTCAACATCAAGTCACCCATTGAAAGTACATACTAACTTTAGAGCATCACCAAAGCATCTCTACATATTTTTATTGCATCTACGGATCCCTACCGTAGGTTATGAACTGCTGTGAATACCTTCAAATCAATTGAATGTATGCATTCAAAATAAAACTTGGAGGTAAAAGCCTTCATCATTGGAAGTGGAGCGTATGTATGAAGTTTTGAAATTGTTAGGTTGGATATTACAGAAAATGATCACGTATCCGGAAGGCAAAATCAGGGTATCAACATTTTTGTGAACTTTACGTTTTAGAATACATGCAGGAAGGAGGAAAAGCACCGTTACTTTATATGTTATAGCCACAATATTTTAAGAAACATACTGAATACTTGGCACATCATATTGTTATCACAGCAACCCTTACAATATACTGAATATCGAAATATAGCTAAAGTTTAAACAGCTGCCGCTATTTGAAAAGTAGGAACTGATTTTCTTTTCTGGGTTTGAGACAAACCTTTTGTCTTGAGTACACATGTAACCTAAACACACTACTTTAAAGTGAAGGAGCAGAATTCAAATAACCTTTGATAACCCATTCTCCCCCCATGCAATATTTTTTTCTGAACTGTCTCAAACATGCACTGTATTGTAAAAAGTAAATCACGAAAAGGAAATCGTTCTACTTTCCACTTGCAATAAGACTATATTTCCATGCACACATACCAAAGTCAACCTTATATGAATGGTTATTGATGTTTTACAATCGTGCAAAAATATTCAAGGATCTTAAAATCCATAACAATATGTTAAGAGAAACGAGTTGTGAGATAAAGTAAAATTATCAGAACGTTTGAAACACAAAGGACGATTTATAGTTTTGTCATTTTTTTGGAACTTCAAATAAGCTCAATATTAAAATGTCGTTCAAAAAGCGCTTTGTCGTCAGTATCGACATTTTTTAAGGTGAAATTGTACATCAAACTACGCAATAACTATGATTCATAGAATAACAAATGGTTGAGCAGGGAAGGGAGGTCAACAAAAAGCAAAGGTTCTGCATGTCAGATACACACTGCAACGTGCCACGCTACGTCAATTTATGCCACCATATCCATAATTAATACTAACAAGGGAATTGCAGTTTTTATAGTGTATGCATTACATATCATCCAGGGTTCCTGATTGTTATTTTCCGTGACTTGCATTTACGTTCCGGATAAAACAATAAAGTTCATCTAGAGGATCTCCCATTAAATTAGCCGTCGGTGATAATAACGACTTATCGACCCGCTTTTATGAAGTTTGATGGAAAATAGTTCCAATAATACTTAGCATGGTTCCAAGGGTTGAGAAGGGTGAACTGATACATAATTTCCGGCTGCTATTCCCAATTTTATGAATAGCATATAAATGATTTGTGATGATTTTGGCGGAGACTGCAGCAATAAATTGAAAGCCTTCAACATGTCCATTGTAAACATGGTAGTGCAAGGACCTAAAAACGCTTGAGCAATGGCATGAAACACATAAACTATTTTGAGAGAAATTCGTAACATTTTAGTCAGCCCAATTATTCGCTTTGGAAAGGGAAATTCGCTAACATTCTAATATTGATGTATATTAATGGTAAACACATAAAGCATATAAGTATTATGCGTTTTATAGTTACTAACAAGGATGAAATTACATATATGTTATAGCTACATTAATTAGTTTTTTTTTTCATTTTCAGTGTCATTCATGTCAACCGTTTCCAAACTTTTGTAAAATGAATCTGCATATTCCACCATTTATTATTTCAACAACTGAACCTGAGACTAGTTCAAATGAAAGGAAAATTGGATGATCTGAGGGTTTGTGTTCGTTAATTTAGTTTAGAGAGCCAACTTCACTATGTTACACACATTGTACCTTGTACCTGTACCGTAACTATCATCTTGTTTGAATTCCGGTTCAAATTTCATGAAGTCACCAACATTGTCCCCAAGTTTTCCCTTGAAATTGTTTCCGGATTGTAAGCCATTGTATTATGCTTCCATAATGATAATACACAACATCATTACATACCAAACCCAAACTGGTACAGTAACTGGAGCTCAATCAGTTTTTACAATTAGTGAGCAAAGACACAGAAGGTATTAGGGATAGAATTTCATGAAGTGAGCATTATTAGAACTTCTTGATGCATGATCCACCAGGTTTGGGTTGAATTCTTTTGTATTGTAGAAAAGGTATTTTTTACATTTCAGCAGTATAATTATCTCTGATAGAAATGAGGATGCTTCTTTCTAGATTCAGTTTTCTCCCTCGTGGCACCCGACATAGAATTGCTCTTAGTGACAACCACTCATTCAGCGATAACTTTGAGACTCCATACCAGCAAACTGGATCTGTGTGAGATAGGATGAAGCAAGTAACGAGAAAGATGCTGAGATAAAAAAAATTGCCTAACTTTGTAACGTTCCGTTGACCTTGATTTGCAACAAATGAGCAACTGCACACCTTTCCTTTGTACAAAAATGTATGATATCAAAGAAGGGTTATAAACTACTATGAATTAGTTCTGTGCTGGTTGCTACTACCAGTTCAAGCAATTTAATAGTGTGCTCATCAAAGTTCGAATGCAACCAATCGCAATCCAGACAAATAGACTTGAAGGAGCCACGCGATATGACGTGACATTTATCATTCACCATGAAGCAAATGATGTTTAAGCGAGAACAAATAAAAAACTTTTGTTCACAGTGTAAAGTTGAAGGTGAGGGAGGTGGGACGATGTCTTAGGGGTGAACTATGCACTTTATTTCGTCTAGAACAAAAAAAAAATCCAGACTTCCATAAAAAGATGAGATCAGTCATATTTCTTTGCAAAAAAAATATTATTTATAGCGCCACAATCTTTCTAAAACCAGCTAGCCAACAGTAAAGCTACTAAAATTTTGAGTTAAATGAAAGGCACATGTTGTTCATGCAGATCTTACTGGATCCGCCAACAGTCTAAATTTAAGTTTTATTGCTTGCCCAGGGACAAAGTGAGAAAGTTAACAGGTAGTGTCAGTGCCAAGTGCTAGAAAAGTTGGTACAATAAAGTTTTTAGATTTTTGTAATAGGGAAATCCCACTGTTTTAAGAGCAACTGTACTTTTTTTCCTCTCATTTAATTACTTACAGACATCCTCATCATTATCAGTAGTTCACGTTTTGGAACCAACAACATGATACGATATGATAATTTCATGATGAGTGTATCAGACCGAGAAGACATGGGCGCTCTGGTTGAGTGCCAGTTAATGTATGATATGATACGTCGTCAACAGGCGAGATCTACTGATCTACAAGTCTTGTAGCTTATTAGAAGCTAGAGAAGATGCTTATTCTTCGTTTCATTCAGACGATTACAACACTGCATCCTACTTTTGCTTGAATTCCCTTGTTTTTACAAAAATAGACTAAATCCAAGCATAAAATGCATGTTTCCTGGATAAAACAGAAAAAGGGCAAGAGTATACTTACTCAATTACTCTTCTATTTTTAGCTAAAAGCACTCTACAACTATGGTATAAGTAGTGTACATATAATTATATAATATAACAATTTATTTCATTGATCAGAAAGACGTATCCTTTGGTAATGGTGTTGAAGTTGGAAGGCGTAGTGTACATGCACACACGCCAAAACATATTACACAGATGCGCGCGTATCATGGCAAACACATTTTATGATAGGTTTCATAAAATTGCATGGTCGTTGGTTCCTCTGGTTTGCTTCTATATTTACTTATAACTGCTCGTCCATACACAAAACTTAGCTTATCATCGGAACAAAGGAGTGTCGACGTTACTTTTTATAATAGAATTTTATGTTGTGTGAAATGTTTCTTGTAGATGGACCACGTTTTTTTGGGAGCCTAATGTAGATAAATTTAGTTTTGAGGCAATGCTCCAGAAATATGTGTGTGTATCTTGAAGCACCATTATTTTTATCAGCCTTCAGCAATCACCATTTTCCTTGTATATAATTCCACTATTGCTGCTACATATTCTGTTCCATTGATTAGCAAACGGAGGCACACAGTGTGCGAGTGCTAGTTATATCGCTAAAGTTACCTGCCCCTCTGGTACCTCAAATGTTAGACTACATTTTTTTGATGGCTTGAAACACTAGTGATTATCGCGGCAATTTAATCATCATCATTCAACACAAGTCCGATTCCGACTTGTGTCCTACTTCCATGATATCATGCTTTCATATAATAACATATCATATAAAAAAGCTCAGTTTGTAACCAGTCCCCATTGTAACTAAGTGTTCTGGTCTTTTGATAAAAATAAGTTTCAATTCGCTCCCGGTCAAATTTGAGCATTATTTTGCCAAAAACGAAGGTATTTATCATCTATTTTACTTAGGTTATTTGGAGAAAAAAAATTAGTTTTCCCATGATTATCCAATTCCTAAAAGTTTGCAAGAGGAACCATGAACTGTCAATTTTATCGTAACAAGGGCATTTCAGTCAATGTTAAAAAGCTATTTGTTGAAACACTGGACGTTCAAGTACTTAAGTGTAGAATTGCAAAAGGGTGAATAGCCGTGGCCAAATTGCTAAATAAGTTTAAAAGTTATTTCCTGGCAAGGTGACCAGCTGTCTAGTGCATTAAAAGTAAACTTGCATGCCTAGTGATAATCTAAAACTAATAAAATTACTTAATCGAATTGCTTTATTGTCATTGAAAACTTGGACTTGTTGGGTAGGAATGGAGGACACATAAGCTTTACTGATAGAATACACCGCATTCTGGGCAGCTTCTTACAAAATAAGTTGGTGATTACATATCAGCTAGTTCTCATTGAAGGACGATGTGAGCTTGCTTTGTGTTGTTATCCCACATTGGATTCGATTATCAATCGGCTTACCGACACGTAAATATTGTGATGGGACTAATATCCCTCGTCATCTGATACTAGTTGAGCCTCTGTTTTTAGATGTAATCAATTCGAAGCCGACTGACCACAATCCATTTTCCCCGTTGGGTCACACAAGTGAATAATGTCAACTAATGTCAAAGGAAAACAGTGATGAAAGGCAAAAAGTACAGCAGTTCATTATTTTTTTTTCTCTCTCTCTAATGAGTGCCTCTTGAGTGTCCTGGGATGATGGGTCGGGTTTTTCTTCCTCCCATATTATATAAGCTATCATCCAGCCTATTGGAAAAGTAATGACTTCACATGAGCAACTAAAGAAAGACAATTTAGGAGGGTAAACAAGAACTAAACTTATTTGCGAGTTTTACTTCAATCTGGCAGCTGCAAAAGACGTAGACTCTAGCATGCTCTGGAAGTTTTTCTCCCACTCTACTCTCGTTCCAGCCATACTGATTCAGCTAGCCTCTCACCTTTTCTTGTTATATTGAAAAGATGAATGTTATGTTGTTGTGATAATAGCAGACTGAGATTGTATGATGTCGGTTGTCGGTATACCACTTATCATTACACTGGGCAGGAATGAAATGAAAGAAATGCATCATCCATGGCATTCCCAATGCAACACTCCAGTACTCATTCGTGCTGGTGGCTTAGAGTAACTTTTAGCGAGGCTGAGAGATGGGATGTTGGCAGTGAATGAAGTGATGAATAACACGATAGCATTGTCAAATAACTAATCTTCACCACGAAAATTTGGCAGAAAATGTACTTTTTGTGGTTAGGTACTCATTCTCCTATTTCTTTTACCGTTGCTGTGTGTATATACATACATTATGCATACAAAACTTAGGATGACGATAGGTGTTTGAAAGAAATGGACGCGCATACTATTCACCCTTTTGCATTAAAACAGACATGAATTTAAACAAAGATAAATTGAACAAACGAATGAATAAAGCCCAAAAGTTTCTGTTATTTAACTTGTTTTATACAAGTTTATTCGCCGTCTCTCGTAGAACTCAGTGGAGAAAATTTTTTTGTTCCATTTTGTTGACTTGACTCCTTGCTTTTCTACTTGTCACAAGTGCATTTTACTTTTTTTTTTATTTGGGAGCTTGGATGGAAGGCATTAGAAAATCCAGGACGCTTTCACTTAAATAAAGAAAACTAATCTGGTATTTATACGTTCATTTCTCGTTTCTTTTTTTCACAGACTCTTCCACCACTACTAGTTTCCAGCATCAACCATCCATTTGTTACAGTTTTTCCTCATTGCCCCGGAACAAGATTTGCTGGAAGTTTTTCGCCACTGCAGCTGTCGCTACTTGACTATAAAAGAATATGGTCGGATGGATTGTCAGAGCTCCCTCGCTCCACTGCTTGGTACATAATATACCTTTACACTACAAATTCAAGACGGGGCTTGGTAAGCGAGAGAAGTAGCAGGGATGAGATAAGCGTGTGTGATTTGATTTGATCTCTCTGGTGATCCCGTTTCGTTCGTCTTCACTTTCACCTCTTTTTTCCTCCGTGTTTGACTGTCTGGGCTGTAACGCTTTTGCCTGACTCCTCTCAAAATGAAATGGATTTTATGGTTTTTTCTCTGGTGAACTTCTTGTTGAGTTAGTGAAACTACGTTTAGCTGAAGCCTGACAGAGTTAAGTAAGAAAAACCCTCGCTCCACTATATTTGTCCGCAAATACGTCTATTACATAGCTCCATTGCATTCTCTCCCTCTTTGCAGTGCACCGGTGTGCAGCTAAGACAAACGTAAGAATTTCTTACAATACATAACTTCTCCTCATCGCATCGCCTCTTATATTTCCGTTTACTTCAAACTTTTCACTTTCGCTTCAATTTGTCCGAGTTGTCAGTATGTCAGAAAAAAGGAAGCACAAACATTGCTGGAAAACAAGCAATGATGGGTGCTAATTGTGAGTTGAAGTTTTGGTGGAAGCGTATTAAAAAAATATGACGGGTTTCACGTAAAGCCTACATAGTTCACTGAGCTCCTTCAACCAAGACTCAATTAATCAAACTTGTTGTTTTAGCAGCAGTGGCAGTAAGAAAAAAGAGTTGTGTTAGTAGAAGCGAAAACGAAAAGAACAATCTTGCTTCAACTGTGTTCTCCTTTAAATTCAAGTGTTTACAAAAGTTAGCTCTCTTTAGACTGAATGTGAACTCCATCAACTTACTTAATGAACATGTGTCATGAAAACAATAGGACACGCATAATTAATCCCTGCTTTCTCGTCTGAAACAAGAAAGCATTCAGATTGTTAACACAAACACCAAATCGAATTCCAATTGTACTTTTGAAACAATAGAAAGCTGTCACGTTGATTTTTTAGGTAAAGTGTTTTTTAATGCTGGTAATTTTGACTAATTCATTATGAATTAGGGCTGGTGAGAGTGAAATACTTTGTTAATATTAGGATTGTGAGTAATGGTTAAGGTAGAAATGTAGTAGGAATTAATAGGAGTGAAAGGTGTTTACTCTTCTCATTAAGGTTGATACGTGTGAAAGTGCAAAGTGAACGGAGAGCAATCATGTTGACACAAGAGGACATGGAAGGGCTCCTCTTTGAGGAGTTGACTAACGGCACGATCCTGTTTAATAATGTGACTATGCTCCTCGAGTCAGGTATGTTTCCCACTGATGGGGAAGTTGGTGATGATATCCTTCTAAACAAGGCAGTAACTATAGGGTCTGGAAACTCTGGGGCAAACCGAAGACCAAGTAGTCCCATGCTGCCCTATAGACTGGAGCTAGATGTTAGAGTTCAAATTGGACTCTACTCTGTCATTTTCCTTCTTGCAATTTTTGGCAATCTTGCAGTTATTCTGACTCTGATACAAAATCAAGGGATGCGAACTATAACTAACCTTTTCCTGCTCAATTTGGCCATCGCGGATTTACTAGTTGGTGTGTTTTGTATGCCGTTCAACCTCGTTGGGATTGTGCTCAAAGACTTCGTGTTCGGCGCTGTTCTTTGTAAACTCATTCCGTATCTTCAAGGTAAGCTCAATCAATTTTCTATTATTAGGTAGGCACACTAAATTCCCACTGTGCAAGTCGCTTCTCTCTATCTTAGTATTTTTGTAAATTATAAAAGATATATATATACATAGGATTATGAGTTATTTTTGCTTCTTTCATGCTTATCAAAATGGAAGAAATCGTTCTAGTGCGTGTTTCCATCATGAATTCAAATAATCATAACTTGAACTCCTCTTTTTCGGTATTTTTTGGGAATCGAATCCTTCTTCAAGTTGTGAAATGAAGAATAACATTTTTAAAGGTACGGTATTATTCGAAACAACCACTTCTAGATTAGGCAGGCAACCATTTCAGTACCAAAAGTAACAAGTGTATTTACTGCTTCTCATCTAAATTTATTCTGGTTGGAAACAGGCCTACCTACTCCTACTCCACCTACTCAATTCATCTTTGCAGTAGTTTGCCGTGTAGACAATTTGTTAGCGCATATTATACAAAGTAATCAACTGGTAGTTATGTAAATCATGATAATGTACACATGTTCATTGCTTTAGCCTCATATTATAGAAGTGTGTGCTTTATTATGACGATGTAACGTCAAGCCACCCTTCTTTCATTCGGTGGTCATATTTTCTTCATGGAATTGAGTTTCAGTTTCTAGAAGCAGTATTAAGCAAAAAAAGGATGCATTAGAGCAATTACTACTTCTATACGCTGGTCACAAGCATTCTTTAAAAAAAGGAGAAAAATGCTTAGTTTGAATAAGTAACGAGATTTTTCATAACAAAGTGCTTCAGGCTTCTACTCCTAGAGTCTTTTGGTGTAGTCCACAATGAGTGTTTTTCATGTTGCTTGAAATTGCACTCCACTAAAATTAGAAAATGAATCAGGCAATAAGAAATGCACAACTGCACTCCCATCACATCAAGAACGTATAATGTACTTACAAGTGGGTGTAATAAAATAGCCTATCCTCAAACACCGTCAGCAAAATCCATGAAAAAAGGAAACTCATATATACAGCCTTGATGTCATCCCGACTTATGTACTGCGTGTTTTCATGTTCTTTCAAGCCTTTTTGTGAAAGAATCACCATAACTGATAGACCCTGTACCGGTGCTTGAATTTTAATGGAATTTTTGTTTTTACATTCAGCTTTCCATATTTACTTACCTATTTTCAGTCTTTTGTTATTATGTTTTTTGTACCAAAGCACAGAAACCGAGAATTGCCAAAGTTGTATGTAAAAAATAGGTTTGCAAAACTTTTTGTGAAGCAGTGTTGATTTACACATGCGATGCATCATCATGTAGGCACTTTACTGCTCAACCATAGATTTATAAGTACTGCTGAAATCCTTGATGAAGTCGTAACAAAATGCAATTCAGATTTGATTAATTTGTTAAATCAAATTTGCATGCTATCCTGCGGTGCAGACTCATGAAATATAGCGGCATCGTAACAATCAGCGCCTTTGGCTCATCCGGCACAACAGTTAGCAGGATCGGCTTATATAGTATCATCTGATCATTGGTTTCTATAGCGTAACAGGACTACTAACGTGGCTTATGCCAAGCAGCAGCGGAGTCAATAATTCATAATTTATACACAAAAAAACGCACTATATTTTTAGCATCAGCTGGAAATTTGAGAATAGGATGAAGCCAAGTGACAAATTTTTATTCGGTTTCCCATTCGCGTTACTTGAAACGCGTGTTTTACACATGAAACTACAAGTGCGAATTCATTCACCAAAAGAGTTGATTTCCCAAAAGTATTCAACGCGGGTGTTGAATCCATTTCTTATTACGTAATTCCTCACAAAAAATGAGGACATTAGATATTGATTGATCATTTTGATATTCTATCTGCGGTTTTTTTAAAACCAATTCCTAACGCAGGGTCATACGAATGGAAGGAAGTAGGCGTGCTCCAGGGTTAGAAATTGCACTTGTTATAAATCGGCAGATTTATGGTTAGGATTACATCGCATGATTACATCAACGAAAGGCTTCTGACTTTAGCTACAGTGAGATCATACGTTGCCAAAGACTTCCTTATATGTTTTTACGTGTGTAAATTTTTGAGTGGCCAGCTTTTTTTGGATTCTTTTTTTAGAGGAATGAGTTGCTTCACTTACCAATAGTGGAATAAATTTTGAGACAACAATAACTTCTAATGAAGTATAGGAGAACTGTCTCCTCAAAGCTATATATAAAACGTAAACATAAATAAATATATTGTAATATTTTTTCTTATGTCAACAACAGAGAAAATCTGCGCATGAAATCCTGCTTTCCTTTTAGTATATTTATATCCCAGATCAGCTCCTAGCCTTCAGTAGTAATGCAATGACACAGCAAGCAACAAATTTTGGTTTGGCCACTTGTTTCTTCTGCCTCGAATATTTCACTCTGTAAAATATGATAATACATATGACTAGGAGTAACTTTTATATCACTTCACCATGCATATTTATAAATCCGTATAATGGCTAAGTCTTTCCGCTGTTCCACTTGATCTATTTTTCTTAGTTAGTTTAGCCTATCATATGATATGGGCCCCTGGTTTATCACAATGTAACGCCAATGACACTCCATCCGTTTATAGTTTATATCAGCATGTACATTAAAATATACATGTGTTATTTCATATGGATTTTAAGCAGTCCTTGGAGAGCACTTTTCATGCCTTTGGGTCGATTCGCGAACCCTTGCTTTGCTTTGTTGCGTATAATATACTTCGTATTTCCTAAGTAAAAAAAGAGCCCTTTTCTCACTACTCCACATTTTGTAAGTGCAAAAGTAAGTAGTCATACAGAAAGTTGAGCTCTTTACACCCAGATTTTGTTTGCTGTGTACAAAAGACACTTTCACTGGAGAAATGTGCGTTAAATACCAGGATCAGGAAAAGAAGGAATTTCCTCGGTAAAGCTTTTGTCCGTTGTCCTAACCCTTTTTTTTAGTACACTGCCGCTTGTAACATCCCACTATTTCCATGTATGTGTTTAATAATAATAGGTATCCCGAAAATATATTACATGGGATCGTCGTGTTCATGCATGACTGACTATTTGGCTAGTTTTTTCCCCATAAGTTTAGGCTTGAATAATTTTTGCTTTAGATGTATGAGGTAAATTTATTTTTGAGTTTTTCTACATCCCCTAAAAACTTTCAACAAACATATCCAATGTAGAATACCAATGAAGAGGTGCTCAATCAAGCTCAACGTATGCAGTCCACACTTCACAGATTTCACATTTCTCAGTATTTCTATGGCTGAATGACACTCATACACATGATGTTTAATGTCAGAGAAAAATTTGTAGGAAACCCTTAATTTCACATGATACTCCGATAGACAGTTTGACAAAAAAAATCTGCAAAGTGCTTGGAATGGAGCTTTTTGCGTCAAATTGTCAACCAAAAACGCAATTTAAACTAGGGAAACAGTATAACATGCTCCATTACATGGGACGCAATTTTCCTTTTTTTGGGGGGAAATGTCCTTGTTTACGCACCCATATGATACTGGGACGGATGAAATGTATATCAGTTTGGAACCCTCCCAATAACGTATGATTGAACAGAGACTTGATAGTAGGGTATTTTGGTTACATGTATGTATCCTGGTCATATTGGCCTAACATATCAAGTATCGTTGGTAATTTATTTTCCTACATTGTCCACTCAAAGTGAAAGTCAAGGAAACATCTTTAAGGTTTTGCAAAAAGGGTAGCTGAGTGTGTGTGGGATTGGCAGTTGTGGTCAAGTCTACGCTCTTACTTTCTTTTTTTCAACGAACCACTAACAACCTACTTTAAGATATGGATATCAGCTTCCTTAGGATCTTTGCCGCAGTTTTGTTTTCAAGAGCGCTGGGTTGTTGATGCGGAGTTGAAACATTTATTTACTAAACAAGTACTGTCACACAGTCTTTCATTTCATACATGTTTTAGGTACACCGATACCACTTCTTGAAATTATTTTCCAATTTCGTTTGTGCGAATTCATTCATAAGTTGATGATAACATATTTTTTTTTGTGAATATATTAGTAGACTATCATTAACTAGAAATGGAGGAACGAATATAAAATTTTGTATTGACTATGCAGCTCTTTTACGTTTTCCAATTGAATAGGTGAGAAAGGAGCGTGTGCGAAAGCTGTGTATTCGTGTCTTGTTCACCACTTCTAGCTTGAATAATTTTTACTCTATATGTTGAGACACGACTTTTCTAGTCTTCGTGAATGAGGATATCTTTCAGGTCTTTTAAATTGCTTTTAAATTTTTGTGTCAAAGAACTTTTCCAAGAACTTTTCTCTATTCACCTTCAATTTTGTGTTTCCCGAAAAAAGTGACCTTAGTGTGTGAGTAATACATTGTGCTTCCCTTCACCTACACCAACTGGTGTCTTCACATTCTCTGGTCGTAGTTACCAAACAAGTTCCTATTATACGTAATCTATTGAGCAGACTGTGATGTGATGTTCTTTGAAATGGTGATTATGGCTTAACGCCCATATATAAAAAGACAATTGCTCATCTACACTGCACACTGTGGTCATAGTTACAAGTCTTTGAAATTTTATAACCGTAGGTGAGGGGGATGTTATTATGTTTTTGCACATTTCGCAGTTCGCCAAGAATATTTTCGAGGCGTTAGTCGGTCCTTTGCTTCTAAACTTATTACAGGTTTAACTTCTCATATCTGGTGGTGGTATTCGTATGCTGAAAAGTAAAGTATGTTATGTATGTATATGTTATACACACAAGTTTTAAACCATAATTTTCTTAGTGTTACAGAAAGATGTGACCGTATTTGAGAACTTTCTCAATGAAACGAAACCATACGCGTGTGTGTGCCATTTCTGTCCTTATCTTTTCTCACCTTACTGCTTCTCACACTCCAACTCCTTTCTCTACGAGCAGTTGCGTTGCTTACCAAGAAATAATTTCGTTGTGGTTTTAGTAAAGTACATGAGTAGGAAAACATCCTTGCCCTAATAAAACATGAAGAAAATGTGACATAAATTTTGTATATTTTACGGCCAAAATAAGCACCCATTAGGCTGACCACCTTCCACAAAAGCAAAATATTTCCAAACTTTATGACTTAGAGAATGTAGAATGAGGGGTGGTGAAAAGTATGTGAGAAGCTTCACAGGAACGTAGCGTGCCGTTCCAAATTGGATTTTATAGAATGATAACTATGTAGATGATACGGTATATCTAGCTTTTATATCGTTGCCCATAGTAATCATAATACTTATATGATGGGGTGACAAATGCATGAGAAAGAAAATATTGCAGTTACAAAGAAAACAAATCAAAGAAAGCATAATGTGAATTGATGTGCTTAAGTTTCGTCATCCAATAAAATAAATTGTACTTGTTGACATGGCAAGATAAAGATTATATATGTAGTACGTATATATCCATAATTTTGTCAACAGTAACATAATTATTCAAAGCGGTATAAGTTGAATAGATATAATGACTATATCAGGCTCACAATAGCTTGTAAAGCTGCACAATATTGGTTGTAAGTAAAATAGTTCTCCATTGTTTGAAAAACTTTTCAATTGCGCACAATATTTTTATATAGACGTTTTCCCGGTAGACTTTAGCTATACAAAATTTATGCTTTTAGTAAGACATACTAATTATAGAGATAAAAATTTTAATCTTAAATGTCAAATATAACGATATACGGCTGGTAGGAAGTGAATAGTATGGATTTAGTTCAACTTCAGTGGGTTTGAAAACGTTGTCCTTGCCACTGCGTAGATAGTGTGCATAAGAGATCCTTGAAAGTTCAAGCGTCGCTGGGAAATAACAGCTTACCCCTAATCTGACACGAACTCACATTATTCGCAACTATATGGTATAATACTATTACACTGTCCAACCTGTCCGCTTACGGGTGGGTACAAAGAATTTTATATTTAGTTTTTTCCAGGAAGTAGAGATTTGCTGACTTTTTCAACAATTTAGATGTATCATACAAAAGCTTTCGTTAAGTTTTTTAAACATATTAAATGTATATCTGTGCGTATAGAACACTTGGTGGCATCAAATAGTATATCATTTCATTCAGATGGCTACATAAAACCTTTCCGCTAGAAAAGTTTTTCGTTGTAAGGTCGAACTTGCTAGTAACAGATTGGAAGGTATATTACAGATGACGACATATGTCATTTGTACGGATTAAAACTGGAAATAAGTTCATTATAGTTGTTAGACTGTTAGTGGAAATTTGAAATCCGAGTTTTTGGAAATGGGTCACTGATGCTACTAACAATTTGTTTCTTTATACTGTCATTGCAAATTGCATCTCTGCTATCAAGGTAACGCAGTTTAAGCGATAAAAGATTTTTGTCCTTATTAATTATGTTTATCATCGCATCAAAAAATAAGTAGAACAGGAATTTGAAAGGAAAAAGTTTATATTATATAGCATTATGATGATTTATGGAAAATGGGATAGCAGAATTTCAAGTTTCTCATACTCACATACCTTAAATATGGTGGGTGTAATTTTTTTCCCGCTTTCGTCGTCCCTGTTGATTAGGTAAATATACTGGTTTAACCCACAGAAATCACACATGTACTTTCTATGCCTTTGTAACAATTTCTACAAACTACATTTTAATGTATCCAGTAAAACAACGTTAGTAAAAGCATTCATTAGAAGTCATCGCTTGTACAAAGAATGACAAGTCAAGAAGCCCCAGTAACGAGCAACCTAATTCGTTCGTTTATAGCTCTATATAATTCCAAAGCAAGTGCATGAATAGACCCGCAGAACCTCAGTCAGAACGTTTGCATGGCTCCATCATTATAGGCAACCAGGCATACAACTCATTTCCTTTGTTGATGATAACGGTTGGAGTAATGCGGGGACTAGTGCAAAGAAGAATACTCGTTTAAAATCCATTATTTCAGGGAAATGTAAAAACAAGGAATGGAACCGTTGTACTTAATATTTTCACCTCAACAAAGCAAAAAGACAGACGGTGTACGCCTTCTGGTCAAATAGATGACATGGTTACACAAAAGAGTTCAGAACTGCGAATAAATTGCATGCGACAATAATACGAATGTAAAAACTATGTAAAAACGAGTGTTCAAGAGTTTTTACTTTTCCCTCAAAAGTGGAGTGAAAGGTATGCCTTCCTGTGAATCAAGCAGTTAGACGTCAAATTTAGATTTGAAAGTAAGTCAATGGTTTATGCGTGGATGTAATGTTCCATTACGTTACATTTAATGGCATTGCTTGACAGCATAAAAAAATCCATCGAGAAGGAATAAGTTAAACTCGTAAATCAAGCAAGCGTTGCGTTACATGTTCTCCTTGTGAACATGCTCTATGGAAATGGGACATCTCTTTGTAATAGTTAACTTTTTCATATTCCACGTTGTTAACGATTCCGTGTTAGCCAGAAAGATGGTTTTGTTTCCATTACGTATCTTTCACTGGAAACTTTTTCTTGAATTTCATGCATATATACATATCAACGTTTTCATCGCTTTTTTGTCGGTGCACAAGCATAACGTGTCTACTTTAACATGCACGCTTATGCTATATCATACAAAAGGAACAGAGGGGAAAGAGCAACTGTTGTTCATGTCATATGTGACATAACGAAAGGATTCC
This sequence comes from Orchesella flavescens, assembly GCA_964034955.1. Taxonomy (NCBI): domain Eukaryota; kingdom Metazoa; phylum Arthropoda; class Collembola; order Entomobryomorpha; family Orchesellidae; genus Orchesella; species Orchesella flavescens. The sequence goes on from OZ035953.1 coordinate 31,423,246, forward strand.
ATTATATGCAAAAAATTCTTTGACTGCATATATTTCCATCCGTGCAGAAGCATCAGCATCCTTTTTTGTAAGTTGTCTGTGGAAACGAAGAACAAAATTTTGCTTCTCATCATACTCTGAGTAGAGCTGTTCTAGTATGATAACATAAGAGACTTGAATTCGTCTTAAAGTATGCATAACTGTGTTACACTTTGGATGTAAGTCACGTCAAAAGTTGATTAAAGTCAAGTTATGAGAAAATCGGAATTTTGTGGGGGGATATGTAATTTATATTTGAGGATGAAGGCGGCTTGGATAAATTCCATTACAGTGAAAAATCCTCTATATAGCCCTCTTTTGTTTGGAAATAGATGATAATAAACTTTTAAAGCTTTGATGCCCTCTGCTAACTCCGTTAAAGTAGTGGTGGTGCGTTTGATAGTTTGAACGAAAAAGCTCAAACGTTTCAAAAGATAAAAGGTTATTACACGTTAATGTTAAATTAATGAAGAAACTTGTTTCTGAAACATTTCAAACGTGTTGTAAACAAATAAGTTGGAAGTTGGAGTGTATTAAAGTAGCTCAACAACTCCATAATTAGGTAATGTAGAACAGCGACACGCTCAGGGTCTTTTAGACAGACAAACAAGAGAGTTGAAATCGTGAAATTCAGAAAGGTCATCTCATTTAATTTACTTGACATGAAGAAGCACATTTGATAAAGATTTTGAAATGGCCTTTGGCCTTTTAATGTAATTTTGTCTTCAAAAAGTTTCATTGAGGGCCCTAAGAGCCCTAAAGTTGAAACTGGAAAAATAAATATTCACTACTCACTCTTGACTCTGAAGCCTTCGACTTTATTAAATATTTTATATAAGTATAATATTTCAAAGACGAATTGAAATTAAGCTGTTGAAATTCTTAAGACGAGATGCCAGTGGAAATGAAAGATTGCACATATGTGCTTCAACGTCATATTAAACATTTTATCAAGAGGTTGCAAACAAGGCTTCTAATAACTTTGGCAAACAAGTGGTGTACATATGCAAATGCCAAAAGCTTTTAAAATTCCCATAGTCTGTGTCAACGAGAGAGGCTTGGAAGAAAGAATGTTGAAGTTTTATATGCTTCTGTGTCATATTAAATCATCCTCATCGATTCGCTCTTTGTTCTACAGCTAAGCTTTCTGTTTTTGCATGCATACATTGATGTATTTTAACAAACTAGCGACAAGAATATTCTAATAAAATGGAATAGTGCCATAATCTCTACGCTTTTTGCTACCGCACATTTTTTAAAGAAAATTCGGTATTGATTAAACTGGATGTAAAAATGGAGGGAGAGCCGTGGTATCACTACCACTATCCTGTTTACACCGGATGCTTACTCTACAGAATTATAAGTGAGGCGTCAGAAAAGAGCAAGGAGAACCACAAACCAGACTGAAATCACAGTGCCAGTTCGACTACAAATGAAATTGAATTCTTATCCCTGGTAATTCACAAAATTATTCGGATAGTAACGTGAGATATAAATGTAGACATGAAATATATTTTATGCATGCGTAACCAATGCTCAAACTTACTTGTGTTCCCTTTTTTGCAGAAAGTAGCCTCTAGATACACATATACAATGCATATTTTCTAGGGCGGGGTAACCTTTTACACTTTGTCAATGTCTCCTCACACTCCAGGCAAACAAAGTAGAAGAAGCATGCGAATGTTTATCATTATTAGCATCAGCTAATGACGAGTATGGGTGTGAACTTTTTAACACGAAATACTCACTACACAGGTGGTTCTCCATTTTATGAGAGGTAGTAAAAACCTCTGTGCATGTTTTCCTCTTTTCAAATGGATGAGTGATGACAAAACCAAGGGAAACTTTCAAATTTACATAAACTACCAAGTGGATACTCTAAATCCTTAGTTTATCAGGCCGAAACGTTGGGTATGAATCAAAGTGCAGGGGAGATCAAAAGGAATTTATTTTAAACTTTAGCTGTTTACAGTAAACAAGTAATCAGTATTCTTAAAGAAATGCATCCCACGCCATCGCCATCCCTACTGAAAACGGCAAAAGCTGACACACAAAAGTAACAAAAATAGTTTGGTTCCCATGTTTGCGTTGCTGTTTGTTTAGCCAACGTGTCGAACTTGATGTCTTTGTGTAGATGTTGATTATTTTCATCGCTCTACCTTTGAGAAAATGTGATACGAAACGGAGACGAGGCTTTGATTACGAATGACTGTAAGCGCAAAATAGTAATAGTGAAGCATCCCTTTTCTGAGCTTAGTGCCTGGTGAGAGCGACTTGCTAACATACTTATCTCAATCCAACAAAGTAACAACATTACATCACCAGAATACCAATAATGGTGTGTATTCATATAAAGCACACCAAACTTCAATTTTCTTTAGCAATGCCAGTTTTACTTTCGCTTCAGGATGCTTGAGGTATACGTCATACCAACATCAGCGTGAAAGTTGTTTCATCTTGACGAAATAAAGTTTGGTAAGTGTGTTCTAAAAGCTAGTTGCATAAGTAAAATGTAAGATGAAGACTTTTGAACATAGTATTCCCACTAATTTAATGGCATCTCTATATTAATCCTCACTATAAAAGCCATTATAAAAGCCGGTTTCTAGATTTACATACCCAGAGGCTACTGCATAACAAAGTAAACGGAAGACAACGCAACACAATTGTGAAATTGAATCATTTTTTTTCTCAGAATACTGCATGTTGAAATACTTTAACTAATTAATGTAATTTAGACATTTCTACTCCCCTTAAGTTGTATCATTCAACATCCTGTAGTTGTGTATTTTTAGAGTTCTGAAATAAGTACGCAACTAAACTTACTTATTTATGTAAGGTTGAATTAAAAATATCTTTCTAAGTAATGAGTGCTGAAAATATAAAAAAAATCATTCGTTCATTTCATTTGTATATCTGGGAGAAACGTTGAAACTCCGTATGTTTATTTCTATGGCCACCAGTTTTTGTAGTTCAATGTTTCCCCCCAAATTTACACTAACAAAAGAAAGTTTGCCGCTCTCAAAAGTAAACAGTCAAAAAGTCAAAACAAAGTTTCAATATTGGTACCTACATGCGTGAACGTATAGTTTTAATCACTACTAGCCCTTTCAACTTTATTGGAAGTCAGACCTCCACGCTTGCAAACGCAGGAAGTGGATAAGCATGCTCTGAAGCACAGTCACGCAATTGTGGATTGCGATGACAACAACATAAATTGGATAAAAATAAAAGTCATGAAAAGAGGTATACAAAGCCGCCGTCATTCCTAAGAATTGATTTTTCGATTTGGAATTTTTCGCATCGTTATCTGAAATGGTTCTTCATCTTTCTACTGACTATAGGTATTATGAGTGTGCCAAAGTGTAAACGGAAATAATGAACATTTTACGTAAACGCAGTTATTTTTATAAGTATTCACGTACCATATATATTAAAGTACAACACGTACAAACCCTATTTGAGCAACGTCTTTGTAGGAATACTTTAGTTCTGGCTGGGGGCGCCTCACGTATTGTTTACGGAATCGAAATGAATAATGCCAAACAAACTTCTCCCTCTCAAAACCACTGACCGACCAACTTTTTTTCCTTGAAACCCACTGTTTTAGTCCAACTTTTCCATTCATCCGTTTCCCATTGCTGACTTCCTTCATCTCATAGTACACATGACTTTAACAAAGTGGAGTGATTATATAATAAACTTAATGTATAACAATGTTGCTTTCCCCATTCTCAAGAGTTTTTGAGGAATGTATGATGTAGCACAAAGTGATTAAATTTTTCTCATCCTTCCCTACATACCAATAGAAGGAACGATTATTCAAATTTTACAAAATTAAAGCATCAACTTAACCAGAGCTCTTTGATGCAACCGTAGCTTCTCTTATAATCTCAATAGACAAATTTTTCCTCACTAAAAACTTTCCTGATTTAACTTACACGTTATTATACCGCATAGCCGCAGCAAATTTATATCGATACAGAGTTTTTGGAGCGGCATTCGACGAATTTTCCTACTTTCTAGCCCATTCCCAAAATGGAATGAGGCACACGTGTATAAAATGGGGGAGACATCTAAGACTTACTCGAAACCGGATTTAGGGCACGCCTCTCATGCTTGAATTCGTCAGTTCTTTCATTTTCAGTGATGACAATAACCATTTTTTTCAAATAGGAGAGAATCACAATGAAACTTTTTTGCTTCATAATATTCGCTTGAAAGAACGAAAGAAGGTTTTGTATTTCATAGAAAAATATTTACTCAACCCAATAAAAAGTTTTTTGACAGTTTATTGATGTGATAGCTTAAGGTGCGTATACCACTTATACGGTCAGACTTTCATATTTTGTAAATTTTATTTTATGACGAATCAGTAAAATATCGAGAGACAAATGATACATGAAAATATGTATTAGTAAGTGCTCTACACGTATGAAAATTTTCCAACTTACTGACATCCGGATTACTGAGATATGGGCAACTTAACAAAACATGTCAAATTTCAACTGTATAACACTTATACGGTCAAGTACTAAATTTGATCTTAAATTTTTGTTCATTGTTATGACATATGGTAGGCTCATTATGATCGTCGCCATTACTCATTAGTCGCATAATAACACTATTCCGAGAGAAAAAATTCTAAGCTGGGTGGTGCTGGCGGTCCATTGTTTCCCGTGGAGCACAAATTTTGGTTTTTGTTGCATAATTTTGCAGTTAAGCAACAACCATACGCCCGAGATATCTTAAAAAACTCAGGGCAGACTCTAGTTCCTAAGTGGGTACTCGTAAACCGAAATCCGAATTCGGATGCCAAAAAATAAAATGATTTTCAATTACGGTTAATGGTACTATTGAGACATTTCGATGAAAACGAAGCCTACACCACCCACCCACCTAAATTTTTTAAGCTTACTAATGCAAACTTATTCTTAACAAATAGGAACGTCGACTCATGTGGCCAGCAGTCACAGATCGGCACATCTTTGTTTTGTGGCACATACAAGGTTATGACTATTTGTCCATTACAATGCTGTCAAAGCAAACATTTTTTAAATTAAATATATGGCGTCAGTAGTCATCCCTTGATACTAGATAGAAACCAAATATGCTTTAAAACTGTTGTTATGCATCATTATAGCGTTTTTTACACCATGCCGCATTTTTGAAACCATTCCTTTTAAGTTTCAAAAATTTCCTTGCTGAGACTTTCTATTTAGTACGTTACTACAGACTTGGATCACTTGTATGTGCCACAAAACGTAAAAACTTGCCGATCTGTGACTGTTGGCCACATGAGTCAACGCTCCTATTTGTTAGGAATAAGTTTGCAGTAGTAAGCTTACAAAAATTTAAGTGGGTGGGTGGTGTAGGCTTCGTTTTCACCTAAATATCCCAATACTACCGTTAACCAAAATTGGAAATCATTTTATTTTTTGGCATCCGAATTCGGATTTCGGTTTACGAGTACCCACTTAGGAACTAGAGTCTGCCCTGAGTTTTTTAAGATATCTCGGGCGTATGGTTGTTGCTTAACTGCAAAATTATGCAACAAAAACCAAAATTTGTGCTCCACGGGAAACAATGGACCGCCAGCACCACCCAGCTTAGAATTTTTTCTCTCGGAATAGTGTTATTATGCGACTAATGAGTAATGGCGACGATCATAATGAGCCTACCATATGTCATAACAATGAACAAAAATTTAAGATCAAATTTAGTACTTGACCGTATAAGTGTTATACAGTTGAAATTTGACATGTTTTGTTAAGTTGCCCATATCTCAGTAATCCGGATGTCAGTAAGTTGGAAAATTTTCATACGTGTAGAGCACTTACTAATACATATTTTCATGTATCATTTGTCTCTCGATATTTTACTGATTCGTCATAAAATAAAATTTACAAAATATGAAAGTCTGACCGTATAAGTGGTATACGCACCTTATATTATGAATGAGTTATCTCTATTGTGCGTGTTAGACTAACTAAGTAAACTCACATCACATGCCATCACTGGTGTAAGCTGTAAACAAGCGACTTGTTAGAACGACAACCTTTTACTTTAGAAACTAAACTTGATAGAAATAGTTTACTTTAACCATTTATCCATATAAATATTTTTGAATCTCCAACATAATTCACGTTTTGTCTTTCATATAACTTATAATAATACATATAAAAACCTAAGTTATTTGTACGTAATATAACACAATGAATTGTATCCACCCGTGCAGAAGTAACCAGTGGCTTTGGAAAGGTAAATGTTGCAAAGTGCCCCAAAATAATTGATCAAAATATATAGGTATATGTTGGAGACTTTCGAACTGGCACATGTTTATATAAACGCCGTGATCCACTTTGAAAGACTAGACTAGCATATCTCTCGTTTTCTGTATGGAATTCTTATATATCGTAGCTTGGGAACGCCATTTTAATATTGTTGCATGTATACAATTTGATTCAAAAGTTAAAGGTTGGAGGAATGCGTGGAAGAAAACTTAGCATCGTTTGAAATTTGATAATTCTACACGCATTCAAAATACACTCTAGTCTAGTGTCCAGCCTATACATTATATAGAATACCAAATATTTCTTCAGTAAAATTTTTTTTAACACGAGCACGATGTCAATGTACCTGTAATTGCGGTTAAGTGAAGTTGCACGTCACTAGGAAAATGGTTGTCTAGCATAGGGTTCTGTACTCCCTTAACCATTTTGCTAGTAACGCACATTTTTACATAACCGTTTTGTTAGTAAGGTGTCATTTCACTTGACCGGAATTGCAGAAACATTGACGATATGCAAGTTTTATTTGCAATAACGTCAATTTCAAGGAGCAACTTGACTTATGTAACTAAGGAAAAAGTATACGTTTACATTCACATCACGCTAGCAATCCTAGGATAATTTTAGTATTCACTAGCACAAACTTGAATATAGACATTTCAGCCTAGCCTTTTCTTAAAACTTTCCGTGTTATTGATGTCCAAAGTTAATTCCTTTTGGGGATTCATTTTTGCGACCCATGAACCTTTCCTTTTATAGTTGTACATACTTCCATTGAGTTTTTTACCATAATGTACATTTACAATGAAGGCTTTCGCTTGGAAGATCTACAAGTTCACAAAATGTGAATGGAGTGGAATAGTTCATATCAAGTTTCATTTTACATTAAAGGATTTATTACTTTCAAACCATTTCTATCCTCATAATATTTGAGCTTCAAATGAATTTTACATTTATCTTAGATCGTGTTCGTGTCATCAAGAATATTTACACTAGAAACTTAATACCTACCGGCTTGGTTACTTACGTTATATTTACTATCATGATCATTGTCAAGGATACAAAGATGATATTCCAAACCAAACCAATCTAATGTGGGATAATGGGATGTCTCTCAAGTTGCATATCGCATCTAGTAATAGGAAATATGAGAAAATATATTATATTCCATTTAGTTTTTCAAGTACTATTACTACACCATATACTCATGTGGCTTCGAATGACCTTATCTGTCAACATTGTTTTCCTGGATTCCTTCTACTCAAAAGATTAAATTAACAGAATACTCATGTCTTTGATGAGTTAACCACGAATATGCTGCACTTGCATATGCATATCTTTAGAATTGGATTTTCAAAGTTTGAAGCGGTTTCACAGTGTACAATGTAGAAGAATTGTATTCAAATAATGCAGAATGTAGGATGAAACCACATGATTCGATTGCAAAGGAGTGCCAATCTGTAAATATCTTTGCCTTACCTGGTTCGTAAATTTTGATCACCTGACGGTTAAATTAAATTATTTTACTACATGTCATACCAAGTGTCAAATTTTGTAGAAGTTTTTGATGGCAATGTTTGGTGTGGTAGTTGTTAAAACCATGAAATAGGTTTAAGCACGGGTGTGCTTTCCTTCGTATAGTCACATTCCCTTAGCATTCCCTGCAAATAAGGATGAACGGTTTCATTACTTTCAGCTCAATAACCATAATAATTATGATGATATTGACTGGAAGAAAGCGATATTGGAATCAACCCATTCTTTGTCTCCAGATAAATTTACTTGTGCTTGGCCGAGCTGGCCATGTAGCACAGCCTCTGATGATAGCTTCATCAAGAAAACATGTGCGATAAAACTCAAGAGTTAATTACTGTAACGGTCAACAAGGGCAACGGAAACTCTACACCACGCCGTATTAGCTTTTGTGGAAAGTTTGCACGGGCACTCTTTACCAAACGTTTTAATCAGTCACATCTGCTTTTATTTCCTTAATTTACTCATCATAATGAGGTGCGGAAGTCGTTAATCTTCAATAAATTCAGGACATGAGTTCGTTTTCACCTTTATTATCTTAATCTCTTAGCTGATTTGCAAGATCTAAAAGGTATAATCCCATTTCGGTCAATAAAACCATACTTTGGTTAACGGAAATGTCCTAGATTAAATAATCCAAATCTCGTGCAAATTTAATTCATTTTTTATTATCGTAGTACCTAGTGGAAATGTCTTTAAACTAAATTGATGGGCATATAGGTTCTTACCGAGACTGGCTGTGTCTGCCAAGTTAATAGCTACATAAAAATTCGAGATCGTTAGATAAATGTATTCGGATTACGAATGTAGAGCTCTTTAAATGTCACCAAAGCAAGATTACTTGTTTTGTATACCCACATATTATTATCCAGATTAGTGATTGATTGATGTTGTCGTTTATAAATGAAATTTAGAACGTATCCCAACCTTGCTTTTTGTTGTTGAGATAATTTACTACATTTTTCACATGCTTTCTCTTTTATATGTTCATGAGAATGTTTTCATTTGAAAACTAGACTCAAATGTATTCATGTCAATTCTGGCTGAGCCAGAACTTAATTTCATGTCATTTTCTGAGAGAAACATGGTAACGTTTTATAATGTGTAATATTGTCTTGGAATACGAAATGATGCTGGAAAAAAATGGTTGGCAGTTTCTAACCGGTCGACACTACGTTCATCACTCTGTTTACTTCCTAACTGACTCAGTGAAGCTAGCAACATTTTATTTTTTTCGAATTCGCCTTCTCAAGTGAGCCTTTTTACCCAAGTACTGGCATTAAAGTTGATGCAGTAAAGCAGGAAACCTCTTCGATGAACACCAGGACTCAATTTGCGAAATCTCCATTTTACATTCTAATCTGTGTAAATCCAGACATCCACAATATATATGTGCAGGATATTAACATAACTTTAGAGTCGTGTATGCTTCATATGTCACTGGAATGAAATCCTGATAAACATACAAATTTATCTTATTTCGTAGCATATTAGCAATAGATTCTCGCTGTCACATACGAGAACACTCAAATGTGTACATAGGTCATTGCACACATACAAACACATTCTTATGCAATTGCTCAATGACAGCACAGTAAAGCCAAACTTTAGTGTAGTACAAGTTCTTCCATCAATTCTTGACAAACGGGTAATTTCTTAATCTTTCTTGAGCTAGCTAAGCTATATATGCTGTTGGAAATTCCATAAGCACGTTGTTCCTCTAAGTCTAGAATTTTTTTGGATTGCGACAAATTTTCAGTTTGGCACAAGGCTTGAAACCTTAATGCAAAAAGTGAGTTGGGACAGAATGAATGATTTCATATCAAATGAAACACATGGCTGCTAAACACATGGCATTGCCAAAAGAAATAAGCGTGTCTATCGCAGTGGGAGGTAAAGTCTTAGACTTCAATTTAAGGGTCGTCTGCTTCGTAATGGAACTCAGTCTCTTGGAAAAAACAAGTAAGGATATGTATGGTACAACCGAACCTTCGTCAAGCAACTGTGACTCCATATCACCAGGGAGTTGTCTCATACTTTTACTTGTTTTGTGGAGCAACAAAAAAATATACTGGGGAAAACTATTACTTGGCATCCATTTGAATTTAGGATCTAAATGGTGTTTTTTGAGGGAAACTTCTGTCGCTTGTCTTACTAGACGTGATGAACCTCATTTTGGAAACGCTTGTGTGGTGTCAAAAGTAAATTTAGTGTCCAACAGGAAATTGAACTACAATATTTGATTTTGATGCAAAATAAAAGGTTATTTTAAAAGCTACTCTTTACGGAACTATTCACTTTTTCCCCTTGTCAAAAACCTAACTGTCACATTGTTTCTATAATTTACGCTCTCCTAAGATAATTTTTTTTAGTCATAAATAAATTTACAAACCATTTCTAATCAAATTTTAATGGTTAGCTCTGTAAAATTTTGTGTTCCTTATTTTATTTTACATTGCATTAACTTTTGGTTGTGTCATGGTGTTGGTAATTTGCAATCAAAATGTATTTTTTTCCGGCATCAAAGACATTATGTTTGATGTATGCATTTGCTGCAGCAGAGCTTAAAAATTAAATTGTACACCACATTTCTATGAAGAACTCTGAAACGCTTTGGACACTAAAGTTTTATGGCCGCTAATTAACTTTTAAGTCTACTAGAAATGAGCTATTTTCATGGTTTTTATATGTAATACATGACATTCAGTGAGGCTACATGTAACTGTATATGTGTAAACTAGAGCCTAGAGTTAAATGTAAATTTTAAAAAACTAACGATTTATAATTAAGTTTATTTCTTGCTTTGAATCTCTTTCTTTAAGCCTTTGAATTGAGATTTTTTTTCTTTCGCTGTAATAGATTCCTTTAAAACTCAATTGAATACTCAATAAAAAGTAGAAATAAATTAAGAATCAGCTAAAACACTGACTTTCACTCAAATTTAATTGATGATTATCAAAATGTGTTATGTACTATCAATACATAATTTAAGCATGATGATGAAAAATTTACTTAATCAACTGCAATAGACTTTTATAAAAATACAGAACAAACACTCTATGAAAGCATGTGCAAATAATTCTCAGTAAAGTGTGATTTTCTTTCACGTAATGTTATGTTTAATGCCATATGACAGAGAACAGATTGAGCTTTGAACGTTCATAAACCAGTTCTTGCAGTACGCATCTACAGCAACATTTTGAGGAACTTTTACTCAAATGACAACATTAAGTTCATCACTGTGTTGACTGTCACATTAAAATGGCCATCAAAGTGGATGTATTAAGCGAACATTTTACTACATTATAATGCTGTTCGCATGTTATCGTGATTTAATCCTCCTACGCACAACTTGATTGCGAATAAATATAATGTGAGAACTTGAGCCGAAATTTTTGATGCGACTAAAATGTGAAAGAGAAAAGTACTTTTCATTAAAAACATGGATAGATGTTGTAACGAGTAAGAAAGCAACTCAAAATCTAGAAGAAAAGCGTATCCTAGTCTTCTAGGTCACGACATCCAAAATGTATTCACAGTAGTTCCTCCTCTGTATAACATTATTCCATCAAAAATTTTAAAGTGGTTAGTTATAAGTTATTGTCATTTCAGTTCAGAGCTCCCAATTATGCTCAGCATTTTATCGTACAGCTCTTTGCTTGTCGCATGATGATGATGATGTAATTGGAATTCCTATTCTCTGTCGTCGCATACAAGTTACGCTATGGCCATAGCCCGTTTCTGTGATTAGGAGGCCGAAAAAACTAAATTAAAGAGGTGTTCCTGCTCTGTCATTTTGAGTCGCATATTGTAAAGCACCCTAGCCCTTTTTTACTCTAATAGTGAGGATATATCTATATCAAGGAGTAGAAAACGTTTTTTAAAAAATACGTACGTGAAACTAGAAAGCTGTCTGCAGTATGGGATGGCACATGGAAAGCTGTAGGCATGCTCTTGTTCTAGATGTTCTCCGGCATAAACATAGGAAGCGGGAATATACCGCAATGCATACCAAAATTCTGCACGCTCTCAAACCTAATGAATCGATCGTAAGTAAGAATTCGTAAGAATGGTAGAGGGGAATGAAAACTTGAACCAGCGTGACATGCAGAATCACTGGATTTTTTGACTTGGCCAAATATATGCTAATACAATTACCGACATCACTATTCACTATTTCACAAAAAAAATCCATCGGCATTCAGAATCGATCAGGATGGAATTTTCCTCACAATCTGTGAAAATGCTTGAAATGAGTTATGTCAAACCGACTTCTTTTTGAGGCGAGTCTATAATGAGAAATGTTGATAGAGACTTTCACCTGATGTAATAATGTTCGATGAACTAATTTTAGCCGAGCAATCACTTTAATTTCATATTGCCCCTAAATTTATTCCCAATGGTTCTTATATAAATGTGACAGAAATAGATGGAATATATACATACGTAGAAAAACTGAGTGTGGATTTCTTCAATTACCATGATCATTACGGAAAAAACTTTAAATAAATCTCTCCTTGTCAAAAATGAACGAGCTGGTGATTGTGCCATGGAGCTAGTTTTTTCAGACATCTGATGAAAAGTTTTGCAATCTACATTTTTACAGGCATGGAACATAATGGATTCTGGTCTAAATTTACTTTGCACCACATTAAATCAAACATGATATTCAGCCGTTTTTGGAAATTATTATGCTTCCATGTATATATATTCTGGGGATAGATGTTTTACTATGCATAAATATACATGCAACTAGTATTTAATGAGCTCCATTGTATTCAATTATAATATCTAAGAAAAATTAATATAATTTGTGTCTCAGAAAGCAGTAGTTTCAGCTACCACGTTTTTAAAAAGAAAATAATATATAATTTGTAGAGTTAATAATGTTTACTTGTTGTAGTACATGAACCAATTACATTTCCTACATGATTTTATTATATGTTGTTCTTTTTCAGCAATTTCGGTTTCCGTCAGTGCTTGGACTCTGGTAGCAATTTCGGTTGAGCGCTACTACGCCATATGCCATCCGTTGACGTCTCGCCGTTGGCAAACGCTATCTCATGCTTACAAGATCATTGCTGTTGTGTGGGTACTTAGTATGCTGTGTATGTCACCCATAGCCTTTGTGAATATGCTACAACCAATACGAAAAACAGGTAAGTACATTACTATTTGTTTGGTTAATATATTTCATACCATATGTACCTATGAAAATATGAGCGTTCTATTTAAAAACTACAATTTAATAAAATATCATCTCATCTTTAGTGTTTTGACAATACGATACGAGAACAATTTGTTTATTATGTTTTCTCAAGTTTAAATTGGTTTGTAAATGAAAAAATAGGCTAGAACAAACTTAACTTTGAAAAAAAGGATGATTCGTAGTAGAAAAAAATACATTTGTGGTTAGTGATGCACTTGTCGTGTATGATTCAGATCGATGAATATTATTTCATTGAAAGATGTCATGCGGGCATGCAGTCTCATATATATGCTGCACATCTAAATCTAACATTTAGTTGGTGATGATGGGAGTGTCAGTGATGCAATAATGGTTTCCAAGATGGGATGCGATGGCTTATGTTAAATTTATTTTTCTTGTTTCTTCAGGCCGACACAAATGCCGTGAGGAATGGCCTGATGAGACGCTGGAAAAGACATACACGGTATTCCTGGACATGATTCTCCTTGTTCTTCCACTTTTCATCATGGCTGTAAAATATGGGCTCATCACGCGAACCCTCTGGCCTGCTGCCACACATAATGATCCAACTGCCACTGGTACGTACTTGGCTAATGCACTGAGGTGGCTAAACTCTCATCTCCCTCATTTATTATAGTCAAGGGCTCTACAGCACAGTGAACCATGTAGAAACCAGAGTCAGGCTAGGTCAGCTGTCACCGGGCTTGTCCTACTAACTTTTGCGTTCTACTTTTTTCCGTGCTTAAAAAACTTTTGAGTTACACACCAACTTGTTTCAAACAAACTCCAAGATGTAAAAACTAAGCCCACCTGCAAATGTAAAAGTTGGGTTTACGGATGCTTTCAGAATATATGCAAATATTTTTTTGCATTCACAACATATACTTCCGCAGAAAGACTTCTTTTAATAAGGGAAATCACTATAAATAACGTTGTGAATATTGGTCTTGATTTAATGCTCACAAGAGCTTAATTCATGTTAGTCGAAATCTAGTCGGGACGTGAAATGCATACAAAGAACTTGCATAAAAAGGAGTGGGTTGGGCCTATTTTGAAAAGTCAACTTAATAATTCTGTCTAGACAGCTAGTGAGTTTGCTCTACGTCTTAATTAAAATCAGCAATAAAAGCATAAAGAAACGCTATAAATACACTACCGACTTTGTATCTACTTTGTTCTTCTGTTGAATGGATTTATCCACCTAAACTGGTTGGTGAGGCTTTCATTAGCTCGAACACAACTGCACGAATGTCTGGTTATGACAGGGATGGTGAAAGTAATGGAAACCAACTTGTGTAAGATTGGTTAATGTCTTTTTACTTGTTCTCCATCGACATGACACATTTTTTCGGAGAAGGGAGCTTTTAGCTTTCATCGGTTGATTATACATTTGGTTTTGGTGGGGTATAGAAATTAATAATGCGCCTTATATCTGGATTATTTAGGAGAACAGAGTTCAATGCTGGGAGTGAGTGGAGGAGAGGATATTGGCACGCCAACCGCATCCCCATTGGATCATAGAATCAATAACAGCTCAAGAAATGCGAACTCGAGTGGAAATGATCATTTTCCAACGGCGCTAAGACGACACTCTACCAATTCCGTTAGACGCTTTCGTTTAACGGGTGGGTCCATTCATAATGTAGCTCCAGGTGTCACCAAAGGTTCATTGTCAATTTTACGCCAGAATTTACGAGCTACAGAGGAAACGCCTCCACCGTCTCCATCCGCAACGAACCAGGGCAATTCTAGTGTCCGTGTTATGCATGGTTCTGGCGGGGGCTCCTTCTATGGAGGACATCAAGTTCAAGTTAATAGTCAATCTGGACGGTCCCTTGGATTACTACGGAGAAGTAATGCAGGAAAATCCCTTTCCAGAAAAAAACGTGTTATCCAAATGCTAGGCGTGGTAAGTTCAAGCATAAATTTGAGAATTGGATATAAATCAACGCAGTGATAAAGATAGAGAATCCTTTTTTACGTTGGTTGTTGTGTTGCTATAGAGAAAAGTATTTTCTTCGGTGACAGTATTTAGTCCCAGTTTTCCTATATTTCGGATTGTTACTTAACACGCATCAACTGACATGAGTTTGAGTACATAATTCCTTTTGCTTGTCCTATGTAATACTGCTCCTGAAAC
This sequence comes from Orchesella flavescens, assembly GCA_964034955.1. Classification (NCBI taxonomy): domain Eukaryota; kingdom Metazoa; phylum Arthropoda; class Collembola; order Entomobryomorpha; family Orchesellidae; genus Orchesella; species Orchesella flavescens. The sequence continues at coordinate 31,438,436 of OZ035953.1, forward strand.
AGCATTGAAGTTGAAATAATAATAGGATTGAATATCATGTAGATTCCACACAGTTGAATGTGTATGTACAATGTTAGTAATAAAGAAGTAAATCAATTACCAAAATGCAAGAAAGCTTTCTGAAAGCAAACAGTAGGAGAAGAAGCAAAGTGGATGTTTATTACACTTTCCCTCATTTTTTATAAAGACACACAATTAGACGCTCCTGCTTTCTGTGCGAAACTGCACTATTTGTTATGTTGTCGTCCCCTCTTTTCAAAAACCATAATAGACATTAGTCCTAGAAACACAGAAAGATATCGTATCAAACTCATAAATCTACTTTCTCCCACTATCATTATTTATGTATGTACGTAACATAAAACGTGCGTCAACCCTAACACTGATTTACTAAAGAATTCTAACAAGAGTCATAGTCATTAATCATAGTTGATTTATAATCGTAAAATTACATTGTGTAAATGTACGGAATGTATGTTTATGCTTGTACAAATACAAGGCGTAACCAAATAAAATTTATTTCCCTTTTTTGTTACAGGTTGTTCTGGAATTTTTCGTTTGCTGGACACCATTGTATGTTATGAATACCTGGTATTTGTTTAGTCCTGAGGGGCTCTATGAAACAATTGGACCACTGGGAGTTTCTCTCATCCATCTCCTCTCCTACAGCTCCTCCTGCAGCAATCCAATAACCTATTGTTTTATGAATAAAAGTTTTAGAGTGGCATTTTGTCATGTGTTTGGTTGTCATTGCTCATCTCGCAATCCACCACATATGTCTGCAGTGTCACATCGTAATGATTCACTCAGACTCTCACGGAACCGAAGCCTTTATGCACCCAGTCTAAAAACAACGGACGATGTATGAGTGTAATGATGGTATGCCATGTGTTGCATACCGATCCAGTTTTCTGGCAGATGCAGATGTCATATATACTTACAACTAAAACTCTACAAAAAAACTTCACAACAGATTGTACAGTGTGTAAGTTTTTAGGGGACATAAGTCTACTTTTAGATGATGCCAACCAAAGTTATCTCAAAATTCGAACCATAATAAGTCAAAAGAAAAATTGCGGTAGCTTTCTACTAAACGACAGTCCTATATTTTGTTGGAATGAACTTATGTATAGCTTACATGTAATCAAAATCAATATTATGACAGTATGAAACAACCATTCATTAAATTCATGTGTATTATAGGCGTATTTCTTATCAGAAATAGTAACAATACTGTAATCATATATGTATTATAATGTTATTCAAACGGGTAGCTCATTTGACAACACTTAATTGTCAAATGTGAAAAGTAAGGGATACCAGATATCGATGAATAGTTTAGGCTGTGTTTGTATGTAATTGTACGAAGTCGTAAATTATAAGTAATATTTGTCTTATTGACTGTCAGCAACTGAATAATTCCTATTTACCAATGAATATTGTTAGGATACATGTCTTAAAATAAATTTGTAATATTGGCAAAATTATGATTCCTAAGGAATTGTGCTAACCTCAAAACATTCTCTGTAAATAATTCTTTTTTTCTAAAGCTCAGCTAATCATAATATAATGTACTAATGAAAAACAGAGTTTCGACAGCGTCCATGGTTGATAATTTTGTGTACAGAAGATATATTATATTCATGTTTACCTATATCAAAACAGAAGTTTGAAAAAAATACATGTTAAGTTAACTTGAGGTTTGAAACAAGTCAAACTCAACTAATTCATGTGTGTAAATATGTATGCCAATCACCACTGCACTTTATCATTCCATGATCTCATTATAATATTCAAATGTTTTCCCTTCATGTCAACAAAAATACTGATTGTCGTTAAGAGTTTATGGACAGGCTACTTATTTAGTGTGATAGTAAGTAATTACTAATGCAGCAGTCAGCTTAATTAAAATACCTTGCTTTGCAGTCGAATTTTCGTGTGATAAAAACAAACATTTCAAATTATATTAATTATGAGTCATTCTATTATATACTATACTCTATCTTAATAGTAAGTGTCCAAGTAATGTATAAGTTTTAAAAAGTTCTTCTCACGGCAAATAAATATTGTGTAATAAAACAATAAATCGACCTTTGAATAATTTCAGCTTTTACAAACACAAACAATAAAATTAAGGGAGGCAACATGTTTCATCAAAGCTCCATTCTCATAGTAATACAATATTTTCCTTTACAGTCAAATTAGTGTTATAAATAGCGTGGATATATGTGTCTTTATTGACTTTGTCTACAAGGTGAAAAGGGTATTATGGTATATCGTAATAAATTAACCTATCCCAAAACATCTAATGGCGAGTATTCAATTAACAAGCATAATTTTATTCAAAATATATATTGCTTTTTTATCTGATCTATGTTTTGAGCTCCGGAACGCGTATTAGGTACATAAATCAATTTGTCGACAAAAGTTTGGGCCAGAAACCAGCTACCTTTTACTAAAAGCTACTATATTGATTTTTATTAGGGTTGAAAGCAGAAACAAACACCCTCACTTATTTGTTGGCTTGTCGTATGAGACAAATATTGATAACATGGAAATTCTACACCATTTATGAATCGCTACAGATCACCTTACATATGTGTCTTCTTAATTCATAACACATTCTAGTAATTGCCATGTCGTGTCTTTTTTATGCATATCGCCAATGTTTCTGGATTTAAGTGAAATTCCAAGTCACCAGTAAAACGATTATGGTAAAACGCACGGTACTGCAAAATGGGTGTGAGTATACAAACATATGTTTGTTAAACCTTTAGCTTAGTGACGCGCGACTCATTCCCAATTTAAAAGTGACGTGCAATTTCACTTAACCGAAACTGCAGGAACACTAACGATATGAGCATGAAAAACGCCCTCATCACTCTGGCAAATTTGCGTTCCCTTTTGCAAAAATCATTTACATTCTGCAACAATATTTCCTGAAATGTAATTTTAAACCTCCATTCATTATTCACCTTGCAAATCATGACGTAATTTGCAATATGATCCATTCTGCAGCTGCTAGTACTAAATTGCATATTATCCTTACGACAGGGGTTCATCATCTATGGAGTTTCCATAAACTTTTGGAACACAGGTAACCAATAAATTGTCATATGGGGGCTGTAACATTAAAATTGTGCATTAAAACAATATTTTTGGGGTATTTATATGTGAATTCTTCAGTTGGAAAAGCTTTCTTCAGACAACATTATTTCATCAAAATACTGGAGTGTGCCACCTAACAATGGTTTAAAATTTAGAGACGTTTACCTGTATAAAATACCACCAACAGAATGGTAATTTTATACACTGGATAATTTTAGCGGAATCTGTTTACTGATCAAAAGACTTCAAGTGAAGACTTCTAATGTGGCAGTTAAGGATCTCATTGTCCAGTTCCTCGTTCATTGAATCGGCTAAATGGACAGGTGATTGGCTGAGTTGGTCTGCAACTTGTCATTGCCAACTTTTATGTGGTTGCAACTCAGCACTCTAACATACTTTCATATTTCCGTTTGCATTAAAATAGACACAACGATCTAAAAATTATTTGAAAAAAGTTCACTGCTTGCCACTTCCAGAGAGTGTTTCAATCAGGGGTGTAAATTTAATTCATAACATCATCGCAACTTGCAAATTTCCTCCGTCTTATTCGTAGATTCGTTTTACTTCGCTCTATACACCAAAAGTTTTTTTTTAAATAAAAGTACCTTTAAATGAGCATATTGACGTTAAGGATTGAGCACAAGCATCTTTATTTTTTTTCGGGTAGACACAATATTATGTAAAAATGCTAATTCCATTTTGCAAATTTGTTTTGTGAAGGGGGTAAATGTGCGTTTCAATGAACTTTTAAAGGACCATAACATTAAGACCACGGAAAAGAATTACCTGTCTGTTTTGAAAATCAAGAAGGGAAAATGAATAACAGGCAACGCTAAGTTGTGATTTAATTAAAGTTGTGCCAGCTGGCAGGGTTTATTTTTGTAATCAATTTAAGTAAGTAACATAATGTAGTAGTTAATCAATTAGCTACATTCTTATCAGGTTTAAATGTAAAAATATGACAATATAATCTGAATTTATCGTGTAGTTTGGTTATCAGGTCACATTATCAATCGCTTATTGTAACTAATTTATAAACTCGTGTAGCATCAATCGTTTACAATTTCAAAATTAATTACAATTTTTAATTTTTATGTTGTTTGCAGGCCGAATCAGCACAAACACTTACACAAAATTTCATTTTTTTGGCAACATTTCTTCCCACTTAAGCACAAGTAATAATACCATTTGGTTTCTAAATCCTATTCATTATATTATTAAACCAATTAAGTGGTATGCTTGTAATCATATTAACAAATTATGTGTACTGAAGTTGTTTTACACTACTTACTATTTCTTATTCGCCATAGGTACTCAATTAAACTATTACAATGTAGTCAGGAGATGATGAGTTTAAAGTGTACATAGGGATTCACTAATGAATGCGTATTAACATGCAAATAGTATTGAGCTACATATTTAAAACCCGTCCTACACGACCCCGCAAATTACATCATTTTGATTTGTTGATTTGTATGCGATTAAACGGGTTCATTATCTTACACTACAAATTAGTTTGGACAAGGAAATTAAAACCTACAATAATGTGTACGTTTGCAATCTAAATACATTGTATTTGCATTTTCGAGAAAACAATATTCTAAAAATCCTAGGTGCACTTTCTCAAAGGTAAACAAATTTGCTGATTTTTTTGCATGAAACATGTACAAACAGAGATCTAAACTTTATGACGAATATACATTTACATGGTACTTTAACAATAAAAAGAGTTTGTATTAACCCGTTTACTGATGTTGGGCGTTCAGCCTCATTAATTACTTAAATTAACCGGATCTACATATATAAGAATGATGATATTTTCCAACCACATAAAACGTTCAATATAACATCAAACTTTTTTCTAGGAAGAAGTCCTTTAATAGTAATGTGACAATACATGCTCGAAGGTTTAGAAAAACATCAATCGGGATGGCAATATAAAGTTGCAACAAAATAGAATAATATGGACGATCGAGCATATCATATGCATGTGTGGGCATTATGAAACACGAAAACTAGGGTTTTTTATTTGTTTCCATCATAAATTATACTTAATGGTTTGAGTAAAAGCCCTGGTAAGTTATTCTGACTCTCGGAAGCTAAGCAATAACAATTTGTGTAAAGAAGGTAATAAATTTGTACAAAATGCAGTCTTGAAACCATGATTTCTCCCTTAATACATTAACCGAACGGGAAAGTAAACGGTTTTTCACATTTTTATTTTTATCTTCAGCATACTTTCTCTCACAGCTATTTGTCGACCATCTGGCTTGAAATTATGAACCTACCACGAAAGCTTTAGCAGTTCATAAGGTGTTCCAAGGATCCGCCAGTAGAGTGTGCTGAAGGGTTTAATCGGTTTTTAAAACCATACGGGTAATATATAGAAAGCTTTAGAACTAATTTGTTTCATACCACCTAAATCATTACAATAGTTGGCGTATCCTATTAATTTGACCCGTATGTATTATTTAATTTTTAGCTTAAATTTGTTTTAACCTTACAAGTTCTTAATTACTTTGACTATGAAAAAGTTCAGATCGAAACTTATAGCGCTTCTTACATAAAAATCGGAAATGCGAAAGAGAAATATGTGTTTTGTGTCCGAATTTATTATGTGACCTTGGAAGTGTTTTGTGCTTCAAGTTTGAACAACTAAACTCAATTACATTGAAACCTGATTGGTTTATGCTCTACAAGGATTTCCTATGTACGGTTAGACACGTGTAGCTAAACTGCGGTGTTTTATTTATTGGAATTAAAACGATTCAATGGCCTTTAACTCAAAAAAAGTGTGCGTTTTCATAAACTAAGCATTCGATTTCTTTCAGGGTTACTCAGCAACAACCTTCTTTGCTCCTCGGCACCATTTTTGTTCCTTTTATGTTACCTAACGACCTAGAGAGGCTCACCTGTTTATCTTTATGTTCATACCAGTTTTCTTTTTATGTTAACGGAAGATTAGACCAGCCAATAAGATTTTGCAATCTTGGAATGTGGAGCATGGAGGGTGTATGTGAAAAGCTCATTTGTTCACTATTTGACATTTATAAAACTTATTCAAATAATCTAAAATCCATCATAAACTTTCAACGGTCGGTAACTTTGCTTTTGAACCTTACTTCTAGTTAAATTTTACGGATTTAATCAGCTCGAATCCAATATAGTCAACATTGGTGTGTTTGTATGTATGCATCTCCACGGCTTTTTTTAAATCTCAAAAGCTCCGTGTTTGTAACAGGCTTAGTTCGATGACTGTTGTCTTGAGTTACCATTAGTTAAATGATTCTACATGACAACTATGTGCCTAATATCTAAAACAGGTATGCTTAAGTATCACAAATTTAATAAGCTGAGTTTGAAAACTTCACGAATACACCAAGGTAATTAAATTAATCCCTCTCACTTTTGAAAAACAGACTGACCGGTTCGTTTGCAAACTCTATATCAGTCTTGACCTAACCGATGAACTAAAGTCATAGTAAAATGACATGCCAACCGGTCTTTATCTTTGACTCCAAATATCTAAACAGTAAACTTGCGTAAGTTCATTTATCATCATTAGAAAGCAATAATTGAATGGAATCCTATTATTTTATTTCATTGCATATATGTAATTTTCAGGAGGACATTTTGACACCAAGAAATTCAGGAAACTTAGTACTACATACTTATTACAAATTCACACACCGAATTTCCTTAGCAGCCTCTATTTCCTCAGTCAAAGTGGCTCTGCCGAAGTTGCAACATGAAGAAGATAAACTTGCACGTAATTCTAAGAACCTTGCATCATCTAATGCATCTAGTATTAAAGAGTGCACAACAATATACAGTTTCTCGATTCTATTAATATTTATGAATAAAGGTCCTCTGGATTGCCAAGTCTACCCACAGGGCAAGTTCTTGGACGCCACGACACTCGAAAGAGGAAGTCATTATCATCATCATTATTTCCACTAGCTGGAGAAACTGCATCTTGAAGTTGTATTGTCTCAACCTCCCCGTTTGCTATGTTTTCTCCGTCATGTAAGACGTGCTGAAGCTGTATAGCATCTCGTGAATTTAAGAGTTCGGATACATGTCCGCACGTAGTTAGAGGAGTGTCTAGATCTTGTAGGAATGGAGTGGGAACTTCGTTGAGGCCAAAAGTTGTGGTTACTTCTTCGAACGATGGTGACGATGGAGTTGCAATGTTGGGATTGTTCGCTCGACAGGGTTGTTGAGAACCGCTGCATGAGCGTAGTTTGGTCATGAGCGATTCCCAGTAGCTGTTGCTAAACACGATTCTCGCATTCTAGCACGAGTACTTCAAAAGACAACAAAATAAAAGAAAATTATAAGTTTTTTGATTAGACCTCAAATAGTGTTACGACTAACTATGAATAATGAATAGTAATGCAGACTTATTACAAAACACAAGTTTTTGCAAAACTTTTGCAATAATATAAGGCAGTCAAGCAAAATGTTGCATAAAACAATGAAAATCTTTTCCAAGCAATCGTTTTCAATTTTCTTGGAATGGAGTTAGTGAATGCTTAGAGAGAAAAAACGTGTGTGTGCAATACATGCTGCTGCTATTTTCATATAGAGATGCTAAACCAATTGTGGCTTAACGATGTGGGTTTTTTTTATTTCCATTTGCTTGGAATAGTCTGGAGCAGATGGTATATAGACATCTCAAATTGGATTATGGTTTGTCATATGCACTTTTGGAGACATTGCCTCGTGTATCATACATTCTTCTTATCTCACCACGAAAAAATATAACTAACACAATATAATACATAAATCTCCTGTCTACCAATATTTTATACAATTCGGCTAAAACTGTGAAAATCATATTGCGTAAAATTCTTGTCTGTGTTTCTTCTCTGATCTTCCCCCACAATCCCAAAAGAGGATCTCAAACTGACAGATAAAAGTCTTGAGGAGCTAATTTAATCTAAAGAAGCTAATAATATAGTTAGCCGAACAATTTAATTGGAGGAATGAAAGGTAGAGTTGAAGAAACTTTATGCTAAGAATAATACTTCTTCTAACCATCCTCTTCCAAAAGAAGGGATTCAAAGGAAAATGCCATTTTGGCGTTTTCTTACGCAGCTCAACCCTTTATTTAGAGGGTTTTCATGAGTTCTTCATAAGTAGATTAATTATAGCAGCCATGCTCAAGTGTAAGGAAGAGCTACTTTGAGGTGAGGAGGATATAAAGTGGTTACAACTTTCCTTTGAACATCTCATGTTCCTCAATACCTCAATGTCTTAGTATTAGCTACTTGTAGTACGTACACAACGTAGTGCAAATTTAATCTTGTGACGTAACTACTCTCATGTAAGGCCTAAATTCATATTTTTCTGAACATTCAACTGAACTGACCCAAAAACTACTAGGAATATAATTGTGTCATCCCACAATTCAGTATTAGTACCGTTCATTCATGCCATGTCCATAAAATAAAAGCGTGAAAGTAAGCGAGCTGGTGTCTTATGTTTGTCTATATCGATGTTCAAAGTTCTAGCAACAATAAGCATTATAAGAAGTGTCTAGCTAAACATAAACTCTTCGTTGTTACTTCCTCAAGGTTTTTTGGTGATTAAGGCGATAAATTTTCACCATTTCTTTGATTGTAAGAACGCAGATGTTTCTATCTGGATTATTAAATGCAAGTAAAATTGTAGTATCATGCACATTATGTTAAGCACTAGCGGATTCTAAACCGATTTCATATCTCATTAATGAACAACATGACAAGTAGTAGCAGTGACTACAAACGATAAACCAAAGTAAATATGTATGACGTAGGTGACACTCGTAAGATAGGTGCAGCATATGACTTGATGAGAGTAAGTTTGATGTGGTTTTGCACAAACCACAAATGCACTAGCATCTGCTTTATTGAAGCCTTTGATATTTCATTGGCACTTCGTAACCCCTACATTGAAATAGTTCGGTAACGATGCAATAAACCTCATATTAATAGTCACAAATACGTATAAGTTGTGTAAAGTGCTATAACAGAAAAGTATTGCGTTTAGGTATTCGTCTACCAAAATTTGTCCAAAGGCTCAGCCAATTTTATATCAATCTGTGTACATTGCATGAGCCCAGCATCGTTTAAAGTCGTAGTTTGAGATAGAACGATGAACAATTTAAGAATCTATAAGCCGTATGATTTAACTACCAAGCACTTCTGTAAATGATTATTGAGGTCGTTTAATGAATAAGCACCTCTACCCATACAAAGAAATGAGCTATTAACGAGTAGATACTAACCGGACTTGTTCATTGTAGAGGCCGGCACTCCATAAATGAGGCTATCATTAGCTGACATATCTGATCCTCGTCCGAGAGTCGGTGGTCCAGTTTTTGCCACAGCTCGTGAGGCGCAGCACTGGAAGACTTTTATGAACGCTTGTCTGAACTTCCTATTCATGAAGCAGTACGTGATAGGATTGCAACAAGAGGATACATATGCCAATAACTGTATAAGAACAACACCAAACGGGCCAATGTGGTTGTACACAGCCTCACTGTCAAAGAGGTACCAGGTATTCATCACGTACAAAGGGGTCCAACACACGAAGAATTCCGCTACCAGTACAAACAGCATCCTTATTACTTTCTTTTTAGATTCCATGCTTTTCCCAGTGTAAGTGCTTCGAATTGCTCGAGCCACATTGGGCACTTGATGAGGTTGGGGTGGATGAGGTTGAAGGTGGTGATTGTGGGGCTGTTTTTGGCGAACACTGTGCCCATTTTGTTTTAATGCATTAGGAGCATGATTATTTAAGTGGCAATGATGATGATCCAAGTTAGATGCTCCACGACCATATGATACTCCTCGGTTGCTAGAGGATGTTGTAATATCTGCGACTTCTTCTATTGCATTTTTACGACGCCAACGAACAACAACACCTCTCCCGCCTTTCAATGTTACAATTTCATTTGAAACACCTTCCCGAGGTTGACTTGTAGTGCACATTCGACTTCCGGTTGCAGTTACATTTTCCGTCGTACCCAATTTGCAAGGGGAGTAGTGACTGTGAGTACTCAGCTCTAGAGACTCATCTCTCGGAATTAGGTGACCGTGTGGCCCTGTCAAAGAAAGAAATACAAATACTCAGAATCACATACTAACAAAGATTGTTTTACCAACGTATAATTCATTGAAAATTTTGTAAGTGAATAAATAATTTTTTTAGCGTATGTTAAAATTACCATGTTGTCGGAAGGAGCGGGTATGCCTTATTTCACTTTGAAGTCCTTTCCATAATTTGCTCACTATTAGAGAATAAGCCAATGCCATGATACATAGCGGAATAAGCAGCAATAAGAAGTCTAGTACGAGGTTGAAAATTTTTTCACTTTCTTCGCTTGGCCATATCTCCCGACATTTGTATCGTCCTGTAACAACGGAAGCCATAGGTAGTTATAGAAAAATTTAGGTATAATCCAAACAATTTTGTACACGAGCTACATCTCGAATGAAACTTTTTTTCCAGTGACTACGAGTTCAACAAAAATAAAGTTGTGCATTTCAAAGTAATTTTACTCGTTTTATTTACTTTGTGATGGAAATAGACATATTTCATATAAACCACATAGTTACAAAAATAACGGCTAAAAAGTTAGTTTATTTCCGAGTATTTTGAAGCACGTGTTTTTTTTCAATTGCAGTGGGCGTGCAAGGCCTTCACTTGTCGTTTTCCTAACTATAACGTTTGCTTTACAAAGATATATTAAAATGCATAAAAATATTTCTTAACTCGACAGCAGGACAAAGTTTCACGTTCAATAATGTACGGACGGTTAGGTACAACCTTTTCAGCGTGGGTTTTATTAATTGGCACAGCAGCAGCCAATTCTCATTTCTCAAGATATAAATTTGGGCACCCACAGTTGTGCAATGAATTTGCCATTATAAACTTGCAAAATAACAGTGAAAGAAGGAATTGCTATGTACTCTTGGTTACTAATCATTAGAGAAAAAATACATGCTACATAGAATTTTCTCTGAAAGTAATGTTAAATGTACATGTGTGGTGAAACATGCCAAATATTTCCCAGCGTTATCAGTGCATTGGACTGGTCGACCGTCCAGTAAAATCCATGCCGACGATTTGTATGTCTAGCTGGGGTATACATACTTTTTGACGTTTCAAAAAGCTGAAATAGTTAATTCTAGACTCGTAATCGCATCTCAAAAACTTCTGCACCGTGCATGCACATCATACCATTTGGGCTTATTTCTGTAAAGAAACCCAATTCAATCCGTCTGCAACCACGAATGTGGTCGCTGTGCGTTGGTGGAATTTATAGAGAAAATGTCGTAATATTTTTTCTCACCAAAATCTCAATTCATCTCAAATTCCAGGACTTATTACGTGCAGAGTATATTAGGGAAATCAGATTGGACTGCTCAACGGCAGTTACGGTTCTCTTATCATATGTGTGTAAGTGACATATATGATTCATTGTAATGTGTTGTGTTTTTGTCGAGAACTATATAATTTATGGACAAGCCTTGATCATGCAATCATATGCCGCAAACACGTGGCATGTTCCCGAGCGTGACAAGCTACTACTATTAAGTAGCTGGAAAAAATGTTAGCAGAAGGTACTAGCAACCAAGTTGGTTCTTTGCTATTTTATACCTGTTTTTTTTATTTGGAAGTGTTTTTGAAATCCATTTTCAAACTCTCGTGCAAACAAACGTTTCTTATAAATTCATTGAAGGCATGTTTTTTCAAAGCCATAACATTCACCACGCTTCAAAATCAGATGGCATTCCCTTCTATTTAGTTTCTGTTCTGACATACTGTCACTAGCTAAACCCTCAAATAAGTAATTAGCCTTCTAATGAGTATACCCCACGCAGCAAGCTTCCAGTATCAATTTCATGTTTCAGGAAATAAACCTCGAAGTATCATTAGTCGAAGGTGCGTCAGAGAATCTGATGAGGAAATCATGTATCCATGAAGTTAACCCAGAACAGTAGGAAACCCAACAATAACAAATGACACAGTTCCCTTTTCTAGAAACAAGGTACATAAATATATTAGCAGAAATTTTAATGTTTGAAAATCCCACATGAAAAGTGTCATTCGTTTTAAGTTCAGTGAACTGGTACATCTTGATATTTTTTTTGGCCACGTGAATCACGTTAATGATGTTGTTTGAGCGTGTGCCAATTTGAAAAGCTAAAACTGTAAGTTTAAATTAATACATTGAAAGTGAATGGTGATGAACGGATCAACGCCCACAAACCTTGAGAATGTAAACTGTCAGTTTCAACTGAATTGAAGTTAGTAAACATGGTAATCGGGGATTAGAGATGTGTAAACCGAAACTCTATTGTTTATTACTGTTTGTTTATATAAATATATCCACGAACTTTACTGTAGCCTAGGTGAACCCTATAAAGTGCTTACATCGGTAACGTTTATAACTAATAACGAAAGTGAAAGAAACACGATTGCTAGGAATTATTAAGATTAGCATTATGAAAGTTCAGCACGCGGTTAAGCATGCAAAATACCAGCAGATAATGTGATTGAGCAGATAATGCAATTTCATATTATGTAATGCTATTTATTTTTTATATCAATAAATGGAGTGGTGTTTCTCGATTTAAGTGTTTCAGCTTCGTCGTTAAATATTTAAGACATTGAATTCAATGATCAATAAAGGAGTTTTTCAGTTACAGTGGATGACATTTTTATAACACTTTTTTAATTGTCGAGCTCTCGAAGGTAAATACGGCCTTCATCATCAGGACAATTCAATGAATATAATAATATTGAATTCAATGTCGTATACATTTGTTGATTGGTTTTCCTAATATCTGTGGACATATATATTTTATACGCCATTGATATCTGTCGATCATGTCTTTGAAGACCTTGTCGGTCACAAATAGAATTTTATGGATTTGTTAGAAGCACATGCTTGTGTTACCGTACATGTGAAAACTTTGTACTGTGAATTTTCGGGAGTAGTAAAGGGGCTCAAAATAAAGCGTTCCTCCTTTCAAGCCGTAGAGGATATAATTGAATCAATATTGTCGTTGACAGGCTAAAATTAAAAGGTTTGATGATTGATTTTACTCAATTTTCGGTTTATATAATAAAATTAACATTAATAGCATGCACAATGCGGGGACCGATAATCGTTGTCTAGGAACAGTTTTTTTGTTATTCGTAGTAGACCGGTTTGAGAATATATGTATTATATATTTTATAGCATATATTTGGTTTTTTAAGAAGTATTAGCTATAACTTTATGGGGTACTGGATTTAGATATTACTAATTTGTGATATTTTTTCTGTGACAAAAAGTTCTTACCGGAATTTCTAATTGGCTGTAGTGTAGAGACAAACATGATAGGAAGATTCCACGAAAGTGTAAAGATCCAAACCGCAAGTATCATTTTGTAAGCATGAGATCTCGTCTGCCACTTCCGAGACTGAAGGGGCCTGTAAAGACAAATAAATAAATAGGTGATATAAACACAACAGTTAAACATAAGCAGGGTATTTTGGGAATGAAGGCTGGTTATCACCCACATCCCAATCAAAAGGAACAGTGTAGTACAAAAGAGATGTAGTTTGAAAAGTCCTAAGGTTGCGTTAAATATCTTCGACTAGTGTATGTAATATATTGAATCTTACGATACCCTGGATTTGAATCTACACTCAGAAGGAAGTTAATGGTCTTCAAGCATTCAGACTGAAGCATGTTATGCAGTAGATGCAACGATATTATGTTCTGAAACTGTATTTTATTGGAATACATATATGCTAGTGTCCATTTGCCCCATGTAGATCAGTTGAAACAGCTTTTCAAATTTCCACAACTTTGAGGTTAGCTGTATTAAAAGCTAACGGGAAAGAATTTATTGGAGTAAATTATATTTGGGATTATATGACCTTTGGAAACAACTTGACGTGATCTGGAGCATGATGTGGTAGCGAAGGCATGCAAAGTGTCTAGTCTCTCATCAGCAAGTCTGCCATAAGAGTAGTTACCTATATAAGAGGGTACTAAAAATGGCTGTGAAGTGAATTGAGTTCACTCAGCCAACATTATTTCATTATCATATCTAGTAGTGTAGCAAGCTAACCTATGGATTGTCTGAAAACTAAGACAAAATTCCTTTGATGATCCCGATTCCCGGGATACTGACAAGCAATGACCCAGAATGAATTAAGGACTACTTGAGTACTAAAAATTTGAATGACGCACGTATTAGTTGCATAGTTTCGCATCCATGAATCTCATTCTTATGTTTACGCCTGATGCAAATTTTTGACGGACGACTAATTGCAATTGGTTTCACATACTTAATTCTATTCCAAACGGTGCTCTCCTGTTGGCATTCTCTACTCGAATTCAAGCGTCATTGTCATGCCAATCTAATCAACCTATATGAAAAAATGCTAATCCAAAATGTAGCACCACTCGAATTGGTGGATTGAACAAGTGGACAAGTCTATTGACAGGCAAACCCTACTTCACAAGGTCCCCATTTTTAAAAAGTGTATATGCACAAGTATTAAGTCGATCGCACAGAGGAATGCTCTGGCTTGTGTCAATAATAATTTCCATATAAGTAAGTACGTGCATGCATATTACATGAATTTGTTTTTATAGATTTGGTAAATATTATGTAAACTATTGACGTATGTCGAATCTTAAAGAAGAGGTAATGACACGTCATTTCAAGGGTTACACAATTTTTCTAATTTAGTAGTGTTTAGAAGGGCTGTGAATGTGACTGGCGTGCTTAATGGAATGGAATTTACCTGAAAGAAAGGAAAAGTTTATGGAAAAGCATATCTGTAAGTTTTAGTAAAATATTTCGTTTACTACCATTAAAATTTATGCAACGAAAACGTGGAGCTCTCATTCCGGTCATGCTCATGAATCAAAAGCCAAATTCAATGAGGTGCCTTTTAGGAAACACTCTTAACTGAAAAACATGGAGCTTCCGTTAAATGCATAACCTTCTTACACCATAGTACAGTGGGGATTACACTGACGTTGTCTTGTACATAAGGAACTGTTTGACCGAGTAGAGAGAACTTCTTCTGTATCGAGCTGAATATATGTTTACGATGACAATTGTTGTCACAGTCTCTACAATCCAGATTTGAGATCAGGCTCACATATATGTCACATTCATATCCATACCCAACATCTGTGCTTTTGGACTTCTACATCGATTAGATAGAAATATATATTGCGCCAAGTCTCGGAACCTATTATTTTTTTGCAATCCTTATATGTTCATGATTTAGTGCCTAGTCATTTCAATTGGTTCATAGCCTGCTGGATGACAGGATGAAATCTGAAGTACCAACAGTAAAATAGACTGCGTACTGAGAGTTATCATGAAAAGATGACATTCTTTTTCTACGTACCTCATCCCAACCGGTGAGAGCTCTCATCTGCGATCTTTTAAAAGGAATTCATAGTGGCATAGGTTAGGGGATGAGAAATGTGTCACCTGATGTCTAAAATTTCAATGCATTAGATCCTGTCAGGGTTTGTCTAGGGATTTCTACACTTTATTTGAAATTTGAGAACATCATCTAGATCGGATCATGCATTAAAGCGATGATTTTTTCCCTGGTGCGCTTTTCGGGATTTAGAATTCAATTTCAGATGCACTTTACGTCTTGCACATAATACATATGTAGATGATCAGCTTAAGAGAGTAAAAAATAACGATAAAATGAGTACTTCTTTCCCCCAGGAAGTGACGGGTTCCGGAGTAAGATTCTTTTTTCATTCAGATTTGCAGTTTATGAAGTGATTGTGAGAAAAAATATGGACTATATCTTTTATATTCAAGTTTTCGCACAATTTCGTCATATAATTTTCTCACAACATTTAAGTGAGTATTCAAACTGATAATTGAGCGTCACGTAGTAATGGTACAACGAGATAACATCTTCTTTTTTTTCTTTTTTACATCTGCAAAAAGTAGCCTACATAAAAGTTTTAGTTTGTACCACGCATCAAGCTACAGTTACATACTGCTCTACTTTGGGTCATATCTTTGATCAAACTTCATTCATTCTTTCAGCCATTGCCATGAAAAAAGTACTTATTCTTCCTACTTGTAAAAATGAATACTTGTGACAACTGAGAAGACTTGGAAAAAGTTGGTTAAAGTGGCTGGAGCAAGAGTCGGTTGCATGAGTAAAGTAAGTTTCAGTATTATGGTGAAAGTGATACGGAATGTTCATACCACATGGTGCGCAGAACAGTTATGATGATGGTAATGATAATGCGATGGCATAGAATAGCAAAGGAATGAATGAGAATGTGTAGCCGAAATGTATATTAGACTCCTTTCCACTCTCAAGTCAATCAGCGTATATGCTAGGCGATTGTGCCGAGATTTTTGCATCTTTGTTTTATTGTTGTAAGTGTAACACAACAGTGTTCCGGCGAGTAACCGCAAGATCTCGCAAAGTGAATGAGTTTTGAAGCTAGGCTAACGAGTACCTACTCTACTCCAAGATACATTCACAAATTGCTATGTTAGTCGGTGAAATGAAAGTACTAATTTGTGTAATGCTACGTACATACATGGATGATGCACGCACGTATAGCCACATTATATAAATGGTTATAATCAGCTTAACTAAGCTATTGCTATTGCATCAAAGAGAATATTTGGTTGGAACAAACAAATAAAGAGAGTTCATAGTCAAGCTAATGGGATAGGTCGCTGTTTGTTTTCGTTGTGCATTTTTGTAAATTATACGAAACCATTTTGTTACAGAGTATTCATTCAGTTGAAAGGTTTCCCGCCCATACTTAGGATTAGGTCTCTGCCAACTACAATGTAAATGTACAACAATTAGTTAAACGGATCAACAATTTTTTACGCTTCTACAAAATTAGGAAATTTTTACTTGTGACCTTGGCTAGCTCCGAAGCTGATATTTTAAATTGGGATCTCATCATATAAAAACCGCGTAGGTGGAAATTAAGCCCGCATGATGTGATATCAACTTTTGGAAAATGCTATTGAAATTTCATTTAACTTTCTCCTGATGGCTTTGAAAGGGTTTGTAAATTCCATCCTTGCAGAATCAGACCAACATTAGGCATTAAAATGGACACAGCAACGGGTTTACAAAGCTTACCTATTATTTGCTGACAATAAATACGGGCTCTATGTAAGTGTAGAAACAAGCGTGACATAAATTCACTCATTTTTTGCCTTAATATTGTTACAACAAATTTCTTAGAGAAAATTCGTAACAGTCAGGTTAATGCAACCCGGTAGTAAATAGTGCATAGTCTCTTTTAACTAAAATATTATCAGGACAACAAACCCACTATTTTATATCCGCCTGTATGGCAACACTTTCTGTTTTTTAATGCAAATAGGCAGTCATGTCTTATTCATTCAACACTCCCTTCAAAATATAATTCGTTCGAATTAGGTAGCTGTCAATTTTCATTATAATTTATTATGTACACTAAAAGAAACTTAGTGCACATTTTAAGCTTTTGTATAGGGTTCAGACAAGTTTTTACGTTGTTTCATGCATGTCTCCATAAAAACATCCATGCATTTTTTACAAGTTCTGAAATGAAATTCCCACCATGGCCATGAAAATGGATGCATATAATGTCACAGATGAAATCGAATTAGGTCGATTCAATTAAGAGTCGACCCTTTAAACCGGTGCATACAATCCTAAAACTTCATGAAAACTACATGGAGAAATATGTTCCGAAAGTCGCAAAGGTATGTACATGTTCTTAAGAAAGGTCGATAAAACAAGACATTTAAAAAAATAGCTGATGCTCCACAACAAATCGGAAATCGGTGGAGCAAAGCACTAATAGTTTGGTTTAAAAAAAGTATGTGCTTTGATCAAGCAGTTTATCTTACCTGCAAATTGCAAAGTATCTCTCCAACGAGATGGCAACTAAAGTCCAGACACCAACCGAGACTGACACCGCTAAATAAATGGATTAAATGGAGTTAGTTTGGAATTGGTATCAAAGAATTTTTCTACAACTGGATTTCATTTAAAATTTATTCATTTGTACTTATTATAAAGTAATATTAGTATAAAGCGTTTTTCTAAGAGATTTTCTTGGTCACAAAAATATAAAATGAACAAAAAAATATACTGTACAGTGGCGTTGAGGTTGAGGCGAACACTTGACTTCAGTTTCTCGAAACACCCTAAAAATTTATTCTCATTTGGTTTTCATTGTCTATATGGATCAAGGCAGCTGTAATTGACAATATACTGTCTGTCTTGTGTCTGTTTTTCAGGTCAGTTTGTAATGTTTCAAAAACATGAAGTATTTGAATAGAGCATTCTACAATGGTTCGATGAAAATAATTTTTGGAATTAGTAATTAGGTCTATTGTATAAAATTTGGTATAAAAAATACAATCCCCGCATACACTGTAAAAACTCGTAAAAAATAACTCCTGTTCCCCTCGACTGATGCCAAATGGATATGTTTCGGTATAAGGCATGAACATTTGATATCGACATGCACTTAAATAAACGTGGTTTCACCTATTATTATTAAATCAGCAGCATGTATTCCAGACAACAAATTTTAGTTGCCTACCAAAAGCAATAAAACCGCAGCACGCATCTTTTTAAGGAAGCTCTAAATCTTTAGCTACCATGTCTGCGGCTGAGTTTCAAGAAAATCCTCGGATTCGATCATGCAAACTTTTTTCTTGGTAAAGCAAATCCCTGTCTGATGGTAATCAGTTTGAATGTAACTTCTTTACTTCTTAATTAAAAGAAGAACCGGGCTTGTTTACGCAACCATATATAATCCTATATATTTATACATTTTTATAAATTGCAAAGCAAATTATTTGATTCAGTTACTACATTATGGCGTGACCTATACAAATTTACTAATGTCTATCTTTAGAAAGTTATCCACCCACTTGGAACTATACTTAGGACTGACACGCCCTCATACTCAAACTATTTTTGAGACTACTAAAACTTCAGTATCATAACAGTACTTTCCATTATGAAGTTACGTAATGTTGAGTGAAAATAGCTAACTACCATTTGAATTTGTTCAATGTGGACTTTTGCTTATCCACTTTTAGCCAGACTTTGCGTCATCGTTATTTTTTTGAATGGGACTACAATTAGCTAATTCTATGTAGGCGTATCTATGAAATTATATACTTTCAAGTGACTTCAAAGAAACCTAATTTCTACCAAATATTTTTAAAAGAAGCCTCTCTCAGCTACAATACTTGGCAGACACAATCTGTCATTTATGAAAAATCTCTAAATTCTTGTTCTAGTATGCGATAAAATTGTCCGAGTTTCCTTAAATGTAAGAAACTAGCAAACTCACATTTATCAAAACGAAGAAATGTCACTACAATACTATTAAATCCTTCTTGATACTAGCTTACGCAGTGTGTATAAGCCAAACTTTGCATGCACTAAAAGTAACATGTACTTAAGTCAGAATAGATAAAGTATAATGTTAACGTCACGTCAGTGTTGTCGGTTTAAAAGTTGTGATATGCAGCTCAAAAGTTTCAGTGTTTTTTAAAGTATTACCTTGAAAATATGGCAGTATGCGACACATGGCAGCACCAAATATGAAGTTCCGTAGAAGTTGACCGATGAGAGTTACTGGCATGCAGAAAACTCCAAGTAACAAATCCGAGATAGCCTGAAAACAAAACAGAAAGCAATTTCACAGTTTTCAAAAAGGCACAGACGTTTCTACACGTGTTTAAAGAAAATTATCAGGCACAGATAAAATAAACTTCTAAATGCTGGTTTATAACAAAAGGGACAGCAAGGTAAAGCGTGATTTATTAAGAAACTGCATGTTGCAGTCATCCGCCGTGTAACTTTTAGTGTATCTGAAAAGAAAGTCAAATAGAGTTGAGCACACAGTGGACAAAGAGCCCTACTGCTAATTCAACCATGAGTACTGGTGGAACGAAGGCCATTTGTAATTATATACCACAAAAACCATTAGTGGCTAAATTGCTTAATCACAACAACTATGTTTGTGCTATTTAGTCCTTAGCTCATCGTCAGTTGCTGCTCTAATTTAGATAGCTAAGTAATAAAATTAAATGTATCAAAATTTAAATTAATTTAATTTAATTCTTGGTGTGTGTATGATTTTGAATTCTCTGTTTTCTTTATACGAAAAATTTTCAACCTTAAAATTAAACTTTACTAAACCTCAAATTACATCAAATTAGCCTACTGACCATTTACATCTGACGTTTCGCCACTTGATTAATGGTACTCATGACACCGATTGTAACGATAAGTCAGTGCAAAAATGACCCACAAGTCGGATGGCCTTGCAACATGCTATTTTGTTAGTTTAAAGTAATCAACTGCAGTTTTTGTTGCATAAGATTTATTGTGCACAAAATTACCATGGCTTGAAAAATGACTAGTTCGTCCAAGCTACATTTCTGTTCTTTTCCTCTTTTCTGAGTATCCGAAAAATGGAGAGCTTTGCATATATTTTACAATTTTCAACACTGCAATCCAATGTAATACGCAGAACACGCTTTCTTACGTCTAACTTCTGCTCTGGTGTAATCCGCAAAACTGCAAAGTTTTTTCATATCCTTTATATTTAACTTTATGAACCCTAACAAGCATTGGTAATGGTTAAAACTAACATTGCACTGAATGCACCGTAGTCTAGTCTGAAAACTAGTAACAACGAAACATTTGATTGGATGAATGTTTTCGCTTGAATGTCTGATAAACTTTTTTCATTTCCGCACGGTTTCCCTGTCAATCAGGGATCTGCTCAGCATTTTGAATTGAGGAATATGTATGTGTATTTCAAGTGAAGTGTTAACAGCATCAGGCTTATGACCTTTTAAAAGATCGAGTGTTTTATCCCTTCAATTCAGCTTATCGTTAGTAGTCACTGTCATTTATCATTTCAACTACAGTTAGTAAATGGGGACGAATGGTTAGAGTTCAGGAAAAGGGCAAATTGCTCCAATTCTTCCAAATGATTAATTTTCCGTTGAAGACCTTTCCGATACATATTGGTATGTGGCTGAAATGTTGGATATAAATAGTTCTGAGGATTGAATTTCATTCATCCTTAAAAGGGACAGTGAAAAGATGGTAGTTTATATTAAATTACATCTTGCACCATCTAAAAATCATTCACAGACAAAAGAGTTTTCACTTTTTCATTGCACTTGATTGCTGCACATGCTTCGCTGCCACTCACCACCACGTTGTGCTGAAAAACGAAATTGTCTTACGTAAAAGGCATTATTACTTACTATTACCCTCTTTCAGTCTTGAACTAACGAAGCAAAAAAGTAAAACTTTTTTTATGAAGTTGTTGGACTGGAAGGTTGAGCTTGATGTGAAAAATGAAGAACAAAGAATTACCTTTCTCCCACTCATTCTTCAAATTTTCGACCTTTCCGTTTCCTATCTTTCTCCCCCTCTTTACGCCGTGTACACTCAAAAGTTGATGGGTTTGAAGTAAAAGGGAGTTCTAATTAAATTTAAGAGACAAATGGTGGTGTTCTTCGCACTACAAGTCAATCATCTAGTAAGTCATAGCCTTCTTTTGTAATTAATTTAATAAACTGGGGGCAATTGACTTAAGACTACTAGCTGCAAATTACAACCATCCCTTGTCATAACTTCATATCATTTTACCTTCATATACAGAAAAAGTAGTCCCAAATTCCAAGCCTCGTATTATTAAAAAAGCTGTTTCATTCTTGTGCACATGACTCGTTCCTGGAAAATTTCTGACATTCCAATGTTATCTATGAACTTCCATAGAATTTTAATTTTTTATATTGTTTAGGTTCCTATCTAGAGGCTGTAAGTAATTGTCACTACAATACCACAAAACCAAGGATTAATTGATTCAAACCGTCTTCATTCTCAATTGAATGTCAAACCCAGGGAAGAAGCCTAAACAGAGTCAGACGACGCAAATTTTAATTCAATGCAAATGCAAATCGAACTCTTGTGCTTCGAAACGAGCTTCGTAATTTGCATGAAAATAAAAGTACACCTCCATTAATTATGTGTTGGAATGCGTAAAACATACAATCTTTTTGAATTTAGGGATCTACTTCCACAAAAGTTGTACCTTTGGTTAATACGGGAGTATAAAAGGTTGGCAGAAGTGACAGGGCTTATGTATTGAGCACATATAAATCACTATGTAATACGACACCTTAGGTGGAAGTGCACGGCTTTTCCCCCTTCGTAGCAAAGATTCAAAGAATGTTATCAACTACAAGTTTTGCAGTATTACAAATATAAGTCACGCCAGAGAGCGACTAGCAGCCACCAGAGTTGGTATTGTTCAGACTCATATTTAAATACAAATACAAACTGAAATAAAATACTAGTAAGCAGACCAGAGACGCAGCTGAAACCAACGTTTCGCGTTTAGCAACTTTACTAGGCAAAACCTCCTAAATGATCCCCTTTAAACTGCCCTCCATGATACCTTCCAAACACCCCTTCATGACCCTCTCCAATGGAACCATCGTGATGCCCTCCAAACTTAGTAAAACCATTACTCGTTGAATACTATTCTGCATGTCGATTAACCTATTTATACTAAATTGTAGTCAATTCGGTGACGTTTTATCAACTTTCGAACACATTGACCGATGTGTCTGAACATTATTCCCAGAGGTGCCAAAGGGTACTACCTTTGTTTCACATCGGTCAATGTTTGGGGTGCATGGTGGCCAGAATACGTGTGAACATACGGTGGACGGACGGACAGACAGCTTAAGTAGAATCATTACTTCGCTGAATTCGTTTCAGCTACGTAATAAATTTATGTAAAACAGGATGTAAATACCTAGCGTTAGCAAGGGCATCCAATGATTTAAATTTTTAAAAGAAATTCATTCTACGTGAAAAATAACTCAAGGCCCTCGATACACGTAAAGCCTTTGAGTTGCTTGTAATGGGGAATTGCTAGTTGGTGACGTTTCAGTAGATCAGAAAAAAATTCGTAAATTATCCATTACCAAAAAATTATGTCACACACGTCGTCAGCAACCACCTGTCCAGAAACCAATCGAAAAAATCCAGGTATTGTGGACGTTTTGCTTAATTAAACGATTTTTTACATCAGCACATCATGGGTAGAGGCTATATTATCTAGCAAAGCCAAAATCTCCCAAAAAAGGTTCAGTAAGTATTAAATTTTTCTTAGTGCCAAGTTAGAATGGTGTGGACATTTAATGCACAAATCCATCAAACACGAAATCAAAACCTAGCATACGCTAAGAAGAAGCATAAGCCTGCAAGCATTCATATGAACTAAACTAATTGAAAGCCTAGGTGTGAGCTTAAGGTTGCGACAAATGAATAAGCACACAAAGTTTGTGCAGTTAGGTTAATTTATATGCATTGAAATTTATTTAGACGAGGCTGGAGGTGAGGCAGCAAGTTTTCAGAAGTAAGAATTAATATTATTGCATAGGCTAGGCACACAAGCGTTAAATGAATAAGAACGTATATTTCAAATAATTTACTTACCAAATTCAAGAGTAAAACATTTGTCACCGTCCGCATCCTCCTATTTCTGGCCAATGTCAGTATCACCATTAAGTTTCCAACAAACGATAAGATAAATATAAGCGTATACAAAGGGATGATAACATTTCTTCCTGGGAAAGTTGATTGTGCATTAGAAACAGTTGTGGAGCCCGTTGTTAGAGCAGTTGATGCATTGGTTATGTCATCTTCCATAGGAGCCGTCGACGGAAACGTTAGTGAAGTGATATCGACGTCTACTGTGGCAGATGTGGAAGTACTAATGAGTGCTGACGCGCTACTATAAGTATCAGATTGTATCGTGTTCCTTTCATCAAAAATTACTTGCAAAGTGAATCGAACTGTATCCAAAACTGCCGTTACGGCATTTGTTCTATTATTTTCAATATAATCTCCAACTTCATCTTCTTTCCACGATGTCAGTGGTGTTGTCCTTGGTACAATGTGTTCAGCTACCATTGTTATTATTGACACCTCACTTCCTTCTGGAATGAACGAAAATGCAAAAAAAAACCATCCAATGAAGGTGACACCAAATTCTATAATACTGACATTATTGCAGTTTTATTTCATATGTGATTTTTTTCTGGCTCAACGAAATAGACGCTTTGTTACACAGCTGCATTTTCAAGTTTTCAATTATGGTGCTGAGTCAAGTATGCATTCATGCATTAATTGGCACATGTACAAACTGATAATATTGCATGCTAAAAATTTTGTTCGAAGACTTTTCACTTTTGAAGTTGCACTTTCCATTTAAATACTCTGGTTCTCTCTAAGAATGTTAACCGGTTTGATCAAACTGAATTTCTGGTTCCTTTAAAACAAATTAAAAGTTCAGTTGGATGAGCTCCAATAAAATAAGCCACAATTGTTTGTAGTTTGTAAAACCGGAACGATGTTTCTCCTCATTTCGCTCAACCACAAACAGGAAAAATTGGGGGAAACTGGAAAAGACGCATGTGAATGAAATGGGAGAGGAAAAAATGCATTCCTGAGCTTAATGTGCTGGTTTCTTTCGACTTTATGGGCTTAAGTATAGATTCTCGGACTGTTGTTCGTCTCAATCTCCAGAAAGCAGGTATTAGATACACAACCAGCTCTCCACCTACGCGGCTGACTCTATTCTACCACAAGTTTTTTTTATCGAGTAGTGAGTAAATGTTGCGGAAAGTGAAAGGAATCCTTTAAATCTTTTTCCTTTGCCTCCTTCACTTCACTTTCTTTTGGTACATTATCCATGCACCACCAAAAACGACATAGAAACTAGCACATATGCGGAAACCTGCTATTACAAAGGGGAAGCGAAAAGGACTATTTCTGATAAATGAGCAAAGTTGGGGTCTTAAGTGGAGTCCGCCAAATGAATACGTTTCATAGGAAAAATACACCGCAAATACTTTCATCAACGTTCCACAAAAATAAAATTAAACCAGTGTTTCGTAGCCACCAGTTTGTTCTACAGGGTAATTACGGCACAGCTGACGAGCTACTTCCTTCCTTCACCATTTTAATGAAAATTGCCCATGTTTATCATCCGTTTTATAAACATTATGGTAAAATATTTATCTGTAATGTGCAACTTTTTTCCTCTACAAATTTTCTCTATTAGATGAATACTGCGATAGAAAAGTGGCTTTACTGACAAAAATTTAGTATGTTACTGTTTGAAAGTTTCATACAACCGCGTTTAGTGCTTTAGTGGTTAAATTATTTGTAAATGGCAGATGAAATAATGCGATTCGTGGGAAATGATTTTTAATTTTACTTAAGCCGTAGATGTAGAGTTTATATTTGCGGGAGCCGGAACATAAATCGATTTACCGGATAAATATATGGAGCCTTATCTCACAATGCCCCTTCTTCTAGTAATCTAACCTAAATGCAACCGTGAGGTAGTGCAATTTCAGAGCTCCGAAAACTGGGCTCCTGTTGTCTGAACAACTAGCGGAGACATAATTAGCAACGTAATTACTCCATATTGTATCAATTTTTAAAGAATAAAGCTTTCTACAACTCTGTGTTTACATGACCTCGATCACGTGATCATAGTCCATCAAAGTAGCCATTTCAAATGGATGAACGACAACTTTCCATACTTTTCGCATTTCCAAATTCTCATTCTACTTTTAAATACAGAGAAATTTATACACTACATTTTAATCGGCCGTTTTAATTCTATTCATAGTTTTAATTTTATTATCAGTAGTCTATCAATTGGAATGTTTACCCAACTACAACTAGCGTGATCTCACAATAGATGCAGTAATTTGTACTTAAATTGTTTATTTAGCAACTCTGAGCACAGCAAAGGTTTCCGCGGCATTGCTGCAGGCGTTGAAGGTAGTAAAATGTACGCAGTTGATCCTTATTGTAATGTATGATTTTTAAATAAACCAAAAACTGACAGGCGGAGGAAATAAAATGAAATGGCAATGCAGAGTAAAGGCAGAAACGTTTACTTCAGGCTGTAGGTGTGGTGACAGGTTTGAAAAACTATTGTGTGGAGTACGTCAACGTACGGAATTTTAGTATATAATTATATAATATACGAAAATAATATTAGTTCGTTGATGTGTTTGTCCCATTTTTTGTATATTAAACAAAGTTCACATGAACTTTGTTTCACACATTGAAAAATTGGCCCCTTTAAGAACTCGAGTTGTTTACATCAAGCGTATGAAAACATTGAGTTGAAAGTTATAATGTAAAATCTATTGTTATAATAACAGGGATTTACAAATACCACTAACAAAGTTTTGCAGTGGTGCAAAGCTTTGTTAAGTTAAATCAAGTTAAGTCACAAGTTGTGATATCAAATTTCATTAGTTGTTAGTTGTTTTACTTCCACTATTCATTGGCTGTTTTAAATTCACAATTTTGTAATATGAAACTTTGAATAATCATTTCTTCCGTTCTAAATTTATCAGAGTTGTACTTTAATTAATTGATAAATATTAATTTCACTTTGAATTACATAACCTTTGTTTTTACTTATTTTCTTTGCACTGACATCTTCGAATTTCGTATGTACATGCATGCATTACGTATTTATACGCCTTTAGTCAAATGTTTTTCATGCAGTAGTGGTAACATAAAAGGTGCGATGCAAGTGTAGCACTATGAAAAAAGTAGGAACACTTGAGGTTTCTTATCGGCTGAACTATAAGCCAGCATTCCAATCATTCACAATACTAACACCAAGTCACATTTATAAAGATTAATGAAGAAAGCTTTTCCCACAGGCGGATTGTGTGAAGAAGATTGAAAGTATTTTACTTGACATGGCTGACGATCACTAAATTACATGCAATTAGTTTTGAGTATTAATGAAAATTTACTTATAACGGTCGACTTCAAATTAGTTCAGATCCATGACTTTCTTAAATTCTAAGTTACTATGCAAGACGCATCACGACTAGTACTTCATAGCTGGTAGCAGAGTTGCTTGACACACTTTTTCTTTGATACGTCCGCCCAGATTGGAAATTGCAAATGAAAAGTAATTGCCAGCGGAGTTTATATGCATTTTGTCTTCTAATCTCATTTTAGATTATTTGAATTTGGACGTCAGTACAAAAATATAATAGGAATGTAACATTTGAAAGTATTTAAGAATCGTTAGAAGATCGGATTCTACACAAAGGAACCTTTAGCATATCAGTTCCAACATTGAAGTTTCAAGCTAATTACTCTTAGCTTTATAACCACATTCATGAAGTAGAAGTTTTTAAATACTAAGCAAGTTTCAGTAGAATTGTGGCTACACCAGATTTCCGTATTTGAAAATGCTGGAGGGATTTGGGCTATTTAATGATATGAATCACTATGAAAACCCGTTTAGCTTTGAATCTACAGACAATGCAAGATTAGTCCAATAAACTGCTAATTATACGATCATCATTAGGGATAACGATTTCCACAGAATAAACATTGAATGGTTTCTCGAAACCGTCTAATACGTCTCTATTCTTTTCATAACGATCACATGTGATACTTCAGCTGAGCTTTGACTTTTCTATTTTGACATTTTAGAAGCATCTTTCGTCTCTTAGTTTAACGTAAATGTTATGTAACAAGCATATCTACGGTATTTGGAAGTTACGTTTTGGCTTGATACTAATGTTAACATTTTGTTCTGACAATAGGCACTCTTATGTACACATACGGGCTTTCAACAAAATCATTGTTCCCAATTCTCAATATTGACATAGAGTCATTCAAACATCAATTAATTTGGTTTATCGTGTGTACGTGGGTTTCAAATTACATATTTGCGATAATTCACAGTCAGAATCCCAAAATACAAACAAATCAAGAGTTTCGGATTTGGAATGTTTAGGTAAAAATAAACAATTTTGAAATTGGAACTGGTCACCGTTTGCAATACCAATACTTTTGACCTTCCAAAAGTCTGCCAATTTATTGATAGATTGCCGAATAAAGTATTCAAATGGAAACAATTTAACAGTTTACGAGATAGCTTGTCTTTTTTTCCAAATATTCTACTGGAATCATATTCTTCGTAGAAATTGCTGTGCTGCTGTTAATGACTTCATAAGGTCGTATGCATGCATACCAATTTAGTACGCTCCTGCTATTTTTTAAGTGTTAGCCAGCAGAAGTAAATCATTACAAAATACTAATTATAGCATCATGCATCATAGCTGTAATATATTCGATTACCCTGATAGATTGAACAATTAATTTTGCTTGTAACAAAAGCAACAATATTTTGTAACAAGAACATTATTAAAAATTTATCAGTCAAAATGAGACTGAGCTTTACATTTACATCACAAAAGTTTTACATTTCTTCGCCACGCCATACCATATCATTTCCAAGTACATAAGCGATGTAACGTAAATTTAATGAAAATATTCTAATTGGTGAGTTCTTCCTAAAATAGTAATAGGAGGGCAAACAAGAGTAAAGCATTTTGACGTATTCAGTAAAAGAAGATTCGTTACAGTGACCGAATACAATACTCTTCTTCCTTGTTTTGTGTTAGCCCCATTCATTAAAAGCTTGTTCTCATCATCATTATTACATAATGATTTTCCACCTGGTTTCAACATTTCTTTGCATTCTCACTGAATTCCATTGACCAAGCTTTAGGCAGATAGAGGAACTTCCAACACAAGTGCAAAGTATAAAACTTGTGTAGAAGTTTATAATTGATAGACGGGATGAACACATAACGCATTTTCAGCGTGTCGTTTTACATAAACACAATTTTCGTATGTGATGGATCAAAGATCAAGCTCAACAAGGAGAGACAACATCGCAACTTATTCAAAGAATGCTAATGATAAAGTCATTTAACGAGCTAAGCTGACATTCTTGTATTCCGATGCCTTTCAGTTAGTATATATGCATGATATCTTTTGGAAATGGTTCGTGTGAAATAATAGTATTTTTCTGGGAAAAGCATGTACGTATTAAATAATAAAAAGGTCGCGTGAGTATGGTACCATCTCCT
This sequence comes from Orchesella flavescens, assembly GCA_964034955.1. Taxonomy (NCBI): domain Eukaryota; kingdom Metazoa; phylum Arthropoda; class Collembola; order Entomobryomorpha; family Orchesellidae; genus Orchesella; species Orchesella flavescens. The sequence goes on from OZ035953.1 coordinate 31,467,610, forward strand.
TTCTTACGTGTTTATAACGTTGCACTGTTTTATACAACTTTATTTGGGAACTGGATTCTTTCACGAATAGCGTGTTGATTCATATTAAAATGAGACAGAAACTGCTTCTCTTGAGATCAGGACACCACCGAAAGTGCACAACTAATAAAAACTTGTCCTTTCTCTGCCTTGTCCAAAGCCTCCTTGTATAATAAACACATGCATTCATTTCATGCTCTCGTCCTCTAACATTGACAATGAGACTCTATATTTCAGTTTCCTGGGAAGGAGTTGCATAACAAGAAAAACACTACAGTGCAGCCAAAGCTAGACGCAGAGTCATGTACCACATAATCAGGGAATGAAAATGGAAACATATTTTGGGGAAAGCTGCCCGTCGCCGCTTATTAAACTATGAATTCCGCACATGGAGTCATCATCAGATTCTGGGTTATTAGAATGAATGAGTTCTCCGCAAAAGTTGGTAGCTGGTTGTGGGGTGAGAATAAAAGATAGACAATATTTGCAGCTCTCAGCCTCATTACAGGAAGCAAAATTCTTTTGGCCATTCATTCCAATTCTCATTTCAGTTAGTGGGACGCTTTTTCCGCGGAATAAGGGGCAAGTCAGTAGCACATAGGAAAGATGCGTTCTTATGTACACAATAATTGCATAATGTATCCCACCATCTTCCTAACAAGGCAAAACTCTCGAGTGCAGGAATAAGGAAGGCAAGTGACAAGAGTCATCTTTAATCCCTATTTAGGTTATGTGTTCAACTTTCTTTCCATTTTGTTTGAAGCCCGTACTGTCTCTGGATAGCAATTATGAGACTACCAAACTCATCCAAGCAGATGGTTGCCAGTGGATAAGCAAGTCCTTTTTACAACTCAATGAAATTCATGAGACCCTACAGAATTTCTTCGTTTTGAATACCCCGTTTCCTGCTAAATAAATAAGAGTGAATATCCAAGGCTGCCTTGAGGAACTGGAATGAAATAGAAGCAATTATAGTTTTCTTTTGGTTAGTCTTTCTTTCCTACTCTCCTTTTTGTCCATTTGTATTCTCTTCTGACAATACACACGTACTGGTACCTCATAATCAGAAAGCACATAATTTTTCTTAACTACTGCTACTTCTTTAGAAGATCCATTGTCATGGTCCTTTTCATTCTCACACTTCGATTCGCACGCCCACTAACGTCAAATTCCTTCTTGCTGTTCATTTTCAATGGCTCTACGAGTAGATGAGAAAGCACGTAGCTATCACTAAGTAAGATTGCCTCAGTTTGTTTATTTTTCCTAGTTAATCTCCCACGAATTTTCTGTCCCTATTATATTCCGTTTGATGTTTTGTTTGAATCGATCCAATCTCCTACCAAAAGGAGTTCCAATCGGTTTCCTTACATCTTCTTTTTTTATTACTTAAGGCTGTTTTTACCAGCTCAAATATTTCCCAAATACTCGATTAACAAAAGTTAGCTACACATCACAAAAACAATAGGATGTCGTGAGTGTCCTCACAGTATTTACCCTTTTTGATGACTCAAAATGGAGGTTACAAACGAAACGTGAAGTTAGTTCATTAAATACTTGCAAGGTGAAAGTGGAATGTACTTTCGTATGGTGTGGGAAAAACCATGGTCATGCCTTGGGTGAAAACGTTTAAAAAGGAACTCACAAAATACACTTGAATGGTTGGTGCACTAATGAATAAAATCATTAACATATGCCATTCATACATATTCCACTTACCTACACAAAACTGGCCAAAATAGTTTTTAAACTTTTAACATTTGAGTCGCCCTATTTACATTATAATCTTTACATGGAAACTCGGATAAAAAAGGAATAGGTATACAAAAATACGATACAAAAGGATTAGATAGTGGCAGCAAAGGGTAGTTTTATTTGATGGACGTTATCTCTCATATAGTCTAAAAGACTATACCAAGCGATATAACACATTACGTCCCTAGCGATAGATCGTCACGTTTGACCTTGCAAACACACCAGCCCCTAAAACCATGAAACCTTTTTTACCTTCTCTGTGAGTTTGAAATGCATCAGATATCGTATTGCTAGCTCTGTCACATGAGCTTGCATGAAGTATTAAACGAGATCTCATGGGATTTAATTGCTGCAGCACTACAACCATGTTTGTGAGTCATTAGCTTGTTTGAATTTCCCACACGTCAGGTTCAAGCCTTAAAAATAGTGGTGTCATTAGTCATTACCGAATGTTTTATGACAATTACAAACACCCGGTCGCTGACTCTCTAATGCTAACAAAATAAGATTCAGATATGACCAAACACAAGACCACGAGATTGTTTAACAGACGCCATGACTTGAAATTACTTGTAAATAGCTTCTATGGTGCAAGGCTGCCGTTCCCTTGTGAATAAAAACTTTAACGGAATGATTACAAAAACTTTGGTACATGGAGCCTTCGTTGATCACACACAAATGCTGATGACCATGAAGAACATTAGCTAATCCTTTGAACTGTAACCTGATGAAATCTTTTGCTTCTTTTTAACTCTTTAATTAAAAACTGTCCTTGGGATGGCCTCTTGATTTTCTTTGCTTTAAAAAGTAAACAACGAGATGATGCTTTGTTTTTAAAATAAAATTTGATCCAATCGCCATCACAAAAAGCTAACACCGATTACAAAATCCAACTACTGCTTTCTTTGAAAATGTTGATGTTTACGAACAGACAACCATCGTTGTCAACAAAAAGCAGCAGCTTTTATTCTATACTAGGTAAACAAGTAGAAATGCAATATGAAGAGTTGAGAGTGGCACTTCCCTGGAACTGCATGATGTAACTTTTTATTACATTTTGGATGTATAATTAAATTTCAAATGGATGTGATAGTGTTTTTATTCAAGCTTCAATGAGGAAGATAAGGCTTTTTAACATCATCTGATAATGTGTGCAACGAAAAAAGCATTCCTTTTAACTTTTCACTATCGTATGTTAAAATATTTAAGTCGCCATTGCATCAAATGCATAACTAAAGTTATTGTTGAAATGTCAGACAGATGGAAAAGATGTGTGCAGAGGAACATGTTATAAAACCAAAAATAAAGTTTGATGTTTTATGCATTTTATTTACTTGTCCGTAGCCCATTTTATGCAAAACTGCTACTTTCAATACATTTAAATACGATCGAATCAGAAATATCATGGCCTACATGTACTTCTACTCTGGTAACTGAAGTTGAAGATATTTATTCCCTTCTCAACCTGGCTACGCTATCTGCCTAAATTTTCAACTATATTCAACTAGGCTGTGAGAACAAATGGAGGCATTCTGTTGATATTTTTTTAATAAACTGTCCCTAAAAGAGAAACCGTCTGAGAAAGTTTGGAAATCATCATCAACTTGTAATATAGCCAACCCCTTTCCGGAATAAAAAATATTCTTTGAGAAACCGGTTTAAACCTGTTAAGTTGGATGACGTGTATTTCTTCCTCTAACAAAGTGAATAAAACAACTGTCACATCAGCATTTGTTGGGCAACCGGGCACTAAAAGAATTCAACGGTTCAACCACATGCAAGCAAACAAGATATCACTCAGAGTTCAGTTTTCTACATAAATATATAGCCATATTATAGGTAGACATATTATAAAATACTGCGTTTTTACTACTAGCCAAGCATAAACAAAAGTTAGACTTTATACCATGGAAATCGAGCTACTTCACTCACAGGTAGGCCAAATGTGGTACATCACATCACTTTCCTAAACTCACTGCCAAAATAGGAAGTAGTCTTATGGGAGCTGAGAACAGACGTTCTCAAACAAAACCTAGTTTTTTACCGTCACTCCATAGAAAACATAATGTATATAAATGAAGAAAAAAGAAGTTGTCAAAATGTAACAGAACATTGCATGTTTCTCTTATATCTCAGAACAAACTCTTCTTTCAACTGGTTAGAAAAAAGGCCAGCGTTGCGTAGCAGGTTAGGGCTAGTTTGGTTTCAGGAATATGTTTTCAACTAACAGTTTCTCAACAACTCACTCATGTTTATCTAATTCTTCTACTGACAACGCACTTCGATACCAAGAAATTCACTTGTAGTTTTTCAGTTTTTTGAAGCCACAATATATGTTCGCCATTCTCATAAATTAACCATGTATCATATTTCATGCATTGACATCCAACCGTCACCCAAAACACTATCCAAACTGAAATAATATTGCCAAGAGATGATGGAACTGGTAGTAACAAACATGAGACATGAAATTGTTTCTTCTAAAAGTGTGGGGAAAATCGTGACAACTGGAGAGTCAAGATAACTGCCAGACAGTTGCAATTGACAATATAGAACCACGACTGTTTTCATTATTTGTATATGCATACTAAGTACATGGAATTATATAAGTTTCAAAGGCATCCTGTGCATGTACCCTTGTTCTAATACATATTAAAGCGATGCATATATTATTTAAAAGTTTATAAAGCTTTTGTAACAACGGGCACAACTTTTATTTTAAACTATAATCCAAAAATGGAATCTAAGCATCAAAGAATAGTGCACGACCCACTCTAAAATCGGGAAAGTTAGTTTGCTAAGTTTGTGTGTGTATCGGAGAAGTTGGGAGTGGGGCAAGCTGATTTGAATTATGTATTGCCAAATTGAATCTCACACTAGGTTGCTCATTCTCTGTAGCATTTCATCTGTCCATCCTCCACATAAAAATACATTACATTATTCAATCAGCTGCACTTGTTCGGATTATCACAGACTTTCAGTCCTATTCTGGAAGGATTTACGATTGAATATTTTATGATATGACAGGTTAATAAGTAGTACATATGCTTATATGCTTGTTGGAGATTGTCGAGCTAACCTACTAGTCACACCACACCTTCCATTAGAGCCAAGAATGATACTTGTGCTAAAAGGAATACATTTCTTCTTGTTAATAAAATGCCAATAGCTCTTTTTGTGCGTGGTTTTCCTCGGAGAAATTGCACAACATAAAAGTTGAATGAATGTGCTTGTCTTTAAAGCTAAATGTACAGTCATATAAAGCAAAATGAGATGAAAAGGCCAACCTGTATTTTTTACCATAGTAAATAAAACTATTATGCTCGGATATGAATATAGAAGCACTTGAAAAAAATAAATATGATGAAGCCAAAGAAAGAGTACCCGCCGGGAAGCTTGCAGCTTCCGTAACTCCTTTTCATGAAGATTATGAAACATGAAACGGGGAATTTAGATACACTAATTGAATTTACAAGTTAAACCGCTTCAATTTTTCGTTTACATTCTCATCAAAAGAAAGTTCACCTTTCTCTCTTCTTCTATTTCGTCTCAAATTTCGCGTTTCAGCTCATTCATGTCGGTTAATACAGTTATTTACAAGATGTTATTTTTACTTACTTGGGAAGCTGTAAAAAGCGTTGGAAATTTTGCTCGCTTATACTTCCTTGTTTATCTCCTGTAGGATGGTGGCTATAGAAAAATATGACGTGGAATCGAGTTTCGTTAATATTATCCGGTCGCACTGATGATTCCGTTAAAGTAGTTCCTTTGAACTTAAATTTTAGGCTGATGCACCAACTACAGCAATGGAATTTTTTTGGAATGAGATTAATAAACCAGAGCTAACTGGCACAAAGTTTAGAAAGTTTTTTGACAATCTTCAAACCACACTATTTATATGGAAGTTTTTTGTAATAAGGTTTTCTAGTTTATGCTCAATAGAGTGAGTAGGGACAATATTTCGTTGTCACATCATAATATTATTATGATGGTAAGAAATTTGCACATATAAAATTGTTGTTTCACTTTTTCACATTTATTGCAAGATTTATTTTCCCCCCAGTGAAAAGTAAAAGGTTTCCGAATTGAATATGCCAGTGTCAACTTTTAAATTGATGACATTTATTTTGACTGGGAAGAAGATGTTCAAAGAGAAAGTGAGTGAATGTCTTGATGCCGTCGTCCCGCAGCTAGTACAGTGATGACTTAAAATGAGCTAAAGTTGGGGTTACCCAAGACATAAATGTTACATTGGATGCTCACCTTAATTCTGGTATTAATCATTTCAACCGTAGTTTTGGTAATACGAATATGTGCAGTAGCGTCAAAATATATGTGGGTGCACAACTTTACACATTATATTAATAATCGCTTTCCGCCCCCAAAGTCTAACACGGAAGTACAAGATCCGCTTTAGTGGAGAATTTTTTTGTGTGTTCGGTCTTGCTTAAAATTTCCACTTTCTGCTCCGCACAAAACTATTTAATGAATATAAGAGGAAAGTCGTCCTTTTCACTTGGAAGCAAGTTACGGTCGAGGAGACATTTTAGAAGCACAGCGCAAGCAGTACAGGCTTTCTTACTAACAATGATGATTGTCGTGAAACGATACTTTCTTCGGTCTCCTTTCAGCTCCGCATCTTCTCAATGAATGAGCAAAAGAAAGGTGGTGTGGCCAACTTAATGCTACATGCTCAAATATGCACTCGCTCCTTTCAACTGTAGGATGTTGATCCATACCAGCAAGCAAAATGTTGGTACGCTACCTTTTCACTTGCTCACTATGCAACTTTTTGGTTGGAAGGAAAGGAGTTTATCTACTACGAAGGAGAAAATATGTGTACTCCACTGCATTGCTGCTTTTTTTTGAGCTCCTGCTTTTGGTGTATTTGACATGAATGGAGAAAGCAGAAAATCAAACGGTTAGCGAGAGCTGCTCCAACCAGCTTTATTCAATTGTGGATCCTTTGCAAACGATGCTTTCTTTTTTCTGGAGGCCTCCAGCCATCCAATACTGAAACATGACTACTGGTGGGGAATTGTTCTTATTGTACCCTAGGAAAAGAAAATATAGTAGCTTGTATTATTGGGCAGGAGTTATGATACTATATACAACAAAGAAGTTACTCAAAAAGGTTGAAATAAAAGAGTAAAAGAGAAAAGATAGTGGAATCGGGTGAAATAAAAACCTAACTTTTCTTCTTTTTATGCCCATCTGCAGCTAATCGAAAAATGTGTGTACGATGGCAACCATACTATTCCTGTTTGGGACAGCGGACAAATTATACATAACAGCTGAAACCCATCCCAAAAGAAAATGTGGTATAAACATACCTGAACCTTCTTCACAATGTAGGTATTTTCTATTGCAGTGGCACATATTTCTTGATTCATTGTCAGTCTTTTCTTGCAAGAGGGAGTAATATCATGAGAATTGGGGAAAAATTGAGAGTATTCACTCTTATTACAAGTGATCGCATTGTCCTTTTCCCGTCTTCTCCATAACGGATTGCCTTTTCCTTTATTCCATAACCCTCCTCCTTCTTTTCTTTGGTTTCCACGAAATTTTTAATATTTTACCAATATCGGTGAAAACAGATGGAATATTACGGTTTTCGAATAACAAAACCAAAGTGCACCATCACATCCTGCAATACCATTCTAATGCATTTTCTTGTCCAACAATACGTTCCTCTTCACTCCACCATTTGTCGACTGATTTATGGTATTACCGGTGAAATAGATGGAAGCTCCTATTGTACCCTTTAGAAAGTCCTTCCCAAAGTTGATCTGTGGGTTTCATTCACATGCCACTGATTTGTTGCATATAAGCATCTTGTAAAGGGGAAAACTGCATGGGGAAAGCACTTTGGGAAATTGAAATCTCAACAACACACAACCGCAAATAAATTGCAAAGATTTTAGTCACTCACGCTGTTAACACATGCACAGTGTAATTTAATTGTGTCACCTGTTCTCCAAACCAAGTGCAACAGAACATAAATATTATCTATCGCTTTTATGTCGATTATAAAGCTGTTTGTTTGCTTCCCTAGGTTATGTCAAGGGAAAAGTCAATAACAATTTTTAAAAAAAATCATGCTCAGATTGAAATTTTGGAATGTTAAAAACATTTCACAACTAATCCCTTGTATTAATACACGAATATCAAAACATGAGCCCATAAAATGCAATTTACTTCACACTACGGAAGCTTAACACTTCAAAAATATAAAAGTTACTTTAAATAAACCTTGTACAACTGACAACATAATGAGTGTTGCTTAGCGATTTATTTTGTATTTTAGAACGCTTCTATTGTGCAAACTTTCCTCCTTAATGATGTATTAATATTTGCTGCCACTTGAGTAAAATGATACTTAATTATGCATGTAAAGGAAAATATCAACTACTTCTTTGTTAGACTATAAAAATTATGTGTTAAGTGTGTAATTACCAAAACAAAATGTTCAAAACGGGCCTTTCGTTAGTCATGAGTGTCGGTTTGGTAATTTTTTGTAGTTTACTAAGATTTTTATGTGCGTCAAATCAACTATTTTGTCTTCAACTGACTGTGAAATAACACTGCTTATGTATGTATGCCGTATGAAAGTTTCCTGGAAAAATTCTGAAGCTAAGATTTTCCATTTATATAAACCATTCGTAGCCCAACCTTGAAGCGAAGGTGGGCGTTCAAAAGTGAAATATAATTCTCATATTCATAACTTCACAAAGTCCACGTAAGTGCAATAATGACAACCTACTAATTTGAAAAGACGTTTGAAACATCAGAGCCTTCTATTTTATGACGAGCATGTTGCTATAAAAGCTAAAAAGAAAGCATAAAGTCCTTGCTACTCTCTTTTTTTGGGGGGCGCCAACTTTTTCTGTCAACTGTCAATTAATACGAGAAATTTAATACGGCAAAAGAAGTAGAAAAGGCAGAAATCAAAGTAATTGCATTGTATCATGGAGTGAGTGAAAAAAGCGAGACAAAATGACAAAATCCAAGAAATGAAAGCCTGGCTTTAGTATATCTCCTTCTTCTTCTATGTAATATTCAGTATTCACACAAAAATGAGCACATTTCTTTAGTTCCAGGTAACCAATCTAGTATAATTCAAGCCATCTCCGTGAGTCCTTTCTTATTTATCTATTTTATACTTGGAGAATCAAGACTCAAAAAACAGCATTAAAAATACACGAGCCTCGGTTCAAATACTTCAATAAGAAAAGGATTTTCTTTTGAATACATGACGCTTTGCAACTTAGTTACGCTTGTCTGCTTCTCTATTGCTTGCTACAAGAATCGCAAGCGATTGTGGCTTTGGTGAGCGAAAACAAGGAAAACACTAGCTTCTACTTTCTCAGCGAAGCGGCATAAATATATTGTATGTGCCTACGTACATGTGGAGCTGATATATCATTATACTTATATATGTGTGTGTTACATTCTGAGAAGTATTATCTGATGCTCACTCATGACAGGACTTTGTTAAGCAGGCGGAAGGCATGCTTTTATAATGTACCTGTAGTAAGCAAGGGAGCCTAGCGTAAGTTTTATCAATATATTTGTCGGTCCTCTTTTCGATTGTGTATCTTTCATCATTTGGTGGCCACAGTTCACTGTTTTGGAGACATGACTCCAAGGTTTTTCTAGTACAAAATATGTCTAGCTTTTGCTTTTATTTCCTTTCCAGCAACCGTATTTACATTTTTAGGTATCCACTCCCGTCATCACTGCTGAAAATGTACAGTCAGTTTCTTGGAAGCAGTTTGTGGAAATCGGTTGTTTAAAAAAATGTAAATCTGATTACTTCTATAATACTCCCAACAGTCGTGGTCAGAGTCTGAAACAAGTTTTAGTGTGCCTCTCAAACGTTAAAAAAGATACCGGTGTTTTGAATTAGATGGTATGAGCCTTTTTTATGGGACATCAAACAGCAGTTAGTTAGCCCAAGGTCTTACGGAATGGATAGTTCAGGATCTGATTTAAACATACCTTCATTGGCAGCAAGAATCTCGGTGGAGCTTCCTCAACGTCTGGAGTATACTTCTTTCTACAATGAACTACAGGCAAGAGAGTTTCCCTTTAAGTTTAAATATTTAAAGGTTTCCCAACCGCATTCTTGCGAACTAGGTTACATCCAGGTATCGTTATTATCAAGTATCCCAGTTTACATTGTAAGTTGTAAAAAAACGTCTGTGTAAGTCTTCAACACACGCGTGATGTGGGAAGATACAAAAAAGAATACAGTAACAATTTGAAATTTATCATTCATACAGGTTTCACAGATTCACTTCAGCTTTGTGAAGTTCTTGCGTAGGTTTGCAATTTGAATGTTGAGTGGGCAAGCAAATGCAATTTTTGATGTGGTACTATCAACTTCGAAGCTTCTGTTACCAAGTTTTGAAGTTCAGTCCGTATTTTGATTGATTTGATTACGCAACCTATTTCCATAATAATAAGTATATATGACGTACATACGTCCATGGACATGTTTTCAAGTGCATTGAGTTTTTGGAGTTGAATTCTTCTGAATATCTGGAAAATGTGTTATTGGATGTGTGTTGTGGAGGGAACGTCTCATTTTTTTCAAAACTTGACTCCTTTTGAAGAACTCTCTAACAGAACACTTTGTTCAACATGTTGACAAACATCGAATAGGAACAAATGCTGATTGAAAAGATATTGGAGCAAGTCCCACATTTTTTTTCATTTGTTTTTACATTGACAGAAGGTGGCAACGTCCGAGGACGTGACTCTTGAAGACTTTCCTACATCCTTGCTCAACCAACTGACTCGTCGAGGGCTAGATACAAAACTTCGAAACATGGTGTATTACTGGCTCAAGGAGAAGTGCTCTTCTTTCAAATACTTCCCATTGGAGCCTCTTGACTACATGAAGAAATGTCAGGTATGTTGTTTGCAATGTATAAATTTCCGTCACAATGCTATTTATGCTTCGTTGTAAACTACTGCCTTCAGCATCTTATTTTATGTAAATCATGTGAAATTGAAAAAGGACGAAAGGAAGCCGAAGGTTCTGAATATTCAGATAGATAAAACTAGTGAACTTTTATCTCTAGAAACTTCAAAGTAAAGTCATGCTGCCACATTGATTTATTTTCTCTGAGATGCTTCCAGCAATTATGAGTGAACTCGTTTTCAATATAGCTTGTATAGCATTAAGTATCAGTTCCTGGATGGAAATGATATAACCTTATCGTATCAGCATCTTAGGTATAATTTGGCAATGAGGTATTTCCTCTTGCTTTAAGCTGATGGTTTAGCTTGAGTAGTTGAACACCAAATTATAACGCTAATTTATGTCAAATCAAGGTCAGAGTTAACACTATTATGTATACCAGGATGCGTTTTTAATCTAAAGAGCTTTTCAATCTATCTCGAGGAGCCGATTTTCACACCTTCGGTAAATTTCTACGATGTGTCTGTAAAATACATCACCTCATAAGAATAAGAGGTTCAATGGTATACTAACACCAACTAAGCTGTATTATGCTGAACTTATTTTTGCTACCAACACTATATTTCTAATATAGCTTGTACTTATGTATATATTTATTACACAAAATAAACCTTAATTTATGTGGAGAAAAGGAGTCCTGGGAAAGTCGTGTTTGGAAATCCGTAGTTTCAATGTCACATCATTTAGGAATACCCTTGGCACGTGGTCGATTGAGCTCCGAGCAGGAATCCGTGGAAGAAAATTGGTCTGAATTTAGTCAATGGGAAATAGGTAAATCCATAATTGCAAACATAAGGATAAATTCTATTATAAAAACCACGCACCTAGAATTTAACAGATGGATCCTCCAAATTGTTTGATTGTGTCTACTGAAAGCTTCAAGTATCTGTGGAGTTGTGTTTCGCAATTTAAAAACCAAACCGGAAATAATAAATGTCACACCCGCATTAAAGTTTCAAGTATAAGCCCTTGTCATGCCAAGTGCAGAACTGTTTGCTTACATAAAATCAATTCAAGTGTGAGCATTTGCGTGATGTTGTTGTTGTTGTGTAAATGCTCATTCATGAATGTTTAAATTATAAATTTACATAACAAATTTCCTGGAGATAATCTTTTTTGTTCTCTTGGTGATTAACTATTATTTGTTGTTTAACATGCTCAGATTTGTCTCGCTGTAAGCCAGTGTACTCTCCAAAAGATTTTCTCGACTGCATCCTTCAAATCGTCAGTCCCAACTATCAACTCAACGGGTAGATAAATAAAAGAGTCAAAATAAAATCGTACATGATTCTGATATCCTCAAGGCATGTTTATGAATGAGTAAATGTGGTTAATTTATTTGTAGTGCTGAAAAGCTATGGAGTTCATTGGCATCCATCCCAATCAAAGTTAAATCCCTCAGGGAGTTGGTACGTATGTAAAAAGAATACCTTTCCTGTTTTTCTTCTTTAGGCATATGATGACAACACATGACCAGCCAAAAACATTTTGTTTGTGCAGTGTTCACTAACGATAAATAATAGTTCGTTCTTGTAGGAATAGTTTATATAGCTCCAAAATCCAGTATAAACGCATTTAATTTAAAGAATTAAAAGGCTTTCGTTGTAGTTTCTGTTCGGCTTGCTACACGAAGTGGACACTACATCACTACGCATTGGAGCACTCAATATATTTATGTGTTGATAGTAATATTTATCTTTGCCGTAATAGAAATGCTTGTTCGGTGATCTAACCACTGGTGATCCTCATTTCGGACTGAACCGATGCACTGATGGTGAACTAGATCCGACCGGAAGTTACTCTAGGAATGGTGCTCCGAAATTGATTTATGCCCAGAGAGTTCGACTTGCAGAGACCAGTGGGTGATCAACATGTTTTTATTTCATATATATATATATATGGGATTTCCTTCAGCGTTCCTATAATATTTACTCCATATAGTGTTTTACAATATATTACAGTCATTAGCAGAGGATTGGCTCCAGTAGCCCAAGAATTTTTAAAGAAAGGTTGCCCACCATCACTGCGCTCCAAACTTTGGCAGCTTATACTCGGATCCTACGTCACTCATGAAGTGTGAAAAATGAATACATATATATCCCTTTTCATTTCTAGTTTAAAAACTATTTTATATTATCGTTTCTAACAAAGGGATTAAAATTTAATAGCATACGGACTACTACTGTGAACTAAAGCAAGCAGTGGTAAAATCAGATCTTATAATTGACCGACTAATATTAAAGGTTGTGATTATTTTGACTAAACATTTCAATAGTAGTCTCAGTGCATGCGTGAGACTGATTATTTTATAATCTGTTTCAGGATGTTCAACTAACTGCTGCAAACGATGATCAATATTTTGTGTTTGAGGACTCATTGTACCAAGTACTACTGTGCTTTACACGGGATGTAACACTTCTTGACCTATTTGACCGCAGTAGTAAAAACCCTTTAACGGCACAGGTTAAAGGAAAGGGAAAGCATGTAGACACGTCTGTGATTTACCCACCAAACGGGATCGTTCCATTTCATGGATTCACAATGTATGGTAAGAGTCTCAGCTTAAACTCATGAAAATTCTAATCATAAGCCGAGCCCCAGAAAAAAACGTAGACACACAGAATTGACCGTGTTTGTATGTATATAGATACGTACGCAAGAGGCATATGAGAAATAAGTATTCAATTAGATTTGCATGATCGCTATTTTTGTTACAGTTGCTCCATTGTGCTACCTGTATGATGACGCTGAAACGCTTTTCTTTACATTCCGTTCTCTATACATGAGGTATTGGTATCGTTTGCATGAGATTTCTTCACATGAGGATGGGATTATTGGACTGTCAATTCTATTTGAGAAGCTGCTTCACCGCCACGAAACTCAACTGTGGTTTCATCTTCGGTCTCTCCGTGTCCTACCGTAAGTATAAATAGGAAAACAAAAATGTGATTTGTAAGCAACATGAATGCATTGGCATATGCAAAAACAAGTGATGCATATGTACAAAATAAGGGATGGTTTGAAGGTATGATGCATATATAATCTCATTTTCAAACACAAAAGGATTTTTACTCCTTAACTTTTGGATTTCAACTCCAATTGTTGGCTTTTCTCAAAAGTGCGTCATTCACTGATTTTGTATCACATTGAATTTGGTAGCGGTAGCGTAGGCTGACTATGAAATAAGAAAGTGGTCTCAAGTTGGCTTACTAGGTTGCATAAATATCATCTCTGCAGTTCAAAGAAAGTGGAGAATAAATAAGAAGGGCAACTTTCAACCAAGGCAAAGGTATTGAAACCGTCTTGAAGAATATTTCTACCACTTCGGTTTGAGTTTTGATTGGGTTCTCTGAGCTCCTATCCTATTTTGCCCCCAGACTAAATAGGTAAAGACAAGATAGATGTGAAAGAAAAAGTAAGTACATTTACTGCGTTGCTAAAATGAACAAGTGGGAAAATATTTATATTTTCTGTTTAAATAAACAAAACCTATCCAAACATTTAGGCTGATAAAATTGTGTAGGCTTCCTGTCCTAAATGTATTGCTGGTGGTTTAGTATTGGATTTATTGAGTATTTGCGTTCCCCACCATTTCTTTATCTTGAAGGAGTCCACACTTTAGTTTTGAAATTGCCAGTTCATCCTTCAATCGACTAGATCAATTTTGTTCCATCTTTAGCTCGTTGTGTAACTGAGCATGAGTGATAATACATTTCCTTAAGGCATTTTGTCAACCGTGAAACTGCCTGTTGGGTGTACAAGTAAGTTACACACTGTGATCGTTAGCAATTTTGAAAATTAACAGGCTTACCTCGCATTATCTAGCCCACATGAAAACCCACACTTTATACCCTTCAGCAATATATACATATACACTTTTCTAGTAATGTTAACACCCTCAGATTTTCAACCAATCGTCGGCTTACTTTGAAGAAAAAAAAGGGAAATCCTTGCTTGAACTGAAATAATGTAGGTTGGATAAAACCACAATATCATAAAATGTGATTCTACGCCCAGTACATTTGCTGCTTTTGCAAAAATCAGAATTGTGCTAGGTTTATTACGTAGCTGAATCTCAGCGTAGTTATAACTTTACTAAGTTTGTCTGTCTATGAGCACTCTCCTGTCGACATACGTTGACCGATTTAAACCAAATTTGGCACATGTGTAGTACTCCTCTATAGCTTGCCTGGTATTGCTTTTCAGCCAAATCGGTCAAAGAGTTTGAAAGTTATGGCGCGAAAATTCAAAAATAGTCTCATTCATCGCCCAGTACTTCTATTCATCGTCCATATATCCTATTCCAGTATTCCTATTCATCACCCAGAATTCCCATTCATCGCCCAGTATTTCTATTTATCACCGGACATCCTAGTCTCCTGTGTATGCCATTCAGCTACGTTTCTAGGTCTGCTTACCAGCAGTTTATTGGTATACATCCTTTCAGTAAAGGAATTTCATTTTGTTTCACTTGATCACACCAATCAAGTGAAATGTGAAAACAAAGCATCATGTGTCAGTTCAACTCAGTATTTACGGTAAAATCCTTTCCAATGTAGTTTCTTGCTCCTCTTTTTAAAGGCATGTGTTTGGCATGAAAGACATGCAAAACGAAACGCAGAGACTGGAAACCGTTGTAAGTCAACTCCATGGGATATATGACTACTATTACAACTTTCACTGTCGAATTCCAATACTGCGTATGGGTATCGTAATGCGAATAGTAGGTCACCCTCAATTCAATCTGTCTGTAGTTGTGGTGGACATCATCACCGGGTTGCAAAAGCGGCTTAAGTGAAATAACTTGTAGTCATTACTTCTGTTGAGATCCAGTATACAATTTCAATTGCTAAACTGACTTTTGTACTTTTTGTAAACCATGCTAACCCTTGTGTCCAACAACATAGGATGAAATTAGAGCAGACGCAAATCAACTAAACTCTCAAGTTATACAGAGAACGTCCTAAATCACGACCAGTCTAATTTACTGTTTATCCTTGCAAACAAAAACTTTGGTTTGAAAAGCATTTATTTGCACATTAGTGATGGAGCCGTTGAAAAAATTTGTTCTCCCTGTATTATACCTATGTATGTGTATAGGTAGTTTTTCGGCATGGATTTTCAGAGTAGCTCTTTCTCTTTGTGTTGATGTATACATGTTTAACACATTACAACTTACAGCTAGCTGAGCTCCCGGTGTAAGATATTCACCGATGAAAAGACTCGGATCCAGCACCTCAAAGAAAATAAATCCTCTTTGCTCATCCGCTGGTATATCAATACCAAAGGAAAATGTGTGGTTACTGGTTTGTAACTACGACTTTCCTTTTAGTTTCAAGAAAGACGGTGGTAGTCTTCCTACTTGAAATAGGTTTGCCTGGATAAGTTGTAAAAGTTGAAAGGAGGGAGTATGACAATATTGTTTAATAAAGTTCATTCATATGGCGGCTATCTCGGATCTAATAGATTTATATCAATTTGCGTCATTATCACGCATGAACCAAGAATATTGACGATGTTGTATTAGGATAGTACTTACGAGGGAAGGACCAAGCAAGATTTTTTTTGATTTGGCTGAAACTTGGCGTAGGAGTACCTTATACTAAAACATTATTTGGTGCCAAATGCGAGGTCTCCATGGCAAAGTGTTTCTGAGTTAACGAGCCTTCAATTTTTCAAATTCGAATTTTCAATAAGTATGGGTACATGCATAGGAACGCTAATAGCTGTTGTTTGTCTAAATTGAATCGTTTAACGATATTTCATGGTTTGCCTTACTTTTACTTCGAAATATTGGGTTTTTAGGCATTTTTTGAACTTTTGGCAATTTTGAATTGATTGTGAAGGGGGGTACCCGTGAAAGCTGGCTTTCTCCATGTTAAACTCCATAAGAAAAACGGAAAATTTCAAAAACTGACCCCGATAAAATTAAAATGTTCATAACTCGGAAATTCGTGGCCATGGAGTCAAAACACGTTATATGGTTGAGTTTCTCACAAAAAGGTACTACTACAACCGCGTCCCAGCCAATTCCAAAAAAATCATACCTGGTCCTTCCCTCGTTAGTTTTGTGTAGTCTAAGCACATGCCAATCGGAGGAAGAAATCCGTTTGCTAGATTTTCTTATGTGGTTTACCAGAGTTAATGTAGTTTTTGTAAAAATCCATAACATTTACTGGAGAAGTTGAAAGATGAACTTGAGAGTTATGACTAGGCCAATATTTTCAAATCAATTTCACATTTCGTTGCTCATGGTTATTGCAATTTATAACTCATCCCTTGCATTAAGATAAGTGGGAGAATGAGGAGGAAGCATGGTGATAGGTGCATAAGTACGTTCTTCACATGTTAAAGCATTGGATTAAATGTTTGTGAAAACGTGCATCCTGTATTATCCTTGTAAGAAAATGTTTCTGGAGGGCATCCCTTTGCTACAGCTTAAGCATATAAAATATGTGAACAAGTGCATACAAGAACATATTATACTTATGTATTATTGCAAGTCATAAGTAGTAAAAGTTGAGTGCGAAGCGGTGTGTTCCACTTGACGGATATTGATTTTTCCCTTGAGTGCGATTGAGTACACTAGTTCAGTTTCGTGCTCACTGGTTTACACATCCACTACTTTTACTACTACCACAAAATTATTCTTTTACGGTTAAAATAATACTTCCCTGAAAAGGTATATCCAGCAGTGTAGTGTGAGACAAAAAATGGTGGTTAC
This sequence comes from Orchesella flavescens, assembly GCA_964034955.1. Lineage (NCBI taxonomy): Eukaryota > Metazoa > Arthropoda > Collembola > Entomobryomorpha > Orchesellidae > Orchesella > Orchesella flavescens. Next base: position 31,485,093 of record OZ035953.1, read on the forward strand.
GCATGTTTTCATACAAATGAAGTTGTACAAAAGGAACGTTTTTCTACTCATTCACTATTTATGTATGTACAACAGTTATGTTTTCATAGGTGCTTACATATTGTAAGGGGATTCCATTCAGCTTAAGCGGCATGCCCTCAGACGAGAAATAAGAGTGAGCTTGAAAAGCGGATACACTTTCTCCACACTTCCTTTTCCTTTCCTTTTAACTGGGTTTCTTTCAAGTTAATAAGTTACGTCCGTCCGTCTATTTGGAAGAGGAAGCTTGGATTATTTTTGACGGTTTGGCAATTGCTTTTCACTATTCAATAAGCATAATTTAAGGGATAATTCTAGTTGAAGAGGAGCGAGAGGTCATTGTCGTTTGGCTGAAAGCTAAGGTAGACGTTGATTTGTAGTAAGGCATTATTATCTAAATCAAAGAGGGGTATAGTAGCAGCATATCATGGATACGTGACCATTTCACTTTCTTTTTCTCTCTAAAGGTTTTACTTTACAAAATTGGGCCTCAAGTTATACTATTATACATTTTTTATTTAACTCCATACGATTATTTATAGGCTTTAGTTTTCGTGTCATAATTATCAGGAGAAGAAGTTCACTATCACTCATGGAACATTCCTTCAGAATTCTAAAGTATTTACAAGAAAATAACAATGTTATCTCAATACTCAACCTCACCGTAATTAATTTCCACAGCCTTTGTGACGAAATTGAACAACTTTCAAAATTACCAATTGGTTCAACACCTTTTTAGTAACAACTGCTTCTCGTTTTTTCTAGCCAAAACTATACCACCTTAATTTTCTTAAAAAGCCGCAAAATGCTCATTCTGTAAAAGTTGAAGCGTCAGTTTGCCACTTCCAAATGACACTTTCCTTGACAATTGCAACAAAAAAACACTCGAAACACTTTCCAAAGACTTCTAATAACAATAGGTTTTCTATATCAACCGCCCATTTGGAAGCATATCACGTTCACAATTTTTGACAATACTGAAAGAACGACTGATAAAATTCTTTTGGAAATGGATAAAATCTAACGACCACCATTCAAGTTTCTCGTATACGCTGTTTCCAACTGTCTGTGCATGTACTTTCTTACATCATTAACTCAACTTTAAATTGGCTAGTTTGATGGGTCTTTTGAATACCAACGGAATATATCTTACTAGAGGGTAATATACTCCTTTAATTACTTGCTTACTTCATGCATCTTTCCAGTAATAAATATGCTATTTAGAGTCCATATAGCATAGCTTCAGATTGTATAAGATTCCACTTTGAGACTGAAAGTATGAGAATGAGACAGGTGAATTTGTATTTGTAGACTTTTTAGAACAAGTATTAGAGCGTGCATATAACGGTGTTGGAACATAGTCAGTTACGGTGTGGTAACGATAATGGGGGTCGATTTGTTCAGTTTTAATGAGCTAGACTCCTTCATGCATGCACAATACCAGCCTTATCTACCATCTAACATCCAAGGTTAATTCATGGTGGATAAATGTTGCTGGAAGTTATTCTATCTTTTATTTTTATAAGGATAGACAGCGATGGAAGATGATGTACAAAAAATAAATAAAAATTGTATCTTAGGGATGACGTAAATGGATTGGTTGGGTACCATTGGCTTTTTTAATATTTTGTTTTGTATTCCTTACAGAGTTTTTTTTACTCTTAACTACTTACATAGTCTTATACCTGTGCTCACTATATTGCTTATAAACATGTCAACGAGCGGCATGTAAGTAGCCCAAACATCAGTTGTTTGATCGTCATAATTTTCAATCGGTCATTCACATTTTAATTAAACACCAGAGTGTCTTTTATAAAGTATCAGTGTATACTAACTGAAATACAACGTTGTACAGCTGTGAATGTATGCTACAAAGATTACTGAAGACGGACAGACACACTTAACAAAACAAATTGTACATTGTGCATGGTATAAATGAGTTAATCTTTTGGAAGTTCCTTCAAACAATATTCCTCACTTATGTTTATTGGCTTCATTTGTTGCAACATTTGCAAATTATAAAGTGACAAAGTGGTAAGCACATTCATTCTGGCATACTCAAAATGAATTGGCAAATAGATTTACATGTGAATTGGCAAAATTTTGAAATCGCGGTTGATCAATCCACCAAATCTGCATACAAAAATTTTAAATGACGAAAGGAAATCAAATGTATTGGTCCAATCCTATAAAACTATGCTAGAAGAAGCGGTACTTCACATGCATTAATAGGTATGGAGTTTTAAAGAAGTTAAGATTGAAATAACTTTTATTTTGTGAATAGTTTCAGAAACTGTAACACCAAAGTACACTTTGTACAAAGTTGTAACACTTGTAACTTTGACGCATTAAATAAGGATTAGCTTTAAGTGTACATCTTTATGCCAATGCTAGTAATATGGAACAGCTCACAATACTTTATACTTTTTTTGGTTTTGCCATGTCGTGAATTGCCAGAGCAAGTGCATGCTGGGATCACACTCACACCACTATGTTGGGTAAGCTGGAATTTGTGGACTACATTCAGTAAAACTTTCTCTCTTTCTCTTTCAAAAGTAGCGAACTATAAAGAACGGGAGTTTTAACCCATGCTGATCACAAAATGCATTACATTGTTATAAGCTATCATCCATCCGCGTGTCACGAAAAAATTTCTATTTTGGCATTGTACCACTTGGCTTTGTTGTTAATCGTGAACCAGATGTTCATCAAACTAAGTTGTCAAAGAAACTATTGCAAGCGTCCCTGATAGATATGGGCAAGCTCCTCCTTTGTGCTACACCGAATGTTGTGTACTAGGATGCCTAACATTGACAATCAGGGGGGTAATTGTGAACTTGGGCTGTGGTGAAATTTTCGCACAAAGCTCAACTCGTTCTGTTAAAAGCCTCTACAAAAGTCGACTCGAGGTAACGACTTCTTGACTTGACCACATTTTTCCGAGAAAAACAATCAGTTTAAGAGACGGAACTTTGTTCCTGCTCACACAAGAAGAAGGAAACGGGTTAAAAAGTAATAACGAAAGAAAGAACAGAAGGTCGGAGATTGGAGCGAAACAAAGAACAGACAAAAATATTGGATCAGCTTTGTTCTTCTCCGCGAAAAGGTTGGAAACTTGTGTAACAAAAGAATAAAAGAAATCAGACAGGCTCCGGATGCAGGCTCCCACATTCCCGAGTGCTCCTCTATTCTGTCAGACATTTTAGCACTGTAATCATCATAAGCATTAAAGCCAAAAGTATTAACTATTAACTGGTTTCCTTCATTCAAACCTGTACATTGTACGCAAGTTTATTGACAGAAATAAGAGCGGTAGCTGCGAATCGGTAAGTTTTGATAGAAGTCATAGTAATGATTATTGACGTTGATTACTATATGATGTGTAGAAAAGTTTAGATTATTTCTTGGCATATCTTCTTTTGATAGTGGTTGCTGTTTTCTATTCCACTTTTACCTGAGCTAAAGACTTTACAATTCCAACGCAGTAAGAAACAAAATATCAAGCATATAAATTGATTCAGAACAATTGCTATTCTGAGGTAGATAGGTATTCAGGCCATTTGGCACTTACCAAAATTGTCTGCTGTATATTTCATGTCAAATAGGAGGAGAGAATAATAGTTGAACACATTTTGTATCCCCGGTGAGTTCCTATTACAAAATTTTCAGGAGCTGTCAATCGACTTTACTCCAATTTATAGAAGATAAAACTCACTAGTGACTGGCTTTCCCATGCTTAAAATATCTCATCCCATCCGCTAAACGTGGCAAAGAACCGAGTGTGCCTATTCTTTCCAGGGAAAACTCGATTCACATAACGCTGCCAAGATCTCATAATTTTTGGATCCCCATCAAATCCTGATCCCAATTTACAGTAGCATGCAACACTGATTGCCTGATGTCCATTTTTTCATTCTTGCCACATACCGCTCTAGGCAATGTGATATAATACTCAGCTCCACTAAATATTTTGTTCATTTTTGATCTTTTGTACACGAACTACGTACGGAAGTTATTGCAAATAAATCCCTCGTTTTGTCACAATGTATTTGATATTCTCATTTAGTTTACAAGAGATTTCATTGCTTTAACTTGAGCAATAACCCTGAATGAGATGGCGAGAAGGATAGGGTGTGCAAAACCTAACGTGTGGTTTCTCTTGCTGAAGGGAACGTGTAAAATTTCCCTGGTTGACATGAAGTTTCCTTCAAAATGAGTGTGAACGAGTGAAACTGCTAAGCGTTTCTACATCAAAGAGCAGAAAATCGTTTTTAAAATGTTGGAAATCTACAGCAGTTAGATATTTTATGCTCTCCAGTTTTTTCCTTTTACAATTCAGAGAGAAAGGGTCTTGGAGAAAGTCCCTGTTTATTTAATAAGAGCCTTAGAGGGGCATTAGAAAGAAAGCAGAACGGAGGAGAGAAAGGGAAATAATGAAAAGAATGAAAGAAAAAAGGAAGCAAAATGAAAAGTGCACTAGGGGTTTCTTGTGCGGTAAGGATTGAGAAAAAGGAAGGCAGTTTAATTTAGAAATGTAGGCTTCAACTACTACATGTAATCACGGGGCTATGCACATAACCATACACATTATAGAGATGTGGCCTTCAGTACGCTTACTTAACACACCACGTATATTATGTAAAAATACGTTGTGCTCCCCTCTTATCACTTTTGGGATAAGTTTCATTGCATTAGGCCTTTTTTCGCTTCTGTGGAGTTCCTTAGAGTTAGTTGTAGGTCATTCATTTTCAAAGAATTTCTTTGCTCATGTTGGGAAATACATTTTTCCCGTTTCATTCGTCGACTCCTTTCTACTTTTCCGTTATGTCAGACGGACGGAAGTAATATCAGTACAACCGCATATCAGCGGTCCCCGAAACTTGTCAGAGTACGTATTTTGTGGCATCCTCTCATTGCATACAGAAAAAAGAGAGAGTGAAGGAGAGAGTTGGCTGTTGGTTTTACAGTTTGATTTCCGACTTTTTCCATTTTGAATGTGGGTATCACGGAAATGATGCTTCCAACTCAAAGGAGTTGGTTGGGGTATTCCTTCGTAAATGGATTGTAACCTTCAGAAGAACTGACAGTGCGAATGAACAACGCCTGACATTATTTGCCTCTCACACTAACTCACTATCTTCATAGTCCATTACACTCCACACGTTTTATCTATTACACAAGAGATGCAGTTGCAATTACATAATATATAGTAAGGATGGTAAGCCGATATGGCTACGGTTACTTAAAAATGTCTATTTATTCCCAGAATCTGTTCATGTTTTGTAGTTTGTTACCCATCCTCAAATTTATTTGCACTGAAGTTGCAAAGTGAAAGTATGCATGTATGTAGGATTGAACTGTGACTTTCACTCATGTCTAGGTGCGTTTTTATTTTTCTGCTAAAAATATGGAAACTACTTTGTTTACCTGTCTGTACTCAACAGTGTGCTGTCAGAATAATAAACTCAAAAAGCAGTTTGATATAATAAATAACGAGGTTCTATAGGGAAGTGGTTGAATGTTTTTAAACGTATTAAAAATAATGTCGTCCCACTCAAATTTAATTTTAACGTGGGATAGATGGATGCTTATGTGATATGTGTATTATAATTGTGACTTCATATGAAATAACCTTGACATAACTCATTATAATTATTACATTTTTCTTTTTGAAAATGGCCTTCAAACTTTTTTTCTACACTATTTCCGGGATTAATGAAATCGCCAACAACCATACTATATCTTCCCACGTTATATAATGTTGCATACAGGTTACGGGTTGTTTTCAAGTGGCTAATGAAAGGATTCAGTGGTTACCTTCCTGCGGAACAAGTACTTCAATTATGGGATCTTTTATTGGCATACAATACCATCCAAATTTTACCCCTTTTTGCAATGGGAGTGTTGTCAATACGGAAGGAGAACCTTATGAAAGCTCAGTTACCTCAAACAGTTGACGTAAGTCGCAATGTTATTACGCAAATTCTAAAATAATACATATAATTATATGGCTTCATGTTTGTATAAAAATACTTTTTTTGTTTTGTTTTTTCAGGCGGTTCTAGCAGATCTATCGTCTATTCGGGTATTGCCAGTACTTCAGCTTGCACTATCCAAAGAAACGTTTTGACAATGTAAAATGCAGTAATAAATGTCAAAGCAGTTAGTTCTTCATACTATTTATTTTGAAATATAGCAGAATATGGGTCCGAAGTGTTAACAAATAAATTTTGAATTGGACGTTGTAATTCAGTGGTTAATTTAATTGAATGTGAAAAGTGTGATTTTGAGTTGTACATCTTTTATTAAAGCATACATAGGTCGTAGTATATTTTCATAGTTGGTAGAATGTTAAATAGAATGGACGCTGGGCTGCATCTTTGTGCACTTGTGGTACTTTTAGATAAGGATTTGTGATACAAGGGCTGAGCTGTTCTTTTTTTTGTTTAGCCGACGAGAAGACACAGGCAAAGAGTGTCCGACCAGCAGGAGCAGTAAATATATGACAAGATGTTAACGCTAGAGTAAGATTTATGCAATGTTTGTGTTTGGCAATCCCAGCTGTACCCACGAGGTTCCAGTTTGTTCAACTTCTTTCACCATGCAGAGTAGGTACATGGTGCGGTTTCAAGGAAAATCCTTTCATCAACATCATCATCATCATAATAATATTATCATGCAGAGTATCTAATATACAAATGCGTTGCTGTCGTATTTGCATTATATGACCCACTTTATTCAAAACTATGAAATATGGACTCCGCCTGTATAGTAGTATCGTGATACGTAAGTACTTAAATTCAAAGTTGGAGAAAGTCCGTGTACGGGTCTGGGAATTTGTATTTTTATCCGGGAAATATTTTGGTTAAGTCAGTTTTACTTATTTAGACTATTACAAACTTATGCTCCAATTTTCGAAAATCATTTTACCTTAAAAGGGAAAAAAATATTGTGGCGAATAAATTTTTTCCCAATATTTACCGGTTATATGTATTTACAAAGTTTGGCTTTCACTCGCTTGCCAAGAATTTCGAGCCCGCGATGTGAATCACATAAAAGCTCTCGAAATTTTCCTTATAAAACCAGCTCATCATAGAGTCCCATGTTATCTTGTTGCCTTTTACGATTGTGCAAGATGCTGTCTGGTAACGGGGAAAAAGTTTATCTATAACAAACCGTGTTCACAATCATGCTTATTGTGCTTCCTTTCTCTGCATCACCGAGCTGAAATACTTCTTCCCTGGAAGCATGTTTGTTGACCGTCTTTTAAGAGTCAGTATTCATTCACTTGCAATCTTTCATATCATCTTTTGGCGTGAATCACGATGCTACAGTTGCCTGGAAGTTTGCTGAACTGAATTGGATCCATTGGTATTTTCTTAGACAGGGAAATGAAACTCGTGAGAATCTTCGAGGAATTCTTGCTTCATACAGTGGTTGTTATGTTTATGGAACTTGACAACACGAAGGTTAAGCATGGACTTCAAGGATGAACGAGTGTATTATGAGTATTCCATTCGTGTGAAATATTTTTTGGGGGGCATGCTTCAGCTTCTTGTTATCATTGAGGTGGAACCAACAAAAGTTTATGTAAATGTTTTTATAACCTTGAAAAGTTAATGATGGATGCGTTTCTGAATCAAGTAAAGGGTGAGTATATGTATCAAAGTCTCAACTCGTAGATGATTAGATTTTCGAATGAAATGTATTTAACATATATTTGTCAAAGTTTGATATGAACAAAAATGAATAGTTTAAAGCTTTTAAGTACAATACAAACTTATAATTAAATCATCAAGTAAAAATTCGTGTTTTTAAATGCTGCCATAATACATACATACTTTTAAACTTACGTTATACATACACCAGCCCACATACAACAAAACAAAATACAAAACGTCTATACATTACTGTTTATCATTTACGCCCATAGTCCATTGATGATTATTACTTGACTCTGAAACTGCCAAGGTGGTAAAATCCTTCAAGGTGATTTACGCATGTTTTCCCAACCAACTACCTACTATCCATTACTGATACTTGAGATTTTTTGTTCTAAGGTTGTTTCATGTAATTTTCATGTAAAAAGGAAAAGTTTGTTTGGTGTCATAAAATTCCATGGAATTGTAATTTGTGTTAATGGTGTAAAGCCTGAGGAGTCCTGTTTTAGATTAAACTCGCCAGCTCCTTATTATTCATTTAGTAGTAGAGCAAGGCTCTCCCCATTGATGGGTCACAAAGTACGGTTTTCATCAAGCCAAAATAAATACGCCGCCACTCATTTTTCAGTTATGCATTCATTCACGTCAAAACATGTACTTTTAAAACATTAATACATCAGATGGATGTTGTATGCTACAAGTACTTAAAAATAACCAGAGTTTTTTTTATATAAATGTAGGTATATTACAACAATAAATAAAAGTATACCATTAAGATCGGATCAGTACCACAGATTGTCAGAAGTAATTTACCAATCTCATTGTCATCAGACTTACAATATTCATCTAGGCATTAAATTGTACGAAAAATATGAAAAATGTTGAAACTAGTAACAATAAGCGAAATTAAAATTGGCACTTCACAAGACGGGTAATTATGGTCAAATCTACAAAACAACAACATTCAAACGAATTTTCATCGTGAGGATTGCATTTTACTTCGCAGTAAAAGTAACGAAAGGATAAAATATCAAACGCATTCTGACAATAAACTAAATTGTATTAGATTTGCGAATAATTTTCGCAAAAAAATACAACCTTGACGGTTTGATGGATGTGTTTGAACTAAAGCAACTTGTGTGCATTTTAGATAAATACTATAAATGGGAATTAGACAAGTACTTACAGAGCACACCGCAAAGAGAAATCAGTCAGACAATGAGACAGGCATAATTGGTAAACCAAAGCGAATAAAAAAATGCTTTGAGAGATTTATATAACAGAGTAAAACAAAAATGATCAAGTACGTATTCACAATAAATTACAAACACATCAACGAAACAAAAAGCAAATTGGAGTTGGTGTTCTTGGAATCACCAAAATAGTGCTGCTTGTGCTCAATGGTTAGATTTTTTAAGCTCAATCAGAGCATTTTTAACCTCTTGCTCTTCATCCTTGGCTAATTTATCCCCTTCTTGGGTAGCAAACTCTGGGAAATGTCTTATATACTCTTGGTTCGCCGGTCGATGAACAACTCTTACACGTCCTGCACCATGAAAGCGTGTCCGAAGTGGGCCGTTAAATGAGCCAGAACGCATTCTTTGACGTACTCGAACTGTTTTCACAATTTTGGTACTTGTGTTGGAAGGAGATGGAATGGTTGTAGTGGAGCTTGGAGTTTCTGAGGACGGTACGCCTGGGATTCTTGTTGTCGTTGGTTCTGCATCAAAAGCTACAGGGACAGAAGTAATTTGAACAATGTTCACCTTCGACGACCTGACATCCACTTGTTGCAGATTGTTATTCTCAATTGGTCCCGATCGTTCATCTTCATTTCTGTGTGTTGCCAAAGATCCGCCCTTGTCGTCAACAACTGATACTGAAAACGATGAAGATCTTTCGGTTGACATGATCTCGTCTCCAGAATCGATTGTCTCCGTTTCCAAGGGGGATGATGGGAGCCTTGTCGAACTCTCAATTCCTTTGAAGCTATTTTCTTTGTCCACTTGACTGTTGTGCTCTTTCACTTCACTGCTCTTGTAAATATCTTCTGCTGAAAGGATAATATTGGCTTGAGGCCTGATGTATGTAGCAGTGTCACCACCGTTGGTGCTGCTACCAATGCTTTCCTCACGGCTTAGAGAATCTGGAGCGTTGTAGCTGATTATGGGGCGACGGTAGACAGGCACTGGAATAGAAGCAAAACCTGAAGGGCTATGTCCATAATAACGATCTTTCTTGGTAATCGTCTCAGGCTCAGTTTGAGTTGTAGGGGCGACGGTTGTTGTTGAAACAATTGACCTCAATGAAGTTGCAATTATTTGTGGAGAGAAGGATGGTCTTCTGGAACCAGAAAATGGAGATGGACGTCCTCCCGGAAATCGAGAACCTATGAAATACGCAGAAAAATATAGCTTAAGTACCCAAACAAACATTGCAATTATTGCAATGGAATCAAATTGATCTTATTGTTAGCACATTTTCTAGTACTGTAAATGACAATCATTGTGCCATAATAAAAAATGTGAGAATATTAAAAAAAATCAATGTAAGAATGGGATAAATTACCCAATGGAATGGAAATTTCTCTTGCTTTCCCTGCAGAGGTTGAAATTTCTGCAGTTCGAGGGGATGTTACTGATGACAACCCTAACAAATGGCCACTATGAGTGGCTGTCGAACAATCAGCTGTAGTCACTGGTCCGCTTGAAATCACTTCTTGAATGCTCAATCCTTGTCCCTGATTCACTAACTCGGAGGATGACCGAAAGCCGCTGTCTTCGTCATCCTCATTTTCCACCAGCTTTGGTGCTTTAATCTTATTTGACACTTTCCAAGAATTGGGTGCTTTCTCTGATGATACTGTGTGCTGACTCTCAGAACTTTCAAGAGTTGGCTGAGCGTCACTACCAGAACCAGATGGGCCCGTTACAGTGTTGGCAGAATGAGTGGTAAAATCATGGACAATCACCCTTTGTGGTTTGAAGTTAGGTAATTTCAATGACTGGAAGGAGCTGGCGCCCGGTGAATGGATTACCGTTGTAGAAATAGGTTTTCTAAAAGTACTTTGGGGACGGAAGCCAAAATCATCTCGTTCATCATCTGCATCGTCATTTTCACTATGATTTAAGTCTTTAGTTTCTTGTACGCTTTGAAGATTGTTTTCCTGTGGAACTTCCTGTTGCTCGTTAGTTTGATCGTTAGCAAGTGGATTATTATTGTTATTGTATGACGTTTCATCGCTATTTCCTGTCGTGTCTTGATTACTAGATGATGTAAATTGTGAGGCTTCATCCGCACCCGAAGTCTCTGAATTTTCAGTATCCGCTGAGTGGTAATTACTATTGCCTTCTTCTGTAAAGTAAATAAACATAAAAACTATGAGTATAAAAACCAGTCATTATTATTATTTTATTGTGGGAGAACATCACTCTTTCATTCATACCTAAACTTTGTGCTTCGTCATCAGATCCACCAACGGATACGATATCGTAAGGTGTTTGTCCGTCTTTGTTGTTTCTCGATGCCCCAATTTTCTGTCCAAAAGGAATTTGCTCATCGTACTCTTGTCCTGATCCAGAAGATTGATGCTCCTCACTTCCACTGGTTTCTTCTTTCTCATAGTTTTCTTCAGCTCTTGACTCCTGCACAACTGGATTTTGCGTTGGTGGTTGAGCCGTTCTAAACTGATTAGCTACCACTACTCTCGGCCTGGACCAGCTAACAACTGAAGAGATTGACGGTGACACCTGAGACACTTGTGGAGATAGACGAACCACGCCTTGTGACATTGTACGTGAGGGCTGAACCCAGTACACGGGTGACTTGGAAACTGGTCTCGGATAATAAATTAAGTATGATCCTTTATTCCCATTATCTTCAACGGTGATGGAGCCACGAATACCTTGAGATCCAGACGTCGTTGTGGAGGAAGACTCAAAGGAAGCTGCAGTTGGCTCGGGTGCTAAGGGAGTTGATCGATAATCTCCCTCAATACTGTCATCGTTGTTGGACGTGCCGACAGACTGTGACTGCTCACTTTCCGGTGCCTCCGGGCCTGTCACTTCTGGCTCGTCAACAATGGACACTTCATCTTGAACGGTTTGTTGGGGTTGAATATTCTCTGGTTGCTGTTGTTGTTGTTGAATATTCTCATTTTGTTTTTGATATTGCTGCTGCTGTTGCAGAATGTTTTCATTTTGTTGTTGATGTTGTTGATATTGTTGCTGCTGCTGTTGTTGTTGTTGATGTTGCTGCCTTTGATGTGTTGACAATGGGATTAGCCATTGATGTGGTCCCTGACAATTAACTCCATTTTGATCAACAAGCGGCTTATTGTTTGGAATTCTAGGATCAATTCCTTGCTGTTGTTGCTGTCTATAATTTTCTTGTGCTTCTTGAATAGAATTTTGAACGCTCTCACCCGAAATAGCTGCCTGTGATATCTGCGAAGATGCTACAGTTGGGAGGATAGGACTCATATACAATGTGTTCTCCCTAATAGGTTGACCCACATTTGACTGACTCAAATACTGATGAGTCAGCAAAGAGGTATGTTGAGCATGGTTTAATGCCGTCATTATTGATGGAGGTAATGGCTCAAATTGTGGACGTGGTCTAAATACAACCTGTTGAGGTGGTGGACCTGTTGGGACGCCAAGGATGAATGGTCTAGGCCGTATGATTTGTGGTTGAAGCTGTTGTGGCTGCGGATGATGTCGTTCCTGCTCAATATTTTGCTGCTGTGGCTGCGGATGATGTCTTTCCTGCTCAATATTTTGCTGTTGCACATTTCCACTACCAGTGATTTGGTTGTTTTGTACCTGTGCTCCGGTTGCTAGATCTTGAACATGGGTAGACGGACCACTGCTTTCACTGATGACGCTGTTAGTTGATGAAAGTTCAGTTTGAGAAGGAGTTTTACGGCTTTCTTCATGATAAGTGACGTCTTGAACCTTTATCTGTTCTTGTTGTTGCTGCTGAGCTCCTGTCACTATGAATATTGGAGATTTTGGGGGGTGAGACTGTGGAACTGGGATGGGAACTGGGACCGGAAGTTCTCCAGTTTGAGAAGGTTGCTTACCCTTGTCTGGTGCAAAAAGATGTGTCAGATCAGTTTGAATAGAGGGAATGATTTCCCATCCAGTTTCTTGGGTGAACGTTGGTGCATCGGGTCTTACATTGGGTTTCTGCCTTGCAAATTCCTTTATATCTATTCCTTGTTGTGAATTTGCAGTATTGATTGTTGTTGGCACGGGAATCGGCACGGGAATAGGATTTGGTCTTTGGTGTTCATTTTGTTGCTGCACATTCTGGTTTTGATTTTGAGGCACATGAGGCTGTATATTTATGATTTGACCGGATGGGGATGGACGACGTTCATCTTGAGGGCGATTTCCAGATTCCAAAGAATTGCTGTCTGGTCTGCCATAAACAACATTGGGAGCTTGTTGTGGTGGAGCCAATTGTAGGAACGCTTGTGGAGGGGGAAAGTACACTTGACCGGATGGTCTTTGCGGCCCAATGTTATTTGGAATGCGAATTGGCTGTCCATAATGAATCATAGGACCTGGAGGCTTCATGTTTGGAGAGGGTCTTGGCATAGGAATTTGAAATGGGATTGGAGGTCTCATTTGTAAAAATAATCCTTGTGGAGGTGGTCCATAATTTTGCTGTTGAGACACTGCCGGTTTTTGCGAAGCAATGTTATTATTATTATTATTATTATTATTTTGCACATATCCATTGGAGGGTGATTTGGCTTCTTGTGGAGGTGGAGGATGGGATATAATTGGTAGTTTGAAATTTTGTGGGGATGGAGGTGCAGCAGACGGTGATGATGTGTAATGCTCCTGATATACTAATTTGGCTTGCTCAATCTTTTGAAATTCAGGAATCGGAGGACGGTTATTTTGTTGAGAAGCTATGATTGTACCAACAGCAAGAGGATTTGGTGGTGGAAGAGGTGGCCGATTGGCTTCAACATTGTAATTGATCGTAGGCTGTGTTTGTGGAGGATGGAAGCCAATATTTGTAGGTTGAAGGATGGTAGGTCGGCCATACACCTGCTGTTGAAAATCACCACCTTGTGGCAGTGGAGGTGGCTGGAGTCCTAAGGGTTGATGATTTGATGGCTGCTGAGGAACAGGTTGTAATAGAGTTGGTTGTAGGTGCTTTTGCGGTTGAGCTTGATAAATTTGAAAGGTGACAGGTCTCTCAGGCTGAGGTTTCGGTTGTGATTTTTGCTCTTGATGATGACTTACTGTCTGTGTATTTATTTGATTATTTTTAGGTTGCTCTATGTAATTCACTTGATTTCCATATTGACTTCCTTCAAACTGAATTGCAAATGGACGACGGCTTGGTGGTCCTGGTGGTACAGGAATTGGTCCTTTAGCCTCTCCCAAAGCATTGATAACGATCGTCTTTGTTGGGGAGGAACCTTGTCCAACTGATGTGAATTGGTGATGCTGGGACAAAGTTTGTGTTTGAGAAACATGGCTTGACGCTGAGCCGCCCGATGGATTTTCAGCACCAGCGACAGGCATCCATGGGAATCTTTCACAGGCAAGACAAAGCTCTTTAGGAACATGAAAAGCGGCACCCGGGACTGGACCGCTGCCTTGCTGATTCTGGTCATTGTTCCTTGGCGGTGGGGGCCTGTTTACTATTCTTAATGATGGCTGCACATCCGTTCCAGAACTTTGAAGGGGTTCGTGCCCATAATTTCCTCCCATAAGACGGGGATGTTGGTGCGGCGGGGGAGGAGGAGGTGGATTTGGAGTAGCTTTTCGAAAGAAGGATTTTGGAAAGAAAAATCCCTGGCATGTTGGTGTACTGTCTGATAGTAGAATAAATACTATAATTGAAGCAGCAAGGCAATACAAGCTACGCCTTCGATGATTATAATTGGATCTTTTTTGGCTTTCCATGATGCTTCTGTTCTTGGTTTGAGTCCAAATTTTTCTAGCCAGTAATACCTACAAAAAATGCAAACAAAAGTTAAACTAAATAAAGCAAACACGTTTTTTAGTACAGTAAAATTGCAAAAGTGCCTTAAAATTGTCGTCAATATCAACTGAAAAAAAATGATGTAAAATGTGTCTGTGACAATTGTATAGGTTTTGCTTTGCTTCCACTTTCTCCAGTCATATATGCATACGTTAAAAAAGAGAAAGGTTCTACGCCTCAATTCCACACGATTCGTGGTGCATGCCTACAAATAAGTTTGGTAACGGATTGAACTTTTCAGTTATTTTGCAATTAACCTTCGAATAAATGTTTTTATGCCATGACCATAGTTACTCAACGATATAAAACTTTATTTTTTTTATAATTAAAAAAAAGATGCTAAGGTTTGTTGATAATAATCAATATTATATCAGAACAAAGGCATTAATCTTCATTACCTCTTAAAGGTTTCCTCCTGATAAAAGCAACTATGTAACTAAAAGAAGGAGTAATCCTAAACCATTGCATTCTTTATGCGACACCAGCCGGTTTTACCTTCATTGGGTTCTGTATAATACGGGATTTTTTATAGCTCGCAGCAGCAGCAGCGAAATTGTAACATTCTCCGTGGACATTATCACTACCTGTGCCCATGTATCACTAGCTTTTAAGAGTAGAAATACATTAAGGATACATTATTCATGAAAGTTTTTTTTGACTCGCCCAGTATAGAGGAATGAAAAAGAATATGTGAATGCATCGGTGTTAAACATTAGTCCAAAAGTAATCATTAAGATATGAACTACTTCGTATCCAGCGTTACCAACTGTTCAAGTATATTATGACGTGATGTATGTAAATAGAAAGCTGTTAAGAATATTCAATAATGAAGTAATCTTTTTTAGGCTGTGAAGCACTTGGAATTGCATAGGTTATTGCGCAATTCCACGTGCTTCTCGAGTACTTTATTTTTCACGTATTAAAACCATTTCCAATATCAACGAAATGAGTATTTTTTTCTGTTTGTATCACAGACTGCTCACATTAGCGACTATCGTAAGACAGATATGACTGAAAAATAAATCCTATACCTATTCAAATTTGAGAGGAAATGATTACGAAAGCTGTTCGTCACTGTTTTGAATTGCTCGTGTACCAAACCTAATCTTCAAAAATTACGTTGAAAAATCTGCAAATACAGTAGATGCAACTTGAGTGGGATGACGTTGGAAATAATAATTTTTATCACCTTTGCTTCGCTGCATAATGCAAAATCTCCCAAAGACTGAAGGTCATTTTCATTTACATTATTGCAAACGGTGTATTCTATTGGAATCCGTTTTCATTGTCACTGGTGCATTTTAATACAACTCTACATTCCTTAATGAGTGCAACTACCGGAAGAATGCAAATTCTACAATCGGCTATACAACGGAGTAATTAATATTCTGCGAATTATCTTCTCATTCAAACACAAATGCAGTGTCCACATTCATTTTATCTCTAAATTGACTTACAATTGGAGTATTGGCATAGTCAGCATATATTTGCAAAGTAGTGGAAAATACACATTCTAACACCAATATCGATTTGTCTTTAATGACTTATTTCCAGACTTCACCACTTGCTAATAATGTGCAGATGTACGATCAAACACAAAAGCAATGAAATACTATTATTATTAAAATTTAGTGTCAAGTTCACAGGCTGTTGTAAAAAGATCTTATACTCAGGAAACGGTGCACAAAGTTAAAGTTAAATCTTCAGTTTGCAAATTAATGGTTTGAATAATTGGTACAATAATCATATCACTATCATTATCATACCTAATTAAACGTTATGTACTGCTGACGTACCAATGAGAGAATTTTGTGATTTTGCATAGGTAGTGTAATTTGTAGCATCCATAATTTCACTAGCATTGCATTGCAACGCCGTTCAAAGTGGTAATATAAAGCGACGTGGCGTGTAGAATGGTGATTGAGATGGGTATGTGGAGGTACAAGTAGATGCGTGACTCTGAAAACAGCTTTTGAGGAAAGGATAAAACGTGTGGGGGAAATAAGCACTCCCCACTGGATGACATGCTACTCTATTATGAATATGGAACGAGTATGAAAAGTAATTAATTCCTTCATGATTCGGATGCATTACATTTGATTACCATTACCATCAACCAGAAGATCGTATTTCAGTAGACCCTACAAATGTCATTGAGTTTGCCATTGAAGTGGAGTGTAGACTATTGAGCTTGCAAACCCTATTAAAATCTAATGTAGTGGCAAACCTAACATGCTGGCAAATTCCCAGAAAGTCGTGGTATGCATGTTTGCTAAATTTATATAACATCCTCTGTTTTCTCATGTTGAAATGGAATCCCAAGGCATCATTTAAAACAAACCATTATATTTGGTGAGAAGTAGTTTGATCCTTCCAAAATTCCTGCCCCAAGATTTGAGCTCACACAAGAACTATTTGTTCTTATTTCATCTAATATAATTCTAAAGCTATCATCACAAGGTTGAGGAGAGACAACATTGTTTTATTTAAGCCACTTAAAACACGCCTCCGCTTCCCTAACCTACCTTTTGCTAAAACTTCTATGAATTTATGCTACCACGCAATTTGTCTAGCGTTTCCGTAGCACCACATGAATAATATGTATTTTAGCTAAAGTTTAAGGCAGCATCCCAACCTTCCTCCACCTCTTTTATTTGTTTTTATTTACTTTTAATCATTCTTTATCCTACAACTGTTTAGCAAATTGAATACAAATGCCTAACATGTAGTTTAAAAAGTAACTGTGTTTCATGCTAAAATTGTGCATGTTTTTAAATCAATGTACATAAATGTCAGTGAAGTTGTATGGGATGTAATGGATGACAAATTGCAAAAAAAAATTAAGCGTAACCAAAGCTCAAAAACAACCATTTTGGCTTTATTTATGGGATCCATTCCGCCAATTATCGTTATGCAAATAAAAACTGCTTTTGTATAACTTTTATGCAAGCAATTATAAATGGTATTTGCTGAAGGAGATTCAAAGCTATACTTGTCCATGATGCATACCCCTTTTCATATAAAATGTGTGGGCTGTCACTTTGCTTAAAGTTTAAACCCCATGATTTTCTTTGTGATCGATTTTCTTTCAATGTTAAATTGCTGCATCATCATTTACATATGAGCAAAAAAAGGAAGAGCTTCACAAAGCTGGAAATAAAATTACCCAACGGCTCTCCAGGAAATAACAAAATTTTATTGGTTTACAACTCAGTTCAGCTTAAGATTTCATTTATTTATAGAGTCTAACCTCATTTTATCAACTGTGGTATGGTATACGTATCCTTCATTAAACCAAAAGTTTTGGGTTGTTCAAGCAGATGATAGTTTTATAATTTGCTGCCTTTCACTACTTGCAACTTTATGCAGCATAAAATTTGCCAATATCTCCCTCATGCAGAGAAGGATGAACTGCACCGTAAAGTCCTAATGCACAAATTATATCCCCGAAAGTGGGACAGACTGTAATGGGCTTATTCTGCAAATAAGAGCATCATCTGCCATTAGTATGATACCTGAGAAACCTGAAACGTACTCATTTAAACGAGATCTAAGGGAGACTAGCAGGTTGATGCTTGAGAGATGAGATGGTTGCAAATAATCTTTGTATTCAAAAAGAAATCCGAGACGATGGCGTGGTGATACTCTTTTTCTAAATAAGTTATCAACCTCAGCCGATTCTGGTTTATGGGGGAACAGAGGCAAAATGAATTTTTATCATTTGTGGAATAACCGTGGAGAACAGTGAGTGGGTCTGGTCGTATACATTGCTACGGATTCCACAGTGAAATCATTAATAATCCCTTTTCATCCTTTCCTTTATCATGTAGGAGTATATCACATATAAATGGAATATGTAACAAGTTTGATGCTATGACTAGACATAAGCCTTGATTTGTGAGAGAAAGGCTACTACAGACAACAGGTTATAGTTGGATGGTGGAAAGAGGCTTGAATTATATAGGATTATTTAATAAAGTGATATTTGCTAGTGGGTTCACAAAAGCCCAAAATCGGCCAACTGTCTGCAAGAATGGAATAGATGGTTATATGTTCTTAGATGCATTTGAAAGATGATAATAGTGTGCGTTGTCTACTTGTATATTATGTGGAATCAGAAAGTCTCAAACGTACTTTATATTTCTCCCACGATTGTATGGAAAAATGGTTTTGGTTTACTCTTTCTCTCTGATTCATCTTTCATCATTTATCATGTTTACTTTCAACGCTCTTTCTGAGCTTTCCCCAAGTAGGACGTGCATTCCAAATTCTCGGCCTTACCAAGCCTCAACAGGACAAGAAGTTTTTGGATGTATAGCAAAAAAAATAATCCAAAAATTCACAACCATTCTATCATGCAGTTTACACCATTATACCAATATATAATAATATTAGAGTTTTTCTTAGTGAAAACCCAAAAGTGTTTCGTCAGCATTTGTTGGGTATGTACAAACACTTTTGGTTCTCCTCTTCCTTTGCTTGTAAAACGGACTACTTTTGAAACCACAGAGAGAGAAGCAAAGTAGAATTGTGCCGTAAAGAAGCGGAAGGATTTGACGAGAAAGGTTCTGGTGAAATTTTGTGGCATCCATGAAGTGGAATGCATTTTGGATTGGGTAGGCCATATCTTCAAAACTATCTAATTTTTTGCTAAGCTTATGATATGATACAGCACCTTTACATAAAAATCCAATGTATACTAGGGAAAATGTGTGATCATTGCTGGTTTTAGCAATTTGCTTCTTGTGTGGCATTCATTCACGTACAAAAACAGTACCATTTGGTGGTGGGGGGAAATGAAGTGGATCTGAAGCCCATCTAATCTCACGTATTTAGGTGCTGCTTTTTTTCATCGTAAAAACATGGTTCCATTTCATCTGGACTTTTGGCTAGTGCAAAAAGCAAGATAGTGGGCAAAACGAGAATGTTCAAGGATTTTATATGGCATCTCTCCTGGTTATAGGATGAGTTCCCTTAACTTTTCATTTCATTCATAGAGAATAAATACATCAGTACAAGGCAAGGTTACTACTTAAATGCTTCCGATTTTGGCTGCAAACATAACCATATAATATGAGATGATGATTCAGGTACAAGACCATATAATTCGGTTAGACAACCGGATAATGGATTGGGTATATAAAAGTAATGCAAGCAGAAATGGTTATGTAAACACACACATACACATGCTGCTGCGGAAAACTGTTACTGGTAACTTTGGCAATACTCGTACTCGTTTTCGTTCCTTATTGTTCAATCACAATGCATTTGAGTATGGAACCTTCCCTTTGTTATCATCACAATAAAGACTACCAACAACCAATGTAGCCAACCAACCAAAACTCCGGATTCATAGTGG
This sequence comes from Orchesella flavescens, assembly GCA_964034955.1. Lineage (NCBI taxonomy): Eukaryota > Metazoa > Arthropoda > Collembola > Entomobryomorpha > Orchesellidae > Orchesella > Orchesella flavescens. The sequence goes on from OZ035953.1 coordinate 31,505,142, forward strand.
TATTGACAAAAACCATATTTTAATACTGATTTATACGGTAGGAAAAGTTATTACATGTACGCATTAAAGAATTTTCGATATGGGGACAATAGCTCTGTCAACCGATGCACAAAATCGAATTTATTTCTGGCCAGACTTGCATTTTTCCGTTACATTCCACAAATCGTAATTTCTTCAGATGCATAATAATGATGTGCTGTGGATGTATATGATTGGTGGCAAGGACACTGACTGCTCTAGCATTATTGTTGGTGGTTATAATAATATAAAAATAGCAAAATCTCAATATTCTAATATTATTCAGTGCTCACTCCATCGTAAAATATTGGAAAACTTATTCCGTTCCAGCAGTAAACCATGGATTGCTGAATAATCCATAGGAAAATTGAATCAGGCTTGCTTGGTGAAGAGATAAACAAGAGTAAAGCATTTTGTGCCTTAAAGTGTGAACGATCCTCGAGTCATAGCTTCAGCTTGATCCTCAAAGTTTTATAGCAAATCATCACAAATGTCTGTAAATACGGCAAAGATCAGTTGATTATGGTGAAATTTATGGCTAAATCAGATTAATCAAAGTGAAAGTAGGAAGAGAGAAAATATTCGATATTCAAATCAGGCGTAAACTTCACTTTGATACTCCAGCAGTAGCAATATCATGAAGCTCTTTTGAATCTACGGAGGGATAATAAGATGCAGCTAGCTATTCATGTTTAAAAAATATTTTAATGTTGGTTTGAACCACCTTCAAATCCTCTGAGCGTGTTAGTTTTCTTTGTTACACATATGAATTGGTGTGAACATGAACCCACTAAAATATCAAGGACGCTATCAATGCTTGACGAGAAACGTTATGGTTTTGTTCTTAGACTAGTTGGCATTCACAGAATTATCTTGCTCGGTTGAAATGGTCTTCGAAATGATCTGTATTTATATGAGCAAGTCATGCAAAAACTCAAACGACTTTTATAACTCGTTCAATGAAAAATTTCAGTTTTTATGCTTGATGTTACGAATAAAACAGACGAAGATCACTGCAAATATCTAGAAAAATCTGAATTTCGAAAGCATGTAAATATTATCAATATCAAGAGATGCAGGAAAGCATTCTACAACTGCTGAAACGCAGTACTGTACCCAAAAAATCTGCGATTCTACACCTTTGATGACATATTCTATGAGTTTCGATTTGGCAACCAGCAGCTCAATGGATAATAGAGTCTTGAACCTGACCCTGGATCAGCGTTACCATTTATGCCATCACATTTCTCTCGTAAAATGGTTGGAAGGCACCATTTTATGAGACTAATTTCCGCCTTTTCAATTTTTATGAGAGAACAGAAAGTGAATGCCAGTGGGATCCGGAAGTTACGAGTCACAACGGCAACTCCCCCTCGTTGGCAATAACGTGCTCTCTTTGCACATCATTATGGATGCACTTTATATGAAATCATCAAAGAAATGGAGCAGAGCAGGAACATTATCCATTCAACACACACACACACATTATATACTATTTAATCTAAAAGCCTTGCTTCCTGTCTCGATAAAACACCTTCTTCTTTTTTTGCTACTGTAGTCCAGGAGAGTATAAAGGAAATATTTACTTGACTTGTCAGATAATAACCTGCTGTTAGTATAAACAGTCAATATAACGCATTTACGGAGACAAAACTGAAACAACTATGCTCAAGGACGGTATCACAATAATAAAATAACAGTAACAATCATGATTTTATCCTTATAGCTATTATGCTGCATGCATACTAAAGTATTCAGCTAATATTCAAGAATCTGCTGATGCAAGCGTATGTATATTTTTACAGACTTTACAGGTTTTTTTGATTTATGGACTTCTTCGTAGCTCTGTATTGATTTCGCAACCAAAATTTGGCATATATACATTGCCTTGGCTCCTTCGCATAAACTTAAACACCCAAGAAAACCGTGTCGCAGCCCTAGAGAAAGCCCGTCGCAAACAATGATGCAAAGAATTGTTATGAAAAAAAACAGCTTTCATCCACCATGATCAAAATGGGCAGAGAGAAAGTGGCTGGAACGTCGTGAATGCCTATTTTTGCAAGCAATGCGTAAACGACTGATAAATGTCTCCGCATGTCTTTGACTATATATATATTCAGTTCTGTTCACTCTTATTACACATCCAGTCATTCTAAAAGACAACGCCTGCAGAATTTCAAAGAGGTGAAATAGGCACACATATAACTTAAATTCTCTACTCAAGCCTTGCTTTCCTTTTTGCCTTCCTCAAACTAGTGTATGGTGGTCCCAAGAAAAAGCAACCTCTCAAATTGTTTACATTCTCATAATCACTACTGGCCTTGTTTGTTTTTGTCGTGAAGAACATGAAGTTTGCCTGTGAACAACGTGGGACAGGTTGAACTATGAAAATTGGACATGAGCAAGTATTATACGAGCTATAAATAAAATAAAATATACAAACGGCCTTCTTTTCATATAGCTCAACAAAGAACTACTTTCAATTCTTACGGTTTCTGCTTCCCATTACAAAATGTAACAAAAACTAAGCCGAGCTGAATACAAGGCAGGCTGGTGTCAAATTACCCGATATTTCATAGCGATACTTAGCAAGCGTTGCTTTTAGGGGAATTACAATGAGCGATGCTATGTGCAAATGTCACAACTCATCTTACATAGTCTCCCAGCTGGGGAGAAAACCGCGATTCTGGAAAAACTAAATATCAGATTCTTATCTCATTCGATCTGCAACGAATGCTGTATTAAAATCAAACATTTTATAATATGGTCTCGTTTTGCCTGAGAAAATTCTTAACAAAAACTTAATCCATCTTCTATTGTTTCAAATGTTATACATCATTACAAGATTACATATAGCAACAAAAATGTGTGATGTGCTGTCGGTGAAAGAAGTATCCTGATAAAGACAGTTCCTATTTCTAAAATAATTGCTTTATCCTCGAAAACCTTCCTATTTCCGACAAGGAAGCTAATGAAGACAATCCTGGTTCATAAACTTATAAATTTACACGTATCTAACATTTTTTTTACTCAAACGTTGTTTACTTACCAACACCATAATTTTTTTAAAGGGAAAATGAAAAACGAAAGTTCAAAAAATGAGCAAAGCAAGAAAAAGCGGATATAAATGTGAATCCAGAATAATCACACAAGTTTTCCCAACAGTAAAAGCATTTTACGGTAAATTCTAACGGATTCCTAGTTTTGGTAGAATGTGAGCTCAGTAAACGTCGAGATAGATACATTTTTCTTACAGATTACCGTCGGGGCCGAGCAAGTAAGAATTCGTTAGATTCTCAAAAGACACATCTATGCCTGCCTATACAATTTGGAGCTGGGTCTCACTAGCAGTCCTGCATTGCACGTTCTTTTTTTGTCAGTGGGATTTCGGGGAAACCTACGTGCTCGTAAGCTCAATTTTTCCTATTTTAGAGTAAAACGTGCTTGGAATTTTTGTGAGTCCTAAACTAGATGACAGGACCACTTTCATCATCACTACTTCCATAACAATCCCTTCCAGTATTGTCACAATGTCATTTCAATGGATTACGCATTACACTGTGAAACTGGATATATGGATAAATTCCTTCTTTGTTTTTATGGACTTTGCACTCTCTCTTTCTCCCTCAGTGAGTAGTCACCACGGCTCTCGTCCTGACCAAACTCAGAATAAATGGTATGCAGGTATGTATTCGCACAGGTTTTACACAGTGGCTGAATCTATGTAAAGTCTGTAGGCCGAATTCAAATTTGTGGGACTCCCTCCCACCATCAATATGTAGAATGCATAATGACGACATTCATGGCAGGAACAACCACAGGGCGTCGAAAATTTACTGGGTTTTTAGCTACCACAACAACACGGTGTGTACAAGCTTCATGAATCGTGAATCATTCCAAGTTCTTTCCTCATAAGCCAAATCCCCGCTGTGTCTCTAGCACATTCTAATAATCTTTTAATTCTGCAAAATTGGTGAAGACATGCAACGTCGCTCCTTTTCTTTCCGTACGTTCTCTTAATTAAAATTGTCATTATAAAACTAGCAAACTGAGATAGTAATGCATATATATAGGTTGTAAGTTCCTTTTGCGTGTACTTAAACCTCATGGTGCCATAAATATTTTCACATCCCTATTTCCAAACTAATTGTACGTAACTAGTAAAATATTCAGTTTCTGGATAATTTTACGGCCAAAAGAACACACGCAAAAGTGTCTCCCGCTAATGAAATGGTTGGTACTCCAACTCTGAATATTTTTTGAAGTGAATTGGGTCAAGAATGACCCTCCATTTCACCACTTTCTTCTTCCCCCGTCGTGTAAATGTAAACTATGTAGTGTACGTAAGTACGTACGTACATAGCGTAAGTTTTGCCAAGAGGACTTTATTAGCATTACAAATGCATTTGCAAAAACATTATATGGTAATGATGACTTGATCGAAATTTAAAGTCCCCAAAATAGAAAATGCTTAAGTGTCATAATTAACAGTTTGGAGTAACATGCAACACATAGCACTTAAGCCCCTTCTTTCGTCCCTGTAGCAAGTTGGTTCGCAATTCCCATTACCTTTAATTTTGATCAAGACGTTAATAAATAGTTTTAGCTTGGAGAGGGTCCGTATAATATTAACACTTTCTTTCGCAATGTAATTCAAAACTACGGGTTATCACATACATTTATATGTATATTCAGTTTTTGTAATCGTAATTTCCACTTAGTCACCCAAAGGCAAATTTTTATACCAGACATTAATATCTTTGATGGTTGGTAAATAAGTATTCTAAACAAATAATAGAACTTTTAGTGAACTGAGGTTAGTTATTGCAACATCAAACGATAGGAGGATATTTGTGTTGATTGGTCATAATGGGTCTCAAATTAGTCAAAAAACAACTTTGAATAATAAAAAGGCTATCAAACTACAGCAAACAGCACGCTTAATAATGTGTGTGTGTGATAAAAGAGACGGGCGTGAATTTCCAACAAAGTAAATTATAATTAACAAAATTTAACTTTCCATGCTTAATAGTAGCACATCTGTGGTGTGTGTAGTAACATGAATCAAGATAAGCAGATAATAGTTTTACAATGGAATATGAGATACACATCTCTTACGTTCTCTTCTATTTTGATGCGCTCCATCAAAGCCCCGTAACTCAATGCCCGAAGTCACTCACTGTCAATTTTAAAATGGGAAAATTGTGTGACGCCATTGGCGCAGAATTACATACGTATTATATTGATTCTTTACGTTTCATTGCTCTCAAATGCTGCAAACGAAAAGTTATAATTGCCTTTGATTTTTCGAGACAGCAAGAATTACGATACGAGGGAATGAATGAGCAGGCTAAAGTAGGCAAGCTAACATGAAGAAAGTGATGCGAGTCTCAAGTGACAACCGTGTCATTGTGAAAACCAACGCTACACAAAATTCCTTTGTCTTAACCCTCGTCCTACGGCAACACAACTCCGATGCGGAACATGTACGACTGTTTGTTTGCCAATGATTCTCGCATCACATCACATCACCCATGCATTTTTGAATTGCATACGGTCGACTAATATTTGCAAATAGGAAACTACGCTCAAAATCACGTATTTAGAGAATTTATATGTGTGTAACGCATATCAGATCCTGACTATTTCCTTTCTCTTTCCAAAGGGAAACTTTAAAGGTACGACTTCTCTGTTCTAACTCAACCGTCTATGAGACAGACACACAGGGTGATGTTACTCGTATATTTACATTTATATCCGATATCAATTTTATAACAATGTCATTCTGATGTTTTTATCCTGTTTTTAGAACATTTTATCTGCTTTTGAGATTATTTTTGTTCAGTTGCTATTCAAAAGAGTAAGAAGTTTGGGAACTGGAATATGAAATACAAAGTGTCACAAAATGGTGCAATACTTTTGTACTCTTTCTAACGGGAACCATGCCGGCCAGAAAATCAGATTGAACTCAAATAAAAGTCAGAATAACACAACTGAATGAATGCATTTTGGATTGTCGTTTTTGCCTGTCTCCCAAAGACTGTAATTTTGACATGCATTAAACCCTAGTTGCAAATTATATGCACACAAATTATTTGTGAGTAGTCCTGTCCAATGACATATATTACATTGTCAAGCGAAGGGAGAAAGAGAAAGACAGTCAGAAAAAAAGGTAGATAGCCATCATAAGACATCATTGTTTGAAAGTAACACAGACTGATGGTGGAGCACAAGTTAATAGTTACTTAAAGACTGATAATGACAAGCTCACGTCTCTCCACATATTATAATCATTTTAACAATTGACATCTTTGCCATTCACTCATTTTTAGACTCTCTAAATGACTTTGGTTATGTTTGCATTTGCGGCATTAAGTGGATGAGCGAGCGTTGCACCCACACAATCTCAAGTATCATGGTTGAAGTGACACACAATGATAGTAATTGAATAGGAAAATAATTTGGTGAACGTATAGAAGAAGAAGAAGAGGGGTACCTATGTTCAAGATAAGTAAGTAGGTATGTACAAATGTACCTAAATGTTGATGGAGTAAACGGAATTCAATGCTTGTTTGACACAAGAATTTAAGAGGGACGACGGGAAGGAGACGGATGTGGTTGTGAGATTGTGTGTTCCATGCAATATATAATGCCAATGCTGCACAATACTAGTTGCATAGACTTTTATTAATCGAAATGACTGATGATAGATGTAAAAGGACTGGCTGACTTGCAAATGAGCAAGTGAATGGTATAGTGGACAATAAGCATTGTCGTTCTAACAGTAAAGTTGTAGTAGTAAGTAAATATGGTAGTTAGCGAACTCAATAGAATTTCACCCCTTTCGGTTGTCTTGTCAGACTATCAAATTCCATTGCGGGACAAGGCAATCCCAGAACTGTCATTGGTATTACTTACTTTCTGTGTACGTGTGTGTAGAGACGCAAGCAAGCATCATGGCATGGCATTTCACTTTATGACAGCGTTGATTTTCCTTGTACACACACAGAGCGCAATGCCAGCAAAAATTTATGCAGACCCTTGCAAAAACTAGAAGATACACACTATCAACTCCACATTTTTACCCTTACGGATGTTTGCAACTTGCACCAATGTGCTAATTTAAATCTGTAGGAAAGTGTTATACACTAATTATTAGCATGCAGAAGTACGCATGTGAAACCCTTTCATTTATCAAGATATCAACCAAAACATTACTGTCTATAAATCATCTGTAATCCTTACTCATTAAGGGTCTAGCTTGAATGGTAAATAATCCCCTTCATTCAGTAAAGACAATTTGGGAATGAAGTTGTTTGATTATTCATTTGCTTAAAAAACAAATACACCATTGAAGCTCATAAACATTTAATATCCAATATGGATGCTTGGCATGTCATCGTATTTTTATCATATTGGCTTACAATTAATTCCCTTTCTCCGTATTTAGCCAATAACTTAAGAATGCACGAATGACTCGTGCTTATGAATTGTTTACTTTAAAAGTTATTAATAATTGTTATTGAAGACGTGTTTTTCTTATTAAGGTACAATAATATATTTGAGTACACGCCTTCAACGCTAATTGATATTTTCGTTTTTTTAGTAACCTAACAAATAATGCGAAATGACTTTCAATTGTCTTGCCCATATCCTTGTTGCGAGTTGAAGCTAGGCAAGAGAGATATCAAGGTTTCACTAGGTTGCACTAAAAGGTTGCACTCACATTACTTTGTGGAAATGCAATTTGCCATGGAGTGTAGACACAAACACGTGAACAATAAAAGTCATTTTATGTTCCGTGTTTGCGAAACATTCCCTTGTTTTTTAACCCAATGAAATTACATTATGTGCAATTCCAGTACAACCCACTAGAGATAGAGAAGCATCAAAGTTGACCTTGCTCGCATTGACTTTCTTCCCAAAATACTTCATTTTATTATTTCCCTTTATATTTGTTCTATTCGATTATTGCATTCCCATCTTTCAGCAAACCCACGACTTTCATGACCATACAGTTATGATGTACACAGAATTGGCAAACAACTGTGACGTGCATGTCAGCTATGAAAAGTCAGAAACTATCCCAAGTCTCCTAAAAATTCTTGTAAACCTAATTATGGCGGACTAAAAACGTGTTTCTTAAACCCAGCGAATTAACTTGAATTGAGTTTTCCTTACATCCGTAATTATAGGTTATGTTCTTACTTCTTTATTAATAATTTAACGGCACATTAATAGACCCTAACCTACCCCAAAGAAGAATTTTAATGCTGTGAGCCTATTGATTAGGTATACGGCCTTGTACATCCAACGTTTTCTTTAATCTTGGCCTCACATCGCATGTACTCATTTAAAGATTGACAGGTTCACCATATGCAAGCTACTGATTTAAACTCCAAGTCACCGAGTATTACTACTAGTAAGGGCTAGCAGTTGGTGACTTTTTTTCTAATGTCACCAACAATTTCCATTAAAATGTTGAAACATGTCACACGCATGTCATGTTAGCATCTCTAAAACCTTAAATAAACAATTCTTGACAGTGATCCGCAGCACATTGCAAGGAAATATGCATGTATGTATGTCTCCGGGAAAACAGCGAGACATGGATATTATCAAGTAAAGTTGGGGCACCGTCCGCCCGTTCTTACTTACAAAGTATTGCATGTAAAAAAGTAGAAGATAGTGCGCTTGCAACTGCAACGGAACCATAACTTGTAAGATGTTAGTTTACATTGACAGACAGATCGCGTTAGGACAACACATTCAGCAAATTCCTTCGGACGAACCCACTACCTAAGTCAAGAGCAGGAGCTATCATTGCTTCCCAACCGTTTACAAGGACGAGACAGTTGTAAACATGTATGGAGACTTTTCTCGTCTTCCCGATTACAACCTCATAGAAAAGCGCATTCATAGTCCCGGCCAGCAATTGGGAGATGACGGCAATGCCTGGCAAATAGTTTATTCACTGAAACGCGAAGTATGTATTAACGGGTCTCTCATGTGCATACAGTTTTTTACTGCTTTGATTGCATCATAACTATGTATATATGTCATGTCATTTATTACAGGAGATTGCTTCGACATGTACAGCAACAGTAGTTTAGCTCCGAATACTTCAAGTCATTCCCTTCCAGTTAACTTGGAGATCCCATGTTACCATATTAAATATTAAATGGGAATTTCTTTATCATGTGTACCAAGCAACATAGCTATGTGCTTATTATGCAGGTACACCTTTTTCCTTAGTTACAAAACTTGGATGCTCTAGAAATATTGATATGTCTACTCATATTGACTTTCGGCTGAAACACGACTTCAGCATACACGTCTCTGTATCCAAAAGTTTCTGTCCATTATCACATAAAAAGATATTATTAATTAAGGATGCTGGCATATTTATTGGATCTGATAATCCAATTTTGGTGAATTCCAAACTCGTGTATGTGGCAAATAAATAACTTTCTCTTCGTTTTCATATGCATGCATTAATATTGAGCGTGTTCGAAAACACCGTTCGAATAATTTTTTTTTGCATAGAACCTAATAATATTTTTAATAAAAATAGCTTGATGCTAAAACAATAAATGCACACCGTACAAATTATATCATTCAAAGGGATACAAACGGAAACAATGCATGAAATCAAGTAGGAGTAATGAAAATGAAAGATAACGCTTGTTTGTAACCCAACTTGTAAAAGTTGGTGAATGAAGTGTGAAAGCTTTAAACACTAAATTTTATGGATTGTACAAAGATTCTGGCATGGGATGGGGCATTAAACGATGATGCGGACTAGAGCAATAAATTCCACAACGAAAACCAAACTGTTAGAACCACAATGAAAGTTTAATATAGCTAGAAAATGCGAAATGATGTGATATTGTAGCGCATTTTGGAGTGATCCATGTGGAGTCCTCTCAGTGGTTGGTTTCTCATTATGGGCCCCTCCAAACTATTAGTTATATTTTTATATCAGCAAGCCTCACCACCACTGTTGACTGCTGCTGTTTTATTTTCATGGGCAGTGTTATAAAGAGTAATTGCGATTATTTGTACTAAAGCGTTTTTGCATTACATTATATTAACACTCTAAAGGCTCACAATACAACATAGTTGTTATGGTCTGGAACAGTGGAACATAAATTTTTTGTTATGCTCCACTCATGAAACTTTACAAGTGGATATAAAACAGTAAATCTTTCACACGTGGACGCATCTTACGTATAGCGATTTAATACAATGAAAAAGAACTCAGATACACTTGAAACGAATAATTGATGTTTGCTGGTATATCATAAAGCATTAATGTAATAAGAGTGCACTTCAAAAAAAATTCTGTTCCAATTGAAGTGTAGTTCAATAAGGACTTATTTCAGTTGCTTAATATCTCATAACATACGAGAGGGCTGATATTGATGATGACTGGAACTATTGAAACGGGATGAGTGTAGTGTGATATTTCACGATCTTCTCAGCAGTCGGTCCCAATACTATATTACCATATTACGTGGAAATTTGATTTATGCAATGTGATTTGTAGTAGCACAACTTATGCCGAGAAAAGAGAGAAAGTAAACTATAAATGGCATTGGGCCAGTGCAATATCAGTTTACAATGTGTCACAATCACAATAAAGTCATGTCCTCCCACGAATCCAAATGAAAGTGCGTTTCTAACTAAAAAATGTTACAAGAATTTTGAGACAGGACCTAACTATCGATCGATCGATCTGGAGTAACACCACACCATTGCATTACTAAAATTTATTTGGGATTTTTTAAGAGTAAAATAAAAATGTTTTTTTACGATTTCTAAAAATGCATGAGCATGAACAAGAATGTAATGGTTTTAATATACTCTCATTTGTCATTGCTCCTCGGTTTACCTCATACATATTCAGCAGATAGTTAAACACTCGTAAAAATGAAATGTGTTATTTTGTATAGCCAACGAAATCGCCTACCATTTCCAACTACCAATATAATATAGTGATACAACATAACGTATGCAACCTACAGAGCTCCCTTGTGAGATAGTGATTTTTCATGCTTTATGTGACCCGAAAAGGGAAAAGTGTATGTTGCTTTATTATAGCTGTCATTTTGTTGAAGTTCCTTTTCAAGCTTCGAACATGTATTAGGAAATGTTGGGTTGCTGTTGCCAAAATGCTTTTCAGTCTGTGCCAAGATGATAAAAATGAGTGAAGTGAGAACTTGCGGGTAGTTGTAAACGATGAAGACATCTTCTATAGATACAGATATTTATTCAACGTGGCGTATCTCATAAAAGAGTATGTTTCATGAACATAATAGAACGTATGTTGGAAAAGGTTTTATAAAGTGCTCATCAATCTAGATGGGTGTTTCATGATGCTTTCAACGGTCCAGTGTACACTACAGTATATTTGACAGTTTGAAAATCAGCCATCACATGAACCTTACATAAAACATTCGCTTTTAATCTCCCTTCAAGCTCAACACATACTTAGATTACGTCAGTTCCTAACATATTTATATTAACTTTAGCTGCTCTTTCAAATTCTCTTTAACATAGCTCAATATAAATGACAACCAACTTAATTATAAATAGTTAATTACACAAATGCACTTATTTCTGGTAATCGCATCCAACTAGCTAAAGGTTTGTGTGCAAAATTCTCTTAAACTAAACATAGGTATAGGTAAAGATACAGATTAAGCACGCACGTAAGATAGAATTTTATAGATCGTATTCTTCAATTTTTATGATGCAACCAGAAGGCTTCCCACAACGAAACAAATTGAAGTGAAATCAGTAAAAAAAAATACGCTCACAGACAGATGTCTACAAAACATCTTAGTCTACAAAAAGTTTCGTCTGGGAACGATACCTTTTCAAAAGAATATCACTTTTCGATATGCCGTGAAGCGGATATTATGTATCATATATGAGGAAAAAGATTTCATCCGAGATGAATGTGATGTGATGATTTTTCTACTCATGTTTTTATTGATGAGGTACATTTTTAGTGTAGTTCATGGACGAGGGGGACAATAAACAATATATATGTAAAATAATACCTAAGTAAATCATGTTGCAATTTTGCCCACACTCTATTGTTTGTTGTTGCTATTTGCAGCTGAGGTTCGATACACCGGGGTACCATTGCGAATGTTAGCGACTATAATTTTTTTTCTGTGATGCATGGGTGTTACTATTATGATGCACTAAACTTACAGTGTAAAGAAGAAGGTAACGCTAACGAAATCTTGTGAATGATGTTGACTTTGTAGTGTCCACGTTTTACGATCTGTACAGCACAATAAAGTAGCATTTAAGAGGACCCCGACGTCGTCGTGCTTAGGCACTCACGAATTGCTTAATTCTATATCAAACATACATACATACCCAGCACCAAGAGATCGTTTTCTGTCGACGTAGGAAGATTACCATCTTTTGTTATCTAAAATTTTAATACATTTCTCATGAGTCTCGCATTTCTTGAGGTGGCCTTTTACCAAATTAATATGACATAGGGGAAATGACAAATTGTAATGTAGCATCTATGCACAAATAGGCTTTTCCTGTGTACTGTGCATGAGCACGCATCTTTTAATCATAAAAATGGCTTTCTCAAAGGTATAATAATGAGAGTTGATTATGTTACTTTTCCTAAGTCATTATCACTACGGAACACGGTAGTGACATTAATTCGCTGTAATAATGGTCATATATACTGCTCATAAGAAAATAAATAAATTCATGGTACTCAAGCTCAGGCTTCCTTCGTTCGGTTTGTAAATATCTACACCGACGAGAGTGTAGAAAAGGATTTGCCTCATGCTCCCCTGACACCAATTTTTATGCAACATTTTCTGCCTTTTACAGACATAATTGAATTATCACGCACCGATTTAGGCTGGCACTATAACAGATATATTTGTATTGTTAATGACATCCAAATTTTCCCAGTGTTTTATGATATCCGTCTGGTGACAGCGCGTTAAACAGTAATTTCCATGATTTTGTAGTCTGATCATGGTCAAATACCGATGCAAATAGAATTGAACCAACTTTAATAAATAATACCCACCTTTCTAATTTTATGAGTCAGCATCACACACTTAAAGCCAGGCACTCGTACGATAGGACAAATATTAATACGGACGTTGTGTAAATGTAACGAAGATGCACATACATATATATACTGTGTGATCTCTTTATGAGAGCTATTTACCTGAAAGTAAGGCTTATACTCAGAAAAGTATAAATATGGTGGAGTTATGTACGGTCCTACTTTCAACAGCATAAATATGTGTAGTAATGAGATCAATGAAACAGTTAAAGTTGCGAATCTGATGGGTCGGAAAATTGGAATGAATTAAATGATTCAACCGAGTAATTTACATTATGTAAATTTTATTGCAGACAAGTTGGGCGAATTTATAGGTGAAATTTAATGTCCCTAAAGCGGTTTCATTTGTGTGGGTAATCAGATTATGCATAATTTGCAATTTTTTTTGAATTAGCCTTTCTTTTCAGAGTTTGTTCACATCATGTTTTGATGGCATAGTAATATGGTAGCATGTTTTTACGGTCCCTCCATTGCGATTCAGATTTGCATATAATTTGAAAACAGTCTTTCCTTTTCACCTCGGAACATCATAAAACCATAAAAGATTGTCATAAAATACATTTATTTCGCTTGACTTGTTGTAGGCTAAATATTTGACTCAACAATGAACTGCACCAATCTACAAACTTTACGAAATAGGCATACTGTGATAAATCCCAGCCCAACTAACAACACCAACACCTTTTCGGTTTTTGGGTTGATGAAATTCCATTCCCATAAAACTTATGAGTGAAACCGTTGTCTTATGCCTCTTGACTAATACTTATGTATTTAGGTGTTAAATTTTTTGCACAGTCATAAAATTCCCTCAAGCTATATAATCCTACTTTCTATTTCTGTGAAATTCTGGAAGCCTTCTCAATAATTCAATAATCCCCGAATAATGGCATTGAAAGGCGTGAAGTGAAATAACTACATACTTTGAGCGTAGTTGTACATTGAAAATTTAATGTTAAAGAATGCAAATCCTGTTTGATGATTGAGCAAAATCGGTATACACTACTAGTGCTATCCCAACTATGTACAAATCTATTTTCACACATTTGCAATAGATTTGAAAGTGAAAAATTGACAAAGGAGAGCAACAGCTAAAGTGTAAGTTCGGAGGAGGCAAAGCTTATTTGACTATTGTGTGCATCATCATCATCATCAAGTCACCCGACATTTGAAGCTCATGGCCGCCACTTTAAATGCGCATATATTTTTTTCAATTTCTACATTATAAACAGTGACAGTGAATGATTATGATGAATGCTGATAACGTTGCCCTTTATATTTCCTCAGCATCGTTCATATAGTGAATGTGAATGATTGCCTCCAAGCATCAGTGCACTGCATCATCTACGTTTTGTAAATACAAAAGCCAAGCCTCCATTTACATTAAGTACTTTTACTCTGAAGTCGGAACAGTTAGAACCAATTTGATCCCAGAGGATGATTGTGAGCAGACTTGAGGATATAATTCCATGATGTCGACGATGCCCAAATCAAGTAAGGAGTGCACTGTCTTCATCACATTGAATTGCCTTTAATAACCCAATGAGTTGAAACAAAATAGCAATAATAGTTGACCTAGAAATGAAACGGTGAGCAATCAAGACTAAATTTGAAGTTCAAACACAAGTGCATGTCGTATACATCTATGTGCATCATATACCGTCTTAAATAATTCGTCGGGGGGATGTAAAAGGTGCTCCTTGCATAAATAATTCGATGCTCATAAGATAAGCATGTACATTTCATCATGGTGGCCTGAATATGTTACTTATTTATAGGCATGCTTGTTGAATGCCAGATTCAAATGCCTCCTTATCACTTAACTGTTATTTCTTATATTATTGCATGAATGAAATTTGTTTGTGCTCATAGCAGCGCATGTGTAAAGTTTCCCCTCTCATAAAGAATGGATGAATATGTTTAGTCAAGTGCTTTAAATCGCGAATTTCATTCTCAACAGTGGACATTTATATCTTAAATGTGGGTGAATATTTAACTTTCATTTGCTCTCTACACATTGAACAAAGTATATAAATATATATATGTTGAAATTTATATAGAAAATGTACACTTTTAAAGATAGCCATGCATTTCACATGTGTAGCAAAGAGGAAAAGTCAAATCATGAAGAATAAAAATTTCCCCAAATGGACACTCTATGTGGAATGAATTTTATATTATTGTTTACTACCAGGATTTTGCAATTTGCATGCTCACCTGTGCTCTCCCCCTTTGTTATTGATTACACGCATTTATATATATTATACTTTCTTCCTGAGGCTGTACTTAGCATGATCCCACAGTCAAATTCAATGCTTTTTTTTCTCTCACTTACAATGCATACATTGAACATTGTTGCTTTTCATACGATATAAGAAAGGCTCTTCTCTATCCGTCGTATCCTCTGAATAATATCATCTATTTCTGGGTGTACGCATTTTACGTGTTTGTGCTGTGCTAGTGAATGAACGAAAAACCTCCTGTTGCCATCACTTCTCACGATGTCAAAGACGAAACATGACAAGCAAAAGACACGTGAGGAGATGACCAAATAGATGAAAAAAGCAAATAAGCAGGCATGAAAGAAGTCATGATATTATGATGCTCCATAAATGTATGTGTGTGTTTGTGTGTATAGTAGTTATGCTAATAATATTGCTAAAATAAACGCTATTTTTGTTATACACTGTGCCTAGAATGTTTGATATTAATAATGGATAGAAAAAGTGGCGTGAAGCATAAAGCACAACGAGGAAAGAAAAAATGAGTGCAACAATGTAATGGAAACGAGATGACATTCGGCATGCTATTTAGTGCATGTATTCTCTCAATACAAAAAAAAATGATGTGAGTAATATCTTGCATGGTGATTAAAGATACTATTTGAAAAGGGTTATATTACATTTTTGAACAAACAATGTCTTTTTCTCTCTCTCTCTCTCTCTCTCTCTCTTTCTCGTTTGTTTCAATTCAGTGACCGACTGATGAATGTTGCAGAAATGTAAATGCAAAGTGTTGCTCGTTAGGTGCAACGTCCGAGTGCGGCACAAGTGTGCGATCTTGCTTCACAATCACTTTTTCAGGGTGGTAAGTAATAGTTTGATCATTTCTGCACCTTTACACTTGCACTTGTAAACAACGGCTTGTATGAGCATAATATGTTCTTGTTGTATACAAAATGCTGATAAGAATGAAGAATGATGAAACACAATTGTTCATTTACGAGATGTGTATCACTGTTAGCGACAAGAAGAGAAGAGAAATTCCATATTGAAGACGGGCTAAAAAACTTTCGATCTGTGAAACAGTGGATATGAAAAATGATACCTTTTCATGTACGCACTTTGATACAATGTGATAATAGCCTTTTTTGAATATCGAAATGATACGTCTATTGTGCCATGGCTAATCGTAAGCAGTGTACATACATATAGGCACCTATTTATTCTGACTTTAACTTTACTTTGGCATGATGCATTTTGCAAAGTTATGTTTTGTTCTCCCTGTTGATTTCTGTGGGAGGATGAGGACGGACGAGATATTTCATTTTTAACAATGGTCTCAAACTCCATTTGCTTGCTACCACAGTGATGGGATGATGATGCTATGAGATAAAATTCCATGAGAAACACATTTCTTTCCCATTATCATCATCAGATGCAACTTTACAAGAAGGACATTAATGAAACCTGAAGTATTTCACTCATCATCCACCTTCTCTCTCTGTACATTACGTTTTGATGACTAACAAAACTATGTCAAAAGACATCATAAGTACTGTTGACAGATCTTCGTATGTACTTTGGTAGATGCACCCAAATGGGATACTAATTGTTCTCGCCTTCTTTCCAATGTTATTATTTTTATATCAGTTTTTAGGACGACGCGGATTTGGCGGAGTGATTGCAAGGCATATTTGCTAGTTCATTTGTTCATGTTGTTGAATATCATGTAAGCCCATGAGAGTATATTTCACATCACTTCCTCATCATATTTGCATATTATCATGTCAGTTGAATCAAGAAGGATAACCAAGCCCAAGACCTCAAGCCCGATAAATATTGTTTGTTATTGCTCTTTGTTATTTGAGAGTGAACCTTTCTCATTTCTCATCATTAAAATTTGCTCTCACTATCTCTTGTCTTACAAAAGTATGACATGGTGAATGACATGTCACATGCTTGTTATTCACATCCGTCTTTCTGACACTTGTCACCCACTCTGCTCCTTTTCTCTCATTTCATCTCTGATCGCCATTCTTCATTGTTTCATTCATGTGAAAAAGAAAAGTGGCAGAAAAAGTGACTGATGTTATCCTAGACTATTACCGAATAATGTTGACATTACTAATTTCCTATGTGATAATTAGCGTCCGTTGACAATTGACTGTCAAATTACGCTGTTGAAAGTATTTTGCATAAAGAGGGGATGCAATTGAAGATTAGTAACAGATTCTTTATTTCATGACGGTCGCAGAAAATGAATTGTATACATAATGTACACGCTAACATGTACTGTACCTATTCAATCACCTATAAAATGAGCCTTTCATTTCCCCAAATTTCCTTTTCCATGGTTTAGTTTAGAACTTACAAACCATCTCGAATTCTGAGATCCCATAATTACTAAAAACGAGCAGTTTGCTAGTTTGAGAATAAACATTATGAGAAAAAAGAGATCGTTTCGAAATGGAAATGGAGATTTTAGAAGTTAATAAACTGTTTGAAAAAAAAACTTTTGAGCTTTTAGTTTAAAAAAAATTTCCGTGGATATGTTATATATATATATATATATATATAAGATGTACGGCATATCAGCAAACTAAATGAAGTGAAAAGAGTTTCCACTCCTCTCAACAGTTAGCTGAATGAATGAAGAAAGTTTGCAGATAATTTTAATCACAAAGATGTCTAACGCAGCCTGCAAAAAGCAGAGTGGCTGTGTGCTTTTCATATATTCAAATGCATGACTCATCACACCATTTCCTTTATAACAAACAAATGTCTTGCTTGCGACACAAAAAAAAAGATGCGGCATGAAGATACGGTCCAAATTTTGATGTTGCAATTCATATATCGCTTGCTGCTCCTTTTGCTGGCCAACACATGTGTGTGTGTGTGTGGGTGCTTGTGTCCTGAGCACACAGATATGAATGAGTATGAGAAATGAATGAGATGAAAGGAAAAGTTGTAAAACTTGCTTGCAACAACTCACACAACAACTTTTTTGGTCTAACTTTTCATCTATATTCTGTTTTCTGGTGATTGATGATGTAACTAGCAAAAATGTTTCGGCCCAAGCTAACTTCTTCATACGTTTTCTTCTTGAATTGAAAGTTGCTGGTTGTGTTCTCGTTCAAGCTTAGGAAAAGTAGTTATGTAATTGAACTTTTGTGTGGTAAACGTAAATGAATACATAAGTGAGGGTAAATGAGCCAACAGTTTTTTGTACATTACGTTTTATATTGAATATCTTTCTCCATCATGTATCTATACATTTGTATACATATGTAACTTTGCCTTTATTTTTCATGTCTGATATTAACCTGCTTTCAAATTGAGCTAATAGCTGTCTACTAGATGTCCACGACCGTGACTATGGTTGTGATGATGGCCCGTTTTTTCACCATCTTTCGGATGAGATAAAAGGAAAACTGACGAAAGCTGATGAGCACAAAGAAACAACAACAACGGCAATAACGAAAAATTACCAAAACAATGTATGGCTTTTGACGCTTATCTTTAGCTGATAATGCCTGGAGTCATGTTCATAGTCTCTTCTACAAACATGCACATAATCGAACAGTGCCTATACTTAAAGGCTGTAAGTATACCGAGACCTAATTTTCTATCTTAAATACAATCTACTCCTTTTAACTAGCATGCATGCTCAAATTTTATTTTATGCATATTACATGTTACTGCATGCATGCTTCAGCCTCCAGTAAATAACCTTCCTTCTTAACATACATTCTTCTAGTTGTTTTTGCTTTTTTTTCTGCTGTGCACGTCTGTCTGCTGGAGAAATGGAGGAGTTACTCAGTGTTTGTATGTGTATACGTCTGCTTCCTGATATGTATGCATAGTTTATTGCATGCAGTTTACTGATCGTGAAGCTTCTCATTCCCATGCACGTGGAGTGTAATTTCTCATACAATGCGTGCGTATATTATGTATGTAAGAGCGTCCACAATTTTGTGAACTTTTTCCCTGTCCCAATCAAGAAGGAATGTAATGCCCAGGAGGAACGATTGTCTGCTTTTGAATATTCACTAGTAGTTGTACACTGGGTACAAGCACAAGTCTTGTATTTTTTTATGCATGCCGACAATAACAACATCCCAAACTACAAGAACCACAACTATAATAACAAACCAAAAAAAAAAACATTTTTATATCCGCTCCCAAACTTCATTATTGCCTAAGTATATTATCCTAGATTTTTTTGTTTACCACCATTGACACCAAATAAGAGTAGTACCTATGTAGTATTAAATAAGCTCGTGTAATAGTTTCTTGTTGAGAAATCAGTTGCCACATTACATGCCATTCCTACACCTTCTGAGTTGGAGATGAGATGAGACGATGATGACAAAGAGAATTGTTACTGCATCCGTTTATAGCTCGAGAAGTCAATGATGCAGCTTCTTCTAGAGATACTTCATGATTCGAGTTACTCATCGTAAATCCCAAAATTAGCAACCTGTGAATTCAATCACTGGGATTTTCGAAAGAGTGCATTGGAGATTGCAAGGAAAACAAAAGTTGACTATATCCGTTTGACACAAGTCTGCACTGTCACTCACTCAGCCAGTCATGCAATTAAGTATGTAAACCATTTTGATGTCTGTAGACATATATGGGATTGCTTAAATTTTCGCTTTGTGCAATAACCTAATACCTCTGATTTTGTCATCTTATCATCACCCTCCCAACATCATAGTTAAATGTGCCAATTAACTTCACAATGTAAGTGAAAATACATAATTTCGTTAAAGTCGGTAGTCAAAAACCAAATTAAAATTCTACTTAGTGGAGTGGAACTGGCCATGCTAACATTGATGTTATGTGTTTGTATTTCATTTCAGCACCTTGTTTGTGTACGTGCTAACTTGTCACAGGAGCCAAACAACTAATGATCCCAAAAGATTGATGCGATGCGGACATGCCTACTACAAATGGAAGATACACGACGTAGTTTTTTTTAAATATGTATGATTTTCTCTCAATGTTCTCACAGGTTCTTCCTTGGGTAGGTAGTGGATTGACAATGCAGGAATCACGGCAAGAACTTGTGCTGTCATGGTTGTCACTTGTATTTGAGAACATCTAAAGTAAACAGAAGACACAGCGGGGGATCGTCTCACCGACACTATATATCCCCGTGTTAGAGTTATCACATCACCCCTCAAGTCATGCAAAATAGTATGACAATTACAATACACGGCAAAAGGAATGCTCAAACATTATTGTGCAGACATATATATGCTCACGCAGAGCACACATTAATAACTTGGTTGGTCTCTCATTGTCAAGAAATTCAATCCGAGGCAATAACTTCTTTTGTGAGCCACTTTGCACACTGCCTGCTACATAAGCAAACAAAGACAGAAAAAATTTCGCGTCAGGCCGACGTAACGTTTTTCTTTTCGTTATCATAAGCTGCCACCTTACCATGATGTCCATGTCAATTCCTTCCTTCAAATATATATATGGAAACCATCATCCTTTGTTGACTCTTTGTACACCTGCGTTTGACTAGGTGTCCGTTTTATTCAATATGTGCACGCCAGTCACCAAAAGGTGAAGGATTCAGACAACGCAAAATGTGCTAAGGATGATATAGGGAAAGATTCAAAGATCATCATAATGGTTGGTTGGTAGCAGGTTGACATAGTGTGCCTATGTGTATAATTCCGTTTGTGAGAAATCGGCCATTAAATCAAGAGCTTAAAACAATGTGGTTGTAAGTGTTGTTGAAAACATTAATTCCTTTTCACTTGTACAAACTTCTCTTCGTATGGAGGAGTGAACTATATGTATATACGTCCGTAATTTATTTGTGTTCACAATCGGGCTATAAAATACATTGCCTTACTTGCGTCAACTTGTAAAGAGAAAGCTTTTACTATCCCCTCTGATCGGTACCAGCAACCCGAGGAGCCATGCATTGAATACAAGATTCCAACATTCTTTGTTTCAAACTCTTAAGTATTTTATTCATGGGCTCAAACACATTCTCAACGTTACTTGGTTGTAATTAATAGGTTCGTAAATCTAAAATTAAAATTTCGATTGGGCCACAATATCACGGAGAGATAAATACCAAATAATATAAGGTTGACACGGTTTCTAACAAAACTATACTTTTCCTCATTATTCAACAGACATGCCCACATATTTTAACTGTCACAAAACAACTGCAGAAAACGGATGTCGAACGGTTAAGAGAGAAAAAAATTGGTTCTAACATATTCGCTAGAAATTGTACATACACAACACCATGACATTCAAATCTGTTGTTTTGCTGTAGTTCTCTTTAAAATTGAAAGCTTCAGAAAGCTTTTCGACGAAGTAGGTAAAGCATTTAATATTTGCGAGAAAAATGTCGAGTTGAGATAAGTGAGTAAACAAATGCGCTCAGTGTGTACTGAAACGTGGAGTAAGTGTATTTTACAAAAAAAAAATTATGACTCTATTACAATCCCCCAAATTTCTGTTTCTCCCTTCAAAATTCGCGAGGGATTCGGAAAGTTGATTGAGACTTGAGACACAACAAAAACGAGGAGGAATAAGGTGTATGTTCACAAAAGCATGTTATTTCGTTCTTTCTGTACTTTTCTAAATGATTATGGGAATTTGGGAACGTTATACATATATCCCAGCAAGACAAACGATAGAAGATGATTCTAATTCATCCCGAGTACTTGCTCACTCGATCAGTTAACAGATAAACAAGTGAGCATCAATGTATGTAGATGAGTAGAAGATGGAATGGCTTTGTGGGTATATTGTCAGCATAACACTCAACCTAACTGCCATTGTTGTATCATCATCCTGAGGTGTTTGGAAAGAACAGATTGAGATGAGCAGAGGAAAGTGCACCTTTTCAAAGTTCACAGATTATTATTTAGCTATTTGTAAACTTTATCTATCTTGTTTGCTTTTTCACCTTGCAAGCACATCATCATTTGGCTTCACTGCATGTTTTCGGGCTCCGTCGAGCACTAGAACCAGAGAAGTGATGGGAACTTTTTGAATGTTGTTGAAAAAATAATTATGCTGAATGATTGGTGAATGGACGTATGCTGGGAAATGTAAAGGATGGTTGACGCAGTTGTCAGTCGAGATGATAAGATGATGCTACGAGCTAAAAATGACTATTTAAAGATTCATGATGGATGATTATCTTCCGCGGTATCAAATAATAAGTATGATGTTTTGGTGCTTATGTACATATATACATATATGCATGCTCTCACCTGCACCATTTTTGTATGCTTCTCACAGCTCACAATCAGACTGAGGATCGACTTAAACATATTTAAGCATACAAAAGGTATAAATTTATTTATACACACTCATTCACTTCTTTTATTTCTCTATTTATCTTGTAAATCCCAACCATCATGATTTGAGACAGTACTGGTATTGCAGGTCAAGAAAAAAATCCTGTGCAGCATGATTAAGGAAGCGGCTACAGCTCTAACTATGTATATATGTATGTATGCATATGGAAAGCTTCCCGTATTTATCAGCGAAAATACATGGTATAAATGGAATTTAGGAATATTAATCACCTGACTCCTCTTACAATATTCGCCTAAGTAGCTTTTAAAGACGAAGTAGGCTATGTATAATGTGATGTGCAGCAGTTGAAATCAGGGTTTTATACCTGGTTGTTACAGTGTGTAAAAAAGTAAGGAAAAGGTGTTCATAGTAAATGAGAGTAAGGATATAATTCAGCACCTAACTCCTTAAGTCACCGACTTAGGCATTTTGCTTTTTTCTTCTTCTTTCCTTCCTCTTATATTGTGTATCATCTATCCATGTGCAATGTGCATACATCATAGGATGAGATTTGTATTTTGTGAATACATCAGAATAGATGTAACCATTATATTTTTAAAAGGGATGAACCGATGAGCATGCCTTGTCTGTTACATGGTGCCAAAGGCAAAATCTTGTAGTAAAAGGAAACGCTCATTTTCAGATAAATTGTTACACGAAGCAAAAGAAACCCTGCAACGAAATGTTTTAATACCGAGGCATAATCTCAAGAGGCCCAAAACAAGGCACAAGATGACAATGAATATGATGGACCTAATGAGCTTTTCCGAATGATTTATGAGCAGCACAGCACAATTTTTTCCCCTGTATATTTATATTATTCTTTTTTACCAATGTCTATTTTCTTATGCTTGCGGTCTACCTTTAGTCACTGTACGGAAAAAAATCCGTCTTTTGTGCTTCACAAAACACACATACATCCGAGTATGATATTAAAATTATTGCCCCTTCTCCCTTTCTCTCTCTTTACATTTTTCTGGCTCAAGCATTATTATTTTTACTGGGCCTAAATTGCGCACAATAGTTAGTAGGAACAGCAGAAAAATATATAGCACTTATGATTATTAATGTACAAGTGAGTTGTTCTAATTCCGCTGTCGGGCAATGTATCATTGCGTGATGTTGTGTCAGGTTTTAATCTACCCTGTTTGTTCATTTAGTCTTCAAAATTGTCAACTTGGGTTCCCTGATTCAGGTTTATTGCTAATGTAACCATTTATATAGAAAAAATATGTGGTTATCCTTTTCATCTACTTTTTCAGTCACTTTTACGTGCCATGTTTGATTAAACTAAATCCTTAACATTATATATTTCCTCCAACCTGTTACCAAAGGAGTATTGACGATGGATGCAATAAAAAATTTATGATTGTTGAAGTATTATGTATTTCATTGAGTAAATATAGAAGATAATGATTAGCTAGAAGTTTTCAAATAGACAAAATAAAAGAGCAGAAAAATAGCAAACCATTTAAAGACGTTTTCCTTTGTAAACGCTTTCTCCTCCCGGGACCAAACTTAACGCTCAGGTAGGTTTTACTTTCTTAAAAGCAATCTTACTCTTTATTTGTTTTGAAAAGTTTGTTTACATAAACTTTTTTCCACTGATGTTGAAGAGAGAAAAAAAACTTAAAAACAATTGTCATGGGACAGCTGCTGAGATGTAAGAAAAAGAGGGAATAAATTTTTTAATGAAATCTCAGTCCCCAAAACAAAAAAAACTATATATGAACAAGTAAACAGCACAAACACACACACTTACTACACTTTTGATTGATTTTGCTTCCTCTCAAGCAACATAGAACGGCCTTGAACAGAAAAACTGGTTACACATGGCACATCAAATGCAAGTACACGTTTTTAATACGAATTCATCCAAGTACGCAAACACTTTTGGGGTAGCGAATGTAGTTGAGCACTTTAAAAAGCAAAAAATTCAATTATACCAAAACCAAAACTAAAAACTTTGACAACTTTCATAACGCAACATTGCATTGAAATGGTTGTCATTGAAACAGCGTTGCCAAAAAGTAATTTTACTCATGACCAGGAAAGATTAAAAAATCCATCATTTCGCCCCATGAGGGAATAGGGAATATAAGAATGCGGAAGTTGGTATAAATCCCAACCCACTCAAGCAATTGTCCATCTTTTTGAAGGAAACATCGGGCAATTCTTTTTTCTTTGATCGTTAGAGCCCAAGCGTCACTGTGTCAATGGCAACATATTTTCCTTTCTCCCTGTCATTTATATGACTGACCCAGTTTTTCGGACGGTTGTACACTTAAAGCTACATCTCGAAAGAAAAAATAGTGAGGAGATGCGTTTTTATGGATAAGCATAAGGATCCTTTTTGCACATGAAAGTAAATGTATGATAAGAATGCTTGGGTGATGACGACGGCGACGGTGTTATGTTAGTGCCTGGTCCTAACCAAAAATAAGAGAATGGCTTTCGCTTATGATGAGAATCATGACGCATCTTTACTCCTCATCTTCAATAATATACAATGTAATGTACACAGTGGCTGCTGCACCTCCGTCAACAGACATTGCGCATCGCCAATCTTACTTTTAAAACTTACATGTTTATGTCAGCACTGGCACTTATTTAGTGCACACTACTACATACATTGGTACTTATGCCCGCTTTAGCCATTCATAAACAAGCAAAGTTCCTAATCTGTCGTCGTCGTAAAATTGTTGTGCAGAAAGTGAGTGAGTAGGTAGAATTTGCATCTTGTACGTTTGGGCGCTGCTACTATTACATGTTAGAAATGTAGTGTGAAAACGCATTCATATTATTATTTTCTCTCTCTCTCAAGCTTCATTGCTTTTAAACGTTTCATCAAAGTGCTTGGGGCTTTGTGCCATCAGACCATTGAGACCATGTCTCCCCAAAATCATATCAGTACACACGAGAGAGCAGTGGTTTATTAGCCGTTGGTTTAAATGTATACACGCCTCAGTCATACTTGGAAAAAGGAGTTTGGTGTCGTTGCTAAAGTATTATATAGATGATACAAAGAATAGTATGTGTCCGTGAAGCAATCCTGAATATTTCCAGAACAAGACCACATTCATGAAACGACAACCATCCTCCAACCTAACTATCACGCTCGAGAATTATACGAAATATAAAAAAACCTATTGA
This sequence comes from Orchesella flavescens, assembly GCA_964034955.1. NCBI lineage: Eukaryota > Metazoa > Arthropoda > Collembola > Entomobryomorpha > Orchesellidae > Orchesella > Orchesella flavescens. The sequence continues at coordinate 31,531,002 of OZ035953.1, forward strand.
TTGTCGTTGTGATAGGACTATCAAGACGAAATTAGGAAAATTTTTGGTTAAAAATTTGAAGGAGTGCCGACCAGACACACATGCCATTTATTTAGAAAATTTTGTGTATTTCCTAGTAATGACAAAGATAAACTTAATACTTTACTGATGAGAAGGTTCACTGATGAAAATAATCATTTTCGCTCACGGAACAGAAACAACCACAGTAATCGTGCGGATCATCCGTGCACAAAATAAATTCGGTGAAGTGGAGTGGAGTTCGTTGCAAGCATGTATGTAGCCACAAAGTTTTATGCAATCAGATTCTCCCAAGGATATACAACAAAGCAATTGTAACCTCTATGGAACGGGAAGGAAGAGAGAGAAACGTCAATATTCACTCCAATTTATTCACAAGCCTTTAAAAATTTCTTTTGAAACATCAAGCAAATGAACCATGGTGAAAATGCGGACGTCAATGGGAATTTGGACAAAGTTTGTTCCGTTCGGAGGTTTCTCTTTGTAGCTAGAGCAGCTCTGCTGTTTATCAGTGAGAATGCATTTTCATGTCGTTCATTATAGATATATTTATGTGCATCCTCGACTTTTTGCTAGATAAAATAACCGATGCCTCCGAGATGATGAAGGCTATCATCATTTTGATTTGGATTATGTAACGACTTGTAATGACTATTTAGAGTATTTGCATTGTCCATATCTATTCTGTATTGTTGCATGAGAGATGTTCCAGGCTATTACTGCATTTGAATGGCATGTGCTCCAAGGCATGCTCTCTCACTCTTATGTAAAATAAAAATTTAGTTTGATATGTTCCTGAATGTATCCTTATAATGTTTTTTGAAATGGGTATGTTGGCCATCATGCTAAGACCAAAAAAGTCTAGACAAGATTTTGACCTCTCAGGCTCCAATTTTTAGCTGCTCATCTTTTTGATGTACATTAAAACGAATAATAGCCTTAATACATATATTGTTCCTGGATCTGGGAAAATGCATGCATTCCAGTGTGATGCTGCTGTATCAATAACGGATCGTGATACGTATGCGATTACGTATTATCATTATCCGCCTTTCGGATTGTGAAATGTGTTACATGAGACGGAAAAAGTAAGTTTGCATACATCACATGAAATAGCTTCTCGGAAGTATTTGAAATTATGTACACGTAGACACTATATTACGTGAAATACCAGAAAGAAATTATGGTAACCTAAAAAGTTAAAGGTTTTCTTAACTAATGAACTTCTATTGTACATTTCCGCCATGCAGTCGCGAATCTACTGCAAAGATTTAACACCTACATTCAACGTAGAAAATTCGTAGAAAAGCCGTCATTGGTCATGCAAAGGAACTCTGTCGGACAAAGTTCGCTTTATGCGGCAGCATTGACGTTGAATCTTGATATTATTTTTTACATTTAACATAAAAATATTTTTGAGTAAAATAATCTTCAACCAAACATTGAATCACGTCACGGACGAACTTTATGAGGAGGAAGAATTCCGATATGCACATTAAGGAAGATACATACTTACTTACATGATGAGAGTGTCGTGTAAACCTTTGTAAACATTTGAGCCTGGAAGTAGAAAAAATATCTGGAATTTCTAGTAATTTCAGCTTATTAACGATAATACAAGCTGACGCTAGTTGTACATAACCATTTCAAATGCATCACAAACCTACATAGTGGCTACTACGTTTTTCCAAAAAAGGTAATAGATAGATTAGACCAGACCAGAATTTTGCTAGCTTCACTTCACATTATGACATGTATGGGCAGGTATGCACTAAAACGCAGTTCCTAGCACCTGCAACATCTCAAGTCTCGTCTTCCGTAAAATAAAAGTTAACGTTTGTTTACATTCGATTTCTCGTCATGGATATGTATGCTATGCAGCAGCGTTATTATCATCATGAGTTAACAATAGCGTTAAGTGCAGCCCACCAGCAGACGGGTGAAACAAAACAGTGACGAGGTGCAATCAAATTCATTCATTGAGACGGAGGAGATACGTGTAGCAATATAATATTTTTAAGATATCAGGTGCATCATGTATCGCTTCCTCCTGCAGCAATAATACGAAGGGCTGCTGCATCATGTGCACACAGCGTGACTTCTCGTGCATCCTTGTGTTCCGTGTGTTCTGTCCCTTTGAAACAAGTTCTCCCTATCTATTTCTCTTATGTGTAGAAAATTCTGATAAGTTTTCATCATCATAATGCGAATTAATCAATGTCCATGAAATACTAAAGCTTAGCGCTCTGATAAAAATCTCCAAAACACATTATACTATCTGGGTAACTTAACATTCCTTTATGTCAAATGTACAATAGGAAGGAAACTATTGTGAGTTGTAGTGTTGTAAATCGTCTATTATTCTTCAAAAGGAGGATGGGTGTTATGCAACCAAAAAACAGCAAAAAAATCATAATATTATAAACCGTCGAAGAGGATGAGAGTCAGAGCATCGAGAAGCTTGTTTTTAAAATTGAAAACCATGATTGTATCAAACTTATGACTTATGTGTCTATTGTAATGATTTCCAATAAAGATTGTATTACTTTTCCCAGCTCAGCTCACAGCATATAATGACTTTTGTGCAATAATATCAGGATTGCAAGACTCCTTCGTTGTCTCGCATTGAGTATTATTGCTACGAGTTTTTCAAGGTTCCTATTGAACTCAAATTTATGACTTTTTTATACCTTTCATGAAAATGAGCACGGTGCATTGGCTCACATCAAACGTGCACTCCAGGATGATAGTAAAGGTCCCGAAAATATAATAAAATGCAGCATGTGCCCTTTGAATCCTAAATAATACCAATTTAATCTTGGAGAAACTATAAAGCATTTGATTAAAAAAATCAATTACCAGCGACAATTGTTTTTTTTGTAAGCTGGGTCGATCTTCCGCTCTCTTTAAATGATATGAAATAGTGGAACAACGCAAAAGGGAAACAAATCCAATTCTCCTCCCATTTCTTCATCTTGTTGGAAAAGAACATATTATATTAATTACAAATCAGCAAGGGCAGAGGTGGATAAAATCGGAATATGTGTGAGAGTAAAGAGTGACACACGTAGACGTCCACGTGTGGTCATTAGTTCCATATGGAGTTCTTTAAACAGAAAAACAATTCCTAGTCATTTGATCAGTCACCCAATTTCCAGGCGAGTATATGGTATGGTGGTGGTTTGGTTAGAATTTATCTGATTAATGGTAACTTGAACGAAGCTTAACATTCGCTGGAAAAGGATTTCCAAGCTGCTAATCAAAGCAAGATATTTCCATTGGATAATGGAGTGTAATACGAGAGAGATCAACTAACTTTTACGTGGATTGGAAATTTCTAGTCGATTACTAAAGAGGAAGAGTGCATTATGTAACAATATGTAAGTATAATGTACTTACAACTTACAAGTACATTTGGCAAGACTCCTAAAGGAAATGAAAAGTGTTTAGTTGGAACGCATGTCCTCATTTTATTTGATTGTAGAATATTGATTGTGTAGTAATATAGTAATATACATGATGTCAGTAAAGTTTTCCAGTCTGACTTAAAAAGACTCTACCAAATTGAATATCAGAAAGCCCAAGTTACTCACAGCAAAGACTAGCATTGAACTTCTAGCTTTCACACTGATTAAATATGAGACGGTGCTTATGCAACAGAGGCAACCGACTCAAAGCTACGATGTACACCTATAAGTTGTCGTTCACAACTGTTGTCATTTACAATTCAACGCATCAGAATGATTGCAGTTGCTAACCTGCTTCTTCTCAAATAATTTTGAAATTGACAACAACTGAAACTGACACATAAGCTGACACATGCAATCAAATAAACCTTAGCATGTTCGTCAAACGTAACTGAAGCTTAAGGCTACTACAAGCTGAACTTGTTTCTGGAGAAACATAAGCGCTGCTTTTATCCTACTGCATGGGTGGAGAAAAATAAAACCATTTCAGTAACACGAATCATTTTTTACTATGCACTGTTTTATGAACACTATTTGACGAATTTTAAGCCCATGAAATACACGCCTCTAAATTTTCCCACATGTTTGGAAGATCCACTTAAAGAACGAATTCTAAAGATATAGAAGTAGGCAAGCGGTGAAACCCCAAAATTTTTGTATTTTAATTAAATAGCAACTGCTTTATGAATCCTCGTCATGTATATATCCTTTTATCAATTCAATCTCAAAATATTCCATATTGGAATTTAATAAATTTAGAAATTTCAGCCAGTTGCTAAGATCTTATTGTAAGTGAAAGTTTACAGTCGGACAGAAAACCATACTTGCTATTCTCAAAAAGGGATGGCCACTACATCTTGGTAAATTTATCTGCGTACACACCTGCACAGTCAATTTAAACTACGAAGCAATCGTCTTTCTGTATTTAAATGCTTTTGAAACTTAACTTGTCTTCATAGATTAAACAACACAAAAAACTACTAAAAGGAATCCCTTTTTTCTTTTGAGACAAGCTGTGAGTGGCAGCTACAAGAATCATAATCACGAAATGCAGTAGTTGCATTCATGTGTTCCCATCATTTACTAGTTGTGATGGTCATCCTACAATACCTGTAAGCATACCTTAACCAACTTATTTTCTAGACGGTTTTGGATGACAAAGGAGACATGACGTTGATATGTCCAAGTGGTCGAAATGCAAATATGCACCATCGAAACCAGTTGCATTTTTTTCTACAAATACGATTGTTATTAGGTTGCTTTGTCCACCCTTGACAATGGTCCAGTGCAACTCCAACATGTGCTCTTATGTAATATATATTAAGCACGTAGCTGCGTTAATGTACATTTGACAAGAAATAGTTTACTGCACTCCGGGACATAGTGAGCGGCTATTAAAACTTTTTCGATTTCACATAAATACCTCATGACATCCACACTGACTACTAATGCCAGCTATTATTATTACATCATACCAGGTTCCAATTTATTGCCTTGTTGTAGAGAATTACAAAACGATGCGGTGCATGCATCATCCTACGTCACGCAACACACCACAATCATCCTCCGAATATTTTTAGAAATACTTTTGTGGAAAGTTGAACCTCTTCAGAAAACCATCAGCTAGTGTAGTAAAAGCTCAAATGAATAATAAAAACCCTTCCAGAATCTACTAAAATAAGGAAAGGATGTTGTTATTTCGATTCATTCAAACATTCACTTGCTTACTTTGGATATTTCATTTTCTCCTGTGATCAGGATTAGAAAATTCCAGCAAGTTTATAGATGGTGTACAAAAGTATATAAGCAGGGCCCACAAGGAGCCCGCTTTCCGAATCAATGATATAATGTGTATCGGTAGGACTAGCATCCTTTTTTCATCTCTTCCTCTTCTGACTCATTTAGCCTTGACCAACTTATTTTTTGGTCGAGCATTTCCCCTGCTCATTTACAGTGAGCCCTCAAACATTATAGAGTTTAGATGTTACGCAACCCTTCTAGTTTTGTGAACGAGAGGAAGAAAGAAAGAAAACCTGTTCGGTACACAATCATCCCATTCTATTACATAAAATCCCAAACCACGAGCGTAATCTTTCAGACCTACTATCCCCCTTTCCATTATGTATTACTCCAACAGGTTTTTATGTACTTCTCACAATGTTCCTTCAGAGAAATGTTCCCTTTTTAAACTGAAATGGACTCACTCAGCAGTCATACTAAGAAGCTAGCGTTACCTGCTTCCTTATTTAAGTCAATTATTTGGAACAATGTAAACATTATGCATTCCATTATGCTTTATAATATCAAAGCCTTGAGTCAATGACTGCAGATTAGCTAGGTGGATGAAATATTGAATGGAATAAGCATTTTCGTCAGCATACACCAAAATAAATCCGTATTCCAACACCATAAAAATTATGATCTATCATGTTACTTCATTCATGGAGATGGGGAAATCACAGGTGTATTCTGTTTCAACACACCTTTCTGTAAAATAAGATACAAGCTCTTTACTTATTTTTGCGTGGGTATAAAATCATTAATGATATATGATATCCCGTGAGTGACACGACGTAAACTATTAGTTGATTTTAGACCCCGCTTCTGGGGTTAGACGGAATTTTATCAATATTTAAAGTAAAACGTCTAATGTGCAAATTAGTATTTTAAATTCCAAGCAGGAGTGATAATCACTCGTTGAATTTATTACCAAGAAGTTGTTTCTAACAATCCTAGACTCAGTGTTCGATACTGTGGGCTCTGACGTATTATGGGACTTCTTTCGGAGTACTCATTTTTCAAGAGATTGTGCTCACGAGAATTGCTCGCTTTTGCTTTGCTAGTCTCTGTTGACGACCATCAATTCATTTCTGGAATGTAGAAACATAGTTTTGAGTAAACCTGCTGTTATTATATGAGTATTATCACCTCCCCATCTTCACGAGTCTTGATGCATTGCAATAAACTTAATACGAGGGAATGTACTCCTCTCATCCTTTATTACAATTTTGGCAAAAAAATGAGAAAAGTGTAAATAACCTAGTTTCATTGAAGATACCGCATGGATAATTTTTGTGGCTCGTTCACCAACAATTTACTACACCCCTGTGGCTCCTCACGAAACGGACTCGGTGCAGTGTTGTAACATCCATCCCAATATTTCTGAATGCTGAAATCCACCAACACAGCCAGCTCATCATTTTGAGGGCTTTGCTTTAGGTAATAGTGCTTTGGATCCTTATCTATACAGCCCACATGTCTGATAGGATGTGTGGGTACTTACGTGCGTTAAAATATTTCATCGCTTTCTCAAATAAAACCCATGATGCATCACATCACAATCCATTGTTTTTGTTGTTATAAAATTCTGGATAGCGCAGCTGAGACGATGTTCAAATTGGAAGGAGTTAAAGGAAGCTAGCTCACTCGCAGCAAATACTGTACTTCATATCAGTTCTCTTGAGGCACACGGAACTGTGAGGAGTATAAATTGCATTACATATAATCCTTCCTTACTATCTGCTCACCTTGGCTCTATCCCCCATTCCTACTTCTGAGCACGTCGTAATTTCAGTCCGCATATCTGCATGTTATATGTATTTTTTCCATGGTTGCAAGTCATCAATGTATACAATTGCATGCACTCAACCGGAGATTTTCTAACCAAGTTAGTACTCTGACGTTTTCAAGGACGAACTTTCAGTCTCTAAAAGTATGAATTTCAATATCAATTCATGGGAAATTAGACCTGTCTATAATTATGCTTATTAAGTTTCATCTTGGCATTACAACAAGATTACACAAGATACTTTTCTGATGTATTGGTTTACAACTATCCATTACATAACAGTTACAGGATTGTTAAGTTCTCTCCATCTCTGCTGTCTATTTATAAAAACGGTAGCTCTAATTTAGTCAAGAAATATGGATAAATTCAATCAGTTTGCTTTTAAATTTACAAACAAGTTATTTAAGAAAATCACAATTGTCTCAAACACTTTAAATTAGTTTTCTTCATTTGGTTAGGTATTTGTGGCCTTGTCAAATGCAAGAGCTTGGTATTTTCACTGTTTATAATGCCAAGCAGACAAGGTTGCTATTTGAAAATCCTTCTGAGCAGATACCGTAGACTAGTAATACATTGGGTTGAGAAATGTAATTAATTTTATATGCGTCACAAAACCTCTTTTCTTCGACGAATCTTGCATAAACTTTTCTTATTAAAAGTACACCTGTAAAAAGACCGCGATTTCATGCGTGAAAGTGAAGCAATCACACTCATTTCGTATTCATTCTCAAAGATTACTCGAAATGCTATTAATTCCTTATCCATTAATACCTTGTTCGTAAAAACTTCTTGAAATTGACTATTGTAAAGTTATTACTAATGAATGCCTATGGTTCCATGTCAAAAGCTCAATTTAGGTAGTACAGCGAAAACTTGTGTAAGACGTATTACGTTTACGTATATAATGTTCTACACTCCATAGATTATGTTACATTGACGACAAAATCATTAAATGACTCATTAAAGAAGCTCGCAGTATATTTTTAGCTCGTGCAGGGTTAAGCAACGACAAGAACACGCCGTGGCTTAATTGAATTCTATTGAAATTGAACGTTACGACACAGACGAGTGGGTGGGCAAAGTAGGCACCCAGTCATATAAGCAGCTGTCATTATTTTGTCGCATTTACGAGAGATGAGATAACGAAAAAAAACTGCAAACAAAATTGTAGTTAGGTTAGTGAAACGAAGGCCGCTACTGCAACGAAGAACAGGTTCACTAAAATAGGCAAATGTATTACTACACTATAATGCACATTATTATTATTATTATTATCATTGATTTCTAATCAGTCAGCCATGCAATTAAATGTTGAATGTAGTAGCACGCTGGTGAATTTCTCTAACAAAATCACGACTGTACATCACTTCGAAAGGACAAATTTGGTGTAGGCACCTTAAGAATACAGTGCGGTAGTGGGAGGATCCCTTGTCACTTTTAGGAAACAGTAATAATGGTAGAATCATATTACCCGAGTGTGTAAAAATCACAATGTTTTCGTTGCTTCTGCTACGTTAATTTGCCACATGATTATATCATCTTAAGTGACTATTTAATTATTGTGTGGATACCATATTTGTTTGGCGAAATGGTTGAAGCCATTCTGCACGCGGAAATGTGGTATTACCTAATATGCATATATGTATTTCATGCATCATGCATGCAATATTTTGACCGGTATTTGATACGATGAATGTTAACCGGACCCAGTGCTAATGGTTTGCTGAACACTTTTGATAAATTGGACTCTGTATAGCATACTTACTCCAATGAAGCTTTATAACTGGTATTCATATTTAACAAAGGGAAAATGTAACATTATGCATTTTGTTTCTATTAAATTATTTTCACGAATAAAAAATGTAGCCATGCATGCACGAGCAAGAAATTGCATATCCATGCAGGTTGGCTTGTCATGATGATGCGGTTTTAATTAGCAAATGTGACAAACGTGCAAAAGTGAAGATGAGCATCCACATTTGACGTTGAAATGCCTGCCCTGGTAGTAATGATGAAGTACTACCTTAGGTGCTGAAAAGTTTCCTCATTAAAACATTTTCCGCTTAACACCGGCATATTAAATTAGATAATTTGAAAATAACATTATTAAGCAAAATGCATTTTGCAACTGAGAAAAAAATGTACAAACCATTTTTGGAAGCACCACGTACGTACGTATCAGCGCTCTTTAAAGCTGCCTTTTCTGTTGTTTCCGTTTCACTTGCTCTGTAATACAGGTTAATGATTTTTACAAAAGCGCTAGGCCAACAAAATTGTCAACACAGGGAATTGAAAGAAATGGAAAGTCTTGCAAAATTATTACATCATGCACAAAGTTAACTGTCATATTTGCACTTCACTCATACATACAGATGAACAGCGCGTGTGGATTCGTGTTTCCTACGCACTTTTCAGCAAAGAAACTCTCAAGTCTCGCTTCAAAGGAGAATGCAATGGGATTTGTCACTCTTCATCAATCACACACCTTTGTTGAGTCTCTCTATGAAGTTTGATCGTTCGGTCCTATCTACAATTTCGGTAGAAAGCAACTGAATAGAAGGAGGAAGTAGATGAATGCTTTCATAAGCCCAGCACGCTTTAGTACAACGTAGCATAAAATACTAACCAGGGCAATATGAAACACAAGATATACAATATACGTCGTAAAACTTTACAACCGTAGAACAAAACGTGCAAAATAAAAATCGATTTCAGCAGATACTATCATACGTTAAAAACTAAAAGTTTAGAATGTAAACGTTAGAAGAAAAAAATCATTAAAATTAACAATAAAAAAGAAGCAACTCAAAAAGTTCCGGTTCGCAACACATCACAAAAACAACAATAAAAGTACCACCAAAAGTAAAGAGTTTAAAATCATGACATGAAACTGGAAATGATCGCATGTGAGTATGTCGATGTTTGAAAGGCATATGAGATCTGGAAACGTAAGAAACCAAAACCAATGTTTCTCACTGAGCCTGGGAGCCAAAGCTTCAATGAAATCATACTTCCCCTTTTTCTCTAGAATTTTATATCAGTGACCCAGTTCTTGGAGGCTTCCATATACATTATGTAATGAAAACGACAGTACAATCAGGCAGGACTTTAAAAAACGAGAAAGGGAAGCAGACGCATCTCTTCAAGCAATCTTTTGTTACACAAGCAACAGATCTGTCTAATGCATTTCTCAATATCTTGATCATGCTGCTTCATGTCTGCCCAACCAGGAGGATATATAGATTCTAGGTATATACCTATAATATTCCTATTATCAGAGTAGAAATAGAAAACCATTCTCGGTGGACTGGCATTGTGGGAAGAGTCGTACGTTAATACGTAGCAAACATGTAAACTCATGACTTTTTAGGTTTGTCCATCCGTTAATTCTGTCAATGTGGAGTAATAAATCATGATATTAGTTACGGAATTCAGCACAGAAGAGATGTGACGCAAGAAAATTCAATAGTGGTCCCTAATTGATTTTATTAATCGCTAATTAATATGAGCCATTCTTAAGCCAACACGTGCTTATTTCATCAAGTTTCATAATACTTTCGCTGCATTGCTACATAATTTACAATGGATTATAGGAATGCACTGAACCACGTTGTATGCATATCCTTTTTTGAAATGCTTCCATGATAATCTTTATGATATTCAGCATCGTCATTCTCTCTCTCTACCTCTTCCTTCCAATGTTATGACTATGACCAAGACGCGTAGCAACAATGACCAAATGAAAACCGAGAATACTTAAGAGATTCACGTAACAGCTTTTTTTTCTGCGCTGCAGTTTACTGCATCCGCATACATCCATCGAACCAATCCAGGTAAAAAATGCATATACCTATTCCCATCCTCCCTTTTCCTTTCCCTTTTTACAAAACTTCTAGCGTTGTAATGACTGGCGAGGTGTAATGAAAGGGGTTTTATAGTTTTTTACAATCTTACATTCACAACTCTTTTTCCTTGCGCTCAAAGACGACGTGCGAGAGTTACATGGTCTTTCCTCCTCTGTGTCGTCCCTTGTGAATGTAGTACTCATAGCGCAGAACATCGTATCTTAACAACCTGTTACAATGCGGATGTAATTTCACATGATGATGTCTGGACGGTCTCTCGGGTGAAACTCTTGTCGTGTACGAAAATGCATAAAAAATCTTCGACTCCCGACTCAAGTTAAAGTCACCTCCACTGTAATTTTCAAGGTATCTAAGCCCAAGAATACCTAATCACTTGCGGCACAGCACATTCTCAATATTAGCTTCACCTGCCTCCGTCTGTACGCGACGGGACTGTATATGTGCCTATCATCTTATGTGTTGGTTGCACCATCATCATATTATCTCGGCACCCAAGTGCTGGCTCCTTCGCCCACATTTTCAGTTACTACTTTTCAACACTCATAAAACATGGCAAATGAATGGATTTATTTTTGAAAGATACCTTCAAGTCAACCACTAAGCAGGTTCTTAGCAAGCGGAGCGTCAAATACATTTCATCTCTTAACATAATCGTATATAACCTACCATTGTTACACATTGTTACTTTCTAGTAACATAATACATACCAATACCATCACCGATACAAAATATGTTGGGGAGCTCATCTTCCATTAATTAAAAATAATAGTGTATAAAAGTTAGGTTGTTGAAGTCTTAAGCTCACCTCGTTTTGTTAAAAGCACTTCATTGTTCTTCTGATTAAATTAAGAGCTTAACTGTTGTCACGTTGAGACCTTTCACCACTATTACTCAAAAGAAGGATAAGCGCTTCGCAACTAATAAACTTGGTAATAATCATAAACCACAAGGACTGATTATAATCTGATCCTTTCCTCATCAACCAAAATTCCCTTCAATATGATTATGCGTTGGTACTGAGTTTCTTTTTATTCTGCAGAGGAATTCATAAAAATGTCTACCAAAAAAGCTTTCATTTTATTTCTTGGTGAATGAGTAGGCTGATGTCGATTCTCAATCCTATCAAAGAACAATGTATTACAACTGGGCAGTGCGGATTTGGGTCGAACTTGAGAGAGTAATCAATTTAGTGTATCCTACAAACAACATGTGAACTTTCCGCATTCGCATATCTCATGAAATTTTAGGGTAAGATGTTGTTTCATCAAAGTTTATTTTTAGATTAGATCTCCCCGTGTGACCAATGAGTTGGAAATATACAAGTTTAACGCATGTATTTGGGAGCTAGGAAAAGTTATAGGCAGTTGTACTTTATTGGAAAACGCATCAAAATGTTGGCGGAACAAAACGGGATTTAAAAAGAATGTTTTTAGAATAATATAATATGTAGTAACGTGATATGGTATAGTTGTATAGTATAGTATGTAGTAAGTCATAAAATAAATTTTTAGGCAGATGCTGATTCCATACTTCCGGAAGCATCATCTTCAACTAGCTGCTCGAGATCAATTTGGGAGATCTCATCTTCAATAACTTTAAGAATACGATATTCAGCAGCATCTGTTATCTTTTGACGGAAAGAGTCTGGGACGACATTGAGAAACGTCTCCATAATGTATTTGACTGCTCCGATTCCATCAGAAAGGAGTTTGACAGATCCAACCTTCATGTCAATTGTTTCCACCTGCGTCGTATTTTCCTGACTCTCTCCTATCCGTTTTTCTAGCTTTACTTTCATTGATATGTCCTGGACATTGAAGTTGAGTACACCTCTGTGCGTCAATAGATTTTTCCAAAGTGTCCACGTCCAAATATATTGACCTGCAACATAATAGACTCCATTAATATTATCATCAAATATTTTGATACCGTGGGTTGATGGGGTGACTACACACTTTAATGCCAAGTTTTATTATTTAGCTTCATTTCCCATCACAAGAGTTTGACTATGTACACGTGTCCAGTAACGAACGCATTTACTTACCTCTCAAATTTTCAACACCCAAATTCAGCGTCATGTGTACAGCATTTCTCTCAAATCCCACGAGGATTGGACCCGTTCTTTTTATACCTGATAGACCAAATAACTTTCCTTGAATCAGTTCCAATTTGATAAATTTTGTGGTCTTTGGGTAGTCGTCAGGCATGTACAATGGATCTAGCTGGGATGTTTTCATCGATTTTCTGTTGCACCATAAAACGCATGATGATGATGATGATGATGGTGTTCAAACCATCAGAGTTTCCATTATCTAAATGTGTATGATTTTCTACCTGGCTCTAATGAGTGCTCGGTCTACGACGTTGACAGCATTTGGACATTCTTGTGGTAATGTGGGGAGAATTTTATTCAAAAGGTTTCTGAACTTTAATTCTGCTTCATTGGTTATCCCAGATTTCATTTGGTTGAGGATAAACCTTGCCAGAGAAGCTTTGACGGGCTAGTTCCACGAAAAATATAATAACAAAATCAAGAAATCCTATTCATAATCTGGTTTCATATTTTTGTAGAGAGGGTTTCACGATGCAATTTATTCACCTGCAGAATCGTGTTAAGAATCCCAATATTTTCCAACGTCAACTCTAATTTATCGTAGGTGAACTCCGACTTTAAGATGTTACTGACATAAAGACCTTCGTCCAGTGCCCCCTCATTTATAAACATCAGTTCTGCCTCTAGGGTAACCCAAGCATCCACCACAGTAAAATTGAAAGGACCTTCAGCTTGTGCAACCCATGGAGTCATTCGGAAATTGCCCAGTAGATTCAGTTGATCAATGGACAATGTCAGTGAAACCTTTGTGCATATAAAAAGAGAGAGAGAGAACCATTACGTCTACCAAATTGTAGAAAAACATATACTAAAATTGATAATCACCATGAGATTTGTGAAGTCCGCGTTGATCTGTAGTGGCCTTATTCGGTCTAGACCATAAAGCCTTGCTCCCGTGAAATACATATTTGCTCCAGAAAACTTGGTCTGTATATCCTGGATTGCGAAAGGATCTGAAAATAATCTTCCACTTCCTACGCTACCGAGTGCTTCACGAATACGATCATTTGTCAATTTTTCAGCCTTTTCTCGTTGCTTCATGTTTGGATCGTGTTTGAATAGGTAACCAAATCCATGATCTTCTGTATGATAAAATGCAATCTAAATGTTTGAAAGCTTATTAATAACTCGAAAATTTGTTTGTTTTACTTTCTTACTCTTATAACACGCTGCGAATGACAAAAATAAAAGGAAAAGAAATGTTCTAGGAAACATTTTGAATACTTTTGAAAGTTTTAACAAGAATTTAAAAATTCACTTTTCCCTGTGCATCTATTTAATTTCATGCAGAAACTCAAGCTTTTGAGTTGTGATTAATAAGAGTCTTCCTTCTTACAACTATTTTTAAGCAAACAACATTATTTGTACAATGCTAAACTGCGTCTCTGTTCCCTCTTCACATTACATTTAGGCCAGTCTCCGAGTAAACAGAATATTTGTATCAATTCATGTAATCACAAATACTTAAGTAAATTGTCATAACTACAAGAAGGAACTGTGCATCATCTCATATGATTGTACATACATATTATATGACAAGTAGTAGATGTCATGTCTTATTGGATGTTGTCATATTTTGAAGTAGCTACCATACGAACAGATCATCTTAATTCTCTATAAAAAACACTTCCAGGAACCAACGGATGAGAACATAACAAAACTGAACGATATGATATAACGGTTCCTGTCGCATGTATATGGCAATGAAAGCGATAAAATATGATGTGGTGCATGTGAGTGTGCTTAAGCAATGAGATAAATGAATTTGAATGCAATTCAATCTTTGAATATAAATTTTATTTTACAACAAACTGGCAACTGCAAGCTTGACAACATAAATACAAAGAGGGATGAATATTATAAGGCAATGAAAAAGTAATTGAGGAATTGTCCATTAAACTGTCAGATTGATTGTGTTGTATGGCAAGTGCTTGCTGGTAGCCTATCCAAATAATTAGTACGCGTACATGCACATACAACACTGGCGAAGTTTCAAGTCTTTTAGAAAAGACATGGTAAGGTTTTGTGGTAGACGACAGATAATTACAGCAAAGTTTATAAGAAACATGCATTCTCCTTTTTCTCCAAAGGTTTTCCAGGAGGAAAGCATTTTGTATTGCTATATAAGCTTCTTACATTCTTACAGAAGCTCATTGGAGCTTTGTACTCTACTTACGAAACGGAATTGCTAGTTAATAATGCTTGAGATGAGGTTTTTAGGTAGAACATTAATGCTGTAAGAATCTTCTTATCATGTAAGTCAAGTTGAATGCGCTTGTATACGTGTAAGTAGAGTAGAATTGCTTGTGTAAGTTCATGCACCATTTCGCCAAGGCACAAGTTGTCGCCAATAAGAAGTTACGTTTAATGAAAAAATGTGATTTACTGCAATACCGCTGAAAACTTTTTTTATCGTGTGGAGGATGCCATGCAGGTTCATGCGGATCCATTTCATTTAGTCGTAGTCATCGTTAACGTTAAACAGCTTTTATTGGATGTTTCATAAGAAGTATGCAAATTTGACACCTTTTTCGATTTCGTTTAGTGTTAAAATCATAATTTAGAATTTCTGTAGCAGAAATAAATGCCAAACAATGACTCTCAAACTGATGTGTGAATTATAGTAACTATGCACATGTCTGCATATTGCATGATATTGGAAAGTGCAAATATTAACTCTGTGACTAATGGGTTGCATTTTTTAGTCATGCCGTCAGGAATATTTCAAACCTTGCACCTGCTTCTGAACTAATTGCAAGATTTCTTATAACCAACAACGGCTAATACCATTGATGGCTTTATGTATTTATTGCGCTGCTGAAAGACGGTTAGATTCTTCTACGTTCGTGCTAGTTATAGGTCCTACAGAACATCGTTTCTTATTGGAAGTCAGTCGTAAGATATGACTTACTCTAATAGTAGATTAATTTATGTAATCTTCGTGAGAAGTATTGCTTCTAACTGGGAATGAAGTGTAAATGAAAAGAAATAAATAAATACTCTGCAACCTGTACAAATTTTTAAGTTGGGAATAATCGTGCACAAAAATTTAGACTAAAGACAGATTGACCTAAAGTTTATTAAACTATTTTGCTACAAATAGCACACTACCTTGACTTTTGAAAATTCAGCATAAGTGTTGTTGTATTATTGACCCGAAAGTTTCTCAAGTCGAATATGCATTTCACACGAAAGATTGTGACCAGTATTTAATATGTGAGAGTTCTTTGAAAATTTTTGAAAGTAGCAAGTTTACCACACTAAATTAAATATTGTCAACTCTACTTCTAATTCAAGGTTGTTTGTAATCCTGATGTTGTTTGAAATCTTCAATTTTCATTGGCAAAATTTGTGTCTCGTTATTTTATCTTGCACTAGCAAGCAATGATTGCTGCAAACAAAGTCAATATTTGATGTTTGCACATCAAAGGTTAATTTATGCTAAAACTTAATTGCAATAACTCGCCAATTAGTTTACTCACCGATTGCAATACACAACATATTATAATACTTATTTTATATTATATATTAAATCCTATTAAAACAATTTAGTCAACTCTCAGTTTTATATGATATGCGCACTTTGTACTTTCATCCGTCTTGTTTTGCGGATGTAAAAAAACATCTTGACTTTTGTACCACAAATAGTGCAGTACATCACCATGAGCCTGATAATGAGGAGAGCAGTGTCATGATGAACGATGCATTAATTATCAATTGGTGACGAGCTTTGGCAAATCCAGGCATGTGCTGAACTTGTATAGCTTTCAAAGTGCGGCGTATAGCACCACATGCGTTAAACTGCTTAGCTTGTGACATTTCCAATTGTCTGTAGTCTGTACACTGCTGTGTATGCAATATCAATAATATGCACACATACACAAGACTAACACCAGTTCAAAGAGGATATTTTTTGTGCTGTGATATATTTATGCTCAGTAGTGAGCTCAGCATATTACAGCCATGTGGGCCGTGACACATTCTGTAGTTTATATATTTATACAACGATACACGTATGAATTTAGGCGCATGATAATGTATTAAACTGGATACATACAATGTCTCCTGCAAAGTGGTTCCATTACTCATCATGTCAAACAAGGCCATATCGTAATGGAACTTTTAAATGTAACAAAAAATATGATTATGACTAACTGAAGTTTGAACCAAGGACAGAAGTAAGTACATATGAGCATGATTTGAGAGTATATAACAAATGCTTAGTCATGTATAAGCTCCAAACTTCCATGTAGATATGGGCATCGGTTTTCGCACCCAGTTATATATCATCATATGAGCGCATATAATGCAGCTTGTAGCACATGTTCAATATAAGACATAGTTGCTAATGCTCACGTGTGCAGAGATGTAATTTGAGCATTGGACTGTTTGACTCCATAAAAATATGCACTAGAGTCACAGTCCAAAATTCTGATTTGAGCATACCTTTAGTCCATATGATAACCTGATAATGTTGGTGATTGAATGTCAACTACCTACATCAAAAAATGTTTAGAATGTATCTGCTCATGAAATCAACTTAGGAACGAGGTGCATACGCTTCCTCGCATATTTCATTATTATTTGGAAACAGGAGGTTGAATAAATTGAAGCCGGTAAATAAATGGAAAACTTTCGCTAAAACAGTTTAGAACTTCGAAATTACGGTTTTGGTTTAGGCACCCGCTAATAATAAATGTGTCTTTGAATTTTTAGTCGTTTAAAACTTTTAAATTGAAGAAATATAATTTGCTAAAATGAAGTTGTTAGATTACGCTAAGCAAAAAGTACTTGAACTGATAGCTCGTGCTCTTGTGCTCTCAATTGGACTCTTCTATGCATCTATTGCAGTTGTGAATTTAATTTTTAAGCGAATCCGCTATGGAAGTGATTTTTTGGTGGTGAAGGAAAGAAGTCTGCCACCACTCTGTCTTCAAGACACTGCCTATGGGAGACATGCTTTTCTTCGCTTAAAGGTACCTTTATTTGACTTTCTAGATAAAAATCCTAGATAAAATGGTTGAATCGATTTTCATACAATTTTTTTACGTAAACGTATCATATTTGTGATTTCATCTTTGACTGGAAAAGGAGACACAAAGCTTTTCAATTCAATGCAACGGTACAAGTGAGTACACTTACTCACTCACTTCAAGCAGTCAACTAGAAATCTAATAGTAGTAGAGTTGCAATTTTGAGGCTAGTAGTGTGTTATGGGAAAGGGGAATGTGAGACAAAAATAGTAAACTTCCTATGTATGTAAAGCCACTCACCTTAAAAATAAACTTCTGTATGTATGTGTGACTTGGTAGCATATCAAGCTAGACGATGCAAATAATCAAATAATTTTACAAACTGTTTGAATTAATCTACGAATGACTTTCCAAAAATGGCCTTTAGAAGAAACGCCAATCAGACATCATATTGATAAGGAATTTTCGAATAGTACGTAAAGAATTTTATAGGCAGAGCTAATTCACTTGAGATGAACAGATCACAAAGTTCATTACCGCTACCATGAGAAGCTAAAAGAAATTGGCTCGCTAAGTTCCATGTTCACTACACCCACACAAACATGCTCAAGTTCCCAATAACACTTTTAATAGCTGAGTGGAGAATGTAGCAAGGGAAACCTAATCGTAAGTATAGCCTTTTTCACTGCGACTTTTCAATGCATAATTTACAATCGTCTTCACATCCAGGAAGTTTCATAAAGAAGGATTGATACTTACATAAAGTAGTTATTCAAATCCCATGAAAATGGAAAGATTAATGTCAGTGCTTTCCAATTTTTATGTCAGGACTTGAAAATTCACTATGTGGAAAATGGAGATCGCTCTAAACCTTTGATGCTCTTTGTTCATGGTTTCCCCGAGTTTTGGTTTTCCTGGAGGCATCAACTGAAACATTTTTCTTCAACTCATTGGTAAGCTCTCAACTGTAATTAATAGTTAAAATACGATTTTACTAACTTCCTCCTTTTGTTTGAGTTTGAGACTTGATCTTGAAATTATATTCTTGGGAAGTGAAGGGTAAAGTAATACGGGAGACAACTATTACTTTCCGTCATCATGCATATCAACATTCCAAATGCAATGCTTATGTTTATTTGTTACCCACTCTCAAAAAATTCTGGTAGACTTTACCCTACTACATTTCAAGATATGGAAGAATACTTTTTGGCTTTAGGTTAGCTTTAACATTTAGCGTTTGCTTTGAATTGTTCTGGTTGTCGATAGCAAGGTTTTAGAGCACTGAACTGAGCAAAGACACAATATAGATTGTAGATTGAGGCAAATACGGTTGCAAAAAAAAGAGCTCAAAGTAGTACCTTTCATAAGAGGTTGTAAAATACACGAATCTTTTGTCTACCTTCCAGTTTCAAAATGGGTGGATACAAAGATTTCAAAGAAAATACTTTTTGAAAGCAAAGTAGTAATGGAATTGATTATCAAATGAAATTGTATTTTTTTCCTTCATTTTATTGAAATTTAACAGGGTAGTTGCAATGGACATGCGAGGTTATGGCGACTCTGACAAACCGACGAGCATCAGTGACTACAAAATTGAAAATCTTGTTAAGGATGTGTGTGAGCTAATCAAAGCGCTAGGACGTAACAAATGCACTTTAGTAGCACACGACTGGGGTGGTTTAGTTGCGTGGGCTGTTGCTGCTCACTTCCCAGATATGGTTGAAAAATTGATCATCCTGAATTCACCACATCCAGTGGCTTTCCACAAAAAGATACGTTCTTCAATTACCCAGTTTTTGAAATCTTGGTGAGTACATTAACACAATTGGCTTTATGAGATTGTTTCGACTGATTGATTTGCCCGTAGTTAGCTCACTGATGTAATTTCTCTATCTGTAATTTGTAGGTACATTTTCATGTTCCAAATTCCCTATGTCCCCGAGATGCTATTTCACACTGAAGACTTGGCGTGTTTCGAGAGAATGTTTGGTGGTGCAGATAATAAAATGAATGTTAGCGAAGAGGATTTGGAGGGTTACAAATATACTTTCTCGAGAAAAGGTAAAAATTGCTGGTTTGGAATTGAAGCTTTACTCAAGAATGCAAATAGCTCTGGTTTGTAACCACAAGTTGTTATTGCCTTTAGGTGCGTGGAGCCCACCCATTAATTATTACAGATGTTCAGTAACGGGAAAAGCCACTTTAGCTCCAGCTCCATTGCCTACCATCACAGTTCCAACCTTGATGATTTGGGGGGAGAATGATGTTGCATTGGATAAAGAGTTACCAGAAATGACTCGAGAGTTTGTTAGTAATATGGAAATAAATTATATTGCTAACGGCAATCACTTTGTTCAACAAGATAAACCGGATGAAGTGAATCGAGCTATTGAAGACTTTATTGGGTAAAGACGAATGTTGTTGACGTTAGAATCAGAATTGCAAAAAGTGTTTTTTATTCAGAAATTTTGTTTATTTGGTTCTAATGCCTATGGACGTTCACGTTATTTTCACAACCAATTGATTAATGTATTAAAACAAGACCATCATCATCGTTAGTAAAAGACAATAAAGACGTTTGTAATTGTTTAGAAAATGTATTATTATTAATGCTATACATAAATATTTGCTGTATGAAAAAGTACACCTGTGTACAAAAGGTCAACATCCTTTCCTTCAATTAAGGAATTTGACCCTCAAAACCAACCGAAAGTATCTGGTAATCTCCTGTGCCATATTTGTATGTAGTTTATAGAGTCGGCAAGGTAATCAGTTACAGAGAATCCATTAAAAAATAAAGCTATGGAAACTTAACCATTTTACTCAGAGGATGGACTGTAGTATTGATATAGATTTAATGGGAGGGGCTCGTGACCACGTTCCTTAAGTAGGTTGTTCAAGTGGTCAGAACCTCTGCTGACGAGCTCTCTAATCTCAGGAGGATAACGTGCTTTCCGGGCTACATCCTTTTGTGTTCTTAGCGGTAACGAGTTTACACGTCGAAATGATCCTTCAAGTCTTCTCTGTTGCCAAAAATCGTGGGCTCAGTTAAGCAATGTGATGGCACTTTAATGATGTGCTTTACACTTATGTGAAGATATATGTATATCCTATTTCACTAACTGACTCACCTGAAAGCATGGATGGCGTAGGTAGGGGCAACTATGTCGAAGAAAATCACAAATTTTCCGTAAATTCTCCACTGGTTGCAAGCGTAGATGTTCATAATGGATTACCAGCAAGCTTACCGGAGATTCAATCCAACTCTTAGCTAGAGAGAGCCAGTTGTAAGCCGAACTCAAAATGAATTTGGGCCAGTCTTTAAAGGTTGAAATAATAATAACGTTATTGCACCAGCTAAAATGAGAAACGAATGCTTGCGATTCTTCAAGTGTTCCACTAACCTTGGTGATGATATGGTAGAACATGTGCGTTCCCAGTATGCCCTGCTTCCAGAAAGTTTGCAAATGACAGGATGGCAGGAAAAGGTTCACGAATTATAAGTATGGCTTTTCTCACATCCAAATCCTTTTTATAACGTTCATGGAATTTTTGTACTATTGTACTTCCAGAGTACCATGGCTCCCTTTCTCCAAGAAAACCTGCATACAAAATACATTCGAAGAAATCATGCATTAAATATTTTCTTTAAAATTTCATTACTTTTAAGAGGTTACAAGAAACCAACCTTTAGAAAATAGATCCATGTCAAAATAAAAACTGCCAGTGTAAACCCCAGTTGATAAGTGGATTAGATGTCTTGCCCAAGTGTTTCCACTTCCTGGGTAGGATATTAGACCTGTTATATTGAATGTGTCTTCCTCATACAACCTACAAATGTTTGACATTGAAATTGTCATAAATAAGTCATGTTTACTGAACAACAAATAATGGTCCCTTATCTTGGCTAGCCAGTCTATGTGCGTATAACCCCCTTGTAATCCGTTCAGAAGAACAAAACTGTTAAGCATTCATCGCTTGGTTAAGGTTGGTATGTGATAGTACAAGGTGAAAGAATAAAGCTCAAAATTTACGTGAGTGCACAAGAGAACTCTCTATGAGATTTCTGCTAACGTATGCTCAAAGGATGCCCCACTGACCAAGCAGTTTTGCTGACGCATCATAGAGGAAGCTGCCATTTACTTTGGTGGTTCAGCGCTCCCCAATATACACAACATCAATATATAGCTTCTTAAGAGATGTCCTTTGTCCAAAACATACTCGACTCTTGTACATACTTCTTATCATCAACTCAGACTTATTAAAAAAGCTGATGTCAATCAACTTACATCGTATCAAAACATTTTATCAACCTTAATTTCTTCCATGAGGAGGAAAAGCATTTCAGGATAAAAAAACAGCCATGGCGAGACTTGCTCGTTTGCATCCTTTAATATTAATTTAATTATTATATTCATCCTTGCCAAGCAAAGGTCTTATGCTGCTGTGCTATGTTGTTTAAGCATAGGAATAACTTAACATTTTAAAATGATATCTATGTTAAAGAGTCAACCTTCATTCCAGCTCTTCTGGAGTGAAGTTTAGAACCACAAAGCAACTTTTCTGTCTTACTTGTGTTTTAGCCCTGTGTACGATCATCATTCTCTGTAATTTAGTTGATTGCATTGCACGCAGTTAAATACTTTGTTCAAAAGATTTCTGGAAACTGGTTTGGGATGTCTTGATATTTTTCTTTTAACTCCTGACAACTAAAACATTTGACTTTCTTCAACGGACTTGAACAGAGATCATCATGTCTCTCTTAATCTTTATGACTTTTTGTTTCATTAGTGTAGCAAGTTTTGTAGGTGCTCAGTATAGGTTTAAGACTGGTTACTATGACGTACCCGTAAGTCACTAACATTATGCATTTTCAAAATGTTCTAAATATTCTAATTTTATTTTGTGCATCTTTAAATTACAGTTGGACCACTTTTCATTTGCCAATTGCAACACAACATTTCCCATGAAATATTTGTACAATGATACATATTTTGATGAGGAAGCTGGTGGCCCAATATTCTTTTACACAGGAAATGAGGGAAGCATAGAATGGTTTGCTCAAAATACCGGACTCATGTGGGACATTGCTCCAGAGTTTGGAGCACTCCTACTCTTTGCAGAGCACAGATATTATGGAAGTTCCATGCCTTTTGGAAATGATTCATTTTCGGTACGGTCATGAAGTTTTGATGAGAAATAAACTTTTTTTTTCAACAAATATTGTGTCAAGCTAAACTAAAAAAACAATTCCTGTGACGCAGAGTCCAGATAAATCAGGCTACTTAACCTCAGAACAAGCTTTAGCTGATTTTGCTGAGTTTTTGCAATGGTTCAAAAGGAATAGGAAAGGTGTACAAAATAGCCCTGTCATTGCCTTCGGAGGTTCATATGGAGGAATGCTAACTGCTTGGATGAGAATCAAGTATCCTCATATTATACAAGGGTACCTAATTAAAACCATTATATAAAATATTTTGGTACTTAATTTGAAATACATGAGAAATTTCATAAATATTTCAAAATTGGCAGAGGAATCGCTGCTTCTGCACCTGTTCTTCAATTTCAAGGAATCACAGCTTGTAACGTATTTAACAAAATTGTAACCAAAGACTTTGATCAAGCTTCTCCAAACTGCTCTGCATCCGTTAGAAAATCATGGGACGTTTTGAACAGATTCGGGAAAAGTGGTATGATTGTGTTACAATGAGCAAATTCTCATGAGATGTTAGAGAAGATTGTATTCATGTATCATGTATTCATACTCACATTAAGATGCTGGCCGTGAATGGCTAAGTAGCACTTGGAGGTTATGTGAGCCTCTACAATCTGAGGATGACATCACCAACCTTAAAAACTGGCTTATAGAAGTTTATGGGAATCTAGCAATGGTTGATTATCCATACCCTGCATCTTTTTTGGAACCTCTACCTGCTAATCCAATTAAAGTAAGACTTGGACCTTAAAACATTAACATTTTCCAAAGCAAGTATTATAATGGTTGCCACCTTGCAGGTGGTTTGTGAAAGCCTAAATGACCCTCAACTCAATGACAAATTTCTGTTAAAGTCGTTGTTCAAAGCAGTCAGCGTATACTTTAATTTTACTGGATCATCACCATGTTTAGATGTTTCACAACAGGACTCTGGATCTTTAGGTGATCTTGGTTGGGGGGTTCAGGTATAGTTTTTTTAAGCAAACCAATTATAAAACTTTCTACTATCAATTAGCAATTCCTATTTAATGACGCATGCTTGTAATACTTGCATAATCACTAATATTTTATTATGCAATCGTGTCGTTATCTTTACCAATCAGAGTTGCAATGAAATGGTTATGCCCATGTGCAGTGATGGAGTTACCGACATGTTTGAGGCGATGCCTTGGAATTATAGCAGTTATGAACAAAATTGTCTTAAGCAATTTGGGTTGAGACCTAGACCTAATATGGCAGAAGTTATTTATGGAGGACGTAACATTCAAGCGTCATCAAATATCGTATTTAGGTAGTCAAGCTGACACAATTTTATATGCAAATGAAAAAATAGTGTCGAAATTTAATGGTATACTAAATATTTTAGCAATTATATTTTATGACGAAATAGCAATGGATTACTTGATCCTTGGTCTGGTGGAGGAATTCTTAACTCTTTGTCTGACTCACTGATAGCCGTAATCATACCAGAAGGAGCGCATCATCTTGATCTTCGATCAACACATCCCGATGACCCAGCGTCAGTAACGAAAGCAAGGCGAGTTGAACGGTCTCAAATTAGAAAATGGATTGATGATTATTACAATGCGCAGAGGTCAACAAATGAAATTCCACTTTCCTCCATTCAACCTAATGTTTCTTCACATGACTATGAAATGGCACTGCCTGACACCGAGTCTCCCTTAGAACTGGAAACAGATGAAACCTATTGAGTCTCCTTTATATGCCTTTGTCCTATGAACCTTATTTATGATACCATATTCATAGTCTCAAGTTAATTATACATTTGAATTTGTTATCGTTGGTGTTAATTATTATTTTAATTATGCATTGTTTGAATAAAAACTTTTCCTATATTGACAGCAATAAGTTTTTGATTACCTTACACTGAAATTTTGACAAACGGGATCCGTCATGTAAGGAAAACGGCGCATTATCACTTTATCCAACAGTTCAGTGTCCGGTAAACTATGCGTTTTGTTTGCATCCTCATCATACGATGAGTGTTGCACTTTTGTGAGGAGGTTATTCACAGACGACACGTTTGTTTTCCACCTCACAGATAAAACAACACTGAAAATTATAGTTGGAACGATGCACAGCACAAGGGTTATCCCAAACGCCTTCCATAACCAAGCTTTAAAGTATCTTTTATGCATTCTGACAAAAAAATTGTTTTGACTTGATTTTAACCCCACACTACGGATTGCAGCCAAATTTGCACTTAGCCTGTGGTCGTGGTTGTGTGAAACCTTAAAATAGATTTTGTATTCAGTTTTCGAAGATTTTATCACCTACTTTATCTGTTACAGTTCAGACTGAATACAATGCTACAAAAAGTCAACAATAGTGATACTCAAACTTTGGCATAACATCCATAAGGTGCATCACACTGTGAAAGCATCGTAATGGTAACGGTATTTTTATGAAAATTTACACCTTTGCTAATCGAATTTTTTAATGATCCCAAAGACCAAAACCCCAACCATCTTCTTTAGCATTTGGTATAACTCGACTTGTACATTCGTTTCTGTTTGTGTGGATCGGAGAATTTTAATATTTTCAATTCTTGTGAACCATGACAAGCATAATAGAAAGTGGGCATCTCATAGGGTTCATATACGTGCAGCTCATACCTTCCAAAGAAAAAGTGATAAACTTGAGACAGCGTGTTTGCGTAACTGGCTACAAAGTGCATAGGAGTTTATAGCTTTGTTTGTGTCATATCCCCTTCATCAAATGTCCTTTCATTAGCCATCATCCTATTGATTACTTTTAGTACAAATCATAAAAATGGTGACCAAAACGAGCTTGAGTTGCGATTATAATTAGGCATGACTTTACTAACTTGCAAACCAGTAAAACGAGCATTGCTAAATTCAGTATTCCCTCTCATTTTCCAAAACCACTAATTGATCTCGAATTAGATTCTAGTTAATGTACCGTTAAAGCACAACTTAAAATTTAATGGGTTCTAGCAAGCTCAAGCTGAGGAGGTAAAGCATTTATTATGAGTACGTGCTAAAATATACGTTATTGATTGTACAAAAAAATGGTACTCTCAACTACTCAGTCAGCTAGCAACGCTGATTCTGACGTGGAAAAGAATGTCATAGAATGAAATGAACGTACAACGTCAGTATGTTCGAGTTCGTCCTTAGCGTCATTCACCAGTCAGTGTCACACACTATCCACATTTTCAAAGCATCAGCCTGATCAAGTATGTAGTTGCTAGTTGCGTTCTCTTCTTTCATATCCACAACAAGAACATTTCATTTTCAGAGGAGAGAGACAACTTCTACTTGGTCCTTCTTGTAGGGAAGCGTGTGCATAAAAAAGGCCAAATGGTTGTCTATCCAAGTAATACACTACAACCAAAGTTGAGCAAGCGCTTTGTATTCTAGTTGTGCGGAATACACACTAAACAAACTCCTATTTGAGGACAGCTGCTTTAGTTGCGTTGAAGCTTTTGTGAGAAACCTCTCATATGGCGTTGAATGACTAAGACTGTGAGAGAGGCCCTGCACCCGTACTAAAAACAGTAGATAATATTTCGCATGCTACAGATGTAATGAAAAGGTCGACAAAAGCCATGTATAACAAGTATGTATCGACATATGTATAACTATTTTTTAATGTATGTATGTAGTTTTTGATCTGTAATCCCCAATTTTAAAACGCATATATGCAACCCGTGGCTTCCAATTTTGATCAGATTAAAAGAAGGAGAAGGTTAATAAATGTAGGAATCAATGAAACCTTTCCATCCACCTCTAGTTCCAGAGTTTTATGAATGTCTGGTAGTAACTTTTGTAGTCATCTGCAAATTTGGGATCTGCATAGATTATCATGAATAGTATCATCAAAGGTTTACACTTTTAAGGTACCATTTCACACCATGAAATGAAAGCCTGTTATTATTAGCATTTACATTCCATTCTAAAACATTCACAGACATGATTGAAATAAGTGCGTCCGTGTTTGACGATATCATCTAAGCAGTAATGACAATAAGCTTTCTTTTAACCTGTAGAACACAGGCAAATGTTTCATGTACTTTGTCAAAGTTATCTAGAATTCTAGGACGAATTGAGTCGAAATTTTCGATTGGAATTCACAATACCCCATGTTATTGGATAGTAGAGATACTACTACTACGACTGTTGCAATGGAAAAATACCTTGTTGTGATGTGAAGCGTCTTTGATGTTCTTCATTCGTCTTGTGTGATAACCCGTTCGTTAATAAAGCACTAGGCTTAAGAGGTTGCGAAAGCATCACCTGCCATGCATTAAAAGCTTACGCGTATATATGTGTGTTTCGACACACAAACTGAAATCTTATTTGTAAGCCTTTATACCCAAATTGAGTGTAGTTTAGACATACATACATACATAAGTCTTTCTCCCTAACATTTTGGTAGTTAAAGGGGTGTATTCATTCCAATACAAAATGTATAATGACGAACGACAACCTTTTTACTTTATTATGTTGGGAAGTAAGCGAGTTCCTCGTTTTCCCAAGCACAGTTGCTGAACAACCCATCGACTTCATTGTTCATTTCATCGCGTAACATCTCTAAGGGATAAAATGTATGGTGTATAGAGAAAGAGAGATATAGGTATAAATGTATGCAATAACTAAGTTAGAATGTATGTATGTATTGAAGTATATATATGCTTGTGAATGTTACGATGACAAATATACTGTAGCTGATGTTGAGGGACTCATTCTTTACATTTTCTGTGTGTACCCATTCTCTATGGTGTTACTTTATAATTATGAATTGGGGATATGGACACAACTACATATACAACTAATGTGAATCAGATATGCAAAGAGTAAACGTAAGAGAGTGTGAGTACAGTAAGAGAAGGAGTGAAAACTGTATCATATAGTAAAGAACCGGCCAAAAACATGGGCACCAAAATTCATGCTTTTACTTAAGTTGAATTATGTAAATTTTAGCGTTAGATGTCTCTAAAAATAGCTATATAAAAATAAGTTAGCAGTTAAACATCATTTAACTACGTAATGAAGAAATACTGTTTGTAATGGCAATTCTTATACAAATAAAATGAAAAGTCTAAATGCCTTTGATTTCGAAAAGCTATATAATTCCTTTTGCAGGTAGCTTTCACATTGCATATAATTGTGTGTTATATTCTTTATTTATTCAAACTTATTTCAAATAAAATTCTTTGAATCTGGTAGCAACTTTTTTTCCTAAAAAATTAAGCATAAGGTATTGTTGGTTTTTAAAGCTATAAGCGTTAGCTTAATTTAGTGAGAAAAGAAACTTTTTGTGTATTTCTTTGAAGGGCTCCTTTTCTATCGTTTTCTGAAACCATCCGAATGTTTGGGTGGCCCCTTACATTTGCGATATAACACTTCTATACGTAATGTAATGCAACAAATACATGAAATGTTTGTAGCCCAGCTTAGCATACATACCTTTTTTGTTTGCAATAGAATGGTGGAATTGGTGTGGTGCTGGTGCTAGAGGAGAGTTGTTGAGTAACCCTGCGATGATAAACACAATACGACGATGTATAGGGAATTCCAAGTTCAGATACATACATTTGTACATAATCATAAGGGCAGTATTAGAAAAATAGTTAATGTCATTTGACATTGTGCAATTAATTCTAAAGTAAAAAATTAAGAAGTAACTGAGAGTGGTTGCTTAGATACGGCTTAAAACATTTTCAAAATGTTCACATACTTCGAAAATATTGAGAGGACAAAATGGATTGTTAAAAACCATTCAATATAGGCTTACAATAGGGGAAAAACCTACATGCCTAAGTTGAATATTAGATCAAGGAAAACATACTCACATTGCTTTGACCTAGTAGCTCATGTTTTATAATTGTAATAAAGAGAAAATATTTCCATAAAATTGTAAAAAATTCGTTTCACCTTTGTAAAATGCCTTTTGATTATAGCTGGGTCTCCGTGTTACCTAGCTCGATAAGGTGTCTTGGGACTAAGATACTTTAACATCTATTTATGTTTAGCATAAGAAGTGTGACAGCCGTTTCTCTTTTCCGAAATAATATACATCGGAAAAATATATTTATTACTCAGCAATGAGTTCTAATCATATAAGTTCTACGCACTAATTTAAAAATAGGTGTAGGATCTTGAGTAGGGGTACGAGGATAGTCCTTCTCATGCAGGATTCAGTGTAAAAAACCTTAATTTCGAACGAATCATGGAAATCCAGCACTTCACTTGGTTTACAGTTCGTTGTATTCTGGGTGAAATGCTTGGTATGAGGACTTCAACGTAAGATGTGGTTTCAAAGGAGGGTTACATTGCCTACATCCGAGGTTTGAACAAAATTATGTCTTTTGATACCTTCCTATATTTATTTTATCTATCTCTCTAAACTAATAGTAGGTAGCACTTTTTCTGTATTCAACACCTCAAGTTAAAATAGGTTGTATTATGTCCCATTTTTAATACAGTATGCTGCCTCTAAGCATACAATGGAAAAGGTCCAATAAGAGCTTTGAAATAATTTATTAGAGAACCTACTTTTAGGAAAATGTTTATGTAAAACAAAGCTGCATTGCCCTCCTTCATACATTAACGATTC
Organism: Orchesella flavescens; assembly: GCA_964034955.1. Classification (NCBI taxonomy): domain Eukaryota; kingdom Metazoa; phylum Arthropoda; class Collembola; order Entomobryomorpha; family Orchesellidae; genus Orchesella; species Orchesella flavescens. The sequence continues at coordinate 31,560,825 of OZ035953.1, forward strand.
CGAGAATAGGTGCAGTTATATGTACATTGATGTACGCAAATTAGCTGAGAGGCTAATGTACGGGATAAAAGACATTCAACCATTCATTCACGTCATGCAGATGATGCACCATACCATATTGTCTGGGTGCATCTTGTATAGTTTGACAAAATAAATTTTAATAATATTTCTGTTTTACATTTCAAAACAACGTGTGTTTCTTATCAGGTAGTACTACTTCCTTTGCTGGAGAAACCTCAAGGAAGATAAAAAATCATATGATTTGGTGTGTTACAAACCAAACCATAAGGATAGCAGGGATCTTGATAAAACAATACAGTAGAGTCAATACAGTAGAACACCTTGGATAATGGATAATCCTTGGGGAAATGCATTTGACATGGCAAATAGGAGGATATTTGACCCAAAGAGGATTAAATTGCTATATAACGGCAGCGATTGTAATGAACAATCATGGGTTTATCGACAGGTGGTGGACTGTGTCAGTGCAGTAGCGGATAGTAGCAGTAGTAGTGGAGGTGCTTGTTTATTAGCTGACTGTGGACAGGGAGGAAGGCGCGTGTTGTGTGATGGTCAAGGTGGGCGAGCGGTGTCCCCGCAGCCCCCTCAGGCGCACGTCCCCATCCGAGCCTCCGCTATTAAGTACGTTCACGACTCCTCAACTTCATCTAACTTCCACCGTTGTTCCAGGAAGGTAAGTTATCAATTTTTTTATTCATTATGTAATATTTAAGAGTATAAACTCTCAAGCGGAAACTGAAATGGAGGGTGTCCCAAAGATGGTTCCTGTGTAATTTCAAACTGCTGCTAGTTTTTAATGAAAGATATGAAACAAATAAAGTTAATAATACCAAAATGAGCACTTGAGTGTGTATTTCTGTAAAAAAATTATTGCTATGCAGCGTGTAGAACATGTCCCTCTGTCAAGTATTCATACTGACATAGTGTACGTAACTAAGTAGTTATTTATGTAACCGTATACACTTTTCAATTGAGTACCTTTGTAAATATAATTTATGCTAGTGCATGATTTTCAAAGGACAATATTTTATTTCTTTGAATGAGCTGTACGTAAACATGGCAAAATCTTAAAAGCATGACTGATTTGCTATCTCTAAAACCAACGAAATCCTGAAGAGGCATCTTGATATTATAGCGAATACTATCTTTATCATTTCAACTTGCATATCCGATAGCCTGATCTTTTATGACGGATGCATTTAATGATTAATGTGAATCTTTTAGTGTGTGTATGTGTATATCTGGTCATTGCAATCTTATGTAAATATAGCTTATTGTACCCATACCCACATTCGGGCGGTATACATAATAATATTAGTAAATTACAGTGAAGCATAGCACAGCTACCTCGTTAAATTTATAAGCTTATGTATCCCGGGATGTCAATCAGACTCCGCAAGTATTTATAAGATGCGATTCAAATTTGTAACTGGATACAGTTGTAAGTCTACAGCTCGCCTGAAAGGTTGTTTATGGTACTTAGAAATTGCAGCGAAAGATTTTTACATTACAATATCAGAAATATTCAAGTTTTATCTACGTGTTCCTAGTTAAAGCTCTCTAATGAAGGTTTACTAACCTTCTGAGGGGACAAATTCCTCCTCCATTGTAAGACACGCAAGTTCCGGGAGACATTGAATAAAGACATTGATAACTTACATTTTTTTTATATTTTGATTTGTAGCGCAAGTGTGTAGAGACAGAAAGTGGGGGTATAAGTGGGCATGGTATTGCGGATGGTGTTGGCGGAGCTGCTGGAAACCCAATCAATCCCAACAATACAACAACAGCCACCACGGCGGTGCAAAGTAAAACGGCCGTTGGCGGCAGCGGCGGGGGAGATGGTGACTACCAGCTTGTCCAACATGAGGTCCTGTTTTCCATGACCTCACAAACCCACTACGAAGTCCTTGAATTCCTCGGTCGTGGAACATTTGGACAGGTAATGTCACACTAACTACACATACACACGTCAGTCGAGCAGAAGGAAAGGGATACATTTTGGAATTGCACTATAGCAAAGACAACAAAAGTACCATTTATTACGGTTCTCATCAATAAACGAAGTTACAAAAGAAAATATATTTCTGCCTGCATGGTGTCTATTTGCATGCAGTTTCAAACATGAATCCCTGATAATAATTGGATTGGTACACACTTTACATGACCCTGTGACACTATTTTTCGTTTCAGGTGGTAAAATGTTGGAAAAAGGGAACAAACGAGATCGTCGCCATCAAGATATTAAAAAACCATCCCTCCTATGCACGTCAAGGCCAGATTGAGGTAAATTTCCGGTTATTCATTTGCTTCACACGTAAAAAAATAACACAAACACGTCAGCGTTTGCCTCGTGCAAAATGTCTTTCTTTTGTTGGGATGTTACTTCATCTGTGGCGAATCAAAACTAGGAATCTAACCTCTGAACTCTGTATTTCACGACAATGCCAAAATTTTAGGAACAAGAAACTTCTTTTACATTTTGAATCAATTCTAAACTTGAGATATCATTGGTTGAAGAATGGAATAATAGCAAAGAGTGTGACAAGTTAAAATTTTCCATTTACAGAATTAGATTCTTTTTCTTAGTGGGTCCAGAAAAGTGCCCAAAGAATTGTAGGATACATAACTCATTATTTCCGACTTATTATAATAACGTTGTATGGCACAAGTGGGTAGAGCTACAATGTTGCTGGGTAATGAGCACAGATTCGATTCCACCTTCCTCCAGCAAAATCCCTAAAATGCGGTCTGCACTCTGTGACTAGATGATCAATATCTAGAAACAATTTTTAATGACCGCTAAAATAATTAAATCAGTTGCCTATTTCTCTTGAGAAAAAATTTCTCATTGGATTATTACAACTGGTACATTTTTTAACTTCTAGCCAGTAAAATTCCAGTTAGTTTCAGGTGTTTGTCATTCATCACACCACCACCAAAATCATGTGCAAAAGTTTAGATGAAACATTTTACTATTTGATGTTTAATTATTGTGATTTCAGGTGAGCATTTTATCGAGACTGAGTCAAGAAAATGCCGACGAATTCAACTTTGTTAGAGCGTACGAGTGCTTCCAGCACCGAAACCATACGTGTTTGGTTTTCGAAATGCTGGAACAAAACTTGTACGACTTTCTTAAACAAAACAAATTCTCGCCCTTGCCTCTGAAGTATATTAGACCGATCCTGCAGCAAGTACTAACAGCTCTTCTCAAACTTAAGGTACAGCACTGAAGCAATGAATTTAAACCAATTTTATTACCTATTCAAGACAACGCCATTCACCCATAAAACAAAACTCTTTACTATTTTAGACGTTTTTTTAATTTCTATTCACCCATTCAATTCATGATGCCATAAACCCTTTTTAATTACCTGGGCAGCTGAAACAGAAACTGAAAGCAGACTTGGTTTTTATTACAGTAGCCCAGTTCTTCGTCGAGTAGCAACGAAACTTACAATAAGAACATCTTGGCTTCATAAGATAGCATTGTATTAAATGACTTTTGCTAACAATGCAATGCAAAGGATATTTAGTCAAAAACTCTAACAACTAACTTATGCGTCGCAACCAGATCGGATTTATCGGATATGTTATGACTGTTTTTTCCCTTTCCCTCTCTGCTTCTTATTATTAGGCGTAATTTTGATACAAGATTGAATATTAAAGAGGCTAATAATGTGAATCTTACTATAACCCTTACAGCAACTTGGATTGATCCATGCTGACCTCAAGCCTGAGAACATTATGTTAGTTGATCCAATTCGACAGCCTTACCGCGTCAAGGTTATTGACTTTGGATCAGCTTCTCATGTATCTAAGGCTGTTTGTAATACCTACTTGCAGTCTAGATACTACAGAGCTCCTGAAATCATTCTTGGTAAGTATACTAAAATGCATCCCGTACTCACATTCATTTACATACAGTCACAAAAATTGGCACGTGCCTAATTTATCGGATACAAGCTCCAGACTATGAGTTAAGGAGTTGCTTTAAAGTAACTTGTAAATGAAAATGAATACAAAAGTCGTCTTAGAAACTGGAATAATGCAAATAAAATTACATAAAAAATTCATGTACATATATTTCATATAAGATAGAAGCTCATGCTCGCATCTTAACCTGGTCTAACCTTTGTAAAACAGGACTACCATTCTGTGAGGCAATCGACATGTGGTCACTGGGTTGTGTCATAGCAGAATTGTTTCTTGGTTGGCCTCTATATCCTGGGTCATCGGAATATGACCAAATACGGTATATTAGCCAAACACAGGGTCTACCTACGGAGCATATGCTCAACTCTGCATCAAAAACAACAAAGTTTTTCTACAGAGACTTAGACAGTACCTACCCCTTTTGGAGGCTGAAGGTAATAAGAGTTATATTCACAACATCAAATCAATTTTTCGTAAAACCTTGCACCAATGTTACCAAAGTTTGATGTAACTTTTTATGTCAGATTGACATATTACGCATATATATGATTACATTAGAAAGTAGGCAAGCATTTAATATTCATACCAAAATAATTCTTTGCATCTAGACACCTGAGGAGCATGAGGCGGAAACTGGAATAAAGTCAAAGGAAGCTCGGAAGTATATTTTCAATTGTCTAGATGACATTGGTCAAGTGAATGTCCCAACTGATTTGGAAGGAGGAGAACTATTGGCAGAAAAGGCGGACCGGAGGGAATTCATAGATCTTCTAAAACGAATGCTCACCATGGACCAAGTAGTGCCTCGTCGTTCTTTCATTAGATTTATGCCAACTTTGTATGTAAAGACAGGTTTGATTCATGTCAACGTTTGATTTGCATTTCTTGTTTGATTTACAGGAGCGTCGTATTACCCCAGGAGAAGCCCTTAATCATGCGTTTGTTACCCTTGCCCATCTTGTTGATTATGCTCACTGTTCAAATGTTAAATCCAGTGTGCAAATGATGGAGGTATTACTGGAAACAAATGACATAGTTTAGTCGCTAATTAATTTTACTAATACGTTTAAATATTAATATGTATTTTGATAATTAAGGTCTGTCGTCGCAACGGAGGAAATGGATATGTTCCAGCCAGTAATCAAGGACCTTCTGCCCCGCCACTAGTTGCAAATCTTGTACCAACTTCTGCTGCTAACGTGGCACTAGCCTTTCCACCAACTCTTGCAAACCAAGTAAGATTTTTTTCTCACCTTTGGATGATTATAATGAGTTGAAACCCTACTTGGATTTTTACAAATGGTATATGTTTTAATCTCCAAAAAAATTTAGTATCAGCTCTATGGAAGAACTGGGCCTCGTCAGTACACTTCAACAAGGAGTGACTTTCCGCCACAGTTGGTGCCACCACTGCTATGTCCTCCGTATCAGGTAAATGTAAGATCTGGGCAAAAAACCCATTAAGGTTTACATTGAAAACTAGTTGTGTAAAATCTATTGTGCTAATGTCCTTTAATCTAATCCTTATGAATGTGTTTGTAGGTCGCTGCAGCTGCTGCCGCAGCCCAGCAACAGTATGTTCCTGTATCAATGGTTGATCAGAGCAGTCGCCAAATGCTAGTGACGGTAATTTAACTACTCCAAATGTTGATGTTTAAAAAATTTCTTGACTTTAGATTTATTTAAAAATTTCATATTCTTTATTATCAAGGGCGTACAGACATCATGGTCCGGTGGTCGACAAGTGGCTGTAATCCCATCTTCATGGCAAGCTGCTGCAGCCGCTGCTGCACAGCATACCCATGGTCACCATCCACACGGGCATGGTCTACAACAACCATTAATTCCGGATTCAGCTGAGTGGGGTCGACCATTGTTGGTTGACTCGGCTGCACTTATTCAAGTTAATAATTCTTACAGGGTACGTCCACCAAACTTAACCACCATCACTATCTCTCTATTGCTCTTATCATCAGTTTTCACAACAAAATTCACAATAAGCTTCAATGTTTCAATCAGGATCAGCGTCATTGTCTTCCAGTTGAGTTGACTGACATGTATGAACCTACTGGAATTGTTGATGGTCCTTGGGGAAAGCGAAATGGAGGAATCAGCGTCGGAGTTCCTACGAACCCGGTTTCTGGTGCTTCCGCAATGAAAAATCCTCAAATGGTATTAACAACCGGGCCTCCACAACACCCTGTTCAACCACCATTGGCCCATCAAACTTCAAGCTATTCTACTTTGAGTTATACTGCTGGTGCTAGTGGCAACAGTGGCGGAAACAACAGAGTTATTGGCAACTCAATACCTGCACATTCAAAGGTACATCACTACCCCAATGGAAGTCAATATGTTTCTCATTTTGATGGTGTGAAGAAGGGAAATGACAACGTGAGTCAGCTATCACCTGTCAAGAAGCGTGTGAAAGAAAGTAGTCCACATAATCACAATGGTAAGACATCAATGATACCAAGTAAATATCACCATCATCTCACATTGCCCACACATATAAAACCCAACGATGCATTACGTTTTTGCTTTAGGTAACTGGAACAATAATCAACCAGCGCATTCTTCCTCAAAACACTATTCTTATCATGGGCTCAACCAGCCTAAATTGGAACAAAATTCAAACAGCTACAATAATGGAGGCCACTCGGCATCAACACATAATAATAACACGAATAATGCAAACCATACACATCACAATGGTAATAATTCCAATGGAAATAACAATGTCAACAACAATCATCACGGCAACACCAATGGGAACTCTGGACATGGAAACAATAATCACAAGAACAATAATTCAAATAACAACAACAATTTGCGTCAACCAACCATCACGATTAGGGATACACCTAGCCCAGCGGTATCTGTGATTACTATCTCCGATAGTGATGATGAGGCACCCAGGTAAGCCAATTTACTCTTCACAGTTTCCAAATGCCCCAAAAAGTTCATAACATTTAAAATAGTTAAAAAATCAAATACTCGCATGCCTTTTCATTTTAAAACACATCAATTCAATCATATTGGGAGGTGTTTATCAGGTTTCAAAAAAATATTGTATATGGCCCACACGACCCATCATCAAATTTTTCAAAACATAAAACAAGATAGTAGGGACGCATGCACAAATGCAATGATATTTTGAAAATACTAGGCGTCATTGGGTGCATATTAGGAGTAGATGCTCACATTATTACACAATGAATTGATCAAGGTTTCGTTGCGAGTTCTTCACCATTTCATAATTACTAAGGTAAATTTCAGAAGCCCCGAATTTATCGTTTTTAGGTAGTATAGGATTTATCGTTTTCAGCTGCATGGTGGCAACTTACTACTCCAAATTTTTTCCTCCCCACCCCAAATTTCACAATAAGTTTATACCCGTCCACAGCTTCTTCCTCACGGGTTTCCTAAAATGAAAAGCCTTTGACGACTTGGATCAAATTGACGAGTTTACTGACGTTACTTTTTGTGAATGTAATTATATGTGAGCTTACGGGGGACTCTGGGGTATCGTGAATCAGTACTCTGCACTGATTTTTTGTAGAATGTGTCTTTTATCTGTTTGCATCTTATTGTGTTTGCTTGCAAAGTCTCTGTCTCACGTAAAAATTGTACGCAACCTTAGTAAATCTTTTTCAAAAGTACGGTTTCATTGTTACTTTATGTTGATGTACAGTTAGAAATGACTGTGTTATATGTTTGTCTCTTCGGTTCTGTAGAATCGTAATGCAATCTACTTATACGTGGTAGGCCGCTCATTCTCCAGTTTTGTGTAGTCATCTCTTTTTTTATAGTTGTCTGTCAATCTGTGTTTAGAATGTAGTATCAAATATTTTATTTTGCTATCACTTTATATATTGATAATTTTTGTGTTTTTGGGCCGATAATTAGATTTTTTTCTGCATTTCTGTATCAATGGGCGTGTGCATAGGGATGACTTTTTTATAATACAATATTATGTGTCAATCTTCAACGTGCTAGACATTCGTTAGGAGGCACTTTGTGTACCAAGCTTTCTAGTAAATTGAGTGACTAAAGATTTTGGGAACTACTAGGTAAGACTAACCCGGAGTTTATACTTGTTAACCTTTTAACAGCTGTCGTGACCGTACCTGTAGCGCTTGTATAAGTTCGAAAGTTACACAATGTTCCTTGGGGTCGAATTGCCCTTCTGTATTGGCCATCACTCCTCAAGAAGAGTCCACCTACCGAAGGTTTTTATAATGTTTCCTCTATCATTTCTCTTTCAAAGAATAGGTTATATAATTTCAGGATGACTACTTACTTTCTAAGACCTACCCAGTCGTTGATTTACAATAACTCATGCACTTTCTCTTTCTCCCGTAACCGTAAATTTGTTGTAATATACGGATTTTTGAAACTTTTTATTTAATAATAGTAACCAGTCAACTCCGAGAACTGGTGGGGGTTCCAGTCGCCGACGGAACGTGGTGTCGTGCGTTACAGTGGGTGATAGTGATGAGGAACAGAAGAGTCCACAAAAGAATCACAACCAGAACCTTCAACCTCCACAAGTTCAAATCAATATTGCCCAAACTCCACATGGACACAATGGGCAAAATCAATACAATAAGGATTTACATGCATCCAATGGGTCATTGAGCAATAGTGCAAAGAATATCAATACCATGAGGGATGTTAAGCCAGAGATCATCACAACGTCATATGCGTCTCAGAAAAAGCGACTGCTTGCTAAAGCACAGTCTGAATGTTTGATTGGAATGAAGCAGGAACCGGGGTTGATTGCGACACCTAACTGTAACAGTGTCGAAAGTGATTCGCCCAAGTCTGCAATTAAGAACTATAATCATCGGTAAGTACTGCAGCTTGTTAAAATAGCTTGCTTTATAGCTACATTTTGCGAAATACTTATTAAATAAAATTAAACCAGTGGTATTCAAATTTGGTGAATCATATCGCCCCAAAAATTAAGTATAATATCATCACACCACAACCATTCAAATTTAAATCAGAAATATTTGACTGATCTGTTAATACATACAAACATTGCAAGCTGTATCGTAATGCCCTATAATTTTTTTTAATTCCAGTGACTCTTTTAATGCGATACCTGCCCATCACTCATCTCTGGGTGCTAACTATGCTGTTAACGGGCACAATTCAAATGGATGTAACGGACAGGGAAGTAGCTCATCGTCTGCTTCATCAAATGGTCGTAACGGTATTTCAAATGCAGATTTTCATACACATCATCATCAACCTCAGGTACCTCCTCCTGCACATCATCATCATCATTCCGGCAGAAGTGAAGTTCTTCGTACTCAAGAAATAAATCACCCACAGCTAATCAGAGAGGCACATGCTATGAAATCCTCTACTGCATGGGGACCGAATTCTTTGCCGACGCACTCATACCGTCAGGAAATGACGTAAGCATTCAATATAAAATTAAGTTTTATCTATTTTTCCTTTAACTATAAATTACACTACATGTAAATCAATTTAATTCAATCAAACGTGTGATTCTTAAATCAAGTTTCGATCCTTTCAGTGGGACAAGGCATTTGTCACCGCAACCTCCGAGGCATGTTATGATACCAGGACGTGGCATATCACCCCATCCTGCACCACCGCCTGCACCACCACCAACAATATATGCGACTCCTAGCCAGGAGCTCTACCGACGAACCAACCATGGTATGCAATAATATATAACAACTTTCAAGCATCATGCTGTTTTAAAGATTTGTTTATGTGCATTGTTCACTAAACTAATTTCGTCTTCATATTTATGTTATCTTAGGTGGAGGTAGTACAGTCTATGTTGCAGGTGGACAGCAGAGCAGTCATGCAACTGCATCTGCATATCAACTTAGCCCGTTCGCATCCGGGTAATATATTACATTAAGACATTTATGCATTAATCCATCCTTGAGACCTTTTATTCATATTTCAACCTTAGTGATTTGATGACCTATTCTAGAGCGTTGCCACCACCTGCGCATCATGGTAGTGCCCGATCAGTGCTAGCAGCTTCAGCTGCTGCCGCCGCCGCCGCGGCTCCGCACCCACACGCTCCACATCATCCGCATACTCTTCCACCACCAGCACATCTTCCAACTGTATTCAGTACACATCCACCAATGGCTGCCGCCTATGCCTTTGGTCCACTAAGTCCTCCAAAGCCATCATATCAACCACTATGGTTTACTGAATAAGAAGGAGACGAGGAGTTATGGGAGAAAAGCTTGCATAATGACGATTGAGAAAATCGAGAAAAAAAAGGATTGATTTTAAATCAAGATTGAAAACTTACATTCAGGGCAAAATAATGCATGCATAATACTAATAGTAAGTAGATTACAGGTATTGACATCTTAAAAAAAGAATGACTATCAAGTAAATGAGTAAGATCATATTAACGCTGAGCCTCTTATCCTTGAGCGTAAATATATATATATACATATATAAAATTGCATTGAATCTTGAATTATCATCATCATCACTGTCGAACTATAAATTTATAAGGCTTGTAAGCTATTGATTGTGATCACATATAGATAGATGTAGTGTGGTACTGCTCTTTGCATAATATTTTAAAAAACTGTTGCATAAACGTAGAAAAGAACTGTTTTCATACATGCATAATATCATGGTATGGTACACAGCAAGTGGTAAAGTATATTATTAGAAATCCACTCTTCATACTCTTCCTACATAGTAACATAGAAAGAATTCTAGTAAAAAAAATCTATCTACGCTGTCCAAGATGTTCCAGTTCCAAATATATAACCTTTCAAAACTCCAAGTAAAAAAGTGATTACTGACTAAACTCCGTAAGTATTAAAAAATTTCGAGTAGCAATTAGACTTACAAAAAAAAGATTGTTTGTTGTGGGTAAATATATTTATAAGCAAATGCCTATTATTATGCCCGAAATGTGTACATAGAATAATTTTTGTGAACAAGAAAATGTGCTGAAGACAAAAGATATTATAAAAACATCCAATTATGCATAATATTATATTATACTATACATAATATATTATAAACACAACACATATACAAATGTTTTATGGTACAGGTAAATGCGAATTCATCGATGACCACACTTGAATGTTAACAAAACCTAGTTTATTACAATATAATTAGGAAAAAAACTGATCGCAGTTTGTTGTAGAAAAAACAACACAATATTATGTATTATATTTAGCATAAAATATTATGTAGAAAGATGAAACCCGTCAGAACTGGAATATATTAGTGAGGGAAACTATATGACTCGAAGTTTTTCATACCTAAATAATTATTACTACTATTCTATTGAATTGAAATATACAATCAAATTTTTGCTATGCAATGTTAGACTTCGTTATAGACTATATATTATACACAATATATACAACATGATATATTATTATTACTTATGAATTTATCATCAACAATTACGGTTAAGCTTACAACTTTTCAACAACAAAAAATCAACAGCAGTAGTAGAAATTGTAACATGTCAAAAAAAGTATATATAGCGGTGTTGTCTGTCAGTTGTATACTAATACTTCTGTCCAAATATGTGGCAGACAAAATATTCAAATCTTGATACATTTGTCTACATTACACAATTATATATATCTACTATCATCACACATTTTCCTTAAATCGAGCACATCTGCTGGCTTGGCTGCCTCATAAATAGTTTAGAAGTATATGTTATACCAATTAAACTTATGAAATGACGAACCACTAATGACGAGCTAAAATTAAGTTTTTTCAATGTTTATTATAGGCTAGTCGAGTGGTATAAAAAAACAAATATAACAGAGTAGTAGCAGAAAGAAGATAGTCCATTGTTAAGTTGACAACTTTGTCATATTTTATGTCGCTTAAAATACGGCAATTCTTATACAAATGATATATATCTATATATTATACAATTATTATCTACATACTTATACACATGGTGATTATTAGTAACTAGCTTAATGTTGACAGTGTTATTGTCGATTAATGTCGATTGCTGCTGCAGTTTTTTGCGTGGGTTGTAGTATGGTTTTTTGTAGCATGATACCAACAGGTTGCTATTGATACTTGAATTGTTGGGATGTACTGGAGTGAAGATATTTTGATTATTAATTGTAGTGGTAATGTAACGTAGCATGTGATTCAGTTTGGGCCTCCGATTCCGGAAATTTACAAAAATGCTAGTAATAATTGTGGAGAGAATGCTCACTCACACTTAACCATCTTTGTATTTTTTAAGTTGGCTCTCATGTAAAGGAATTTAACTATAAATTCATCGTTGTTGTAGATACGTACGCAATTTTTGTGGAACGCAATTGCATAAAGTGAAATGGTATAAGGTTGTATGTATATTTTTCTGTTCAATTCAGAATACAAACTAAGTTTTTTTGCAGGTATATGTGCGTTCCGGTTTAGTACTTTACTGATGAGTCGTTTCGTAGGATTGTAATAATTTTTATGATGTGTCTTCATGGAAACATACAATTATTATTATTGTTTAAGTAGCATGCGCATAAGTATACTTAAGTTAATAGTGAGCTAACAAAGTCGAAAAGTGTGAGTTTGTCTACTATGTAACAAAAACATTTGGTATCAAAGACTTTTAAATTGAATCAATTCAATGTGTATTGAATGCACACATGGTAATAATATTATTACCATATTTCGCTGGTAATGTTGTTTACTCGTCTTTAATATTCACTACTAGAAAAGTTTTCGATGTAAATTATGAATATGACGTTATTATTTACTACTAGTTATTTGTCGTGTCTGAAACTATTTGTTATGTAATGTTTCAGATACGCTATGAATTATATACATTTTATGTTTTCCAAAAAAACGTATTCGTTTCGGGTTAAACTAGCTAATTGAGTGCTTCGTGAATAGTAAGCATATTTTTAAAACGTTCCTTACTTTTGTTTTGCTTTCTGTAAATTTTTTCTGTATGTGCATAATAGTGTTTGTGTAAAAATGATGCATGCACTTTTTCGGACGCTAAAGTAGAAAATATGTGGAAACATGGTTAAATGTAATAAAACAATTAAGTTTAGCAAACTTACAGCAAACTACACCTTACACTCAAAAGTTCTATCTGTGAATGATTTTTTTTCATACGATTTTGTATTAACTGCTCATTAATCCATAATAGCCGTCATGAATAGTTTTTCTTCGATTGTTGCTCACTTTGGGAAGCAGAAACAACGTATGAAGCATACGTAATTGCTAATTCTGCTCATAAAGAATCAGAAGTTTGACTCATCGTTAATTAAGCTCGTAATAATTTAACAATCGATTTTGGTTCAACTATTTTCACTCTTATACAAGTTCGAGAGTTATGCTGATGCTGGATGTAAAATATTTCTATGCATATATTATTTTCCACACCATATTTCAACTGTTACGAAATCCACCCCCGATTTTGAAAAATGATACGTATTTCACGAGTGAAAGTAACTAATGGAATTAATACAATTTTCTCAATAGAAATTGTAAATTTACAGAAGTTTTTATTATGCTTAAATAGAAGTACATTAAGATATCCTTTTAATTTTTGCTGATTCATTCGGTTTTTCATCTTTCAGGTACACACCACCGTCATCGTGCACATGAAACCCAAAATCGCTTGCCAACCTAAAAACACAGAAGGAAAAATTTACGTTGCAATATCCAGATATTTAATGCACCAAATATTAATGCCATTGTAGACTACAACAGACTCACGAAAAATTGGGTAGAGTAACTATCAGCTTTGCATTTCTTCTACATCAATTCGACACATGGTAATGAATGAAATTTTTATAATTACACTATATAACATAAATATACCAACGCAGCAGTCTCTACTCTAGCTTATTATGTGAGTCGAATAATCGTGCCTGTTGTTAGAATACCTAGCTTGTTTTAGCTGGCATTATATATCAGTAAATACTATTTGAAGCTAAAAATTTAAAATCAATACCTTACGTTTTGAAGAATCCTTGAATCTTTACTCTGGAAGGATCATTTTTATGTGGTGGTTCCGTCGTGATATGATCCGGTTCCAGCGAATAATTAGTCTGAACGCATATTCCAAACTTCGTCGGTTTTAGTGCTATATAATAAATCAAACCTACTGTTAAACAAATTAAAGTTTTCTTGAAATAAAGTGCCATCCAAATGTTTATGTTTTTAAAACCCAAATTGGAATTCAAGTGTTAGCATGTCTGATTTGAAAGTTTAACTACCATTTTGTTTCCTCAACAACCTATGACTGTACTAGGCAGATACGGCCTTTCTGTTTGTCGTATTTAGCTATATTTCCCCAAAAAAATAGCAAAAAATGCATTGACTTTTACCCCTTTGGCCTGATACCAAAAAACAACAAGGAAATAATGCCCCTCTGAGAATAACTATCTATGCTGATATTTCAGGAGTTTATAGAATTGATATGATTTATGGATGGGAATTTTAGAAATAAAGGTAACAGCTAAAGTCAGGACAACAATCATTCACTAGTAGGACAACTACAGGGCTTTCACAACTTTAAATCCCAAATGCCTAAATATAGCCAATGGCGTTTCATTACACGCCCAATGTGGATACGAAAAAGTGAAACTAAAGAAATGTTGGAAGTACCAAGGTCAAAATAGGCAAAATCACAAGCTAGTTAATATGGTCTAATCTCGTATGCTTTTAAATTTATTTCCTTTTTACGAAATGTTACTTAAAACTAGAACCTTATCATTGGTATCGTCGTCTTATCATTTAATACTCTGACGATGCCAGGACATACACGGCTTGCATTTTTGTGCACACATGAAGACACCAGGGTTCAAGTAAGTGGTGTTATCGCTTCCACCAACTGGAACCACCGCATTGCCCGCAAAGCATTGATTTTTATTACCCGGACATATCTCATGCATGGCTGTTCCATTAATGAAGTATTTGGCCATTGGTGACTTTTCGCAACAATCCAGGTTCCAACAATTATTCTCCGGCCATTTGGTTGAGCCTTGGTGTTGGTCACAGCACTACTTGTTTTATGAACAGGTTCGATCGCCTTGACTTGATTGAAATCATTCCCGAGTATGTAAACCGTCAACAAATATATAACACATACTTGCTTTATGTAAATCATATTGGAATTGATTTTAGACGAAAACTACTAACTTGCAAGTAATAGCATTTAGCACTTAACTTACGAGCACTACTAACTTGTTCTTGCTGAATCATTCTTATGTTGAGGGCCATTTACTTAAATCTGATCCTCAAAATCAATACAATAAAATTCCATTTAAAAAACAATGAACAATTCACTTACGACAAATGCATTCAAGGACTTTTATCTAAACATTTTCACGTTGTTGCTTGTGCCTACCAATTCAACTCACAAAATTCAAGGTTATGTGTTACATGGTTTTACAACGGAATACAACATATTTTTATTACGTAGCTGAAGCGGGAGCATTCAGCGAAGTAATGGTTTTACTAAAACGTACGTATACGAAAGCATCGCATAGCGTCCGTGTGGATGTTCTTGTGTATAAATTCGGAATCATGTGCTTGTGCATAAATGCAGAATCCGAAATGGTATTATAGAAGTAATGCTTTTACTACGTTGGGAGAGGATCGCGGAGGTGGGTTTAGAGAGAGGGGTGGTGGAGGCGATTTGGTGGACATGGGAGGAGGGGGTTTGGAGGTGATCATTCAACGCCTTCTTCAGCTACGTCTCTGGCCTGCTTACTAGCAGTTTATTTTATCTATTTCTCTAAACTATTAGCAGGTAGCACTTTTTCTGCATTCAACACCTCAAGTTAAAATAGGTTGTATTATGTCCCATTTTTAATACAGTATGCTGCCTCTAAGCATACAATGGAAAAGGTCCAATATGAGCTTTGAAATAATTTATTAGAGAGCTTACTTTTAGGAAAATGCTTTATGTAAAACAAAGCTGCATTGTCCTCTTCATATATTAAGGATTCCGAGAATAGGTGCAGTTATATGTACATTGATGTACGCAAATTAGCTGAGAGGCTAATGTACGGGATAAAAGACATTCAACCATTCATTCACGTCATGCAGATGATGCACCAGACCATATTGCCTGGCTGCATCTTGTTTAGTTTGACAAAATAAATTTTAATAGTAATTAATAATTTTTAATATTTTATTTCTGTTTTACATTTCAAAACAACAGCGTAAGTGTGAAGAGACAGAAAGTGGGGGTATGAGTGGGCATGGTATTGCAGATGGTGTTGGCGGAGTTGCTGGAAACCCAATCAATCCCAACAATACAACAACAGCCACCACGGCGGTGCAAAGTGAAACGGCCGTCGGCGGTAGCGGCGGGGGAGATGGTGACTACCAGCTTATCCAACATGAGGTCCTGTTTTCCATGACCTCACAAACCCACTACGAAGTCCTAGAATTGCTCGGTCGTGGAGCATTTGGACAGGTAATGTCACACTAACTACACATAAACACGTCAGTCGAGCAGAAGAAAAGGGATACATTTTGCACTATAACAAAGACACGTTATTAATACAAAAGTACCATTTATTACGGTTCTCATCAATAAACCAAGTTACAAAAAAAATACATTCCTGCCGGCATTAACATGCAGCTTGAAACACGAATCCCTGATAACAATTGGATTGGTACACACTACATGACCATATGACACTATTTTTCGTTTCAGGTGGTAAAATGTTGGAAAAAGGTACTGAACGAGATCGTCGCCATCAAGATATTAAAAAACCATCCTTCATATGCACGTCTAGGCCAGAATGAGGTAAGTTTCCGGTTATTCATTTGCTTAATACGTAAAAAAAAATAACACAAACACGTCAGCTTTTGGCTCGTGCAAAATGTCTTTCTTTTGTTGGGATGTTACTTCATCTGTGGCGAATCAAAACTAGGAATCTAACCTCCGAACTCTTTATTTTACAACAATGCCAAAATTTTAGAAACAGGAAACTTCTTTTATTTTTTGAATTGATTCCAAACTTTTGATATCATTGGTTGAATAGTAGAATAATAGCAGAGAGTGTGACAAGTTAAAATTTTCCATTTACAGAATTAGATTCTTTGTCTTAGTAAGTCCAGAAAAATTTCCCAGGATACATAGCACATTTTTCCGACTTATTATAATAACGTTGTATGGCACAAGTGGGTAGCGCTACAATGTTGCTGGGAATACGTAACACGTAAGCTTCGATTCCACCTTCCTCCAGCAAAAAGCTTAAAATGCGGTCTGCATTCTGTGACTAGATGATCAATATCTAGAAACAATTTTTAATGACCGCTAAAATAATTAAATCAGTTGCCTATTTCTCTTGAGAAAAAATTCCTGACTGGATTATTACAACTGGTAAATTTTTTTAACTTTAAATTTCAATTAGTTTCAGATGTTTGTCATTCATCCCACCACCACCAAAATCATGTGCAAAAGTTTGGATGAACCATTTTACTATTTAATGTTTAATTTTTGTGATTTCAGGTGAGCATTTTATTGAGACTGAGTCAAGAAAAGGCCGACGAATTCAACTTTGTTAGAGCGTACGAGTGCTTCAAGCACCGAAACCATATGTGTTTGGTTTTCGAAATGCTGGAACAAAACTTGTACGACTTCTTTCTTAAACAAAATAAATTCTCGCCCTTGCCTCTGAAGTATATTAGACCGATCCTGCAGCAAGTACTAACAGCTCTTCTCTACTTTAAGGTACAGAACTGAAGCAACAAATTTAAACAAATTTTATTACCTATTCAAGACAACGCCATTCACCCATAAAACAAAACTTTGACGATCTTTACTATTTTAGACATTTTTTTACTTCTATTCACCCAATCAATTCATGCTGCAATAAACCTTTTCAATTACCTGGGCAGCTGAAACAGAAACTGAAAGCAGACGTGGTTTTTATTACAGTAGCAATTCAAACTTAACGTAAATTATTGTGGCGTTATAGCCCACTTCTTCGTCGAGTAGCAAAGAAACTTACAATAAGAATATCTTGGCTCCATAAGATAGCATTGTATTAAATGACTTTTGCTAATAATGCAATGCAAATGATATTTAGTCAAAAACTCTTACAACTAACTTATGCGTCGCAACCAGATCGGATTTATCGGATATGTTATGACTGTTTTTTCCCTTTCCCTCTCTGCTTTTTATTATTAGGCGTAATTTTGGTACAATATTGAATATTGATGAGGCTAATAATGTGAATCTTACTATAACCCTTACAGCAACTTGGATTGATCCATGCTGACCTCAAGCCTGAGAACATTATGTTAGTTGATCCAATTCGTCAGCCTTACCGCGTCAAGGTTATTGACTTTGGATCAGCTTCTCATGTATCTAAGGCTGTTTGTAATACCTACTTGCAGTCTAGATACTACAGAGCTCCTGAAATCATTCTTGGTAAGTATACTAAAATGCATCCCGTACTCACATTCATTTACATACAGTCACAAAAATTGGCACTTGCCTAATTTATCGGATACAAGCTCCAGACTATGAGTTAAGGAGTTGCTTTAAAGTAACTTGTAAATGAAAATGAATACAAAAGTCGTCTTAGAAACTGGAATTATACAATAAAATTACATAAAAAATTCATGTACATATATTTCATATAAGATAGAAGCTCATGCTCGCATCTTAACCTGGTCTAACCTTTGTAAAACAGGACTACCATTCTGTGAGGCAATCGACATGTGGTCACTGGGTTGTGTCATAGCAGAATTGTTTCTTGGTTGGCCTCTATATCCTGGGTCATCGGAATATGACCAAATACGGTATATTAGCCAAACACAGGGTCTACCTACGGAGCATATGCTCAACTCTGCATCAAAAACAACAAAGTTTTTCTACAGAGACTTAGACAGTACCTACCCCTTTTGGAGGCTGAAGGTAATAAGAGTTATATTCACAACATCAAATCAATTTTTCGTAAAACCTTGCACCAATGTTACCAAAGTTTGATGTAACTTTTTATGTCAGATTGACATATTACGCATATATATGATTACATTAGAAAGTAGGCAAGCATTTAATATTCATACCAAAATAATTCTTTGCATCTAGACACCTGAGGAGCATGAGGCGGAAACTGGAATAAAGTCAAAGGAAGCTCGGAAGTATATTTTCAATTGTCTAGATGACATTGGTCAAGTGAATGTCCCAACTGATTTGGAAGGAGGAGAACTTTTGGCAGAAAAGGCGGACCGGAGGGAATTCATAGATCTTCTAAAACGAATGCTCACCATGGACCAAGTAGTGCCTCGTCGTTCTTTCATTAGATTTATGCCAACTTTGTATGTAAAGACAGGTTTGATTCATGTCAACGTTTGATTTGCATTTCTTGTTTGATTTACAGGAGCGTCGTATTACCCCAGGAGAAGCCCTTAATCATGCGTTTGTTACCCTTGCCCATCTTGTTGATTATGCTCACTGTTCAAATGTTAAATCCAGTGTGCAAATGATGGAGGTATTACTGGAAACAAATGACATAGTTTAGTCGCTAATTAATTTTACTAATACGTTTAAATATTAATATGTATTTTGATAATTAAGGTCTGTCGTCGCAACGGAGGAAATGGATATGTTCCAGCCAGTAATCAAGGACCTTCTGCCCCGCCACTAGTTGCAAATCTTGTACCAACTTCTGCTGCTAACGTGGCACTAGCCTTTCCACCAACTCTTGCAAACCAAGTAAGATTTTTTTCTCACCTTTGGATGATTATAATGAGTTGAAACCCTACTTGGATTTTTACAAATGGTATATGTTTTAATCTCCAAAAAAATTTAGTATCAGCTCTATGGAAGAACTGGGCCTCGTCAGTACACTTCAACAAGGAGTGACTTTCCGCCACAGTTGGTGCCACCACTGCTATGTCCTCCGTATCAGGTAAATGTAAGATCTGGGCAAAAAACCCATTAAGGTTTACATTGAAAACTAGTTGTGTAAAATCTATTGTGCTAATGTCCTTTAATCTAATCCTTATGAATGTGTTTGTAGGTCGCTGCAGCTGCTGCCGCAGCCCAGCAACAGTATGTTCCTGTATCAATGGTTGATCAGAGCAGTCGCCAAATGCTAGTGACGGTAATTTAACTACTCCAAATGTTGATGTTTAAAAAATTTCTTGACTTTAGATTTATTTAAAAATTTCATATTCTTTATTATCAAGGGCGTACAGACATCATGGTCCGGTGGTCGACAAGTGGCTGTAATCCCATCTTCATGGCAAGCTGCTGCAGCCGCTGCTGCACAGCATACCCATGGTCACCATCCACACGGGCATGGTCTACAACAACCATTAATTCCGGATTCAGCTGAGTGGGGTCGACCATTGTTGGTTGACTCGGCTGCACTTATTCAAGTTAATAATTCTTACAGGGTACGTCCACCAAACTTAACCACCATCACTATCTCTCTATTGCTCTTATCATCAGTTTTCACAACAAAATTCACAATAAGCTTCAATGTTTCAATCAGGATCAGCGTCATTGTCTTCCAGTTGAGTTGACTGACATGTATGAACCTACTGGAATTGTTGATGGTCCTTGGGGAAAGCGAAATGGAGGAATCAGCGTCGGAGTTCCTACGAACCCGGTTTCTGGTGCTTCCGCAATGAAAAATCCTCAAATGGTATTAACAACCGGGCCTCCACAACACCCTGTTCAACCACCATTGGCCCATCAAACTTCAAGCTATTCTACTTTGAGTTATACTGCTGGTGCTAGTGGCAACAGTGGCGGAAACAACAGAGTTATTGGCAACTCAATACCTGCACATTCAAAGGTACATCACTACCCCAATGGAAGTCAATATGTTTCTCATTTTGATGGTGTGAAGAAGGGAAATGACAACGTGAGTCAGCTATCACCTGTCAAGAAGCGTGTGAAAGAAAGTAGTCCACATAATCACAATGGTAAGACATCAATGATACCAAGTAAATATCACCATCATCTCACATTGCCCACACATATAAAACCCAACGATGCATTACGTTTTTGCTTTAGGTAACTGGAACAATAATCAACCAGCGCATTCTTCCTCAAAACACTATTCTTATCATGGGCTCAACCAGCCTAAATTGGAACAAAATTCAAACAGCTACAATAATGGAGGCCACTCGGCATCAACACATAATAATAACACGAATAATGCAAACCATACACATCACAATGGTAATAATTCCAATGGAAATAACAATGTCAACAACAATCATCACGGCAACACCAATGGGAACTCTGGACATGGAAACAATAATCACAAGAACAATAATTCAAATAACAACAACAATTTGCGTCAACCAACCATCACGATTAGGGATACACCTAGCCCAGCGGTATCTGTGATTACTATCTCCGATAGTGATGATGAGGCACCCAGGTAAGCCAATTTACTCTTCACAGTTTCCAAATGCCCCAAAAAGTTCATAACATTTAAAATAGTTAAAAAATCAAATACTCGCATGCCTTTTCATTTTAAAACACATCAATTCAATCATATTGGGAGGTGTTTATCAGGTTTCAAAAAAATATTGTATATGGCCCACACGACCCATCATCAAATTTTTCAAAACATAAAACAAGATAGTAGGGACGCATGCACAAATGCAATGATATTTTGAAAATACTAGGCGTCATTGGGTGCATATTAGGAGTAGATGCTCACATTATTACACAATGAATTGATCAAGGTTTCGTTGCGAGTTCTTCACCATTTCATAATTACTAAGGTAAATTTCAGAAGCCCCGAATTTATCGTTTTTAGGTAGTATAGGATTTATCGTTTTCAGCTGCATGGTGGCAACTTACTACTCCAAATTTTTTCCTCCCCACCCCAAATTTCACAATAAGTTTATACCCGTCCACAGCTTCTTCCTCACGGGTTTCCTAAAATGAAAAGCCTTTGACGACTTGGATCAAATTGACGAGTTTACTGACGTTACTTTTTGTGAATGTAATTATATGTGAGCTTACGGGGGACTCTGGGGTATCGTGAATCAGTACTCTGCACTGATTTTTTGTAGAATGTGTCTTTTATCTGTTTGCATCTTATTGTGTTTGCTTGCAAAGTCTCTGTCTCACGTAAAAATTGTACGCAACCTTAGTAAATCTTTTTCAAAAGTACGGTTTCATTGTTACTTTATGTTGATGTACAGTTAGAAATGACTGTGTTATATGTTTGTCTCTTCGGTTCTGTAGAATCGTAATGCAATCTACTTATACGTGGTAGGCCGCTCATTCTCCAGTTTTGTGTAGTCATCTCTTTTTTTATAGTTGTCTGTCAATCTGTGTTTAGAATGTAGTATCAAATATTTTATTTTGCTATCACTTTATATATTGATAATTTTTGTGTTTTTGGGCCGATAATTAGATTTTTTTCTGCATTTCTGTATCAATGGGCGTGTGCATAGGGATGACTTTTTTATAATACAATATTATGTGTCAATCTTCAACGTGCTAGACATTCGTTAGGAGGCACTTTGTGTACCAAGCTTTCTAGTAAATTGAGTGACTAAAGATTTTGGGAACTACTAGGTAAGACTAACCCGGAGTTTATACTTGTTAACCTTTTAACAGCTGTCGTGACCGTACCTGTAGCGCTTGTATAAGTTCGAAAGTTACACAATGTTCCTTGGGGTCGAATTGCCCTTCTGTATTGGCCATCACTCCTCAAGAAGAGTCCACCTACCGAAGGTTTTTATAATGTTTCCTCTATCATTTCTCTTTCAAAGAATAGGTTATATAATTTCAGGATGACTACTTACTTTCTAAGACCTACCCAGTCGTTGATTTACAATAACTCATGCACTTTCTCTTTCTCCCGTAACCGTAAATTTGTTGTAATATACGGATTTTTGAAACTTTTTATTTAATAATAGTAACCAGTCAACTCCGAGAACTGGTGGGGGTTCCAGTCGCCGACGGAACGTGGTGTCGTGCGTTACAGTGGGTGATAGTGATGAGGAACAGAAGAGTCCACAAAAGAATCACAACCAGAACCTTCAACCTCCACAAGTTCAAATCAATATTGCCCAAACTCCACATGGACACAATGGGCAAAATCAATACAATAAGGATTTACATGCATCCAATGGGTCATTGAGCAATAGTGCAAAGAATATCAATACCATGAGGGATGTTAAGCCAGAGATCATCACAACGTCATATGCGTCTCAGAAAAAGCGACTGCTTGCTAAAGCACAGTCTGAATGTTTGATTGGAATGAAGCAGGAACCGGGGTTGATTGCGACACCTAACTGTAACAGTGTCGAAAGTGATTCGCCCAAGTCTGCAATTAAGAACTATAATCATCGGTAAGTACTGCAGCTTGTTAAAATAGCTTGCTTTATAGCTACATTTTGCGAAATACTTATTAAATAAAATTAAACCAGTGGTATTCAAATTTGGTGAATCATATCGCCCCAAAAATTAAGTATAATATCATCACACCACAACCATTCAAATTTAAATCAGAAATATTTGACTGATCTGTTAATACATACAAACATTGCAAGCTGTATCGTAATGCCCTATAATTTTTTTTAATTCCAGTGACTCTTTTAATGCGATACCTGCCCATCACTCATCTCTGGGTGCTAACTATGCTGTTAACGGGCACAATTCAAATGGATGTAACGGACAGGGAAGTAGCTCATCGTCTGCTTCATCAAATGGTCGTAACGGTATTTCAAATGCAGATTTTCATACACATCATCATCAACCTCAGGTACCTCCTCCTGCACATCATCATCATCATTCCGGCAGAAGTGAAGTTCTTCGTACTCAAGAAATAAATCACCCACAGCTAATCAGAGAGGCACATGCTATGAAATCCTCTACTGCATGGGGACCGAATTCTTTGCCGACGCACTCATACCGTCAGGAAATGACGTAAGCATTCAATATAAAATTAAGTTTTATCTATTTTTCCTTTAACTATAAATTACACTACATGTAAATCAATTTAATTCAATCAAACGTGTGATTCTTAAATCAAGTTTCGATCCTTTCAGTGGGACAAGGCATTTGTCACCGCAACCTCCGAGGCATGTTATGATACCAG
Organism: Orchesella flavescens; assembly: GCA_964034955.1. Lineage (NCBI taxonomy): Eukaryota > Metazoa > Arthropoda > Collembola > Entomobryomorpha > Orchesellidae > Orchesella > Orchesella flavescens. Next base: position 31,584,863 of record OZ035953.1, read on the forward strand.
GACGTGGCATATCACCCCATCCTGCACCACCGCCTGCACCACCACCAACAATATATGCGACTCCTAGCCAGGAGCTCTACCGACGAACCAACCATGGTATGCAATAATATATAACAACTTTCAAGCATCATGCTGTTTTAAAGATTTGTTTATGTGCATTGTTCACTAAACTAATTTCGTCTTCATATTTATGTTATCTTAGGTGGAGGTAGTACAGTCTATGTTGCAGGTGGACAGCAGAGCAGTCATGCAACTGCATCTGCATATCAACTTAGCCCGTTCGCATCCGGGTAATATATTACATTAAGACATTTATGCATTAATCCATCCTTGAGACCTTTTATTCATATTTCAACCTTAGTGATTTGATGACCTATTCTAGAGCGTTGCCACCACCTGCGCATCATGGTAGTGCCCGATCAGTGCTAGCAGCTTCAGCTGCTGCCGCCGCCGCCGCGGCTCCGCACCCACACGCTCCACATCATCCGCATACTCTTCCACCACCAGCACATCTTCCAACTGTATTCAGTACACATCCACCAATGGCTGCCGCCTATGCCTTTGGTCCACTAAGTCCTCCAAAGCCATCATATCAACCACTATGGTTTACTGAATAAGAAGGAGACGAGGAGTTATGGGAGAAAAGCTTGCATAATGACGATTGAGAAAATCGAGAAAAAAAAGGATTGATTTTAAATCAAGATTGAAAACTTACATTCAGGGCAAAATAATGCATGCATAATACTAATAGTAAGTAGATTACAGGTATTGACATCTTAAAAAAAGAATGACTATCAAGTAAATGAGTAAGATCATATTAACGCTGAGCCTCTTATCCTTGAGCGTAAATATATATATATACATATATAAAATTGCATTGAATCTTGAATTATCATCATCATCACTGTCGAACTATAAATTTATAAGGCTTGTAAGCTATTGATTGTGATCACATATAGATAGATGTAGTGTGGTACTGCTCTTTGCATAATATTTTAAAAAACTGTTGCATAAACGTAGAAAAGAACTGTTTTCATACATGCATAATATCATGGTATGGTACACAGCAAGTGGTAAAGTATATTATTAGAAATCCACTCTTCATACTCTTCCTACATAGTAACATAGAAAGAATTCTAGTAAAAAAAATCTATCTACGCTGTCCAAGATGTTCCAGTTCCAAATATATAACCTTTCAAAACTCCAAGTAAAAAAGTGATTACTGACTAAACTCCGTAAGTATTAAAAAATTTCGAGTAGCAATTAGACTTACAAAAAAAAGATTGTTTGTTGTGGGTAAATATATTTATAAGCAAATGCCTATTATTATGCCCGAAATGTGTACATAGAATAATTTTTGTGAACAAGAAAATGTGCTGAAGACAAAAGATATTATAAAAACATCCAATTATGCATAATATTATATTATACTATACATAATATATTATAAACACAACACATATACAAATGTTTTATGGTACAGGTAAATGCGAATTCATCGATGACCACACTTGAATGTTAACAAAACCTAGTTTATTACAATATAATTAGGAAAAAAACTGATCGCAGTTTGTTGTAGAAAAAACAACACAATATTATGTATTATATTTAGCATAAAATATTATGTAGAAAGATGAAACCCGTCAGAACTGGAATATATTAGTGAGGGAAACTATATGACTCGAAGTTTTTCATACCTAAATAATTATTACTACTATTCTATTGAATTGAAATATACAATCAAATTTTTGCTATGCAATGTTAGACTTCGTTATAGACTATATATTATACACAATATATACAACATGATATATTATTATTACTTATGAATTTATCATCAACAATTACGGTTAAGCTTACAACTTTTCAACAACAAAAAATCAACAGCAGTAGTAGAAATTGTAACATGTCAAAAAAAGTATATATAGCGGTGTTGTCTGTCAGTTGTATACTAATACTTCTGTCCAAATATGTGGCAGACAAAATATTCAAATCTTGATACATTTGTCTACATTACACAATTATATATATCTACTATCATCACACATTTTCCTTAAATCGAGCACATCTGCTGGCTTGGCTGCCTCATAAATAGTTTAGAAGTATATGTTATACCAATTAAACTTATGAAATGACGAACCACTAATGACGAGCTAAAATTAAGTTTTTTCAATGTTTATTATAGGCTAGTCGAGTGGTATAAAAAAACAAATATAACAGAGTAGTAGCAGAAAGAAGATAGTCCATTGTTAAGTTGACAACTTTGTCATATTTTATGTCGCTTAAAATACGGCAATTCTTATACAAATGATATATATCTATATATTATACAATTATTATCTACATACTTATACACATGGTGATTATTAGTAACTAGCTTAATGTTGACAGTGTTATTGTCGATTAATGTCGATTGCTGCTGCAGTTTTTTGCGTGGGTTGTAGTATGGTTTTTTGTAGCATGATACCAACAGGTTGCTATTGATACTTGAATTGTTGGGATGTACTGGAGTGAAGATATTTTGATTATTAATTGTAGTGGTAATGTAACGTAGCATGTGATTCAGTTTGGGCCTCCGATTCCGGAAATTTACAAAAATGCTAGTAATAATTGTGGAGAGAATGCTCACTCACACTTAACCATCTTTGTATTTTTTAAGTTGGCTCTCATGTAAAGGAATTTAACTATAAATTCATCGTTGTTGTAGATACGTACGCAATTTTTGTGGAACGCAATTGCATAAAGTGAAATGGTATAAGGTTGTATGTATATTTTTCTGTTCAATTCAGAATACAAACTAAGTTTTTTTGCAGGTATATGTGCGTTCCGGTTTAGTACTTTACTGATGAGTCGTTTCGTAGGATTGTAATAATTTTTATGATGTGTCTTCAGGGAAACATACAATTATTATTATTGTTTAAGTAGCATGCGCATAAGTATACTTAAGTTAATAGTGAGCTAACAAAGTCGAAAAGTGTGAGTTTGTCTACTATGTAACAAAAACATTTGGTATCAAAGACTTTTAAATTGAATCAATTCAATGTGTATTGAATGCACACATGGTAATAATATTATTACCATATTTCGCTGGTAATGTTGTTTACTCGTCTTTAATATTCACTACTAGAAAAGTTTTCGATGTAAATTATGAATATGACGTTATTATTTACTACTAGTTATTTGTCGTGTCTGAAACTATTTGTTATGTAATGTTTCAGATACGCTATGAATTATATACATTTTATGTTTTCCAAAAAAACGTATTCGTTTCGGGTTAAACTAGCTAATTGAGTGCTTCGTGAATAGTAAGCATATTTTTAAAACGTTCCTTACTTTTGTTTTGCTTTCTGTAAATTTTTTCTGTATGTGCATAATAGTGTTTGTGTAAAAATGATGCATGCACTTTTTCGGACGCTAAAGTAGAAAATATGTGGAAACATGGTTAAATGTAATAAAACAATTAAGTTTAGCAAACTTACAGCAAACTACACCTTACACTCAAAAGTTCTATCTGTGAATGATTTTTTTTCATACGATTTTGTATTAACTGCTCATTAATCCATAATAGCCGTCATGAATAGTTTTTCTTCGATTGTTGCTCACTTTGGGAAGCAGAAACAACGTATGAAGCATACGTAATTGCTAATTCTGCTCATAAAGAATCAGAAGTTTGACTCATCGTTAATTAAGCTCGTAATAATTTAACAATCGATTTTGGTTCAACTATTTTCACTCTTATACAAGTTCGAGAGTTATGCTGATGCTGGATGTAAAATATTTCTATGCATATATTATTTTCCACACCATATTTCAACTGTTACGAAATCCACCCCCGATTTTGAAAAATGATACGTATTTCACGAGTGAAAGTAACTAATGGAATTAATACAATTTTCTCAATAGAAATTGTAAATTTACAGAAGTTTTTATTATGCTTAAATAGAAGTACATTAAGATATCCTTTTAATTTTTGCTGATTCATTCGGTTTTTCATCTTTCAGGTACACACCACCGTCATCGTGCACATGAAACCCAAAATCGCTTGCCAACCTAAAAACACAGAAGGAAAAATTTACGTTGCAATATCCAGATATTTAATGCACCAAATATTAATGCCATTGTAGACTACAACAGACTCACGAAAAATTGGGTAGAGTAACTATCAGCTTTGCATTTCTTCTACATCAATTCGACACATGGTAAGGAATGAAATTTTTATAATTACACTATATAACATAAATATACCAACGCAGCAGTCTCTACTCTAGCTTATTATGTGAGTCGAATAATCGTGCCTGTTGTTAGAATACCTAGCTTGTTTTAGCTGGCATTATATATCAGTAAATACTATTTGAAGCTAAAAATTTAAAATCAATACCTTACGTTTTGAAGAATCCTTGAATCTTTACTCTGGAAGGATCATTTTTATGTGGTGGTTCCGTCGTGATATGATCCGGTTCCAGCGAATAATTAGTCTGAACGCATATTCCAAACTTCGTCGGTTTTAGTGCTATATAATAAATCAAACCTACTGTTAAACAAATTAAAGTTTTCTTGAAATAAAGTGCCATCCAAATGTTTATGTTTTTAAAACCCAAATTGGAATTCAAGTGTTAGCATGTCTGATTTGAAAGTTTAACTACCATTTTGTTTCCTCAACAACCTATGACTGTACTAGGCAGATACGGCCTTTCTGTTTGTCGTATTTAGCTATATTTCCCCAAAAAAATAGCAAAAAATGCATTGACTTTTACCCCTTTGGCCTGATACCAAAAAACAACAAGGAAATAATGCCCCTCTGAGAATAACTATCTATGCTGATATTTCAGGAGTTTATAGAATTGATATGATTTATGGATGGGAATTTTAGAAATAAAGGTAACAGCTAAAGTCAGGACAACAATCATTCACTAGTAGGACAACTACAGGGCTTTCACAACTTTAAATCCCAAATGCCTAAATATAGCCAATGGCGTTTCATTACACGCCCAATGTGGATACGAAAAAGTGAAACTAAAGAAATGTTGGAAGTACCAAGGTCAAAATAGGCAAAATCACAAGCTAGTTAATATGGTCTAATCTCGTATGCTTTTAAATTTATTTCCTTTTTACGAAATGTTACTTAAAACTAGAACCTTATCATTGGTATCGTCGTCTTATCATTTAATACTCTGACGATGCCAGGACATACACGGCTTGCATTTTTGTGCACACATGAAGACACCAGGGTTCAAGTAAGTGGTGTTATCGCTTCCACCAACTGGAACCACCGCATTGCCCGCAAAGCATTGATTTTTATTACCCGGACATATCTCATGCATGGCTGTTCCATTAATGAAGTATTTGGCCATTGGTGACTTTTCGCAACAATCCAGGTTCCAACAATTATTCTCCGGCCATTTGGTTGAGCCTTGGTGTTGGTCACAGCACTACTTGTTTTATGAACAGGTTCGATCGCCTTGACTTGATTGAAATCATTCCCGAGTATGTAAACCGTCAACAAATATATAACACATACTTGCTTTATGTAAATCATATTGGAATTGATTTTAGACGAAAACTACTAACTTGCAAGTAATAGCATTTAGCACTTAACTTACGAGCACTACTAACTTGTTCTTGCTGAATCATTCTTATGTTGAGGGCCATTTACTTAAATCTGATCCTCAAAATCAATACAATAAAATTCCATTTAAAAAACAATGAACAATTCACTTACGACAAATGCATTCAAGGACTTTTATCTAAACATTTTCACGTTGTTGCTTGTGCCTACCAATTCAACTCACAAAATTCAAGGTTATGTGTTACATGGTTTTACAACGGAATACAACATATTTTTATTACGTAGCTGAAGCGGGAGCATTCAGCGAAGTAATGGTTTTACTAAAACGTACGTATACGAAAGCATAGCATAGCGTCCGTGTGGATGTTCTTGTGTATAAATTCGGAATCATGTGCTTGTGCATAAATGCAGAATCCGAAATGGTATTATAGAAGTAATGCTTTTACTACGTTGGGAGAGGATCGCGGAGGTGGGTTTAGAGAGAGGGGTGGTGGAGGCGATTTGGTGGACATGGGAGGAGGGGGTTTGGAGGTGATCATTCAACGCCTTCTTCAGCTACGTCTCTGGCCTGCTTACTAGCAGTTTATTTTATCTATTTCTCTAAACTATTAGCAGGTAGCACTTTTTCTGCATTCAACACCTCAAGTTAAAATAGGTTGTATTATGTCCCATTTTTAATACAGTATGCTGCCTCTAAGCATACAATGGAAAAGGTCCAATATGAGCTTTGAAATAATTTATTAGAGAGCTTACTTTTAGGAAAATGCTTTATGTAAAACAAAGCTGCATTGTCCTCTTCATATATTAAGGATTCCGAGAATAGGTGCAGTTATATGTACATTGATGTACGCAAATTAGCTGAGAGGCTAATGTACGGGATAAAAGACATTCAACCATTCATTCACGTCATGCAGATGATGCACCAGACCATATTGCCTGGCTGCATCTTGTTTAGTTTGACAAAATAAATTTTAATAGTAATTAATAATTTTTAATATTTTATTTCTGTTTTACATTTCAAAACAACAGCGTAAGTGTGAAGAGACAGAAAGTGGGGGTATGAGTGGGCATGGTATTGCAGATGGTGTTGGCGGAGTTGCTGGAAACCCAATCAATCCCAACAATACAACAACAGCCACCACGGCGGTGCAAAGTGAAACGGCCGTCGGCGGTAGCGGCGGGGGAGATGGTGACTACCAGCTTATCCAACATGAGGTCCTGTTTTCCATGACCTCACAAACCCACTACGAAGTCCTAGAATTGCTCGGTCGTGGAGCATTTGGACAGGTAATGTCACACTAACTACACATAAACACGTCAGTCGAGCAGAAGAAAAGGGATACATTTTGCACTATAACAAAGACACGTTATTAATACAAAAGTACCATTTATTACGGTTCTCATCAATAAACCAAGTTACAAAAAAAATACATTCCTGCCGGCATTAACATGCAGCTTGAAACACGAATCCCTGATAACAATTGGATTGGTACACACTACATGACCATATGACACTATTTTTCGTTTCAGGTGGTAAAATGTTGGAAAAAGGTACTGAACGAGATCGTCGCCATCAAGATATTAAAAAACCATCCTTCATATGCACGTCTAGGCCAGAATGAGGTAAGTTTCCGGTTATTCATTTGCTTAATACGTAAAAAAAAATAACACAAACACGTCAGCTTTTGGCTCGTGCAAAATGTCTTTCTTTTGTTGGGATGTTACTTCATCTGTGGCGAATCAAAACTAGGAATCTAACCTCCGAACTCTTTATTTTACAACAATGCCAAAATTTTAGAAACAGGAAACTTCTTTTATTTTTTGAATTGATTCCAAACTTTTGATATCATTGGTTGAATAGTAGAATAATAGCAGAGAGTGTGACAAGTTAAAATTTTCCATTTACAGAATTAGATTCTTTGTCTTAGTAAGTCCAGAAAAATTTCCCAGGATACATAGCACATTTTTCCGACTTATTATAATAACGTTGTATGGCACAAGTGGGTAGCGCTACAATGTTGCTGGGAATACGTAACACGTAAGCTTCGATTCCACCTTCCTCCAGCAAAAAGCTTAAAATGCGGTCTGCATTCTGTGACTAGATGATCAATATCTAGAAACAATTTTTAATGACCGCTAAAATAATTAAATCAGTTGCCTATTTCTCTTGAGAAAAAATTCCTGACTGGATTATTACAACTGGTAAATTTTTTTAACTTTAAATTTCAATTAGTTTCAGATGTTTGTCATTCATCCCACCACCACCAAAATCATGTGCAAAAGTTTGGATGAACCATTTTACTATTTAATGTTTAATTTTTGTGATTTCAGGTGAGCATTTTATTGAGACTGAGTCAAGAAAAGGCCGACGAATTCAACTTTGTTAGAGCGTACGAGTGCTTCAAGCACCGAAACCATATGTGTTTGGTTTTCGAAATGCTGGAACAAAACTTGTACGACTTCTTTCTTAAACAAAATAAATTCTCGCCCTTGCCTCTGAAGTATATTAGACCGATCCTGCAGCAAGTACTAACAGCTCTTCTCTACTTTAAGGTACAGAACTGAAGCAACAAATTTAAACAAATTTTATTACCTATTCAAGACAACGCCATTCACCCATAAAACAAAACTTTGACGATCTTTACTATTTTAGACATTTTTTTACTTCTATTCACCCAATCAATTCATGCTGCAATAAACCTTTTCAATTACCTGGGCAGCTGAAACAGAAACTGAAAGCAGACGTGGTTTTTATTACAGTAGCAATTCAAACTTAACGTAAATTATTGTGGCGTTATAGCCCACTTCTTCGTCGAGTAGCAAAGAAACTTACAATAAGAATATCTTGGCTCCATAAGATAGCATTGTATTAAATGACTTTTGCTAATAATGCAATGCAAATGATATTTAGTCAAAAACTCTTACAACTAACTTATGCGTCGCAACCAGATCGGATTTATCGGATATGTTATGACTGTTTTTTCCCTTTCCCTCTCTGCTTTTTATTATTAGGCGTAATTTTGGTACAATATTGAATATTGATGAGGCTAATAATGTGAATCTTACTATAACCCTTACAGCAACTTGGGTTGATCCATGCTGACCTCAAGCCTGAGAACATTATGTTAGTTGATCCAATTCGTCAGCCTTACCGCGTCAAGGTTATTGACTTTGGATCAGCTTCTCATGTATCTAAGGCTGTTTGTAATACCTACTTGCAGTCTAGATACTACAGAGCTCCTGAAATCATTCTTGGTAAGTATACTAAAATGCATCCCGTACTCACATTCATTTACATACAGTCACAAAAATTGGCACTTGCCTAATTTATCGGATACAAGCTCCAGACTATGAGTTAAGGAGTTGCTTTAAAGTAACTTGTAAATGAAAATGAATACAAAAGTCGTCTTAGAAACTGGAATTATACAATAAAATTACATAAAAAATTCATGTACATATATTTCATATAAGATAGAAGCTCATGCTCGCATCTTAACCTGGTCTAACCTTTGTAAAACAGGACTACCATTCTGTGAGGCAATCGACATGTGGTCACTGGGTTGTGTCATAGCAGAATTGTTTCTTGGTTGGCCTCTATATCCTGGGTCATCGGAATATGACCAAATACGGTATATTAGCCAAACACAGGGTCTACCTACGGAGCATATGCTCAACTCTGCATCAAAAACAACAAAGTTTTTCTACAGAGACTTAGACAGTACCTACCCCTTTTGGAGGCTGAAGGTAATAAGAGTTATATTCACAACATCAAATCAATTTTTCGTAAAACCTTGCACCAATGTTACCAAAGTTTGATGTAACTTTTTATGTCAGATTGACATATTACGCATATATATGATTACATTAGAAAGTAGGCAAGCATTTAATATTCATACCAAAATAATTCTTTGCATCTAGACACCTGAGGAGCATGAGGCGGAAACTGGAATAAAGTCAAAGGAAGCTCGGAAGTATATTTTCAATTGTCTAGATGACATTGGTCAAGTGAATGTCCCAACTGATTTGGAAGGAGGAGAACTTTTGGCAGAAAAGGCGGACCGGAGGGAATTCATAGATCTTCTAAAACGAATGCTCACCATGGACCAAGTAGTGCCTCGTCGTTCTTTCATTAGATTTATGCCAACTTTGTATGTAAAGACAGGTTTGATTCATGTCAACGTTTGATTTGCATTTCTTGTTTGATTTACAGGAGCGTCGTATTACCCCAGGAGAAGCCCTTAATCATGCGTTTGTTACCCTTGCCCATCTTGTTGATTATGCTCACTGTTCAAATGTTAAATCCAGTGTGCAAATGATGGAGGTATTACTGGAAACAAATGACATAGTTTAGTCGCTAATTAATTTTACTAACACGTTTAAATATTAATATGTATTTTGATAATTAAGGTCTGTCGTCGCAACGGAGGAAATGGATATGTTCCAGCTAGTAATCAAGGACCTTCTGCCCCGCCACTAGTTGCAAATCTTGTACCAACTCTAGCAAACCAAGTAAATTTTTTTCACCTTTGGATGATTATAATGAGTTGAAACCCTACCTGGATTTTTACAAATGGTATATCCTTTTAATCTATAAAAAATTATAGTATCAGCTCTATGGAAGAACTGGGCCTTGTCAGTACACTTCTATATGGAGTGACTTTCCACCACAGTTGGTGCCACCACTGCCATGTCCTCCGTATCAGGTAAATGTAAGATCTGGGCAAAAAAAACCATTAAGGTTTACATTAAAAACTAGTTGTGTAAAATCTGTTGTGCTAATGTCCTTTAATCTAATCCTTGTATGAATGTCTTTTCAGGTGGCTGCAGCTGCTGCCGCAGCCCAGCAACAGTATGTTCCTGTATCAATGGTTGATCAGAGCAGTCGCCAAATGCTAGTGACGGTAATTTAACTACTCCAAATGTTGATGTTTAAAAAATTTCTTGACTTTAGATTTATTTAATAATTTCATGTTCTTTACTATCAAGGGCGTACAGACATCATGGTCCGGTGGTCGACAAGTGGCTGTAATCCCATCTTCATGGCAAGCTGCTGCAGCCGCTGCTGCACAGCATACCCATGGTCACCATCCACACGGGCATGGTCTACAACAACCATTAATTCCGGATTCAGCTGAGTGGGGTCGACCATTGTTGGTTGACTCGGCTGCACTTATTCAAGTTAATAATTCTTACAGGGTACGTCCACCAAACTTAACCACCATCACTATCTCTCCTTTGCTCTTATCATCAGTTTAACAAAATTCACAATAAGCTTCAATGTTTCAATCAGGATCAGCGTCATTGTCTTCCAGTTGAGTTGACTGACATGTATGAACCTACTGGAATTGTTGATGGTCCTTGGGGAAAGCGAAATGGAGGAATCAGCGTCGGAGTTCCTACGAACCCGGTTTCTGTTGCTTCCGCAATGAAAAATCCTCAAATGGTATTAACAACCGGGCCTCCACAACACCCTGTTCAACCACCATTCGCCCATCAAACTTCAAGCTATTCTACTTTGAGTTATACTGCTGGTGCTAGTGGCAACAGTGGTGGAAACAATAGAGTTATTGGCAACTCAATACCTGCACATTCAAAGGTACATCACTACCCCAATGGAAGTCAATATGTTTCTCATTCTGATGGTGTGAAGAAAGGAAATGACAACGTGAGTCAGCTATCACCTGCCAAGAAGCGTGTGAAAGAAAGTAGTCCACATAATCACAATGGTAAGACATCAATGATACCAAGTAAATATCACCATCATCTCACATTGCCCACAAATATAAAACCCAACGATGCATTACGTTTTTGCTTTAGGTAACTGGAACAATAATCAACCAGCGCATTCTTCCCCAAAACACTATTCTTATCATGGGCTCAACCAGCCAAAATTGGAACAAAATTCAAACAGCTACAATAATGGAGGCCACTCGGCATCAACACAAAATAATAATAATACAAATAATGCAAACCATACACATCACAATGGTAATAATTCCAACGGAAATAACAATGTCAACAACAATCATCACAGCAACACCAATGGGAACTCTGGGCATGGAAACAATAACCACACGAACAATAATTCAAATAACAACAACAATTCAATCTCCAATGGTGATGATGAGGCACCCAGGTAAGCCAATTTACTCTTCACAGTTTCCAAATGCCCCAAAAAGTTCATAACATTTAAAATAGTTAAAAAATCAAATACTCGCATGCCTTTTCATTTTAAAACACATCAATTCAATCATATTGGGAGGTGTTTATCAGGTTTCAAAAAAAATATTGTATATGGCCCACACGACCCATCATCAAATTTTTCAAAACATAAAACAAGATAGTAGGGACGCATGCACAAATGCAATGATATTTTGAAAATACTAGGCGTCATTGGGTGCATATTAGGAGTAGATGCTCACATTATTACACAATGAATTGATCAAGGTTTCGTTGCGAGTTCTTCACCATTTCATAATTACTAAGGTAAATTTCAGAAGCCCCGAATTTATCGTTTTTAGGTAGTATAGGATTTATTGTTGTCAGCTGGTGGCAACTTACTACACAAAATATTTTCCTCCCCACCCCAAATTTCACAACAAGTTTATACCCGTTCACAGCTTCTTCCTCACGGGTTTCCTAAAAGGAAAAGCCTTTGACGACTTGGATCAAATTGACGAGTTTACTGACGTTACTTTTTGTGAATGTAATTATATGTGAGCTTACGGGGGACTCTGGGGTATCGTGAATCAGTACTTACTCTGCACTGATTTTTTGTGGAATGTGCCCTTTATTTGTTTGCATCTTATTGTGTTTGCTTGCAAAGTCTCTGTCTCACGTAAAAATTGTACGCAACCTTAGTTAATCTTTTTCAAAAGTACGGTTTCATTGTTACTTTATGTTGATGCACAGTTACAAATGACTGTGTTATATGTTTGTCTCTTCGGTTCTGTAGAATCGTACTGCAATCTACTTATACGTGGTAGGCCGCTCATTCTCCAGTTTTATGTAGTCATCTCTTTTTTTAAATAGTTGTCTGCCAATCTGTGTTTAGAATGTAGTATAAAATATTTTATTTTGCTATCACTTTATATATCAGTAATATAAAAGGCTAGATGGAAGTTTGTTTGTAGAAATGTAAAATGTACGCTGGGTGAGTTAACATGGGAGCGTATGACTATCTGTGTTAACGTAAATACAGTACTGCGAAGGGGCACCCAGCATTACGTTCATACAAAATGCATATTTTTAGTAATGTTTGAATTATCGTTCGGCAATTGGTGCTACCATAACTACATCAATCATGCATAAAAAATTGGCATGAAATTTTGTGTCAAAATTTTTAACGTTGGATGCGAATGGTCCTCCACATTGCGAAAGCGCGAACCAATGAATGCATCTCACAAAAGCTAATGATCTCAACAAAGAAATACCATTGTCACCTGTTTTCTTCAGAACCACGTTTGTTTACTTTTTTAAAGATTGCGTTCTCAACAAAGCTCCTTCCACATTAAAATTTAACATTGATTTTTGTGAGGTGGAGATGGGAGGAGGGGAATTAAATGTTGATTTACTGGCTGGAAGCGGAGGATAATTAACTGTTGATCATTGTTAGGATAATGAAATGTTGGTTGTGGGGAGGGATACTGAAATGTTAAATTCTACTTTTTTAAACTGCAGGCCTGAGTTAGCGGTTTCACAAAAATAATTTTTTTAACTGCATTGATCAGTCGGGCGTAGTGGCGTAGTATAGAGATTACAACTCAATCGACCATTGGAGAAGCGATGATTTAATTAAATACGCATTAGATAGATTCTCGATGAATTAAAATGTTTAAGAGAACATTGATATTCGCCAGGTTACGTAACTGTTAGTAAATGACACAAATTTAAAAGCCTTTGGAGTCCGAGTAAGAGGGATTTTAGTCACTTTAGTCATTAGTGGTGGGAGGAGAAATTTTACTCACTTTCAAAACGGGGTAGTATGCTGACTATCGATTAGTGGAGTTGGAGAGGAGTGCACAGGCTATCATATAATGTTTTTTAATAAAAATGAAGTTTCAATTGTTGGAAGGGCGATTATGTTGATTGTTAGGCATACTTTATGTACTTAAATGTTGGTTAAATGTGAAATAAGTTCTACATTCTAGGAGGCAAACTAAGTTTGCCTGGCCCCTTCTTGTTGATAATATTAGTTTTTTTGGCGTATCCAGTCACATTAACTAGATACAGCATTGGCTAGATTATTGAAATTTTTAATTTTGTATACAAAAGTGGCTACTTACCATAGTGGCTAGATTTTTTTTCGTGCAAATACAAACTTGGCTAGATGCAGATACAAGATTGGCTAGATGCAGATACAAGTTTGGCTAGATATGAGGAAAAGCTAAGGAGTTGGGCTGAGATGTTAATTATACATAAGGATACAATATAAATTCATTAGTACACAAACAATTGCAATTAGGTATACAGCCAACTACCGCACATGATATTATTAAATTTATGTATTGCGAAATACATATTGTTATTGTTATCCATAATTAATAGATTGGACCAATGGATAGTAAGTGGGGATATGGAAAGAATTGTTGGAACTCATACAACTCATATCATGCCCTATAAATGCCATTTCAGATACAACAGATTCAAAATTTTGCATGCATACATTCTAATATTCATTGTTGGAAATGGACTAATGTCGAGTTGTTATTAATTTATTGAAATATGTATTATATTTGTGGTTTTAAACATACGACTCACTATCTAGCCAAAGTGGTTTGATACCGAATTTTGAACTAGCCAAATTGGTTTCATGAAGAAATTTTATCTAGCCAATCTGGTTTTATACAGAATTTTTTTGTAGCCAAGTTTGCTTTACCATCTAGCCGAGTTAGTATGACTTTTTATTTTTGTACAAATTTGGCTACTTTTACAATCTAGCCAATGCTGCATCTAGCCAACCTGACTGGCAATCGTTTTTGGCCGATAATTAGGTTTTTTCTGCATTTCTGTATCAATGGGCGTGTGCATAGGGATGAATTTTTTTTATAATACAATATTATGTGTCAATCTTCAACGTGCTAGACATTTGTTAGGAGGCACGTTGTATACCAAGCATAGACTAACCCGGAGTTTATACTTGTTAACCTTTTAACAGCTGTCGTGACCGTACCTGTAGCGCTTGTATAAGTTCGAAAGTTACACAATGTTCCTTGGGGTCGAATTGCCCTTCTGTATTGGCCATCACTCCTCAAGAAGAGTCCACCTACCGAAGGTTTTTATAATGTTTCCTCTATCATTTCTCTTTCAAAGAATAGGTTATATAATTTCAGGATGACTACTTACTTTCTAAGACCTACCCAGTCGTTGATTTACAATAACTCATGCACTTTCTCTTTCTCCCGTAACCGTAAATTTGTTGTAATATACGGATTTTTGAAACTTTTTATTTAATAATAGTAACCAGTCAACTCCGAGAACTGGTGGGGGTTCCAGTCGCCGACGGAACGTGGTGTCGTGCGTTACAGTGGGTGATAGTGATGAGGAACAGAAGAGTCCACAAAAGAATCACAACCAGAACCTTCAACCTCCACAAGTTCAAATCAATATTGCCCAAACTCCACATGGACACAATGGGCAAAATCAATACAATAAGGATTTACATGCATCCAATGGGTCATTGAGCAATAGTGCAAAGAATATCAATACCATGAGGGATGTTAAGCCAGAGATCATCACAACGTCATATGCGTCTCAGAAAAAGCGACTGCTTGCTAAAGCACAGTCTGAATGTTTGATTGGAATGAAGCAGGAACCGGGGTTGATTGCGACACCTAACTGTAACAGTGTCGAAAGTGATTCGCCCAAGTCTGCAATTAAGAACTATAATCATCGGTAAGTACTGCAGCTTGTTAAAATAGCTTGCTTTATAGCTACATTTTGCGAAATACTTATTAAATAAAATTAAACCAGTGGTATTCAAATTTGGTGAATCATATCGCCCCAAAAATTAAGTATAATATCATCACACCACAACCATTCAAATTTAAATCAGAAATATTTGACTGATCTGTTAATACATACAAACATTGCAAGCTGTATCGTAATGCCCTATAATTTTTTTTAATTCCAGTGACTCTTTTAATGCGATACCTGCCCATCACTCATCTCTGGGTGCTAACTATGCTGTTAACGGGCACAATTCAAATGGATGTAACGGACAGGGAAGTAGCTCATCGTCTGCTTCATCAAATGGTCGTAACGGTATTTCAAATGCAGATTTTCATACACATCATCATCAACCTCAGGTACCTCCTCCTGCACATCATCATCATCATTCCGGCAGAAGTGAAGTTCTTCGTACTCAAGAAATAAATCACCCACAGCTAATCAGAGAGGCACATGCTATGAAATCCTCTACTGCATGGGGACCGAATTCTTTGCCGACGCACTCATACCGTCAGGAAATGACGTAAGCATTCAATATAAAATTAAGTTTTATCTATTTTTCCTTTAACTATAAATTACACTACATGTAAATCAATTTAATTCAATCAAACGTGTGATTCTTAAATCAAGTTTCGATCCTTTCAGTGGGACAAGGCATTTGTCACCGCAACCTCCGAGGCATGTTATGATACCAGGACGTGGCATATCACCCCATCCTGCACCACCGCCTGCACCACCACCAACAATATATGCGACTCCTAGCCAGGAGCTCTACCGACGAACCAACCATGGTATGCAATAATATTTAACAACGTTCAAGCATCATGCTGTTTTAAAGATTTGTTTATGTGCATTGTTCACTAAACTAATTTCTTCATATTTATGTTATTTTAGGTGGAGGTAGTACAGTCTATGTTGCAGGTGGACAGCAGAGCAGTCATGCAACTGCATCTGCATATCAACTTAGCCCGTTCGCATCCGGGTAATATATTACATTAAGACATTTATGCATTAATCCATCCTTGAGACCTTTTATTCATATTTCAACCTTAGTGATTTGATGACCTATTCTAGAGCGTTGCCACCACCTGCGCATCATGGTAGTGCCCGATCAGTGCTAGCAGCTTCAGCTGCTGCCACCGCCGCCGCGGCTCCGCACCCACACGCTCCACATCATCCGCATACTCTTCCACCACCAGCACATCTTCCAACTGTATTCAGCACACATCCACCAAGCTTGCATAATGACGATTGAGAAAATCAAAAAAAAGGATTGATTTTAAAACAAGATTGAAAACTTTACATTCAGGGCAAAATAATGCATGCATAATACTAATAGTAAGTAGATTACAGGTATTGACATCTTAAAAAAAGGAATGACTATCAAGTTAAATGAGTAAGATCATAGTAACGCGGAGCCTCTTATCCTTGAGCGTAAATATATATATATACATATATAAAATTGCATTGAATCTTGAATTATCATCATCATCACTGTCGAACCATAAATGTATAAGGCTTGTAAGCTATTGATTGTGATCACATATAGATAGATGTAGTGTGGTACTGCTCTTTGCATAATATTTTAAAAAACTGTTGCATAAACGTAGAAAAGAACTGTTTTCATACATGCATAATATCATGGTATGGTACACAGCAAGTGGTAAAGTATATTATTAGAAATCCACTCTTCATACTCTTCCTACATAGTAACATAGAAAGAATTCTATTAAAAAAATCTACCTACGCTGTCCAAGATGCTCCAGTTCCAAATATATAACCTTTCAAAACTCCAAGTAAAAAAGTGATTACTGACTAAACTCCGTAAGTATTAAAAAATTTCGAGTAGCAATTAGACTTACAAAAAGAGATTGTTTGTTGTGGGTAAATGTATTTATAAGCAAATGCCTATTATTATGCCCGAAATGTGTACATAAAATAACTTTTGTAAACAAAAAAATGTGCTGAAGACAAAAGATATTATAAAAACATCCAATTATGCATAATATTATATTATACTACACATAATATATTATAAACACAACACATATACAAATGTTTTATGGTACAGGTAAATGCGAATTCATCGATGACCACAATTGAGTGTTAACAAAACCTAGTTTATTACAATATAATTATGAAAAAAACTGATCGCAGTTTGTAGTGAAAAAAACAACACAATATTATGTATTATATTTAGCATAAAATATTATGTAGAAAGATGAAACCCGTCAGAACTGGAATATATTAGTGAGGGAAACTATATGACTCGAAGTTTTTCATACCTAAATAATTATTACTACTATTCTATTGAATTGAAATATACAATCAAATTTTTGCTATGCAATGTTAGACTTCGTTATAGACTATATATTATACACGATATATACAACATGATATATTATTATTACTTATGAATTTATCATCAACAATTACGGTTAAGCTTACAACTTTTCAACAACAAAAAATCAACAGCAGTAGTAGAAATTGTAACATGTCAAAAAAAGTATATATAGTGGTGTTGTCTGTCAGTTGTATACTAATACTTCTGTCCAAATATGTGGCAGACAAAATATTCAAATCTTGATACATTTGTCTACATACATTACACAATTATATATATCTACTATCATCACACATTTTCCTTAAATCAAGCACATCTGCTGGCTTGGCTGCCTCAAATAGTTTAGAAGTATATGTTATACCAATTAAACTTATGAAATGACGAGCCACTAATGACGAGCTAAAATTAAGTTTTTTCAATGTTTATTATAGGCTAGTCGAGTGGTATAAAAAACAAATATAACAGAGTAGTAGCAGAAAGGAGATAGTCCATTGTTAAGTTGACAACTTTGTCATATTTTATGTCGCTTAAAATACGGCAATTCTTATACAAATGATATATATCTATATATTATACAATTATTATCTACATACTTATACACATGGTGATTATTAGTAACTAGCTTAATGTTGACAGTGTTATTGTCGATTAATGTCGATTGCTGCTGCAGTTTTTTGCGTGGGTTGTAGTATGGTTTTTTGTAGCATGATACCAACAGGTTGCTATTGATACTTGAATTGTTGGGATGTACTGGAGTGAAGATATTTTGATTATTAATTGTAGTGGTAATGTAACGTAGCATGTGATTCAGTTTGGGCCTCCGAAAGGAATTTAACTATAAATTCATCGTTGTTGTAGATACGTACGCAATGTTTGTGGAACGCAATTGCATAAAGTGAAATGGTATAAGGTTGTATGTATATTTTTCTGTTCAATTCAGAATACAAACTAAGTTTTTTTGCAGGTATATGTGCGCTCCGGTTTAGTACTTTACTGATGAGTCGTTTCGTAGGATTGTAATAATTTTTATGATGTGTCTTCATGGAAACATACAATTATTATGTACCTTTAGGTATATATTGAAAAGACTCAGGCTGTCGTCTGTCCGTCTGTGTGTGCGATAACTCAAAAACGGTTTGATTTTTTTGAATTCTGTTTTCACTAATCACTATATGAGGTCAAAAGTAAGGTCAAGTTCGAAGATGGGTCAAATCGGTTCAGGGGAACTACTGGATCGGTCAGGTCAAATTTTTTGAATAGTGAGGTATGTGTTGTGATACATCAAAATGAAGGTACTGGTGAGACTAGATCACTGATACTATTTTTGAAAGTTTTTGATAACCCCAACGTGACCTATGACCATTATAAGGTCAAGTATTTTTTGTAATAGTAAGGTATGGGTTGTGATACATCAAAATGAATGTACTGGAGAGAACAGTTCATTAATGGGGCTCCCAAATTCTTAGGTAACCTCAGTGTGACCTATGACCTTATTAAAATAAAATGAATTCTAGAGGTGGGGATGACTCAGAAGGGGAGGGGGATTGGGAAATTTTAAAGGTACATCATTACATCTTGATCTGTCGGGTTTATTATTATTGTTTAAGTAGCATGCGCATAAGTATACTTAAGTTAATAGTGAGCTAACAAAGTTGAAAAGTGTGAGTTTGTCTACTATGTTACAAAAACATTTGGTATCAAAGACTTTTAAATTGAATCAATTCAATGTGTATTGAATCCACACATGATAATAATGTTATTACCAAATTTCGTTATTATTTACTACTAGTTATTTGTCGTGTCTGAAAGTATTTGTTATGTAATTTTTCAGATACGCTATGAATTATATACATTTTATGTTTTCCAAAAAAATGTATTCGTTTCGGTTTAAACTAGCTAATTGAGTGCTTCGTGAATAGTAAGCATATTTTTAAAACGTTGCTTACTTTTGTTTTGTTTTCTGTAAATTTTTTCTGTAAGTGCATAATAGCGTTTGTGTAAAAGTGATGCATACAATTTTTTCGGACGCTAAAGTAGAAATTATGTGGAAACATGGTTAAATGTAATAAAACAATTAAGTTTAGCAAACTTACAGCAAACTACACCTTACACTCAAAAGTTCTATCTGTGAATGATTTTTTTTCATACGATTTTGTGTTAACCGCTCATTAATCCACAACAGCCGTCATGAATAGTTTTTCTGCAATTGTTGCTCACTTTGGGAAGCGGAAACAACGTATGGAACATATCGACGGCTTCATGTCAAAACCACGTACTTGACTTTTTGTCCGTTGGGATTTAGCATTACTGGTAATACAGAATTCCAACGGACAAAAAGTCAAGTACGTGGTTTTGACATGAAACCGTCGATGTGTAATTACTAATTCTGCTCATAATAAAAGCTAAAGGATCATAAGGCTGACTCATCGTTAATTAAGCTCGCAATAATTTAACAATCAAGTTTGGTTCCACTACTTTCTCTCATATACAAGTCCGAGAGTTATGCTGATGCTGGATGTAAAATATTTCTAGGCATATATTATTTTCCACACCATATTTCAACTGTTACGAAGTCCAAGCCCGATTTTGAAAAATGGAACGTATATCACGAGTGAAAGTAACTAATAGAAATAATAAAATTTTCTCAATAGAAATTGTAAATTTACAAAAGTTTTTATTATGCTTAAATAGAAGTACATTAAGATATCCTTTTAATTTTTGCTGATTCTTTCGGTTTTTCATCTTTCAGGTACACACCACCGTCATCGTGCACATGAAACCCAAAATCGCTTGCCAATCTAAAAATGCAGAAGGAGAAATTCACACTGCAATATCCAGATATTTAATGCATCAAATATTAATGCCATTGTAAACTACAACAGACTCACGAAAATTTGGGTGGAGTACCTATCAATTTTGTAATGAATGAAAGTTTTATAATTACACTATATAACGTAAATATACCGCCGCAGCAGTCTCTACTCTAGCTTATTATGTGAGTCGAATAATCGTGCCTGTTGTTAGAATACCTAGCTTATTTTAGCTGGCATTATTTATCAGTAAATAATTTGAAGCTACAAATTTAAAATCAATGCCTTACGTTTTGAAGAATCCTTGAATCTTTATTCTGGAAGGATCAGTTATATGTGGTGGTTTCGTCGTTTTACGATCCGGTTCCAGCGAATAATTAGTGTTCGCACATATTCCAAACTTCGTCGGTTTTAGTGCTGTATAATAAATCAAACCTACTGTTAAACAAATTCGACTTTTCTTGAAATAAAGTACCATCAAAATATTAATGTTTTTGTTTTTGAAACCCAAACTGGAATTCAAGTGTTGGCATGTCTGATTTGAATGTTTAACTACCATTGTGTTTCCTCAACAACCTATGACCGTACTAGGCAGATACTCTTTGTCCTATTTAGCTATAGTTCCCTTTGGGCTGATACCAAAAAAACAACAAGGAAATAATGCCCCTTTTGAGAACAACTATCTATGCTGACTTTTCAGGAATTCATAGAATCGGTATGATTTATGGATGGAAATTTTAGAAACAAAGGTAACAGCTAATAATCAGGAAAACAATCATTTACCATAATAGGGCAACTACAGGGCTTTCACAACTTTAAATCCCAAAGGTACACGCATTTATTTTCACTATGAAGGTATTGGTATCTAAATGAAACGGTTTGATCACAATCATGTTAATAATTCACTAGACTTATTCCGAATATCTACAAGCTGATAACTTTTACCATCAAAATTTTTCTTATTTTGAAATTCACTGCGAAATATAGCCAATGGCGTTTCATTACACGCCCAATGTGGATACGAAAAAGTAAAAGTAAAGAAACGTTGCTAGTACCAAGGTCAAATTAGGTAACATCACAAGCTAGTTAGTATGATCTCGTCTCGTATGTTTTTAAATTTATTTCCTTTTTACGAACTACATCGGACCTATTTACTTACACGGGATGCATTTTTGTGCACAAATGAAGACACCAGGGTTCAAGTAAGTGATGTTATCGCTTCCACAAACTGGAACCACCGCATTGCTCGCAAAGCATTGATTTTCCTTACCAGGACATATCTCATTCATGGCAGTTCCATTAATAAAGTATTTGGCCATTGGTGATTTTTTCTCAACAACCCAGGTTCCAATAATTATTCTCCGGTAATTTGGTTTAGCCTTGGTGTTGTTCACAGCACTACGTGTTTTATGAACTGGTTCGTTCGCCTTGACTTGATAAAAATCATTCCAGAATATGTAAACCGTCAACAAATATATAATACATATTTGCTTTATGTAAATCATTTTGCAAGTGATTTTAGACGCGCACTACTAACTTACAAGTAATAACTGACACTATGTTCTTGCTGAATCATTCTTTTGTCGAGGACCATTTACTTAAATCTGATCCTCAAAATCAATACAATAAAATTCCATTTAAAAAACAATGAACAATTCACTTACGACACTTGCATTCAAGGACTTTTATCTAAACATTTTCACGTTTTTGCTTGTGCCTACCAATTCAACTTACAAAATTCAAGGTTATGTGTTATAGGGTTTTTACACCGGAATACAATATTTTTTTTATTACAAGTGATGACGGTTGAAGACTAACAAAAATTGACTATAAACACGAAATGATGTATAAAGATGTAAAAAGCCATCAGAAGCTAAGATGCATATGAGTATGCAAGAAATAAACCAGATGTTATATCCTTCTCCACAATTACTTTTAAAAGTCTTCAATCACCATAAGCAGTAGAAACTTTCGAACTCATTTTAATCCTGATGAAATCTTAAAAATTTACGCCAATTAGTATAACTTTATGCTGGATGATTTTTTTCTTAAGCTTCATACACAAGCCAGACTTCAGACTCATCGTCAGTTAGAATTACGAATAGTGATGCATCTATAACATCACATTCATCTATAAATCTCACCAATAGTGGTATTCAACAACAAAAATAATTGAATTCAAAATTACATTTAACATTAGACATATCTAAAGAAACCCTGTTCTGACGCTCCAACGTTCCTTATCTCTCCTATTAGAAATTGCTACTAATTAATTTTATAATTATTGCTCCTGCCACCTAAATTTCTTGGAAATATTTTCATTCTTTATGAATGTTAAATTAATCTCCAAAATTTGAAAACTGTGTTGACTATATTGCATACCTTTTCAAATCGTACGCAACTAAGTTTTAGTATGTATTCAAAGCAGTCCTTGGTCATGGTTACCATTGGTTAGAAGTATACATTAATATAACTTATTACGTAGCTGAAGCGAGAGCATTCAGTGAAGTAATGGTTTTACGAAAACTGTCTGTCTGTCTGTCCGTGCGCACTCTCCTGGTCACATACATTGACCGATTTGGACCAAATTTGGTACACAGGTAGCACTACCCAAGACGACCTCTGGGAATACTTTTCAGCCAAATCGGTCAAACGGTTCGAAAGTTATAGACGGATGAGTTCAGAAACTCATCGATTTGGCTGAAACGTATACGTAAGAAAAGCATAGCATCCGTGTACATAAGCTTGTGCATACATCCGGAATCATGTGCTTGTACATAAATCCAGAATCCGGAATGGTATTATACAAGTGATGCTTTTACTACGTTGGTAGAGGAGCGCGGAGGTGGGTTTAGAGAGAAATAGAGGTGGTGGAGGAGATTTGGTGGACGTGGGGGGAGGGGGTTTGGAGGTGATCACTCAACGCCTTCTTCAGCTTCAGCGTCACTGGCCTGCTTACTAGTAGTTTATTTAAAAAGAAGTTACAAATGTTTTTTTCTTAACCAACTTGACATTGTTGATTTTAAACGTATCAGCGGTCAAGGTCATCATCATCATGCAAGGAATGTGTTTGGGTTCGTCTATACTGATGAGTTTAAGTGGCGATATAGCCCTTTTATTTTGTAAACGTAGTGTTTTTCGAAAGGAAACGCGAAACGATAGACGTCTACCGGCAAACCACTTGGTATCATTATTTAACATATTATAAATACAGAAATTTGCATTAATATTATGTAGTTTCTTGCATAATATGCATGATAAAAGCACCTTCACAAAATAACATTTTTGGGTTCAAACGACATATCAAATGCCAAATGCTGCAGTCGCATATAAGATTTGTCTTATTAACATCTTCACAATTACACATCAGATAAGCATTCGTGTTAAAACTCATACTTTGCCATTAATTGATACGAAGGCATTAGCCAACCGTGTAAATGTCAAGGACGGGGGAATGCTGGGCATATTTTTAAAACTTATTTCAAATGGAAGTGACTGATCTGACAGCACCTTTGATAAAGATTATTTCCTCGTAAATAAACAAAGGTTCTTATCGCTTTGGCAATTTTTCTATGAAGGGAAACCTTCGAATTGAATACCTTAGCATATCATACATGTCAGCCATGGCAGTGTCTCCAACCGTGAAATGTTGTTGCTGTCATCGATAGCAGCACGATGTGACAAAGGAAAAGGCTATGGAGTTCTCGCACATGTTGACATCCTCATATTTCCTTACTAATATCCGAATTTTCACTTCATTCCTTAATTTTTTACACGAAAGTTCTATATTATTACACTCACCTTCCAAGTGAGCATTCCTTGAAGTGATGACAAAAGCGATAAATATCCACGGTATAAACTTGTAAACGCAAACTGATGAATGAAAAGGCCATTCCTTATTTAGATTTTATGTTTACTTACGAATGTTGGCAGTATAATATATGAAAACGTACCTACGTTTGGTTTATATTATTTCGAATTATCATATCTAAGTAACCTTGAGATTATATCTCAATTCAGTTTGATATATCTGCTTCGACTTGCAACGTCTTTCACAAGCCATGTTAAAACATGATATTTTCAATTGGACGCTATAATGACTCTATACTGCATTTCTTTTCCCTGCTTTCACCAAATACCAAATGTCATTGTATTGGAGAATTGAGCGATAATAATCGAAGCTTTCGTAATGTTCCAATTATTTGTATTTCTATGAATACAGATTACAGCTTTACCGTCTTACGGATCAATTCCTTCATTTTATGGACATGATGATTCAGCCAGATATGGAAAGCCACTACAGTAATAGACACGCACTATGTTGTTGGAAAAGAAATAAATGCGACCTGAAATGCAACAACAAACAAACATTAAGTTTGTCTGTCCATGGATGAAAAATGAAGTTACAGCTTGAAATTCATCAGCACTTTTAATTTGTTTACTTCTAATAATGATTAACTTACAGGAATAATTTATACATATTAGATTAATATAGCTCTTCCAAAAGTGGTTAAACTTAATGAAATTACTGCATTTAATTACAGCTAGTAGAATAGTGATGAGTGAGGCGTTGTTAGGGTTTCCTGTATTTCAGTTATCACAATTTACGGTAGACTTTCTTTTCTTACAAAAACGCTCAAGTGTGCATTATACGCCTTCGCAAAGCACTTGTAGAAGTAGAAGTGTTCCACCTGAAAGTTTGGCGTATGACAAGTAAATGGGGGAAATGTATTGGAAGAGCTGCTAGTAGAAAAAACAAGCAGACGGGTGACAGGAAAATAAAACTAGTGTGCCGTTAAGCAAGCGAGTTGTTGGTTGTGAGGAGGCATTCCATTAAAACACATGCCACAGCTATCAGCGCAACCTTTATAAACATTATCCATCAATTGTCAATGGCTCAGTTTTGTTTGAGTACGAGGTAGAGGACACTCACGTAAAATAAATTGTGTAGAGGAGTTACATAGCCTATGATTTATAGAAAACGAGAAATAAATCAGATAGCATTAGTTTGCCCCGATTGCCTTGCAACAACCCATAATTTTCTTTGTAAGTAGTAAGTGAATTAGGACAATTTCCTGAAATACAAAGCTGGGATAATTTTGATTTAAACTGGTTAACGTGATATAATTCTCTTTAATATTCACAAAGACCATAATTTTTTCCTGATTTTGAGAAGTAAAGTATAGAGGTGGGTCCTTCAACATGGAGGTTAACATGGATGCAAAAAGACCTGACACTGTGAATCAGGAACTGGGCTCGTTAAACCTAGATAATATTCCGCCGATTCCCCATATGGTTGTTAGAGAGTTCCCTACGTTGCTCCATGACCCTATCTCTCATCACCATCAGCAAAATGGTGTGCAAATAGAGGGAGATGTTGAAAATAACTATTCCAACGGGTCTGTACGGTTTTCCAGCAGCAAGTATGGACAACACAGCAGCTACGTTAGGAACCATCGGAACCATCAGAGCAGTCACTACACTAAACGAACACAAATTCATGACTACAGTCGTGACAGTAATGGTTATGGTGGTCGTGCAGTGTCCCAAAAAAGTACACGATCTGGTTTAAGTAACGGCAAAGTCTTGAGTGGTACGGATATCATGGTGGATTCAAATTTCACAATTACCCAAAAAACTGAAAATGAGTACAAACAATTCATTTCACAGTTTGGCAATGTGGCTTACCAAAAACCAGGTAAGAAAATTTCCTCACACTCAAATAATTTATACTTCGGAAATGATCTACACACATTTTATTTTAAGTAGTATTTTTTTGGAAATTACACTGGCAGCGTTGACGTTGCCCATAGTTTTAAAGTGAAGTAAGGTGTTTCATTAAATAGAAAGTCTGTTTGCTTACTTACGCTAGGCAAACACATCATATGTATTAATCAAATTTGAGTTGAAGAAGCTTTTAAGATTTTTGCAAATTTTGGCCAAAAAATTAACCATACCAACAATGTGTTTTTTTTGCTGAATATATTTATGAGATGGTTATAAACAAATGGTGGAATATGAAAATATTCAAAGTATTAAGAATTTCGTTGCTCTGACCGCTTTTACTATACAATGAGGTGGAAGCCATGATTTTAATTTTGATTAGGTTTGCATTCACATGACGTAAATCACATTTATTGATTCAAATGTAGGTTTATATTTCAACCTTGAATTTGCAAAATTGAGAGTAATAATATTAAATTTTATTAATAATAATCAGCCCCGTTTTCAAGTAGTTAATTAAAATTAATCTTTCTTCTTAACGAAACATACCTCTGGTATGATATATTTGCTTGCGAAAGTATAGATACATATATATCACAAATTTAAAAGGAGTCAATATTAACTGTAAGTATGTACTGGATTAATTTTACTACGAAACATTGATGTAAACCAAAAATAAAACTGAATAGCCTAACAGTTCTTACATTGTACCTAATGGGTAGCCAAATAAATATAAAATCACCTCTTCAAGCGTGACCGATTGGCATTTCATTAAAATACATTTAATTACTTAAATATTAGGTAATTTTTGGCATTTTCTCAATAACACTATAGCCTATTGGTGAAATGAATAGAGCCGCTCATAAATATTGGCCAACCTACCTGTAGCGTGCAATTTTCTTAAGTTCTTCCTTGGTCAGTAATAAACACATTTAGGACATGAGTAAACCATAAATGAATAAGAAAACACAAGTGAGAGCTGCATGGAAAATTGTTTCCCCATTAACTACAACTTGCATGCTAGGAGATACCATTGTACATATATTTCACATGACATTATGTGCTTAACATAAACCTTAACTGGGTGTCATCAAAGAACTTCATAAGCACTCATTACATCCTCTTACCATCGTTTTGGAAATAAACACGACAGAGTTCAGAGTTTTGTTTCACTCGTTCAAACAACGCAATAGGGTTATGGTGCAAGTAGACTGGGGATAGTAAGACTGGATTTTTATACGGTGTTTAGTTTTCGTTTTCACCAAACAAAAAATCTTCACTTACTTTGATACCGTCATAATTTCTATGTCTGTGTGCGTCATTATTTCATAATAAAATATGGAGTTATTGCAAAAAAGGCTGTCAGTCCAAACTATTCATCCAAATAAATAATTGTTGATAATGTGCAGTCTGGAACATATTTTGAGACGAATAATTGCGATCGTCTATAAAACATTTAAAAGTGTAGATATGTTTTTTCGTTTGGTGCAAGAGACGCGTTACGATTGACACACTGAAAGCTGCCCACTAAAACTTTAAAACATTTGAATATGAATGAGGTGTCAGTAGAAGGTAGGGTAAATGCCAAGTCAATGCTTCCATAATTTGTATGGTTCTGTTATAAACACAACGCCTTTCTCGATGGATTTGGTTGTCATATGTAGCAATACACCCGAAATTAAATGTGTTGCGAACTTTGAAAAGATAACGTTTCGAGGGCAAGGTGCCGTGATGGGAAATACGGTTGAGCTACGAAGACTTATTTTTTATTCCGTTATATCAAGAAACATGCCATTAGTGTCATAAAAGACAGCTATCGAAGGGCATTCGACCGTCCTTTCGAACTTTCCATCAAATTCTCTAATCAATAACAATTGCATCCTTTGTAATTGCTCTCCCATCATTCATATTTCATACCCATTTTTTGTTTAATGACGAAATGTGTATTTTCCAATTTTTTACCAGATGTTGAGACCGATCGTATAAAGCGTGAAGGATATGACAATCCAGGGTTAATACTTGATTTGGAAACAGAAATTGCCGACAGTAACTCTAGCCCTGACCCACCAAGAAGACCAACAACTGCGTCTTCATCGTCATCCAATGTAAGTTTTAGACCCAAACCGTATAAATTCCATTATTTAATTGAGTTCTTCTGTTCATCATTCACTTTTGCTTCAACAGAGAAATGCTTTCACTAAGCTGGAAGTCATAAACATCATGTTTATGTTTTTCGTGCCAAAACTGCTTCATTATAAGTTTTCCCATTGCGGAAAAGTACAAATTTTAATTTAGCTAATGCATTTTAACCCCAACATATTACATTTCCGCTGGACATCCGTTGAATGGAACCAAGAAATTAGGCAAAACGCAACAAGTTTTGCATGATTTACCTACTCCGAGAGAGCAATTCATCTTTAGGATTATTGTATTTATTTCACAACATTTACCAAGTTGGAGTATTGGTTTCGAATGGGTAAAAATCATGCTAACATCATCATCGGCATGCTTTCAACCACGCCATGCATTCAATGTCAATCGTGATAGAATCATATACTATAGGTAGATATATTGGTTTATGAAAGTTTTAGAACGATGTTTGAACATGATATATAGCTAGATTTGAATTATTTCGACAACTTGGCTGTCCTCATTCTTTGCTGGGAGACTATCAGTTCTACTAGGTTGCCCGTTGCCCTCTCCCATGCTTCATTGCAATGCAAAAAAAAAACGATGAGGCTTTGTCAATAAAGTGTGGTTGTACCCCGTCATTTTTAATAATAGCATAGTCAAAAGCTTCCCGTCAAAAGCTGCTTTCACGACAAAAATTGTGGCTTGAGAAAAAAACACATCTACTACTCCCTCTTTCTCCGTTCAATAAATAAGTGGTTTATTCAACCATATGAATTTATGAATTTCTCAGTGCTTAAAACTATTGGATTTAAGTGTAACAGTAAGAGGCAATTATACGTGTACAAGTTCCGTGCCGATGCCTAAAGCTTGGCGTGGCCTTTTAAAAACTTTAAAATTGCCTTGTATTATTGCTCTAGAAATTAAAAATTCATTGTATTTTATTTTTTGAAATAATGCCATTTTAATCGTTCATATCAAATCAAGTCAAATATGGGTTACTACCCTGAAGGTATGTATACACACGGGGTTACCACGCCGATATTAAGTGGACATGTATGTGTTTAAGAAAAAATAGTTAAATTGTATTTCATGCTCATATCATCCTTCTTGACAATACGGGTTGCTACCTTTGACAAATAAACTTCACCTATTCGTGAAGAAAACAGTCTATACAATATTTTACATTCCTATACAAGTATCATGTTGGTGCATGGTGGTATCGTAAAGTAATGTCAATGTCTCAAATGCACTGTGTCAGTTAGTGGTCCCCCTATCAACCTATTTAGTAAAAGGGAAGAAAAAAGAGGAACTGGATGAAACTATTACTCGACAAGCAAAACGAAAGTAATGTAGCGTCATAAAGGCACAGTATTACATACTAGAAATTGTTACATTGGACTTATCGTTAGTATGGTCCTGTGAGCAAATACTGTGAATGCGATGCGAATCCATCCATCCATCCATCCTGTCTACTTCAGCATGAATTATAAATGACGACAAGTGGGGTAAGAGCAGAGTTGGATAGTTAGGTAGTCAGTGGGAAAAGAAAAGGAAAAATACATGTTACTATACCAGATATTACCCGTGTTTTATGCTATACAATCGCTCATCCGTATGCATGAGCACATATAGTAGACCTAAATAGGTAGGTCAATATATAAAATATATATACATATTTGATATATTTCTGCATATTTCCACATTCGAAACATTCCACAGAATTTCTAAGGAGCGGACTAAGCGCGTTCTTGAAAAGTAATAGCAAGTTTTATTCTCCATATTTTACTGATCTTCGATTCGTTATAAGGAATTTGTTTTGCATTAATGTAGGTAGAACAATGTGTGCGAATTTTGTGAATAATAAATCTCTTATAAGCAAGGAAATGTCAGAATGGTATACTTAGGTATGCTTTGTGCAGAAACAACAAAAGTATATGAGAATATGGTGATGTCCCTGAATAACAACATATGCATATTACCATGCCATCATGATGTGTATAGTTATGGAAATGCAAATGGCAAGTTTCCTATGTTATCTGAAATAATGGTCGTCTTGGCTAAAAACTTTCCTTCTATACGTTTTACAAAGAAAGAGTGCAGTAATCTAGTCAGCCAAATGGAAAGTGCTACCTTAGATGAATGCCAAATAACTAACAATAGCTCACCAAGTGGTTGACTGACACTGACACGGTGATCTATATCTTGCTTTGCGGGCTCTTCTTTAATTTGCCCCTTTCAGGCAGAAGCCCGAACGGAGTTCAGTTGCTGTAAATATTACGTGTGTTTCTTCCTGTTGTCCATTTTTTCGCGTAATTATGTTTTAATGTGTTTGAATGTCATGAGAGAAACACGCATGAGACCACAATTATACTGATAAAAGTAGTCATTTCACTATGGATTTGGAGGAGAAGATAATATGGTGTTTTCACATGAATAATTATGGATAAACAAAATATATATGTTGGTGTGGATAGTAGGCATGTTAACATGTATGTTTGGCATGTGGTTTTGGCTTGGCTGTAATGATAGCCAAGAGAATGCTATTGTGCGGAGATAAAATATAGGTAATTTGGAAATAATTAGGCTCTTCATGACTCATTTTTTTGCTTTATCTTTAACCTTGAATGCACAGAGTACCAGTAGCTACCGGGACACATTGTACCTTAATGACGGTATTAGAAAAATAGATCTCATCATTGTCTATGAGGATGATTTGGATTTCTCCAAAGAGCAACGAAGAAAAACCTTTATTAGGAATTTGGTTTCTGAGGGATTGGAGCTTGAAATTGAAAACCCTGATCCTGTTCGAAGGGTAAGATTATATTATAATTTTACCTTGATGCTTCGTTCTTTAAGTAAATGCAACGAAAGATGAAACTGCAAATGCTGTAACATTGTTAATTTACGTACATATAAAGTATTGCATCACTTCAATGAATTTTGCTTTATTCGTTTTGTTACAAGAGTTGAATTACAATGGAAGCATGCATTTCTTAATTATTTTTATATTATTACGCTAGCGCTAACGTTCCACTTCATTAAATGCAAAAATTGACAAAACTTTCTTTCTCCTAGAAAATTCAAGATATTCGAACTCACTTTGTCAAAGTTCACGCACCATGGCCTGTGCTCACAAAGTATGCCGAAATCATGAATATGAAGATGCCAATCAAGGTAGGTCCATAATATGTATTATAAATTGCAATCTAATGCAGCAGTTACTATAGCTAACAACATTAAAATGGATAAAATTTGACTACTAAGAAAAGTTTGCAGCAATTGTGCTAAAGAAAATAATATTTTTCGATGTTTTCATGGTAAATTTATTGCTATAACTCGACAGAATGTCTTCATTCATTTGCGTCATGGTTCTATCTATTATATCAAAGTGAATTCAACCAATACATCGTAGTGCACTTTAAGAGTAGTTAATTCTGTATTCGAGTAGCTAGACATGTTTTTTAATATTGCTTGAGTGAGTAAATGCTTAAAATGTCTTCATAAGTTTTCGCTAAGTCGCAAAATATTATATGAATGTTTGAATTGCAATGCTATATAAAATGATTTGAGGCGAGTCGCGTGGAATTGTAGATATTGAATGATAAAACTGGCACTACGTCCACTTAACGTAGTTTCATTATTTCGTGTCTGTAAAAGAATTATGAATCTGCATGTCCTCAAACAAACCACATATTATACAATGTCAAAGCGGTTTGTTTAGCGGAATATTATTTAGGACATTTCCATGTCTGTCGTTTCAGAGAGTCCACTTTAGTAATCTCTGTTTTGGGCGTTGCGTAAACATCACTTCTGTTTGTTCACTGTCCGTGAAGCCATTATTACGAAAATACATAGTAGCACTTGCGTATCATTAACTGATAAACTAGGTTCAAAAATATAAAAATCTATGGTGTAGCTGCTTATATCAGACAATACCTGCTGATATCTGCTTCATGATGATTTTTGTTACGTTGACATTTGCAAACGAAATACATTTTCAATTTAGCCATGCAGTATAGCCGTCAAGGTTCATGATACGCATTTGAATCATTAATGAATAATGTGCTCCATGCTATATTGAGGTTTGGTGTATGTAAGTGTTCCAAAAATAGATAATAATATATATTACTTATTACCATTCTTATGTGTAGTCTTATGCAAAAGACTTAAAGAAATGTCAACTGGCTGGGCTAAAGGTTTTCTAATGTCCAAATGGGTACAGTACCGATTGAACTGTCTACCTGTCTAAAATACTTGGTTGTAGCACCATTTTCTTAGACATACCTCTTGCTGGATAAAATCAGAAATATAAGTAACATAAAGTTGTCTGTAGTAGATAAAATGTTTGAAGCGTGTTTGCAAGTTGGAATATTTTGACAGACACGTGATAGTAATGATACAAAAGAAGGGGAAGGTATCGACATAAATCAAAACTTTTGCTAGTAAATTTTAGTAAATCAGATACGGAATAAAAACATAAGTCCAACTCCAACAGCCAGAGTTAGATGTATATTAATTTAATTTCTGTACTAGTTTAATTTGTACTAAATAATGACATATGTAACTCCATTATTTCAAATAGCATTGAGAACATGACTGTTATTCAATATTCAATTCCGTTAGCAATTTTGTGGACTACGACTACCACGAAAGAAGGTCGGTACTTGTCAGTCCTTCAAATAAATTTTGCTCTTAAAACTAGGTTGCTTGATGGATAGGTGGAGTGCAAGCAAATTAAGGTTAACAAATCCGACGACATTCTTGTTTCAGGTTCATAAGCAATGACATTGTTTGCTATAGTAATTGGTAGACCTGCTCAATCAATATTCTATTCACTAATTAGGCACTTCTTGTAGTGGAACAGTGGAAGGCATAAGACGAACACGATGCACACGCACTTCCAAACTTGAAGTGGTGCACCAGCAGTAAACAAGAAATTACATAACTACCAACGCCAGAGTTATCGACTTTCCTCATCATTTATTTACATACTCAGCATGATCTGACAATCAATGTTGAAGCTAGGAGAGTGGGTGGGTATATTATTAATGTTTTTCATGGACGCACTGCTGCTGCTGTTGCTAGGTATCATCCAATATATTCTTGAAGGTTTCTGTCTGCTGTAAAATTAGCCGATCTGAATGTAGAACTGTAGTTTTTTTTATTTAACAACCACGTATTGCCGTAGGTCACAGAAAATGATTCACAGAGTTAACTTCTCGCTATCCTCATATTATATATGATTATATCAACTCGGTTCGAATTCGCACCTGTGACCTAAATTATTTTCCCATATGTATGCAATTACTGCCACATCATATGAGCTAGGTTTGCTACACACTTAATAAATTTAATTATTGTTATTATTATTGGAAATATTATTGTCAGCGATTGAATGGAAAACGTGAGGTTACATCTTCATTTTGAAACTGAAACAGCGCTGAATGAAAAAAATTGAAGATAATTTGTGTCCTGTTAATAACCCAAACGTTTCGAGTACCAATTGGAGGTCAGTGTAGCATGTATTTTCTTAAAGGCTTGCAAAATACTTCAAATTGCGTAGATTTAAAACCATAATCTGCTCAACTGCCAAACCAATGCTTTCACTTTGCACCATAACTCACTTAATTCATCCCTTATAAGACTAAGTCGCATGCATTTATACGTAAGTTATAAAATTATGTCCACCACCTTCTCATAAATGAGTGAGGAATGTTACCTAAATAAGCATTATGCATGCTACAGCAATTTACGTCAGGGTGACGGGGAAAAGACGTTTCTGCATGTGAATAAATTTCGGGTGGTTGGATGTCACCAATCATAATTCATGATACTTTTTTTCAAATGCAATTACCAATGCATGTCCATTGCTCTACCTCTTACTGATAAAACCTATGAACCTTTTGAACTCTAACCAAATTTCTAACGCTAAGTTTTCAATGTTTCCTTTCTTGCTTTGTTGTCTATCTGCTTCTCAATGGATTTCAGAAACTCATCTCTATTTCCTACAAAGCATGGGTATGAAACCTTTTTATATTTTCTTTAAATACAGAAATGTGTGTTGTTGAGTGTTAGAAATTTCCCTTGACACTTTCTCCTTGCACTATTTCATGAGCATGTTTCCAACTTTCTCGTTCATTTTTTATAAGCGGTTGTCAATCAAAATGATGTTGTGATAACAGTCAGGAAATGCCACTTCTCATTTATTAAATGTTTGTTCCTCTACCGAAAGTGTTAGCGTGCCGAAGTAACGTAAGTAATTAGTAACGATGGAATTTCACACCCGCGGCTCATAGTCCATGAGAATAAATTGCAAATTGTGTGATATTTGGGAAGTATCAAACCATCTTAGTATTATTTGCCAGCCAAAAAGAACCTTGGAGTTGGAATAGAGAAAGCATTCTGACTTTATCACACATCATCATCTTGTCAATATTTAGCACAATTTCTTTTGCACAAGGTTTTCCCCCAAAATATATTCTTTCTATATCAATCTTAATGGTAATGTTCCTGTTCTAATATCAACGTTTCAGTTTGGCCTATTTATTTGTAGAAACTAATTAAGATGTAGTTGTGACACGAACGTTTTTTGGCTATCGTAGTAGTAGAAAGGTCATGTAAGTAGGCGTGCATTCAAGGAATCGTATAGTAGCTTTTGCCTGACAATTGAAATGAATATTTGCAGGACAAACCCACCGGAGAAACGACAGAATCAACTTCCTTCTGGAAAAACCTCCACCGACTGAAATTATTTGATTATAACCATGAGAGAATTCCCGCAGAACCATCCTTTTTTCTTGCCTCATTCTCAAGACAGAAAGAAGAATGGTATTAATCCACTTTTGTGTAAAAAAAACAATGTTTTTAAATGTCATTTGAAGCTCATGTTGTTGATGTGAACTGTCTGTCTTGACAGTTTCATCATCAAGGATCGTGAAACCTTTTTTACGCCTGCGCAGCGTAGCCAAATTGTTTGGAAAATACTTACCCGAACAGGATTCGATGAAAAGGCTCGAGATAAACCTGGTGTCCATCAAGTGAGTAACTTTCCTGAGTATTTTCCGACCTTTCGATTACTATTCTGTGTAACTTAATAATGCAAAAGCACTAGGAATTAGTTATCCTGTTTGAGTGTGTCCTAACACTTTCTACTGTCCGGAAAATTCATGATAATGGTAATTATGTATGATGTATTAACAGACAGGAATTCGTAGATTATTGAATGACAAGACATTTTCAGCGGCTTTCCCATTACATGATGGGCCGTATGACGAGGATGACTTTAATGGCGAGCCCAATGATAGACGGGTATGAGACAAGTGGAGAAAGAAAATAATTTGCAATTCTGATGTCATCATGACATGATGATAACCTTTGCTTATTTTCCCCAAAAAACTGGTTCAAGTTGTCTGACTCATACAGTTGTTTTTTATTTTGTAATTAACGCAGCTTTTATACACTGAATGGGCTCATTTCAGTAATTGGTATAAGAAACAGCCACTATGGTTGATTCGAAGATACTTTGGTGATAAAGTTGGGCTATATTTTGCATGGTTGGGATTCTACACGGCCATGTTGATTCCAGCGTCAATCGTAGGAATCTTATGCTTCCTGTTTGGTGTGGTTACACTTGGAACAGATTACAATACCCCCAGGTCTAAATAGTTTTCTTTTATTCTATGAAATTAAATAGAAAGCTGAGCTACTAATAATAGCATCATGCTTTAATAAGATTTTGCACTAACAAAGATTCTTTCTACAGTCGTGAAATCTGTACTAAAGAAATTGAAGGGAAAACGGTTATGTGTCCACTGTGTGGAAAATGTGAATTGTGGCGATTGCAAGATTCATGTACCTTTTCAAAGCTTACCTATTTCTTTGACAATCCAGCTACAGTGTTCTTCGCTATCTTTATGGCATTTTGGGGTAAGTTGGAATTTTAGTTCAAACTTAGTCCTCTCCTTCGCATTAATAAACCTAATCAAATTATTAAAGTAAATTGCTTTATGAAATTTCATCAGCAACTTCATTTCTGGAGTTTTGGAAACGAAAGCACTCCGTCATATCGTGGGAATGGGATCTTCATAATTACGAAGTAGAGGAAGAGCCTCGTCCGGAGTTTGAAGCAGCAGTTACCACATTCCGAATAAATCCTGTGACCCAAACGGCCGAGCCTTATTTGAGCTTTTGGAGCAAAGCCTTGCGGATGGTGATTGTCAGCTCACTTGTCTTCCTTCTCCTGTTTATCGTTGCGTTTGTCGTTGTTGGAATCATTATTTATCGGCTAGTCATGATGAGCTTGCTTTACACTCCGAGAGCTAGTACCATGCAAGACAAAACAGAAGCGACGGATACATGGCTTGAGTTTTTTCAGGACAATGCGAAAATTATTACATCTGTTACTGCTGCAGTCATCAACTTGGTCATCGTAGTGTTTTTGCACAATGTGAGCATATTTTGGAAATTATTTCATCCTAAAAAAATCTAAAAAATTATCCTGACACTTGAACTTATAGACCTGACCTTACATTTTAATATTTTCAGCGTGTCTACTACAACGTTGCGATTTGGCTAACAAATAGTGAGTACCCCAGAACACAAACGGAATATGAAGACAGCTTTACTTTCAAAATGTTTCTTTTCCAATTTATCAACTATTACTCATACCTGATTTACATTGCTTTCTTCAAGGTAAAGTGTTAGCTTCATGCCAATCCAAAGAAGCCTAATTTTCCGTCATTTCAAACTTGGGTGTTTTGCTATTTGTAGGGTCGATTCTTTCGTCATCCCGGTGATGACTCCTCCAACAGTTTTGAAAAGATAAGAGGAGATATGTGTGACCCGGCTGGTTGTCTTTCAGAACTTTTCATACAACTTTCAATTATTATGATAGGAAAACAATTTTTTAACAACTTTATGGAGTTATTTATGCCGTATGAATCAATTACATATTAGGTAAATAACTTGGCTTGATATTACTGCTTCAATTTAAAAAAAAATATATTTCTACTTCAGGAAAATGTCCAACTGGTGTCGAAGAATTAAATACAGTTCAGCTGGAGATCCAGATTCTCCAGGTTTTCTAACAAGGTGGGAACAGGATTACAACTTGAAGAAAGCTGATCAGCTAGCTTTGTTCCAGGAGTATTTGGAAATGGGTGAGTAATGTTTTTTTTCATTTTTGCATATATATTATTATATATGGTTTCATGAGACATTCGGGCAAGTATTCATTAATATTTAATTATGCTGTAGTGATTCAATACGGTTTCGTGACACTATTCGTTGCCGCATTTCCTCTGGCTCCATTCTTTGCACTTTTAAACAATATAGTTGAGATACGACTTGATGCATACAAATGGATAACGCAGCTACGGCGTCCGTTAGCGGAACGTGTTGAAGATATTGGTGCTTGGTATGGCATTCTACAAGGTATTACGTACACAGCTGTGGTAACCAATGTAAGTGACACGATGAAAAGTGCAATTTCTTATTAATGCATTTATGTACTTTCTCCCCGACCGGTGTTTGTTTACTATTTTATTTAGCACGTAATTTTTCCGCTTTACGATTGAACTGATTCAAGGCAATTGTTGTTCAATTCATTTATTTCAGGCGTTTGTTATAGCTTACACAAGTGATATTATTCCACGTTTGGTATATAAATATACGAATGAGCATGGGACTTTAGAGGGCTACATAAAAAACTCATTATCTGGTAAGCCATGTGAATATGTGCGTGTAGACTGTAGTTTAAAACTTTATGATCTAACGTTCCCTTTCCTATTCTTTCTAGAGTACCCTACTAGCAGATATAATCTTACTTACCAACAAGGAGTCAAATCATATAATACGACATCTGCTAATATGACTAAAGTCGACATCTGCTACTATCGTGGATATTACGAAAAACCGGATGGGGATGATACAACTCCTTTCCAACCAACCTATAAATATTACCATATTCAAGCAGCTCGGCTTGCATTCGTCGCAGTGTTTGAGGTTAGTAGCGAAAATGTTTATGATTAAATATGAGTTTGCATTTTGCAATAAAATATTGATTGTATTGTATTTATGCAGCATTTAGCATTCGCCTTGACTGGTATAATGGCATTTGCCATTCCGGATGTACCCAGGGAAATCAGTGTCCAAATTCAAAGGGAAAAATTGTTGGCCACGGAAGCTCTATATGAAAGTGATTTGGCGAGATTGAAGAGAGAGTCAGAGGCTCACACTCTTAACTTGGAAGAAGTTGCAGCTGCTGGTGCAAGACGTGCATCAATAACCTTGCAAAACACATTTCTCACGCAGATTCAACATTCAATGGAAACACAGCAACAGCTTAGTCGTGGTATTGTTGGTAACAGCAACAGCAAAAACTCACCTCCAAACCCTGATTTAGATAGACTTCATTTCGACTAGGATCATTTGAAGGAAGGGCGTAGCATCATCATCATAGCATTTATGTACTTGTACAATTCAGCGGCCTTTTACAAGAGTACCTTAACTTGTGCCATGTCGTATCAGAGATTACAACGATCAATTGTACATGCATGTTTTCAATGCATGTAAGCCAGTCAAGAATAAATCCTCAATGCGTACTAGCCCTAACAAAATAGTTTTTTGTGGAGTTGACACAAGCGTGTATGTATGTATGTATATATGCATTTATATTTATTATTTCATACATCCTGCAAAGTTCTAATATGTATGCGGTGTATAATTGGAAGAAACCGGATCTTCTGCCTTCTAAGCCAAATTGTTGTTCACGTTAAGTATTGTTACACGAAAAAAAGAATTTATTGAAATGTATATATCTTAAGGTTCAAGACCCTGCTATTACCATAATATATACGAATGTTATACTTATGTATCTTCAAGCAAAATTTTAATGCTACAATTCTGTTAGTTATTAACATAGGGCAATTAAGAGCAAAAAATGGTATTAAATGCTTAAAGTAAACTATATGTATCACTTCCCGCTAAAAACTGCTTTTCATATATGGTGATAATCTATTGATCATTTAAAATTCTTTGCGTAGCATACCATTAGTTTCCTTAATTGCTCGTCACCAGTGAAATCTTTTTTCAGCTACTATTTTACAATTGATGACACTTTAAGAATCACGAAACGGGTATCCCTAATTTTTGTTTTACATAATAATGAATTATTCGCATAATTAATCAGGTAAAATTACAATTCAAGAAAAGAACAGCATTAACGCAGGTTGAAATCTGAAATTTCAAAAAGCCAGAAGTTGTGAACGTAAACATTTGGAACACCGGGACGTAGAATCAGTCACAGTAGGTTAACCGTGTTTTTGTGCTCTGACAAGAATGATGCTGTAATCAACCTCAACAGCATTTGGGGAAGCTCTTGAAGGTGCATAGTAAAGTCGAGACATAAAACACTTTCGAAAATCTTCCTTGTAATCAGATTTCATATCTTCTGGAATTTTGTGAATAAACGGATTTGCAGCCATGGCAGCATCTATTCAGAAATTAAATAATGTATCATTAAGTACACTGATTAAATACAGATATGACCTCTCTTTAATTAAGTATCTCACCTATCATGTTTTCCACGGTATCAAAACGAAATTTTCGTGTATGACTGGACGACTCTTGAACCACGTATCCAATTGATGTCATCATTTCATACATATCCTTTGCAGGATCCTTGCTGTAATAAGACTTTGGAATAAATTCTCCCGCATCCTATAAAACAAAACAAAACATCATGTACAGATGATTAGAAAGGTAGTTCATCGAAGTTCATGTGGATCTAATTTAAAGCGTAAAAAAATTATCCAGATTATTGTTTTGGTTAACTTACGCTCAGGAAAGGGGCCCACTTTGGGTTTCTACTCATCATATCATACACAGTAAACACGGGAGCTTTAGAAATGTAGTAAAAAGCAATCTCTCCGTTAGGTTTTAAGAGGTCGTATAGCCGTTGCAGGGCTTTCCTTTAAAACAAAAAATGAGATTTCATTAATAAATGCAGTACGTTTACAATTTAACACAAGAAGTTTATAACATCAACTTAATCTCTGCATAAAGTTATCTTTCCTTACCGTTGGTCAACGATCCAGTGAAGGACGTGAAGAGAAAATATCTTATCAAACTTGCAATGAAACTCCGTTTCATCCTTCATGACATCTGCTACAGTGTATGTAATATGTGGGTGGGCATACCTAATGCACGCAAAATCCACCATCTTTTTCGAAACGTCAATAGCATACACATGAACATAACTTTTTGGCGTGTCTTGGTTGGCAACAGTGGAAAGTGTAGGAAATATGATATTTCTTGTATTAAATCCAGATCCACAGCCAAGGTCCAAAACCACTTCGGTTGGTTTCCTTGTCATCTTAGACACAATGTAGGGTATGAATTCTTTGGCGTCCCGACGTTGGAACTCACTGTATTTATCGTATAAATCTGGGTCGTACATTTTTATTGATGGCAGCTACTTTGTTTAGGAATGGATTAAATATTTTGAAAAAGTAAATTTTCCTGGAAACTTTAGAATTTTCTTTAAAAAATCACAAAATTTGTGCTTGTTGTTAGTTTTTAAGACACTGTCGTTTACTATCAAGCTTCTTTGGTTGAAACTGATGAGCCACTTGTTGTTCTTCCAAGATGGTTCAAACTTAAACTGGTGTCGAGATGATTGACAAATTATGTTATATATAGTAAAGTATAATGGATTGAGCAAATGGAGGATATGCCAAATATATGCCAAACAATGCATTCCTCATTCTTATGCAAATTTTCATTTTGTTTGAGTAACTCCAAGAATAATTTTCTTTTATGTTTTCTTTGCTTCAGAAATTGACACATACTTTTTTCTATTTTTGCTTTTACGATCATGAAAATAAGAAAAACAAGAAGATTCATAGATTCTATTTACAAGTATGTGGTGTAAATGTAGGTTCATATACATACATTATATTTAAACCAGCATATCGTCATCCACACCGCGTCTTTCACAATATTGAATAATGGCAATGATTCTTTTGTTATTGTGAACCAATTCTGATTGGTATCGGAAAGGTTCGAGACCTTCATAGACACGAAGTCTTGTCAGGCTATTGAGATCTATCTTTTGAAGTTGTTTTTTACGGTGTAAGTTTTCGTTCACAATATTTTAAGCTTGAGGGCGACGAAGTAGCTTTCCATTATATGTTTTCTATCACGTGTATTCATATTTCTCATTGAAAATTCTGAATTAGCTTATAGTTGGGGCTTAACATGGCAGTTACATCGTGTCTGGCCTTAAAGCCTAAGGCACATCCGCTGATGAACGAAAACAACAA
This sequence comes from Orchesella flavescens, assembly GCA_964034955.1. Classification (NCBI taxonomy): domain Eukaryota; kingdom Metazoa; phylum Arthropoda; class Collembola; order Entomobryomorpha; family Orchesellidae; genus Orchesella; species Orchesella flavescens. The sequence continues at coordinate 31,626,710 of OZ035953.1, forward strand.
ACTGAGAACTTTGACCGTGTGGTGTTTAAGCCTTACTTTGTTATTATTTTCATATCATAGGTTACCACAAGCTTTGATTAAAAAAGTAAAAATTCAAGTGCCGTTGCTTTTGTCATTAGCTGTAAACAGCTTCCGGAATAATATTTGCAATTAATTAGACCAAATCGCATAAATATCAAATTGGAAACTTTATCTGCAAACATCATATGGGGCCATATGAGATTACATGCATAAAGCAGCATGTAATGCTTTGGTTGTCAAGCTTCTACCTTTAGATATCCCACTGAATAGATAATTTATGCGAGAAAAGCATCATGACTCCAGGGCAAAAGTCAGGATGTTGCAGCTAGAAATAGCATTTTTTGCTATTCAAGTAGTAAAAAATGGGTTTTTAGCAAAACTAGAAGCGTAAGTACTTCTTCATCCAAGATTTGAATATGCAACTATGAATAAAGCTTAAAATTATGAGACCAAAGTTCAACTAACGACGATGTATGATTTAGGTTTCTGATAGATAAAACTCGTCAAACTTGTAGATCCTGGAGTAGATAAAAAAACTACTGGCAATGTTGAATGTAGTTCGTGGGTTAAATCTATTTTTGATTTTGTGCAAAAGCACAACTATTTTGAATGGTCTAAAACTGAACTATCCATATTCAGACGTAATATGTATTTCTTTAGTAAATAATACGCAAGATTTTCAAGAGCGTAATGTTCCAACTCCTGAAATAACTTTCGGGTAATATAAAACATTGAAATAGCCAATATTTCGACACCTCTTTCGCAACCACCTCCGCAAACCTTTTTTCTACGCTTTTCCACTATAATGTGTAGTCTTTTTGAGACTCAGACGAATGAGAGCAACACACAAGATAATATTCGGGTTTGGAATTTTCCAGTGGGTTGGACAATAATAAATTATGTTGGAATGTAATTTTATTTTCCAAGTGTTAGATTTAAATTAGTTTTAATTCCATAAAATCTACTACGAACTAACTGCAGGCATAGAAAATAGTGGATAGATGGATACTTTAATCTACATAAGATTCATGTACAAGGACCTAATTATTTGTTTGCATTACAAGGTTCCTCTCACTCACCACTAAAATTAATACAAGTGAGAATGAGTACATATGTAACTATCTACCAACCACATTTTGTAAGGATAATAGCTTGTCATTTGAATCACTTGTCAATCACTCAGTCTTGTACTGACATGATTTGCAATCGTTCGTATTTTGGGATGCCGGCAAAATAAATAACTTTCATCACTTTGGTCTCTGTAATTTGTTTCCTAAATAAATGCAAAGATGCAAACTGGATTTAATGAGCCTATAAATTATGCAAGTAATTAAGCAATCATCATATAGCTAGAATTCCCTTAGTTTCTCTCAGAGTATTACCCTTATTAAAACCTCAACAACATAAGTAATATATCCTATTTCCTTCTCATTGCTTTAAAATTTCAATTGCTTGCTCATTTTAAGAGATTTTGCTGCACATCTACGAGCAACATCCCTTACATTTATTTCAACCGTTGCTTGTCATGTACAACTTGAAAAGTCAGTTGAGTTAAATCACCGTAAAGAGGATTCAGGGGGATTAGGGTTTATGAGCAATAGAATTTCAAGTATGGTATGTAAAGAAGTTCTAAAAACACAATGAACATAATCGATCTAAAGACGGGAAGTACAGCTGTCATAAATCACGGATTAGAAGGCAATGGCATGATACGAAACGCTCTCTTCCCCTCAAACTTAACTCTATTGTCATTCATATTATATATGCGCTTTTGATAGCAACCGTGAAAGAGGGAGACATTCCTCAAGCAAAAAAGGTAAGTAATAATAAATTTTGAGAAAGGCAAACCTAAACGCAACACTCTTGCATTTTACATGAAATCACGTAGTGTCAGCGGAAAAATCGTTACCGTCTTGTTTCAGTTCAATTCAACAAGATTACTATATGAGCGTAACAGGGAAATGAGCACATAAATCTAAGGGTCGCACGACTTGAGTCGTTTTCATGAAGAAAAAATCATCCGATGGGACAAACAGTTTAGGGAATCTATTGACAATGATGGTGATAAGAAAGAGATTTTCTTGCTTGGTGGTGGCAATCACACTGTAATCCTCTAAGCTATATGATATGATGTGATGCTGCGGTAAATAAGGAGTCATAAAAGTTGGCACAACTGTTTGCATAAGTTGACTAAGAATGTATAAAAACACTTTTGTACATGATACCTGAAATGAATGCTGTCCACAAAATTCCATTTCTCTAACAACAATACACCATGTAGCTTTTTTCTCCTTTTTGGACCCACACAAAACTGTCCCTTGCTCATTCTGGTTCTGGTCCCTTTGTTGCTTGATGCTCTGTTGTGTACCCTCAGTTCGTAATCGTAACTATAACTCCTTTTGAGAAGTTACGAAGGTTACCCTGACCTCTCAATGGGAAGCTGGATGCTTTACGCTGCAAGTCAAAAAGTCAGCAGACTTGTCATCTGAAATTTTTCTACATACGTTTGTGTCCTGCAGTTTGGTGTAACGTAAATGAGGGAGGTATGTGTATAAATATTATTCCTAACATTAAGGTGTCTGTCGTATCTTCTCTGGGTAGAACTCTGTGTGAGAGAGAGAGAGAGCGAGTGTACTTGTACTTACTTTTGATGCCTGCGCTGCGTATATGATGTGTAACATTATTATTGGTTGTGTGTTGTGGAATGCCATGCCAGTTCGAAAAAAGTTTTTACCAAAGCCAGACCAAAGATACGAGCCCAGCTGGGGGTCCACATGCTTGTTTGCGCTCTACCTCTCTCTCTTCTCTCTCTCAGGAATCAAGAATTTTCAAAAGAAGGTATTAAACAGGTAAAAAAGACGATGTACAATATGTACCCAAGAGAGATATATATATATTATATTTGTACTCGCAAGGAGAATAAAATGACTTCTCGGGGTAAGTTACAAGATACAAGCGATGAGGATCAAGTTGTAAGTAGATTCTTTGTTAATGTCGACCCTAGCTTTTCCTTATGATTACATTTACAACTTTTACATACTATAAAATTGAGGTTAAACAACTCTCAATCTGAGATAATACCTACACCACCGTAGGTACTGTCCTTTTGTCCTTCGTCAAGCCACATATCGTTTCATAAATGGAGGTATCATTTCAATGCAAAGGAAAAAAAGTATCAGTGTGACTTTAGTTGTCTGGATTTGGATTGTTGGATAATGTAATCATAAATAAACTCATATTCTACTGGTCAAAGAGTATATGATTACCAACTACTTTTTATGCTTCGTTTCACCGTACTTCACCTTTCCGTGCTTTAGCATAAATCCTGTGACTTTTTGTTGAAGTTTCCCCTACTTCACAATCAACTTCATCTCACTGCATTTTATGCATCTAAACAATGACATTACAATTTTTATAAATGATACTAAATATAAAAATATATTAGATTTGTTGGATGGCTAATTTAAGCCAAGAATTCCTGTACCCAGCTTTTTTCTTCTTCTTCAATATTGCCTTTTTTGTTTCGTAGAGGGTCTTCCATGACAAGGATAAAAGTACGTTTTTCAGTATTTATGCGGAAAATGTCGTATTGAAGGTCAGTTGACAGAATTCCATCCGTAACAACAACGAGTCAAAGTTTTCATTAAGCTGCCATCACCCGTGGAGGGATTTACTGATGTAGCTTTAAGAGCTAATGATCAGTTCAGTCGTTGTTGGTGGCCTTTGTGACAATGGAAAATAGAAATTGTTGTCCTTTTGGGATACATTTAAGATGTCTTAAGTATTTAAGTAAATAAATTATTGTCATAAGCCGATTTTGGTAAATATAAATACTAATGCTTCATTTCCTTTTATTGCTCACCTAAAGGTTCTAAAAGAGGAGTCTAAAAGGATTTTAAGTAAATTTACTTTTATTGTTACTAAACACAACTGGTATGACTAGTGAATGGTATTTGGTTTCTTCAGTAGTTGAAACATTTTCTCTTGTGTATTTTAATTAGAATTTTGGCCACCGGAAAAAAAATTCCTGTTAAAGTTTAGAAGATAATGCGGCTGGTAATACAAACCATGTGGATGTTAAACCGATGGGTAATTTAAAGGACTACCCATGTGTGATGTGGGGTTATTTGGTATAACAAAACATAATTATTCAATCAATCAAGAAAGACAAAAGGGTAGCAAGGCCGATAACGTTTCGAGGAGAAGGACAGTGGTCTGCTGAAACTTACGCAAAACTCGTATCAACCCCTAAAACTACACGCACACATGAGACTGAAGGTGTTACAAGGTGAAGAAGCTCACAGAAGAGCAATACATTGGTATGCTAGTATGACAGGGTTTTGGAATCCGCTTATGAAGAGTTTTTTTTGTAAACTCTTTGCTACTAAATGTTGAGCACGCATGACGACGATGAGGATGACGACGATGATCAACAAGTGGAAAGGCATTAGTATATAAAGCAGGCATGCTTACTCTTTAGAGCATCATCATCCTCATTCCAATCATCTTTTTTTCCATGAGTAGGATGAGCAATGATCTACCTCTCATATTTGTGTATACATACAAACATACATGCATACACCGAGATAGATACATTTTTTCATATATTATATGCATGTACTTATGTAGTTATAAGTACAATATGTATTTAAGGATAACTGAGGATAAAAAAAATTGAGGCAAAAGTACCATAAGAAAATGATATTAAGCTTGTGTTAGGGGTTTGCTTTTGCTGCTGTACTTGATGATGATGGTTGTAAGTAGTAAGTGATGGAAGTGGTGTTGGTGGTTTTTGAGCGAAGAGAACAAGATGGTTATCTCGAAAAAAAGTAGAGGGTAATAGTTAAGAGAGTCTCTGAGACTTGTAAACATGTTTCGGAATGACTTATCACCAATAAACCGGAATGACACTTGCCTTGTTTGTCTCATTTGACTTGTACATAGCTTCCAGTTTACTTTACATGCACTTTTAATTCCAAAGAGCTCTCAAAGGCATACTACCAGGTTTATCATCTCTCCTCAAAAGTGATTTTTCAGCTTGTGTGCTTGTGTCTATATGTAAAATGTTCTTCCAAGCATTACAGTTGAACAAGAAAAGAATATATGCTCATATATCAACATTATAACTTACTAAATATGTACAAGCGGGCAGGTGAACATGTGAAAAGTGGAAGAGAATCATGATTTTTATACCCTGGTCGTACTTCAATTTCAATCTCAAAAAAATATGCATAGCTAATATGTCCATTTGAGACAGAGGTACTTATGTACATATACAACATGTACGCTTCACAGATATTGTGAAAACAAATGTTGAAAAAAAAACAGGTCCCCTTTGCACTTACAAAGTCGCTTAGGGTGGACAAAGTGTCATCTTTCTTCATTCATACCGGTACCTTCATCTTATGTACTCAAGGTGGAATTCAACATGTCTCTTCACATATATTTGTTACTTTTTCCCTTGTACACACTCAAATATTCAATATTGCTTCAGCTTAGGAAAAGCATTTTGCTTCCCACAGCAGCTTAGGGTTTTTTACAGGGAGTATCGGTCCAAGAAAGAGATTTTACCCAAATAAAATATTCTTTCCTGTGTACACATGAAAACACTTCAGATGGGATTGGGTTACCTTTCACAATTAGTTGAAATTCCTACATTCCTAATCCTTTTATACCAAAGCAATAAAAATTTGTGTTGAGATTCTTTTTTTCTTTGGGTAAGCCAAGGAAAGGTTCACACATTTGACAATACAACCCTATTTAATGGCATTAGTTAGAGCTTTGCTTTATCATAATACTTTGAGATTGGAATCATGGAACAAATATTATCCGTTGTCTTGTAAAATACTAATTCAACATAATAGAAATTGGTTATCGGTACATTCTTTTGGGGTCTTGAGGCATTACATTTTATTTTAAGCTTACCCAGTTTCCATCTTGTATTTCTGGTGTAATGTAATTGAAGACATACATGCCATCCTATTTATTTGCACCTGGTTACATATAACCTTTATTGTTGTTTTCAAAACATAATTAGGGCTCCAATAAAGCCATTAAAACTATTATATGAGGCTAGTCAGGGTTGGTTTCGTAAGTCACTTTTCCATTATGATTCTCATCTTTCATTTGTTAAGTAATATACGATGTTGGAGTTTGGAGTAACACGTTTATGCAGATGTATAATAGATAATGAAATGGGTAGCACTATTTTTAGCAATAGTGATAAGTTCGCATACGAACGTCCTGATTGATTATTAAAAAATAAAAAATGCAAGCAGCCCAATGTAATTAATTGAAAAATTTACTATACATTTTTGCACTACATTTGAAGATAGTAGTTTCATAATACCCCATCTATTCGCTCATTGTTAACTTCACCCACTGGTACACACATCACTCACATAAACCTCGTGTGAGAACAAAAATAGAAAGAAGCACCATCACGCTTTTATTATCTCCATTGTGATTTACCACCTGTTCTAAATATAATTGTTTTCCATCCCTCTTGTCGTATTATTACTTTTACAATTTGCAACATATCAATTGATGCTTTGTGTAGAGATATATCTACCCCCAAATTGAATGATATTCAACAACTTTATTTTGAGACTTTGAAAAAATATATATATACTAACGCTCTGCCCCGGTACCTCATGGAAAAAGAAGAACACAATCAAAATATGAAATATCAATTTCAAGGTTGGCTGATTTTGGTCGTGTTTTATGGTATTATTCAAATTAACATGCTTCAAACTTGTTGTTATGTAATAATGGCTAAATATAAAACATTCATAGTTTGCTCATGTCGGCATTAATTACTGTTTTGTGCTTAAAAGAAGTGTAAATATTACATAAGTAAAGTCAGAGGAAGCTACCTGATTTAGGTAGGTCTAAATCATTTCAATCATAATTTACTTAAACGTCTGGAGCAGTATTGGTTTTAATCTGTGTAGAAACATATGTATGTATTTTGATCGTTTATGCGTTTTAAATACTAAAAGCGTGTAGAATTTAAAGGTCATTAAGAACCAAACTGACTAATTCAGAAATTGTTTGGGTTTGTTTTGCCATCAATCCAAAATCTATTCAATCTTTGTTGGTTCGAGTTATGTTAGGAACCTTATATAGAAAATGGTTAGAGACTGGAAAATGGCTCGTGTTAAACGATTTTGCAAAATGTTTTTGCAATGCAAATGATTATCCTCTAAAGACACCGCTTGTCAATATTGTGCATTTTTTTTGTTAGTGGACCCCATTCAATCATGCAAATGAACCAGAAATGATTAGAGTAAAATTAAAAATAATCTGATTACCACCGTTACGAATTGGTTATTGCTAATACCTCAGCTCATAAGAGGTAACGAAGATAGATATGGGGTTTTTACAAGTTGTTAATACACTAAAGGGATGATGATGGTAGTTGGTGGTGGTGGTGAAGTTCTCGCGAAGCAAAGCATGTTGAACTTCCACTTGGTCTCCGAATATCCGAGACGATTTAATCCATTGGAGAAGCATGATTTTTGAGCCACTCTCTGTCAAATTGCCAGGGGCAGGAGAAGCAACTCTTCTAGCCCAGCAAAACAAGAGTGCCCAATGTTGCTCAACTCGAAATCTCTCTCCAATCTCACTCTTACTTTCCTTACCTTACCACAGTCCACTTCATTCCACTCATTTACTTATTTTGAGATCAGACGCTGAATGAAGTGGAATAAATGGAAATGGTGCTTGCTGTTGCAGCAGTCCAACAAAATGAACAAGGTACACACACACACGGTTATATTGTTGTGCCTACCCATAATCTATAATACGATTATTGTTATAAGATCAACTGTTGGTGGTATGTTGCTGTAAGTGGAGATTCAAAGTGCATTTTCACTGACGATGAGTAGTATTATCATATTAGCTTACGTACCTCTAATAATGTATATATTCATTCCTTCTCTTTTCTTGGATTTGTTAGTGTAAGCTTGTAACCATTTATTGAAAACGTCTGCAGCCCAACTAAGCTATGCATTGCTATAGGTTAATTTTCAAGCCAGCATGCTACATAAAGCTCAGTTTCTATACGTCGTTAAAACGGATTTTCTTTGCTAACAATGAAGCAGCAGCAGCATCTGCATGCATATGCCAGCTTGTGAAAGACAAGAGGGCATGCATCCTCTTTGACCAGTTGGTTGAAAGTTATATAGGGAGAGAGAATTTTCAGATTTGTTTCGTAAAGTGAGCTGGTGTAAAGGTTGGTGGTGGTGGTGGTGAGTTTGTGAGACTTCTTGTTGTCCTGCTGCTCAAAAACCTATGCTCTTTCCTATTTTATTGTATTGTCCGTTTTCTTCCAATGTGAGCTCAGTTGGTAGTGGGCTCTCAAGTAAAGTGGTTGCACAATTGCAAGAACTCACATATAAAAACATTTTTCAAGAGAAAAACAGTTTGTAAATTTTTTTGTAACTTGATACTCTCCCTGCATACTTAACACGTTGCATTGACAAACTCCAAAAGAAGTTGGATTACGCTCAAAGAGAGTATTCTTACAACAACTCCATCGTTTATTTAATTATCTAAGCTGATTAGATAATTGGTAGCTGATAATAACAATGTAAAGACACATAGGATTCGTCTCCTCCCCCCTCCACATAAGAAAAATAATGACAATATATCTATTTGTTCCAAATCAATGGCCGGCACTACTCAATTGACAGCCAATATAATGCAGAAGCATGTACTGTTGTCATTGTAGTTGATCACGCATCATGTAATGGTGAGGTGCACTTATTTGTTCCAATTAAAATAAAATCAAGTGATTGGAGACATTTGACTACTTGTTACTGTGGGAAGATTAGGTGTCGTGATGCAACTGACGAGTTTAAAGCGTTCCGGATAAGTGAATCAGTGGCGTTTACAACCCTCTCGCATTCATTAATGTGAGCAGACCAGCAGGACCTGTTTTATTCAGTGTCATATGTAACATACAGCTACACAAACTCTTCTGCCAGTGCTACACAAGTACGAGTGCTCTTTGATTATTATGCTGTTTCATAAAACTACAAGCTTATTGTAAGCCCAAAGAGAGAGAGAGAGAGAATAATATTATTAAGAGAGTGAACATTTCCTAAGGATGTTGATCACCGCCACTGCTCCACTCACAGTATCACATACTACTACTACTCTCGTCTACCTTTAGAAGACGAACCAAAAACATACCTTTTTGTGCAGCATTGTTATCATTGGGGAAAAAGTATGTACGTTATAATGTGATTGTTTCGGGGCTGAGAGAGTTGAGATGTGAGTTTTTGAGAGAGAAAAGGCAGTTGTTGAGTCGTCAAGTGAGCGGACATGTTCTCTTATCAGGAAACAAGTGTTATGGCCAAGTGAACATGTCATTATTATTTTTATTGGCCACAGCTACACAGAGAAACAAGTAAGTTGTATTACGTTCTTGCTCCCACAACTACACACATCAATGGTTATCATGACACTCACGTCGTTTGTCGTCATTATTGTGTCGTGCTTCACTTTATTTCCTCATACTTTGCTTATTCTTTGTCTCTCCATAATCTCAATATTTTCACCCACACATTATTACACCGCATCAACTCCATTTTTTTCTCATTTTATCTCCACCTTCACCTTTATTTAATTTCACGCTTTTCTGAATTCATTTCTCGCATGCATGTAATTGTGCTATCAAGCTATCTTACGCTTTTATCTTGATCAGGATTAATTAAGCTGTTCTCTTTAATTTTATAACTTGGCATTATTAGTACTCCCGCAAATGACACAAGGCATGATAAAAAAGGAATAAATCAAGATACAATTTTTTTAATTGTTTTTAGGAAATATTTCTTATTAGTCATACTCTTCCCATACTATATCACTATCTCAATACTACATAATGAAAACAATTCATCACATACATCATTTTTCCTAACAAACAATTTCTTTTTTTATTTACCTTCCAAGAATACTGTTGCCGATGCGACTAGTGAATGAGGGTGTAACTGTAGAGGAACAACTTTAAAAAAAACTTTGTAAAGTACTTTGGAAGATGGAAGCCAATTGTGAATGTGAACCGAACAGCGCCATTCCAAAATGTACTTGTGATCAGGTTAGCTGTGACAACACGTTTGATATCGAACACTCCAAAAATAATTGTAGGAGCAGTGCCTCATATTGGGCACATGCGAGCACGCGAAACCATTGCAGTAGCAACCCAAAACACACTACATCATCATCATCATCTGCAGAACCCACGATAAGTACTATCAGCAAGTGTTCTCGGGCTTACAGCGTAAATAGCAAAGATATGGCGGCGTCATGGAGGTATCCTGTGTCAACATGCTTTTCCCCTTGCATATCAGTACGGAGACTGAATCGACCTTATGCGGAGCAACGAATGCGTTGCTTTCTCACCACAGTAATTGCATTTTGTTTAGGAATAAGTGTGGGTGCATTACTCCCATTTTTCTTCCCTCCTGCTGATATATTTCCTTTGTCCCCATCAACATCATCATCACAAACTAATGGTGGAGTAACCAAGTCAATTAGTGAAGCACTGATAAGCTTTCCACTTGCACCACAAAAAGAAAGTTTGGTGGCTGAACATCCTGTAGAAGCCACGTTTGATCGAGCTATGCCATCCATAATTGAAATGCAAAGCGCTTCATTGCCTATATCAAAAGTGACGTTTGTAGATAACATTTTAAATGAAGTAGATGAGCCAAAAGAAACAAGTTCAAACAAAGTATTACCTGCAGTCGACGGAATATTTTGGAGTGACTGGGTTGAAAGAATACTTCCCAGAGGATTCTCTGATCAAGATATCTCGAGTTGGCGCTCACTAGTTGCCAATTCCTCAGTAAGTAATGTTGAAGCAGGTTGTGGAAGAATGCAAAATCGACTAGTGACATATGACAATGGAAAGAAGGCATGTTGTCGCTATCGCCAAAATTTTGATCAAATTCAAGGAGAAATTTTCAGTTTCTATTTGAGCCAGTTACTCCAAATAAGAAATTTGGCACCATCCGCAATGGACGCTATAGACTCCAAAAATCTCAAGTGGAGTGGTGTTCAAGACCAAATCCAAGCATCTCAATGGGTTGATGAGAAGCCCGTTGTGCTTACCCAATTTGTTGATAATCTTGCCCCAGCTTTCATTCCTGAGTTGTTAAGATCATCAGCAAGGAGAGTTCATCCCCCAGATGTGTCTTCCGTAACACTTATTGAAAACCAAATGAACTCCAGTGATGAGCATTCACTTGACAACATCAGGGAGTTGGCTCAATGGTCAGACTTGATTGTTTTTGACTACTTGACAGCCAACCTGGATAGAATGGTGAATAACTTGTATAATCTACAATGGAACCCCTCCATGATGGAAGCTCCAGCTCACAACCTTGCCAAAGATACTTCCACTGGACTCCTCGTGTTTCTTGACAATGAAAGCGGGCTCCTCCATGGTTACCGACTACTTGACAAATATGAGCATTACCATCGCCTAATGTTGGACTCCCTTTGCATTTTCCGGAAATCCACTGCTGAAGCCATTTCCCGACTTCATGCATATGGAAGTATTCAACCCCTTTTCAAATCAATACTCAGTCAATATGCAGGAAGTCAATCGCTTCCCATGATTCCCGATAAGTCGATCAAAGTGCTCAATCAGAGAATTAACACTGTTCATAGACAAATCCAAAAATGTCAGAGCTTATACGCTACTAATAGCGATCAAATTCACAGTGATAAGGTTAATAACAATAATAGCCTGTAAATCATCACAAAAATTGAGTACTAAAATACTAAAAAAAACACTTTTACAATTAAAATAATGCACAGACTTTAAACTGAATTTATTCATAGAATACATATAATGTCGGATTACTTTTCGCCACAAAAACAAAACCAGTCGCAAGTTAATTTTTATCCTTTGAAATATTTCAAAACTTATTTTAATTTGTTCTTGAAACTTTAGTTTTAAGTTAACAATGCTGATTAATTGTACATAAAATATATACATAGCACACTCACTTAAGATATAATTATGTTATATAATAATAATAATAATATTATGATATCGTTATCTATTATAGTTTACGCATTTAATAGTCATGGCATGGCATATAACAACTCTTTACGTTCTTAGCAATTATGTATATTTTTAGTCAATTGATTGTGAATTTGTGTCATTGAGTTGTATGTAAATTTTTACGTTAGATTTAAGAAAATGCTATATATATATATATACATAATGTACATGACCCAACAAACTGAGAGTATACCGAGAAAAAATCATTAATGAAACATGCAAACACAAATACCATTCTATGTTTAATTTGTGTTATTAAATGAGTTGTTTAACGAATTATCATGTTGTTGCGTTGCCTGAATATTATTGGAAGCCATTTATTTTCCGTAAAAAAACTGAGGAAAGCATGATGCGGTGTGAAAGTAAGATGATAAGGTGATGATGATTGAATCCATGTTTTTGGCGGTAGTGGTGTTAAGAGGATTTCATCATATGGAATATTGTTATTGGGAGCAAAGAAAATGCGTCAGAATTATGATTGGTATTACTATTATTACCATGATTAAACAGAGGGGCGAGTTAATGACAGTGTGAGTGATTAACCTGAGAATAAATGGCTATTTGGTAGTTGATAGCTGCTACTGCTCTCAGGAAAGTATAGACGTTTGCATGCAATAATAACTGATAGATGATACGTTGTGGTCTCTATATGAGAAGCCTTCCTTTTCCTTGTTTTTTTGGTTGCATGAGCCACTTGTGTGTTGGCAGCACTCCACTTTGCTGAGGGAGGTTCAACACAACAATTACCTTGTTTTGAGAAGGCGATAAATGCCAGGTAGAAGCCATGCTAAGTGGTCATTTGTGGGCTCAAGATGAAAATTACATGAACATCATCCTCATCATTATCATCGTCAAGTTTTGCAGGCGCAAGCTTTTATAGCAAGGGAGTGAGACTCAAGCTGTATTGGCTCACTCATTCATTCCTCATCTATGTAGAAAAATGAGTGTGTGTGTAATATAACAACATCACATCACATCACATCATCAGCTGCATATTATGTTGAAACAGTGAAACAATAGAGAGATTCAGAAGCTCAAGCTAACCCTCACACATCAAATGAAGAGGCTAAGGCATGAGCATAATTTTCATGGTCGTTATATCATACGTATGTAATAATACTTATCTCCAGCTCTTAAAACCCTTTCCACTCTCTCATTTAGTCAATTGCTCCGATTACTTGTTATCATCAGATGGTCACTAGCAACTTGGATGTTTTTAGTTAGGATGAGCCTGAGCAAATAGCACTTTCATTTATGATAACTAAAACGTTACCAATACTTGTTGCTTTAGCTTAATTGCACGCACACAGGTCTTGTGAACTTCTTCTCTCATAATTGTGAGAGAAAACAATAAAATGATACCTTCTATTCACTCTTGAATGACACTTAAGTTTCTAAACTATGTAAACGAAAATTTCATTACTTTTCTTTTTCTACAAGTTAATTGGCTGTATGAAAAAGAGTTTCCCTTAAAATATTTTGTTAAATGTAATCGTAGTGAAAGTATATCGCATGTAGCATGCTATATATATAAATACACATATAACATGTCGTTATAGCATCAAATTTGCAGAATAACCTTTTATTTAAACAGCCTCAACGTGTTACCACAAATGAAACAAAAAAACCTGCAATAGGTACATATCAATTGGCATTCAACAAAGGTAGCGAGTCTGATTAAATTTTTACATGTAAGAATGTCAGGACATGCAGTAAAGTATGAGAAGCAATAATTTAGTAATCATCGCTTAGCAAGTTTCCTCTTCACCACAAAATGTTTTAATTTTTATTACTGCTTTATTTCGTTATTACAGCGTAAATTCTATTTTTGCTACAAAACTAATAAATTTGCTCTTTGTGCTTGATAGGCTATTCCATGTTTAAATTTACATATAGCCATGCTTGGTCACCAATTATAGGAGAATCTACAAATATGTTTTACAAGTAAAATCCATATCAAGTACGTGATAGCTACAACATTTAAATAGGCTCCAGCCAAATGTAATTTCATTAGGTAGCATCTTGACGCTATTTAAGCTTATTCCATTGTGTCCAGATTTTTTTAGTTTGTCTTTGTCAGGTTTTTCAGTCATAACGAAAGCTACACCAGTACACAATACATTAAAAAATGACAAAGTAAAGAAAATTTTAGAAAAGAAAATTCCTTCACTTGGGATCCACTCTGAATATTATTTAGTCACATTTATTTTATGTAGCTTGAGAGTCATGCGATTGCATTTTTTTGAGTGCGTCACAATTGGATAGATAAAAGTATGCATTTATCTAAAAATGCACAAACCCTTGTGAGTCGTATTCAAGTCCTCAATTGTTTGACTCCGTTTCATAAATCCACACCACACTGTGAGACTGACTCGACTATAGAAAGGGGAAAAAATAAAGGAAAGAAACATGTTTTGTGAGGACTCCCGCTGACTGCAGGTGGATTCTTGACTCCCCATGGTCATCTTCTCTCGTTGTTGTTCGTATTTCAGAATTTATAATCATTTTCTTTACTAAATATGACACAACTGAAATCCAATTGTGATATGATGATGATGCTCATCTACGGCATCAAGAAGGAACACTGACACATTCAACATCTTTAACAATAGCGGTAGTCTTGTGTGTGCAAGTAAATTTTGTCAACTCCTCGTGACACTTGACATCAAGCTTAATAGGAACTCCGTTTGTGTGCATCTAATCCAAACCAAACCAATCACATCCACATCCAATCCCTTCTTTTCAGTTTTGAAAAATGATAAAACCTACACTGGGGAATAATCATCTATATATTTCATTTCTTTCTTGTAAACCCATGTTTGGAATGCATTCAGCTCACAGGTTAAGGGGTGTTTCGAGCACATGTGTTGCGTTGTTCCTTACAAGATATCATATCAGAAGACAAGTCGGGGGAGGAGGGGTAGGCATAAAAAGACTTCCAAAACGTTCTGCTCAACTCTCATCTCCCTGGCCACAGTTGAGAAAAGACGGAACACCGCTGTGAGCGACCATTTTTTATACTGACCCATACCTCTCTCTACTTTATACGCTGTTCTCTGTCTTTCATGCACGTAATACATGCAGCTTAACTTTTCTCTTTTGGGCAGGGACAACAACGCTCAAGACATTTATGAGAGTTGGGGTTTGTGTCTAGAGCTACATTGTTGTTAGATGATGATGATGATGATGACGGAGATATGTACAGTCGTAATAATAATATCTCATACAATATGAAACAGAGAAACTGGTGGTGGTGAGACTGGTGAGTAGGCTCACAAGTGGAGAACTTCTTGCTTGGTTTTGGAAGGAGAGGCTCTTGCTGTGTCAGTCAGGCTTTTCGTTTCAATTGAAGCAATGAGAAACGGAATACTTGTAAGGAAACAGTTGATACAATAACGTTGTGAATTTTTACCACGGCATCCCATCACCACACTCCACACACACACACACACACACACACAACTCTGACAGTAGGCATGTTTCTTCTTTCTGAACTGGAATATGAAGGGAAAATACGTACGCATAAGAAGGAAAGAGAGGCGAAACAATGAACCAAAGTCAGTGAATGTAATAATAATATGTAGTACTTGTAAAAATGCATTTTCAAGTACTCTTTCGTTGGTCTTTCTTCTGAATAATAATAATAATAAAATTGGATGCTTTGCTTGCCTGCTTGTACAGAATCAAGAAGAAGTTAGAAGAAGAAGAAGAAGAAAAGCTGCTTTCTTACTTTGCTTCTCAGCAAACGACGAGCCCACCCGTTGATTTTTAAGTGAGGCTCATTCCACAACCCTTGTCAGGTAAGAAAAACAACTCGGGAGAGGTACAAATGCAAGAAGGATGCTGTGTCTCATCATATCTACTAACACTGCTTGTGCTCGCTCGGTAAAGTCAAAGCTTAAAAAAACTAAACTCATGATGTGGAGTTGTGAAGTTACCTCCACTTCTCAGTTCTCTTTTAGGTCTAATTCTAATCCGATTATATAATGAATCGTTTACGAGGGCGTACCTAGGAGTATAAAGACTACCATCAAATATGCTTGAACAATCATGAGCGAAAGACGGAAGTTCAGAATGTAAATGAAGCAGTAGACTTTGCAATTACTGATACTATCGTTGGTTTTTAGAATGCTTAATGTGCCAAAATTCAAACTTTGTAATTTCATTGTGAACACCTCCTTCGGCTCACGTCCATAATAGAATACGGATGTATTTCAAGCTGTGTATTCAAATATTTCGCTGTATCATGCGTTGTAGATAGTACATTATACTATTTTACTGTTTTTATTTTTGAAATGGTTGATCCCCCAAATGAATTAAATTCAGTTTTCTTCACAAGTGACTTTAAGGTTTACTGCAGCTTCTACATCATAATAATATTATGGATTAATATAACAAATTCTAGGGATAGGGATTTAAAGCGCAATATTTCTGAGAAAATTCATAATATGAAAAAAATTCGGTAATTTATATCCGTTTTGAAATAATACTCAAGGCTTTTTATTTTAGAGGTAATGAAACACATATATAAACCTACAAGCACAGCAACTTTTTTGTGACAGGAGGTCTAGCAAAATATTCGTGCATGCCTTGCTTCAAAGATCGTACACGTTTTTGTGAGTCATGGAAATTTCTATTAATGCTGGCAATATTAGACACATTTCATTACTTGTAGAAGACCACCACTCACCAAAGAAATATTTTGCAAAGTCTCTAAATGAATTACGTCATCAGTTGTGTCGTTGGGATTTCTTTTTGCCTAAAGCTTTCGTTCATTCAAGCCAGATTGTATATTTTTCAACGTACTTAATTAAATAAGTTGTATTAAAAAATTCTGACGGTTTGCGTTTTTTTCTTGATTTCAAGGTTTCTTGGTTTTTTAAGAAACTAATTTAGATTAAATAATCTAGTCAAGGTGAGTTGAGGAGCTGTGATTAGATTTGTGTACATGGGCCTACAATAGCATACTTTGAAAATGTTTTTATATTTAGAAAATATTAAAAATGAGTTCTTGTTGAAGAAAAAACACATAACATTTGCCTCCATTTTATTCACAGAAATTCCATAAACAGTAGTATGGTGTTTGGCGTGTATGCACAACGAAAACAACTTGTAATTGAAAATCGAAAAAATATGATTGCAAAGTCCATTATATATTGCCGACATACAAGTCCTTGCAAATAAGACGAGCACAGTAATTTATTGTAATGGAAAAAACAGATATGTTCCATGACGAATTGCCTACTTTCAAACTTACGTTACCAAAAATAATCATCAGCATTATTTCTTATCTCCATCCTTCCCACTTTCGCCACCGGACGCACCTTTCTTGTCATCATCGTCCCCTTGATCTGTTCCACCTTCATCACCTCCTTGATCTGTAGTAGGGTCTTCTGAAATGGAAAGATGTTAACATACCGCACTAACATCCATGAAATTACATTAGCAAAATAAAGGCATGGAAGAATTCGTAACTAGTTCATTTTTTGCAAACATTTCTGCACCCAAATATGACCCTCTACTCTCATAAACATATTTGTGCGGACACCCAGTAAGAAAATTACATTATCCCTTCATAATACCAATATGCTCATAAAAATAAACCAATTTTCTTACCCGTTTCATCTCTCCTTTTTGACTTACTTCGGCTTTTGCTTCTTCCAGGGCTTTTTGAAGAACTACGTCCATCCTTGGATAAACTCTTGCTTCTACTTTTAGATTTACTGGGTTTTGGGGATGAGTCTTCATCTAGGGACTGCGAGTCTCTAATACATAATTAAAATTCTCCATTGAGTTAATTGAATCCACCATGTTACGCTTACGATTATTTAGTGAAAGTACGAAGAACAGTATTTTCTTTTGAAATGAGATGTTAGTCATACAGCCACCGAATATAAGACGGAGAATATATTGGCGGTGTGCCACCACGTCGTTCCAACAATTCCTCCATTTTCATACGCTCCACAGTTTGAGTGGCATGTTTTAAATCAGATTTGTAACACCGGCGCGCTTCATCAAAATGGTGATATTCCTGTTCATTTCAGCCAATTGGTTACACACGTTCAAAAAAAAGATGATGAATATTAATTCAATTTACTTTGCAAACGCATTTGCTCAATTTTTTAATGGACTCAAAATAAGGGGTACCTTGACTTCCTTGTCAATCTTGTACTCTGCATCCCTCAGAGTTGTGTAGCAGTCATTTCTCATACGTTCCATGTGTTTCACCAATCGAATTAATTCCAGCTTCATGAAAATGAAAATAACAATAATATGCATTTATGTATGTAAAATATTTTTATTATCTACCCTATTCATCTTAACTTTGTATAGAAACTTCATTGCCCTTGAAGAAAATCTCACAAAATATGCTTACTCAAAAATTACGAAAATTACTCATAAAAATTCTCTTGTTCATTTATTATTATATCTCGTACCTCGGTTAGAAGATCCAAGTTAAAGTTCATAGCATCCGGATATGATCCTGCAATGCGAGACGTTTGTAAATTTCTTGTTGGTGATACAAATTGTGAGTCTATGTAATCTGATGCAATAATAAATTTGTATAGAGAGATGATGCAAGCTTTTTTAATCTATATGCGTGGGTAAAGCATACACACATAATGTACAAAAAAAACTAAGCATAACATGAAAGAACCATTTACCTGTATGGATTTTCCATCGATTCTCCGCCAATTCAGATTCAAGCCAACCTTTCTGATCAGAAAGGTGAATATTGAGAGCCGTTTGGGCTTCATATCGTACTTTCCACTCGTTTTCTTCCGCTGAGATCAGATCACCATATCATGAACAACAAGCACGAATATCAGTTTTCATTCAAAGCTGCATTATTGCTGCTAAACTGCTTGACTTTGACTGTCAGGCATAGATCGACATGACTCTCAAAATAAATCTTACCTCGAAGAGAAACATCATCAAGATCTCTCAAATAGCTTTCTAGTTCCTCAATATTCTTTTCCAGATCAGAATTAGCCATCTCAATCCCATCCCTGCAGATATAGATATTATATGAATTGTACAAATTTGCATACATTTGAGATAACGAAACAACAACGAGTTTGCGTCATTTTTGCTCATTAGCATTTGCAAAAAACACAGGTTTTGGTTTTTTGGATGGAATAATACTTTGCTTTGCATCCGAAAACCCATAAAGTGCTGACGAAATCCTTTGACTTGACTAAGCGGTTTGGATTTCAAGAGAAAATGAGCATTCACTTTTTATACGACATGGTCAGAATGAGGTTGGTTTTCAAAAGAGATGATAGTGGATGCAGCACACGAAATGATATGGATGGACAGATGCTTTGCATAGAAAAAGTAAAAGAATGAGTGTGATGGTATAGGTTAAGTGGTGGTGTACACTAATCCAGTGCATTGGTCGTGGGAATCTTGCTTGCCCCGCAGCACAAAGGAGCAACATCTCTCCACCACCAAGCACAACAATCTACAATGCAATGGACACTTCTTCAACCATTTATACATTCAAGAATATCGTGATGATGAATCTAAATAAATATGATGATGATGAGCAACATTTTTCTCAGTTTCTCTGAATGTTGGATGTGCTTGCACTTCTTTTTGTTGCTTTTGCAGCAGCATACTGCCTACGGTATTGCTCGTGATTCTAGTTTTTTTTTAACTGGCTTCAGTGTGGCCACAGTTTTCAGATTTGTTATTTTAATAAGATTATTGCATACTTCGATGATATCAACTACATGTTGCCGTTGGTAAGTGTTTAGAGTGAAACCAAGTGGTGTGGATTCTGTGTATGATGTGTGTGAGTTAGTTTGTATGTGTGTGTGTATTGTATTCATTCCACATGCATTTTTATGTCTTTCTATTCCCATTGCAATGAGGTGTGCGGTTGGTGATGGTTGTGAAGAAATATGAAAAAGAAAGAAAGGTGCGAGGACTGGTGAAGCGAGAAGACATTTTAAGTAAGAGTAACTAAAAGAGCAGCAGGGTGAAGTAATTAGATGACTACGTATTTAGTGGTCTCTTGCTCCGCCTCCACCCTCCCAAAAGCCATCAAAATGAATTCATGCGTCCCTCCCGTAAACATTACCACAATCATCATTGCTGCTAACGGTCCTCTAATTAAGATGCAATGGTGGCGGGTAGTTTTCTTCCTCTGATAACACATTCGCGTGTTTTCAACTAATGCCACCTTTAATCACACACAGAAAAAGAAGACACACAGAGGCAGCCACACAAAAACTAATATTCTCTTGTTAGCAACCCGGCACACACAAACTTATTGCACAGGATGCACAGCTTTCATACATGTTTGCAACTTTTCTCCACAGTTTATCTACTACTCAATCCTGTAATTATGTATGCTGTGTGATTTTTTTTTGGATTTTTAAGAGAAGAAGCGTATTTGAACGTGAACAGGTATTCTGATGATTGATACTCGTAAATTGTGTTTTTATCATTTCTGGGGAACTACTTGAATACGAGTTTTCTACTTTTCCCGCAAACTGAAAACGCCCTTGTTTGTCGACATTTTTTAGTTCAAACTAAAATTCAGGGTGCAAATGGTGTTTCAGGTTGATACCATTTTTATTGCGTTTTAATGTGTATGCTTATCATTAGTAAATTTTTCAATTGTTGCAATTACTCATAATAAAGATAATGATCATGACTACTTTAGCCGCATTAATAAGTCTTTCTACAGATTTTTGCACTGATTAGTTACCTTCATTATTTTTTGCATGCATTTTTATATTGGCTAAATAGAATTGTCTGGATGTAGACGATAAATCAAGCAAACATTTATTGAATTGGATGTATGTATATGTATGTATTAAAAGCCTGCAAAATTTACATGAGTTAGTAAAAAATCTTCAGTATAACCGAGAATTGAGGGTTTTCAGAATCTCATCTACTACAATACCTGAGTATTTTACTATTGGTCTATGATCTTTCCCGAATTGTCTTGAATTTAATAGGATACTACTGACACTGACCATAGTAGCTAAGACATAAGCTAGACGAAGCTTGCAATAGATTCAATTTTTTTCATACCCAAAGTGAAACATGAAAATGTATTGAGTTACCCACCTGTATCGCTTTTCCATTTCCAGCTCCTGAATCAAGTGATCCAAATCATCGTACCGACTCATTCTGTCAAACCTTCAAAGCTTGAAAGTTTCAGTTTGATTTGAAAACTACACCACACTCAACTTATTCACAATTTCTTTCCAAACTTAACTTTCCAAATGTTAGACCTGGCCACTAGAAATGTGTACAGCACACTGAAGTTAGTATCGGAGTGGAGTGTTTCATTTATAAAAAGTTTTTATCATAAGTGTGACCCTGACACCACAACATACCACTTTCTTGCCTACGTTTTCACTGTAATCAATCGAAGAAATGTGATGGAATGCCTGAGATTTCTGTGCCAATAAGCATTCTAAGCTTTTACTCGAAAGAAATATTTCCACGCTAAAATGACATATTCACATTCACTCGTTCCTGTACAAGAGTTTTCTTGGTAGGTTAATAGCGTCCGTTCATAAGTACATACCTCGCACCACAAAAAAACGTTACATTGTAATTTAGCATATATTGTGGATATAAATATATGGAAAAAATGAGACCAGCTTAGTTGTCGCCTTATGTTTGTATAATTTTTGTTTCTCGTGCTAGGACCAGTATGCAGTACTCGAAATTGAGATATAGAGATCAATAAATGACGGTTTTGCATTACTCGTATCGTATTTTTTATGGTGGAAAGTATGCATTCGGGTGACGGGTGCGTGCTTAATAACCCACGGTAGCGGACGAATGTATTTTTTTATCAACTTCTCTAAAAAAAAGTCTTTCAGTGTAGGTTACCTATGGAATATGGAGTAATGAGAACTAATTTTCATATATTAGCAAGGTAAAGGTGATTTCCGTTGTTGACATTTAGCAAGTAAGTATTACATTGCTGGAATTTTTGGCATATTTTTATTACCTAAGTATCCGTTTTTAGGGGTGCGCAGGCTCGTAATTGTTTCAAAATACTTATCATATATGTGTCGTAATACATTTTGCCATGACCAAATAATTATGTAAGTATGAAATAGCAAAGGAAGCATTATATTATAGAGTTGGAAAGAACAGTGTCAATAGAGATATCCTGTGGCTATCAACTGCGTAGCTCTATTTTTCTTTCTTGTGATTGTGGTACCATTTCATGCATTTATTATATTGTGGTGACGTGAGTAGTGAGTATAATATGGTGAAAAGGAAGGTCACGTAGGAAAATGGCTTAGCTCTCTCTATCTTTTGTAAGAATACAAATGCGCAATGGTATCCGCCAGTGTAATGAATGAGAAATGCAAATAATATATTCAACTTCTTTTATTGAGCCTAGAATTTGAATTAAACATGCACCTGAAACATTGTCAAGATCGTAATTTATTTGTCCATTTTTTGCTATGGCAAAGGTGAGCTGTTTTTACTGAGAGATTTATTGTTAGTGACGCAAGTACGGAATTTGACAAGAAGTGGCTGAAGTTCTCAACGTCTGTCCAGGGTTTAGAGTAGTCATGAACGAGATTGAGAGAGTCGTTTGTATTCACTCTCATGCAGAATGTAAATTGTAACGAAAGGAAGTGATTTACCACATAAAGTATCCGTCGCTGATGCTAGATGACAAGATTCTAGATTAAACTATTTTCAACACTTGCATAGCTGTTAATTTTCATAAATTCAAAACATAACGCATGCCAGTTGTTTGATACCAGGTCCAAATTTAAAACAAGTTTTGAATTAAAAACCTCCCAGTTGATTATTTACAGAAGTATGTTTTATTTATTAACCAACAAATATTTTATACGTATGTTGTATATGAGTCTGATCGCATGAACTCTAGTTTTTTGGTCGCTGACAAGATTTTGATTCGGGAATTTCATATGCAGATAAGTACAGTTTTTAAAGGAGAAAAATATTCCGTTTTTAGTTTTTTGAAATTTGCAGTTTTAACTTAACTATAGTAGTTTTTTAAATTAATGACGTAACATGAAATAATTATTGACATGAAAACTAAAAAGTATTAGACAACTTGGCTATTCCAAAACGTTATGAATACCATTGACAAACATGCCAAAAATTTGAAAATTTGAAATTTCGAAACTTTTGGCCGTTATCAATGTAAACTTCAACAGGCTTTAACGGCAAGTCGCATGAAAAAAGACTCATTTTTATGATTAAATCAAATTCGTCAAGCAGTTAAGAACCCTCTCCAAAAAAACTGAGAAGTTATTTTCTTGTGACCATGAGTTATGAACAAAAGTAAATTGACATAAATTTCGAAAAAATGACGTCATGGGCTGTTCATTTTTATGTGCTTTACTTGGTTTTCAAGAAAAACGAGAGATGGGCGATTCTCGGCGGAGTTAATATATTATTTAAATACTAACTATCATTTTTAAAAAGTTGGACTGTCCACCCATGTTTAGGTCATTTTCGATGTACCATCATTTTTGGACGGTCCTTTTTTCAAAGATTTAGATTACCGCCTATGATCACTGCTCAATGTTAGCATTGAGATAGGTAAATCTTTCAGCGACCACTTCAGCAGAGTTCAGACGATCAGACTCATATCAACATTAATCATAATCATGAGAAACCTAAAAACAATTTACGGAGATCGAGCCTCAATATGTTAATATTTATTTTGTAATTTTTCGTTGCATTTACGTGAAATAGTTTACTTAATATTTACATATTATTATTATGTATAGTTTCACATACAATTTGCATAGTTGATATATTGTTAAATGATGTGCAACTTTTTTATTCTCATTTTTGGCTTACGTATTAATGAAAGTATTCTCAAATTTCGATTGTTATTAATAACCCCATTTTTTCGCAACTAAAAGGCATTTCTCTAATGCAAAATTTCAGTTTAGTTGATCAATTGAATTTAGGTACTAATAATTTTTTTTAGGCCTTACCACTATTCAACAAGACAAGTTACGTATGTATTTATTGTGCTACTGTTTAGTCTACATTGAAAATCAAATATCATTACTGTTACACGCATATTATTGATTTGAGCTGTTGAGAAAATAAAAGTGCTTCTTTGTCACTTGAAAACTATCCAGTTGTCCAGACGAACGGCTCCAACCTGTCTTCAGGTGCAAGAATATTGTTTAATACTTCGATAGATTCAAGTGCCTTGTTTAGGACACAATGACAAGCAGAAAGGCCGTTAGTAAGTTCATTAATTCTATTCAGTCGTTCCGCATACTTTGCAAAGCACTTTTGTCGACTTTGAAGAACAGCCATCATAGAATCAATCTGTACATCTAGCTCTTTGACTTGACCACTTAAGCGTTTCTGTTCTGATGCTACAGTTTCCGCGTGATGATGTAGTACTTCAGCATACAACCGAATTATACGAAAGACTGGAGTCACTTCGATTTTCTCACTAATCTCTGGGTCCTTTGTCCATGGAATTTTCAGACTGCCCCGTATAATTGGCGTAAATGGAGGAATTTCCTGCAAATAATGACAATATCCAAGTGCAAATTCAGTAAGTTGTTGAGTATTAATGATTTATAGATGTATGTATTTTGTATTAAATTTTAATCATTATTACCATCAATCTTAGGTACAGAGGATCTTTTTCAACGGAAGGAGTTTCCGTCGCTGCTTTCACAACGACAATACTACCAGCGCTTTTGGATTTTGAATCTCGCTTTTCCCGATTTATCTGCTTTTCTCGTGTTTTGGGTTTGACATCCAGACCCCATTTTGACTTCCGTTCGCCTGGTGTGTCTACAAATATATGCGTTTCATTTCATTGTTTTTGAATTAGTTGAATATTGATACGTACAATACTACTACTAATAATTATAATATGCGTATAGTATTTTTACCTTCACTTATGGGTCGTGTTGTCGCATAGGATATGTATGGAATGTCTGAATCTGAGCACACACTAGGTCGTGGAGATGAGGAGCCCCCAAAAAATTTTCGACCTGATGAGTCACTATCATTTCCTGCTGACTGAGAACGCTTAGGGTTCTTGGAGCGCCGTCTAGATTGGCCTTGTTGTGAGCTTTGGTCAGACCCCATTACGTCGTGGTATATTGAAGTTTCAGATCTACAGAATTAAAATTATGTAAAAGTTTTAAAAACTTTCTAGTCACTAGCATCATGTTAAACTATCTTGTGTTGCTACATAATTTGCTAACTAGGTGATAAAGAAGCATCTAGATATTCTAAACATTCCATCAATTTGTTCATATTTATTCCTTTTGACATTGCAAAAATATACGAAAACGAAAATAACGAAATAATTTCTGGTCATTTATTTTGGTTATGGCTGGCTGCTCAATTTACACTCAAAGTTGTTAGAACTAAGACTTATATATAACGCAACGCCTGTATAATAGTAAGTGACCCCATGATTGTAGGAGAAAGTGATCCCATGAAACTTTTACACTTTTTTAAAAAATTTATAAACACATTTAGTAGAAATTTCCACCTTAAAATTACACATCGTCACTTTACTTTTTTTTTTAATTTCGTGGCATAATAACATTTTATATGAAAAATCAAGTGACTAAATTCTTTTTAACAGCTTATTAAATTGCTATAATTACTGTTTCAGAGCTTCTTGGCCTTATCGGGCCTTCATCGCATACACTTTTCACGAATTGGTATTGTTTTAGCCTCTGGAATGACAGAAAATAAGTTTTCTATTTATTGCAATACAACGCACATGCCTATACAAATATTGTTTTTAATAACCGGAACAGGTGCTGGACGACGATTTGGTTAGCCCACTGAAATGATTCGGTTTGAATCGTGAGGGTCAACAACAATGGGGTTTTAAAACAACTGTTTATTATTAACTAAAATTAACACCTTCCCCAGCGTGATCGCTTCTACTAGCTTTAATGTCAGGTAGCCTGATAGTTTCCTAGACATACAAAGGAGATTCCTATTAGGAATACAGTCCGTGACGTGATTTAAAACGATTGTATTTAGGCTCAAGTGTTAAACTTTTTTATCTCGGCTAGTTGCTCGTCTGACTTATATACGAGACTACTTTGTAACGTTATGCCTTGACGAGATGTTAGATACTACTTATCTACAACCTAACTGCATGCTTAATCATTGATGAGCCCAGGATTGATTATGACTAATAACGACTTTATAGATCAATAAGCTGTGACAAGAGAACAATCGTGCGTATAGAGCCCTAGCGTAACAACTAAACTTGACTGAATACATTCTGAGCCAACAGAACGCATGACTAAGCACACCTTCACATTATCAAATATTACCGTGTCTAATAATAACCCTGCACATACTTCTCAGTGTCTAGGTCCTTCAGCTTAGAGGTTCCGGTTGCTTTAATTAAGTAAAATATTTTTTGTTCATCGACTCGGCCAGATAGTGTGTATTACTAACCTTTTAAAAAGTTAATTAAAATAATTTGATGACATTAAAAATTCGGTGCTGCTCCTTCACTTATGAAATTGGGAGTAGCATTAATGTACAGGCAGATGTTTGTGACAATAATGAGTACCCAGTTACATGCTGCAAGGGCTCTTTCGTGCTTCATGTATATTACTCAAAATTAAGAACATCTTTATGTTCAAATTTAGTCATTAGCATAAAATATATTTGATTCAGTGTTTCTTTTAAAAAGTGTCATTTTCATTTGTTTGTGTGATGAAAATCCTGAGTAAGGTACAATTGTTTCATGGGATCAGTTTTTCATTGTGTGATGGGGTCACTTCCTATTATAGAGGTGTGCGATTAAATGTAAGCCTAGAACTAATAGCTTTCACATATAAAGGATTTTTAAGTTGAGCTTTATTTTATTTCTCTTTTTAGTGTAGAATATACGTATTTAAAATGCTCTGTTGAGTTCTCGATTATATCCTTTTTTAATCCACTTCTAATTCAAGAGACAAATAATTTATCTTATTATAATACCACCCCACCTATTCAATTGTGAGCTTTAAACAATTATGACTGTTGTTAGGTATATTCTACAGCAACATTTTAATCAAACCACTCCAAAATCCATAGAATGTACGATTTTAGATAATGCATAAATGCATCGTATTTTATGCGAAAATTTCTTAGTCATAGTGAGAATAAAAAAAATCTTAAACAAACAGCTCGTCAGCATATGAATGCATGTATACATATCTAATTTCGATATCATCATCATCATCATCATCATCATACAAACTCTTTTCGTCACTAAATCATTTTGTAAGAAATGAATTCAACGTTTAAAAAGTTGCCGTCTACAAATATTAAGCAATAAAAAATAGTCCATTGAAAATGAGAGCATGTCATAGTTACCGGATATGGAAATGACAGTGACAATGACATACAATATACAAACGTTTCGCAAGTCATTCTATTTAAACCCTCAAAAAAAAGTTTTCGTTCATACAAAATGATCACAAAGAAAGGGAAGACTCAAGATGCACAGACAATGACGACGATGAGAAGCATTGAACTCAATGCATATACTATATGATGAATGAACATCTTCAAATTTGAGAACTATTCTTAATGCTCAGGTCACAGGAGGTGTTTCTTGCATTCATTGTTTATCGGACTCTGCACTTTCGTCACAGCTCAACAATAAAACACAAAAGATAACGCTAAATACACCAGGTTTGCCTAAAAAACTGAATGGGTTTTGAAAAGGATACTCTTACATTTAGTTTACAGATTGTCAACTCGGTCCTTTGTTAAATTATTTCTACCGGACTGAAAACCAAACAATGCTTGTTAAAGACTCTTGTTCTACAACATGACCTCCATTAGCAATGAATTGATATTAAAAGAGAAATTAGCAGTACAACAAGCACACTACACCTTGTACTTAACACGACATCAGTTTGATTTTCATGGTAATTGACGGTAATTAGAGCGAAGCCAAACAAGTGTAGAAAGATGTGCTGAACTAGCATTTTGCTTAGGCTTCGTTTTGTAGTGCCAGTACTAAATGCTACGCTACAATTGCTTATCACCACAACTTACAGATATTGACGAAGTTACAGGACTATGGCCTCAGTCGCACTTTTTCCCTCGTTACTCAAGCAACTTCCGAGCTTTCAACTGCTTGCAAAATGCAGTCATCATCAAAAATGATCCGTTCAAAGGGTATTTTAAATTTATTCATAGCTTTAGTTTTAGTGCTAGTAAGTGAATTTTGTTGTGAAATTGAAGGAGTTATGACAAAACTCCCAGTTGCAACTAATGTTTCCAAGGTTATATTTACGGCTCCGTCGGAAAATAGTAAGGACAAACGGCTTTCACACTCCTCATGCCCACTGGAGTCATGCGATACCGAACAAGATGATGTGGAAACAAGTGTTGAAAAGCGGCCAGACAAACTGTTTGAAAATGATGATGCAGAACTTGATAATGAAGTTGGTGATAGTGACGTAGTTTATGATGACGAGTTTGTGCATGAAACCACGTTACCTTCAGTGCATGACACGAGTACTAAAAAAGAAAAGGAACCTGGGGAGTCAAAGGTTTTACCTAGACTTATTGCTGTGAAAGTTCCGGCTGTGCCACCACGAAATGAATTAAAGAATGATTCTAGACCGCTTCAAAAGATTTATTCAAACTACCCGACAATACGGCTTGCAGATTTTGCACGCAAAATTATTTTTCCAGAGTGGATCTGGACAAAGATGACACCCCCTCCCATAGTTAAGAAATCAGAGAAACCAGAAACAACAGGATCTGACTCCCCATCAGCGAGACCTGCTGATTTAACCTATAATGAAACATATTTGCCTCCAACTACCACACGAAGACCTAAAGGAATATTAGAGCGACCTACAATTACGTTTGACAACAATATGAGTAGATGTAAAGCGTCTCCTATTGACTTAATATTATAGTTTTGGGGGAAAATACCCTTCGTGGTATTCATACATAGCTTACTTTATTTTCTTTCAGTTTTACGTTTGTTCACCGTTGTCAGATTCCAAAATGTACCCTGCATTGGTCCACTTGGAGAAAATGGAACATGCTATCATAGCAAAGAATGCGGTGACTTAGGAGGTCAAGGAACCACCCCATGTGCTCAAGGGTTAGGTGTATGTTGCTTATGTAAGTGTTTTGATTACCTATATTTAAATTAAAGGCAATCTTAATTACAATCAACACATTTTTTCTTTAAATTTTAAGTTTATAATTCCTGTGGGGACACTGTTCAGCGAAATGGGACGTATTTTGTTAGTTCAGGGGCAGCCTTTGCACGTGGTGTGTCTACTTGTAACATTAACATACAAAAATTAAGCCCTTCTATTCGGCACATTCGACTAGAATTTCAAACTTTTGTAGTAAGTAAAAAAGCATAGCAAAAATAATTTTACGAATTTATGTTTGAATAAAAAAAACTAATGAAATAAAATTAATTTGATTATTGAATACAGTTGCAACCACCAAACGCAGGAAACTGTGAATCGGATAGGTTTTTGGTGTCTGGGCAAAACACGAATAATATTATTCCAATACTTTGTGGAAATAATTCCGGCAGCCACTGTAAGGCAATAATAACTTATTCAAACTTATAATAAAAATTAAATCTCAAAATAATTTTTAATGGTTATCTATTTCCAGTATATATTGAAACCGGAACTTCTCAGTCTCAAATCCAATTGTCAGTAATGACTACAGGGGAAGGAATAAGATCATGGAGTATTCAGATTAATCAATTTGAGGAAGCTCATTCTCACTTTAGTGCACCTTCCCATTGTCTACAGCACTTTGAGGGTACGATGGGCATCGTAACTAGCTTCAATTATGATTCAGCCTTGTCTCCACAATATTTGGTATTTCTTTAGTTTTAGAATTGAAGTTTAATTTACTGAATTACTTAGTGGAACCAAGGCATAACGAAAACGTCAATATTTTATTATTAGAATAACTTGAATTATGCTATTTGCATTCGTAAGGAAGCTGGGTTTTGTAGCATTACCTACACTAACTTAGTACCGGATGGCCAATACTTTCCCTTTCAAGTAGTTAATGCTGATGGTAAGGATACTGGTACGTATTAAGTTTTTTTAAGCTGAGGCTCTAAGTTTTTTGGTTGTTTTGTTTGAATAGCTCAAGGAAACCTACTACTACCTAGTGGTCAGGCAGGTGTTGGAATTCGAAATTGTCCCGATGACTTTATAATACTCAACGGAATTCGATTATGTGGGGAAAGATTAAATGATGGAACCAAGACAACACTATTAATGGATGACGCACCTGTAACAGGTTAACCGTTTTAAAGAATGCTGCTTGTTTGCTACTGTATTTCTAGTAGCCAGTGCAAAATACGGTGTCTTTCAGCTGCTGCATTTACGAATCTTGAATTGACTCGTAAAACTTTAAAATAAATTCATACAGTGAAATGGAATTTTTATTCATATAACCAATTCAATTAAAAGAGTTCAGAATGATTAATTACTAGGATGTATTTATGTATATTATCATGAAATTTACCCTTACTTCTCTTTTAATAATATTTTTTTAATATTTTGCAGATGCAACTAATGGCCCTTTCACAGTGATAGTTCGCACAAATGAAATCGACGTGGGAGGCGGCTTTGCCATTTACTACAGACAAAACCCATGTATGTCTACGGCTGGCTGAGATGGGGCTCATGAAACCTTACAATGTTATTTTACGCTAGAGTTGTTTATAGGATTACCGAATACGTTATTTCATAGGTCACCACAAGAAATACTTAACTTATTCCCTTAACTTATTTATTTATTCCAGTTTGTATTTTTGTTAGATGCTGAAAAAGTAATAAATATGTAATAAATAGTGTTTCGAGCCTATGTACTGTTTTACATCACCGACTTACTTTTAAACAATCTTAAGTATTATATTTTCAGTAACGAGTACTAAAATGCATGCTAAAAATGGAAAGATTGAAGTTGAAAGTATTTCTACGGTTACTACACTGCAGCAAATGAACTAAAATGCGTTTTAAATTTGAAATGTATTTGGTCAAAATTTGTTTCTTACCTTTATTTTCCAAAGAAAAACTGATTAAATTTGAAGCAAGCAGGTGATGAGCATTACAATAAATCACTGGGATAATAAATAGTTACAAAGCTACATTGGCTATATCTGCAAATCTGCATCAAGTACAGTTACAGGTGATATGGCAGACTTTCTTTTGGTGTTGCACAAGGTACAATAAAGTTCTGTATTTGATACAGTGCAGTAATAATATTGTCTTTTTTCGGGCATTATATACTCAAAACTAATTAGCAGTTAGTGCCCAAAAAACAGTTGATGGAAAACCTTGGAATGAGAAACTAGTAGAGAGAAAACTAATACATTCACAGCCGTTCTTTCATCATCTACTTTCTTCTATCTTGTGCCCTGCCGCTTTCACAGGGTTGTGAGGTAGGGGCTACGTGTACTTTCACTGTTTTCACTGGCAATTTTATCGATCCGCTTGTCTCCCCTACTTTTGATGTAGCTCCTACCTTCCAACGACAGAATAAATGGGGTGCGTGATATGTTGCGGCACCCGATTGCGTTTTTACTGAATGCGCCTGCTTAACTCAGCAAAATACTTACCAAGAAAGTTTTTTTTTTGCAGTAACAAAAGTACACGCAGATATTGCAGAAAAAATATTCAACAGAGGCGACGGACGTTCATTTTTGAACGTGTAATAATAGCATGACTAAAAAGTTAGTTGAATTTTGTATTAGTTGTCAATGTCAATGACAACGTACGTATTTTCGTACTTTGTACATCAATTTAAAGAAAACGTTGATCTTGACCTGACATACATAAACGTGATTGGTGAGCATTTGAAAATCTAAGTCACCAGCCGTATATGATTATCTCCCACATAACGGTTTGTGACGATGATCTGTCAGTCATTTAATATTTGTTTTCCTCAAGATCAGCTTACGTCTGTACGACACTAATTCACTTTTAAGCCACATTGCTTCTGTCTGAGTAAGACTGAATGATTTGAATGAATGAATGAATGAGTTTCAGTTTAAACAAAATAGGTCATACATGCATCACACGTTATAATATTGAATAGTGCCGACAAGTTGGAATTTAACAGCAAGTATAACTTTGCTGTAGTAAGAAGCAGTAGTGCAGAAGCATCTTTGCAGAATGATATCATGAAAGTATTTTCCAACTTACTATTTTGTATGTTACCACGTATTGAATGCTACAGCAAATGATTTTATGAGGAATCGAATTCATGAATATTCTAGCCAAAAATTTCATGCAAATGTACTTGTCGAAGTTTTAGTAACGATTTAGTTATCCTGAGTCTGAAAATTAAACTGCATAGGTGAGGTGGTGCAGGGAACTAAAACTCTAGATCAGGGGCTTACTAACAGAGGCTCTGGTGTTGTCTCAAGCCCAGCATCTAACACGTCTCCCGTTAGTTTTGTTGTGACTTGTGACTGTCTGAAAAACCATGGTCAAACCCGAGTTAGTTCACTAGTTACCTTCATCTAGGGTGATTGCTCTCCTCGGCGCACCAGCCATTTATTTCTAATTTTCTTCTCAGACCACATCCATCGTCGTTGTGAAGTACCTCAAAATATGACCTCTGTTTTTACGACGGTGAGCAGGCCAAGGGCCTTGCCTTCAGTGTTTTTACCTTTCACCCTTAGCATAATGTTTGCCTCGTTGCTATTATCAGTATCCAGCTTAGGAGGGGATTTCAATAACAATGAGAAACCAGAGTTCCGGATAGGATTCGAAGGGAATACCAGTGTATATAGATGGGCTAATGGATATAGAGAACTTATGGTTCCCTCATTTAACTCTTCCAGAGAAGCCCGTCGCTCAGGTAAAGTTGATGAAAAAATTGTAAAGATAAACTTTCGTGTTGGAGCAGGATTGGAATGGATACTCTTTTTGGATTCTTTCAGTTGTGTCCGGTGGGTTGTTCAGTATAGTTTCATTTGATAATGTCCCTTGCAATTCGGATTCCAAGGACGTTGGAACGTGCTATAGCAATCGTGAATGTACAAATCTTGGAGGTACCTCATCAGGCATTTGTGCAGGAAGCTTTGGAACTTGCTGTGTTGGTAAGAGTGTTGCGAAATTTTGATTTTGTAGAGTTCGAAATTGGATTGCAATTTTTATTATTACACCTACGAATGAAATATATTTAAATCTTATGTCATTTATAGTGACATCAACAAGTGGAAGCACGGTTACAACCAACAATACTTATTTTCAAAATCCTGACTGGCCATCAACAACTTCTGGACCATTGAGTAGTAGCATAACTGTTACTCCATTGACTGGTGTAAGAACTTTTGTCTGCTTGTTGTGTTGATGAAAAAGGTGTCATAATTATTTGTATCATTTAATGCTCCACAGGCAACGCAGTTATACATAGAATTCATCGACTTTAATATTCGTGGCCCTTCCTCTGGAGCTTGTATGAATGATACGTTTACAGTTACACAGTCAGGATCCACAACCGTCATACCCGTTCTATGCGGAAACAATACGGGTCAAGCAGGTAAGCAGTTGGTAGATATGAGAAGTGAAGGGAAGAAGCCGGTAACAGCTTTACGTTGTTAGTATTCATGCACATCGTTTCACTTTAAAATCAATTAGCTACTAACCATGACATTGCTTTTTATAACTGTATCCGTTTGTAATTCTCATTGAATACTATGCCGCAATGTGCTTAAAAGTTGGCGTGTTTCGGGCTCATTAGGCACATTTTCTCTCTTTAAGTTTGGTTATGAATAATTTTATGACAAGCACATCTAGCTTGTTTTCATTCATTGAGTTGTCGGCTAAAAAATTAGAATATAAATGCGGTGTATAGTAATGTGACCTAAAAACACACATTTTTGTTGTACCTTAGGGGCATTTGGCATCTAATTATGTGTATGTTCATTCACAGTTTACATACCTATCAGTGGCACTGGACCAATCACCCTAACCTTTAACTTGGCGGATGGCAGTGATGGTCGTTCCTGGAAACTTAGACTTGTGCAATTTTACCCCACTGATTCTTGTGCGGCTCCCCCTGGATGCAATCAGGTATTTAAATTTACAAAAATAAATTAATCAACTTCTACGAAGCTAATTCTCTATCAGTATTGTTTTATTAACATACACTCTATATTTACAGTATTACCAAGATGCAACTGGAACATTGGAAAGCTTTAATTATAACGGGGGCATGGGTGAACTGATTAACAATTATTGCATTACTGTCTGCTTTGCGGTTGGAACAGGCAACTGTGGAATCCTTTTGACGGAAGGAGCTTTCATGCTGCCAGGTTGATTCTAGGACATACATACATACATACACTACTATTCAAATAATGTATGTATCAGCCTCTTTAAAATGTAAAATATTTTTTGTTTCTTATTCACTTGTAGGAATGGCTCCTAGTGATTGTAGCATGGGTGACTATTTACTGGTTGACGGTCAAAAGTTTTGCGGTGACACACTGAACAATGGAATGCTAATGGGCAAGTAGTCATTTCATAATTGAAATATTATATATACGGCAAAACATTATGCAAATTCATGTTATAGAAAGTTTTCATTTAATTTCTAGTCAACAAAACAATGAACCCTTATGTTAGCGTGATGATTTGTTCTGGAACGAGCAATCCCGACATGGACCTCGGTTTGTCTTTGAATTATTCACCGTACCCTTGTGGTTTGAGTGGATGACCACACCACTCTTGTATTAAGCTAAAACTCTGTCAGACTTCTATGGACAAACGTAACCGCTCCACCCTATTCTATTTAAATGACATTTAATAATTTTTTTTCACGTCTATTCTGTTAAGTTTACATATTTCACGTTTCGACGCTTTTCTGAACTTTTATTCCATTTCAATTCCAACCTAGTTTAAGTTTAAGTGGTTGGTTTAAGATGGGGCTATTCAAAGAATACATATATATGTTCAAGAAGCTAGTATCCAATAATTCTATTTACACATTGAATGTTATACACTTTGTCAACCAACATATACTTATGATAATGTCGGTGTGTTAGTTGCTATGTAGAGTATAAGGATACTTTGATTTAGACTGTCTTCGAATTGTGTACTCATCGTTGGAAAATAACTCGAATGTTTGTTTACTGTATTATTTGCTGCAATGTTTTATTTATCTTATTTATTTATTTATTTATTTATTATAAACTGTATTTGAATATAAAATTTTTATCCCATCGTCACTGTTTTTATGACGGGAAATTTCTTTTATGTTGACTGTGTGTCGTGGATTAATTAATCGTTAACGAGTTTAGATGCAACAAATTTACAAAAAACTAAAACTTAATTTACTTTGTATGTAAATTATTGACTAACATATTGCAGATACAAAGGTATTAAAACAGAATAAAAACCGTTTTAGGAAATACATTTGGTCGAAGCGACCCACCATGTATACCATCTAAAGGTTTACTCAGTTACTTGGATGGATGTGATTATTACATGGAACAACAAAGTAATATCCATGTTAAGCTTAAGCTTGGTGTTCGCCCCAATAGACGAGGAACAGCCCAAGCCGTGACAAAGGTTTTTAGCTTTTCATCAATCTTGCTTGCCGAATCAACTAAATCTTGAAAAAATAGATGGCAGACTGTGCATTTGATGATTGGTGTCGCTAGCTTGCTCATTGAGTTTTTACTTTGTAACATTGTAACAGATTGTTTTGTAGCATAATAAGGGCATAAATGGGGTTCATGATAAAAGTACACTGCTTTTCAATTTCAATTTAGAAAATTGTTTGTACTTTTGTGTCGTAAGATTGAGTATAACGGTGCATCACATATAGTTTTAAAACATAGGTTCCAAGAAAATTATAGGAAAAATCAATTTGTGCAATAAAAAAAACTTTAGAGCACCTAAGGATCTATGAATAAGTTTTTTTGATTATTTTAAGACAGTCTGAACCTGTAAAAATTATTTTAAGATGAGGAGTATTGCAAAACTTTGATAGCGTTCTTCTATGCTGCTGTTGAAATTTTGTTTCTGTTGATATTGATTTTTGATGGTACATTAAAACTGTGTGTGTGCGATTAACGTTAGCTATACCGTAGTTTACTGTGTTTTTAGTCTGGTAAGATACATGCACAATTGCAGTAAACAATTTAGCATATCAAGATTTGTAATTAAATATTATCTGCATTTTGTAAAGAATGCCATATATATTTTTTATCTCCGCATTTTTGCTTTTGAAATTAACCGAATCATTGTTTTTTTTATGAGAGCGTGCATACAGAATGATTCCAAAAGCTCTTGTCCAAAAAATAGCAAAGCTGAAAGCTCCAATTAATTAATAATCTTCTTGCATCTGTGTGGCTAGTTCAAAATGGGAGAAA
The DNA here is from genome assembly GCA_964034955.1 of Orchesella flavescens. Classification (NCBI taxonomy): domain Eukaryota; kingdom Metazoa; phylum Arthropoda; class Collembola; order Entomobryomorpha; family Orchesellidae; genus Orchesella; species Orchesella flavescens. Next base: position 31,663,186 of record OZ035953.1, read on the forward strand.
AGAAACAAAAATAGCCATAAATTCATAAATCTAGCCAGTTTCTTATTCTAAACATCAGTATTGTGTTTGATCTGAAATAAATGAGTTTTTTAACGTCAATTGATGATGAAGGGGGAATACAAAACTTAAGGAAATGTGAAATACAATCGATGAGGCTGCAAGTACATGAATGTGATTCCACTCTTAGATTGGCCACGGGAAGGCAATCATCGTTGAAATATGGGATCAAGCTAGCTAAAAACTCTTCTTTTTCAATGTAGTCTATTCTTTTTCCACTGCAAATATGAATACGATGTTCTGCGGTACGTATGATGGTAAAGCACAAAAAAGTAGATGCACAGGGTGTACCTCTAGCATACACACAGATGTAATAAAGATTGTTGCCCGATTTGAGTGGAGCATATGCTGTAAAATTTCCCGTTTCCTTTCCAACACTCAGTCACTTTTCATGCTAGTATAAATATCATCATCTTTATGAATCCACCAACATCACATTATTCGGATCGGATCAATGTATCACCGTTAAGCTGTAAAAGTAAGTAAAAGTGTTTCATAATATGAAAAAGGAAAGGATTTTAAAGAATAAGATTGCGTTACACTTTTTTTCACATCTTGATTCCCCCAGCCAAAAAACCAACCTTTCTTCCACACTTCTTCACGTAAAGATGCTCCACAGCAGTCATGGAATTCTATTTCTATGAAGATAGAGAAGAGAACTGCTACAAAGCAGTGGTGGTGAAGTTGTGGGTATGGTAGTATAAAAGAGCATACATTATAATGCCGCATCACCGGTACGTGCTTCCAATTTTTTCGGTGAGAATGATCCCTATTGTCGTAGTGATAGTAAAACTAATACAACGGATTTATTTTTTCTGCTTGATACGTACGTACGTACATAGCTCCAGCTTGCATGTTTTTTTCTATCTCTTCATTCCTGTTGTATTTGTAGCTGTTTGAGATTACGATTCATTTTGTTAGTCATATTTTTATGGATGAGAGAAAAGTGAGTGGTAAACTTCACTTGCAAATGTTTCTACTTACGTTTACATTTTTCTTCTTACCCTTTGTAATTTGTCGGCAAGTACCATGCCAGTATAAAAAGGGACACATATACTAATCTTGCATACATATGTGATGAGCACAGATATACATATAACCTAGCAACGAGTGTGAGTCTCAACGATATCATCGAAATTACAAAAAAAGAGATGATCACAGTAATAACACTGGGTTGACGAGGTGCACAGTACTCTACTTTTATAAGTATAAAGTTTTCCAACGCTATAATAAAAATAATACGTAATTTTATCTGGTACCCACCGTGTTTACTTTTGTATTACAACTCTTTGCTTTGTAAATTCCATAGCGTCTTCAGTCTTCAGAGCAGAGTGAGTCGCATATTATGAGTAGGTACATCCAATATCTTGTCTCAATTTACCACGTATAAATAATGAGACCAAGAAAGAATATGTGATTGCATGCATGTTTCCTCTTTCGCCATTCTCACTTTCTGTATACTTTCCTCCGGAAACGAGAATTATGTTCTGCTCAAAGTGCGACTCAACCTCGCTTTCTCATTGCTTTCTAGCCCTAGTTTGGTTCTCATATTGCAGTATTTTCTTCGGTTCTTTAACGCTCCTTACTTTTTACACCACGACGGTAAGATAAGTGCATCATAATGCATGAAGACAGGCAGTCAGGAGTTGTACAGAGAACAGTGCTATTTGCCGCATCATATCATTTCATCGTTCATATTTTTTATTCGTTCGGGTCTACCGTGTAATATGTTTTGAGCGGATGGCAAAAGCAACGGTACTTACTCACACAACACAACGCATTCCATCCCACTACCGTTTGTACCCATATGGTTTTGAATCTCAAATGTACTTTAAAGCATTCAAACCATTCATGTTGGAGTGTGGCGTGCGTGCATTAGGTATAGTATCTAGCATCAGGATGGAGATGGGAGAGAATGAAGACTCATGCATGAACTCTTTTACAAATAACCATTTTTCTCATCTTATCAATCTTGTGCAGATGTATTCCTGGGAAGTGAATATTTTTTTAAGTTTAGAACTAAAATCATTTAAACAGCTTTCCTCCTTTCAATCCATCGAACCAGTTGATAAAGTGAGCAGGAAAAAAATGGAATATTATTGGACAATTTATCAACATATATTTTTTAAGGTATCTTTGTTCACTTTCATAGATTCATGTCGAGAATACTTATTTTTCAGATTGTAGATGTGTACATTCTCTTAAAATCTATGGCAATTTGATGAATCAAATATTACAAACAATACCATTTAATTATAAGTTTGAAATTAATTACCAATAATTACGTTTCAGAAACTACAAGCTTGTGAAACATTAAAAACATTTCGTCCTAGTTAAGCCCATCGGTGTTACAAGAGTAAATTAATTTGTATGAGAACCTATTCCAATTTGAATATGGCTAAAATAGTCAGATGATCTTGTGACTAAATTAATAATTTGCACTCACAACCCCACAGTTCGTAGTAGTTATATAAAATAGATTATTCGCTTCTGTCTTGCATATTTCCACTCGGAGTGAAAGCACAAAACAGTAAAAAGGATTCCATAGGGTTTCCAAATGTCTGTTTGGGTCTCAGGTGGTGAAAGAATATTATGTGTTAGAATGCCTGATATGATACACCAATATCTCATGTCGTTTTGGTATACAGGCTGGGTAAACAACAGTTCATGATTCCCAGCTGAACGAATCTCTTAGCGGTGTACAGCATGAGGAAGCATATTTACGATTTCCATCGTAATAAAATCTAATGTATGAAGTGCCTACAGAAGTAGAAAGCTGGCGATAATTTTGTTTTGTTCGATGAGTTACTCCACAACTCGAAAGGAATGACTGGCTTTCTCTTTCATAAATGGGGTACAAAGAAGGTTTTACGTTTTTTAGATTCTTCACTATAAAAATGACATGCACTGATGGTGCTACATTTTATTTTTTTTATGAAATGTAGAGATGGGGAATGATAAATTGAATTTCAAACTGGTTTTATATGAATGATGACATGATTATGTCCGGACTCGTCATGTCGCAATCCATACATGTATTTTCTTCCTTTGTATGGCTGGCATTTTGGAACATCATCATCCCATCTACGTCATCAGTATTATTACCATACATTTCGGTGTAAGCTGCCTCATACGATTTTTGAGTGATAATGTTTCACTCTCTACTCATTAGCATCAATACCATTTTCCATATCAAAATGTACACAATATTGCGTCATTATGAGGAAGAGAGTAATAGTTAACCACAAACTGCTGCGTGAGTGAAGTACGATAAGATAAAGATGGAAATAGCACGCATATTCTTTCATTTCTGCAAAAAAAAACTAATAATGACATTAAAGGTTTCAGACGCTGGTAGTAGTGGTGATGGTGGCGGCGGCATGAGTCTTACTCTGCTGTTAGCTCAAAGTGAATTTCTAATTCCCATGTTCTCCCAGTTTTTTATCGGAGAAAGGATCATTTCACGGGAAGAAACGCCCAGGATGCTACACACTCTCTACTACTTTCTACCACTGATGATGACAGTGCATAAAACAGCATTATTGAATCCCGTTTCTTCTGTTTGGGATGCATATTAGCTCTCATGGTGGCATCTGCTTTCAATTCAGATGAGTAGCATAGCATCCACAGAGCGAAGCTGCAGAAAATGAGGAGTCCAGCAATGCTATCCACTTGATGGATGGCAGTTCAAAAAAGAGGCGCTGTCAAAGAATGATTAATGCCAAATAGACGACATTCCTACTCTCCCGAAAATCTCTCTCCCCACAAATATATAGTCGTACATTTTATTTCATCATCATCCCTATTTTCTATATATTATAAAATAATGCTTAAAAAAATAAGCAATACGTAGGCACTCTCGGTCCCGTAAAATCCAAAAGATTGTTGTGCAAGTGAGACAAGCTCAAAGACGAGAAAAAGCCCAATGAAGTTTTTTTCAGTGAATAACACAAATCTTTCTCTTTGCATTTATTTCTGCATTATGCTTTTCTTTTCAAACAATCTGCTTTTCATAATAAAAATCCTCAATCCTTCGAAATTGATTCTCTTCTTCTTGCCTTCCTTTTCTCATAAAAACCACCAAACCAAGTTACTTTGTCTATCAGATTCCTTAACTTAAGCCGGAGTTCAATCTCTTCCGCCTTACAGTGCACTTTTATCTTGCCTTTCTTCTGCCTGGAAACTAGAAACAAAAACCGTTTTTACCTCAAACATCAAAACCAACCTCGTCTCAAACTTCTTTTTTTGGGGGTTCTTTACAATGCTTTACATAACTAAATTCTTTGATATTATCTACTCAAGTCGAGAACATTGATATGCATACATAAATACACTCATAAAAGAGTAAGCAATGCTACCAACACGTACATTCCCGTGATTGGAGGCTCTTACACAAGACGAGATGACGAGAACTTTTGGTGAGATGGATATTATGGTTTGTAGGCATATATACATGCATGGGAACTAAAGGTCAGTAAAAAATAGTGACGTTCTTTTAGAAAAATACACACATACATGAGCACTGACAGACAGGTAGGCTGCTGTAAATGACTTGCTGACCGACCAGCTTTGAGAAATGACCGATGTCCAAGTTGAAGTGAAAAAATAGCTGCTAACTTTATCAAAAGAAAGGGTGCAAAGACAGCCAACTATGGACCGGGGTTGACCTAGTGCTTTCTTACGTAAACGTAAACCCCAAACTCGCATTTTCTTTTCCTCAGCACTTTCCACGATCATTTAGTTTTTCATGGAAAACCCATGACGAAAGCAAAAATCTGGTGTTTTCTTGACGAAAGAAATGTAATCCTTGAATAGAATAGAAATTCTCAATCTTACATATTTTCTCTGTCACTAAACCACCGTTCTGCTTTTAAAGATATAGCGTCTTCGACAGTGGGAGCAGACGTGTGTCATTGAGAGTAAGCGTCAACCAAGTCAAGAAACAGGAGCGTCAACTGTCAACAGGAATCTTGTTCATTGTTCCTCAACTTTCCTCTTCATGCTAGTTAGCCATTACTCACAGTGCAACCACTTGGTTGAAGGGAAGCCGCCAAGAGAAACGCCACATAAAAAGTGTTTACATCTTCTTTCTCCGTTTTCCTCATTCATTATTCATCTCCTATTGCGGGCTCTGCTGGCGGGGACAATGCGCATAGATATTTTCATAGTAATCATACTAGTGTCGTCATCATCCCCATTACTTTACAACATTGCTTTGGTGGCTCAAGTCATAATAATCAACGTGTTCCTTCTCTTGTCCCTGAATTAGATTTGACATCAACAGGGGCTGGGTAGCATTGTGTGGGCACTCTGCGATCGAACTTTGTTTTTCGTTTACACCGTCGTCGTCCTCGCGTCGTACCCACCTACAGTATAAATATAAATGTATAATGTGAGTAAATATATGTAGCATATACCCTATATAAATGTAGATGGATTACTACTAGCTTAAAGCCTCGTATCAACATAATAAATGAGAGAAAAAAGGATATGATTGTGTGAAGCGTTTGAGTAGCGCACTTCCTATTCTTGCTTTATCAATGAAACAGACATGGCTCAAAGCAAATTTTAATTTATGCCCCACAAACGACAATGATTCAATGAGAAAAGTAGATGGAATCACCAGAATCGAGTTACACTTCCACACTCCACACTATGTATGTGTCTGTTGAACCAACAGACTTATTACAGTGCTGGAAGGAAAAACCGCCGTTGGAGCAAAAGGAAAAAGGGATGCCACACACACACACACAACAAACTATATTAACCAGAGCTGAAAGAAACATTCAGCTCAATTCATGGAAATTGGTAAAAAGAGAGTAGGAAAATTTTCTCCGTGAAATCATATTCTTATGTCATTAATCATCTCGACGACTGACAGCATATTTGTATACAGACCGATATTGCACATGCCAAATTCTATTTGATTAATATTCGATTTCTCTTCCAACAACTTAAACTCAACTTTTCACTCCTATCTCGCTTCTCTCGCTCTTTTTTCTCTCTCGTTTCGTTTTCCCTTACACTTTAGGTTTGGTTGACTCGGTTTTTCTTTTATTCGGAGTGAGTCAATGCTGCTTTGCTACTGTTGCTTATTCTTTTTATTACCATTACAACATTATGATTATATTAGGATATACAACTTAAATTCCTTGTTTTTTCCTCCATTTTAAAGTAAACTAAAGCAAAATGCGTATTCCAACGAATTGCTTGCTTTCCCCCTTTTTTCATATTTCCACTCTCTATTGGACTTATGATGAGTGAGTGAGAAGAAAAAAAGTAAAGGGGAAATGCTCCATCATCTATGCATATTATGGAATAATATGGATATATATACGAGCACATGAAAATCTCATAAGAAAATTTACTGGCGGAGTAGTGCACCTCGATAATCTAATGTGTTTGGAAAAAAACATCGTTGGTTTAACCCGTTCGGTTGCGTTTGCTAATAGCTGATAGAGAGTATGGGAGTATGGGGCGTGTTGCAAGCGCATTAAAGGCTCTATCTTTTCAGTCTCACTCAGCAGATTTTTTTTCTCTCTCTCTCGTCTACTTTCATCCACTGAGCCCACAACTAACCCATCATGTTGGTTGATAGTGTTATACTTGCACTTTACTTATTTTCTGCTGTGCTTGCATTCACAATAGTGGATTTACAGATTCCCTCGGAAATAATACGGAAAAAATGTATTATCCATTCAGATGAGATGATGACTTTGACTGCCACTTTAACCATACTTTCGCACTGTCGCATTGTCTCGCTTTTGTTGTTTGGCTGCTGATAATGAGATCACGCTCAAAATGTATTCTTTCAGCAGTTTATCCGGGTTTCAGGATAAGCGGTCTATGGAGATTTGTCTTGGTTGTTGTTGTAATATAGTTATGCGGTATCAAAAATGTCCAAAATTTTCAAATGGATTCATTCAAATAAAAATATATCGCAAGCAAGAACATTGCAACATTTATCTACGTAAGAAATTTCTCTGGTGTATACAAATGCAATAAAGGTGTTACTATTTTTTTTAAATATATTACCAAGTAATATTAACGATATTTACATGCAAAATTGACTTCGCAAGCAATCGGAACAACAGGGATCGTTACAAGGTGGTTGACAGATATACAGCTTTCAAATTACAAAAATTAGGTACTTGTCGGAGTTTATGATGATTTTTAGTAGAGCCGAAGTTAAAATTTGAAAGAGGCAAAAGTTTTTTTTCCCATTCGACTGTAAGTGGTAAAATGCTTTTAACGTTTGGCATGTAACAGCTGAGAACAAGAAATAAATGGTTTTTATCACCATCAAACGAAACGCATCATCGCCCGCAATAGTAATCATCGTTAAAGGCACGTTATGATGGAAGCAAGAGGAGAAGAGGATGCTGTTGGATTGGATGTGTGGAGATGAAAACGGTAGGGAAAAGTGTCATCACGTCACCAGCAATTTGTGGCTTTAACAAAATGACGAAGGGAAATGGGTTGAGCATAAGTGGCTAGAAACAAAATGAGCAGCACACATGAGACAAAACAAGGAGGTTGCAGGTACATGTAACAAGTTGAAACCTCATTTTCTTCCTAGAAGGTGAATGATATATATCCATAATACGACACTTAAAAGATGATGAATCAAAGAAAAATTGGATTCTTTGGAATGCATATTACAGATATTTTCATCTCAATATTTTAAAATTGGGTCTACTATTTCCAAAATAAACGGACGAAATGAGATGTCCACATTTATGGAATCGAAAAAGTTGATACGCAGTTGAAATACGGAAAAAAATATTGTATAGATACATACACGTACACTCAATACGTCAATATCAGTTTCAAGTGGGAAATTGTGTAGTCTGACAACCTGCTCTGCATTCAACGTACATACCTTCCATAAGAAGTAATATAAAATCATGCATCATACTTTGTAGAGGTCGTTCATATGCTCACTTACTTAGCTCGGCTCATGCTCATGGTGTTGAGATTGTGTTGTCTGTTGGCGTGACTCTTTTCTTTTCACGGGTTAACTACATTCATTTTCTGCAATGTGTAGCTCGGGTTGTTCAACTACTGGTGGATGACCCAGATGGCTCGTGCTTTAGCAATTTAAGTTGTTAGAGCATCATCATCTAAGACACATGTTATGGGGTAAATGTCACGGCCAGGGACCGTTGCGAAAGGGCAAGTAAGCAATATTTCATTTCACTTTTCCAGAGTTGACGCATATGCTTAGTGAGGAAAGTAACACGCATAAGTATAAGTATCGCACGTTCTACTTCAGCTTTACATGCTACTACCACATCATCATAACGTAATATAATATAATGTAAAAAAGCATAGGTGAGAGAACGTCGTAGTAGTAGAAAGCTGGTCGGGTGATAGTATAGTAGTATTGGTTTTCATTGGTATGGTGTTAAGATCTGTGGCTTGTCGTTTGTGGTTTCCTCTCTCTGGAGGATCACCATTTTGGTAAAATGGGAAAGGGATTAAATGAAATATATGATATGTTGCGTGTCAACAACGTATCATGTTGAGGGTGCCGATGATTTCCAAGGTTCTTTAAAACACTCAAATGTTTTACAGCTCTTTCGACATATTTTACATTATCAAATTTCTGTAAAACCTCTAGATGAACTTTTCATTGCTTCGGTTTTTCTGCAAGGGAAAGCCATATGATTTCATGAGAATAAATGCAGTCTCACAAGGTTCTTTAGTGAAGTTTTTAAGACTGAGAATGAGCAAGGGTGTGAGTGTGATGACATGTCATGGTTGGCAATTACCCTTCCACTATCCTCTCATCATCATTGTCGTCATTCCAAAAAAAAACTTGAAAAAGAAGAACTTAAAGGAGCTGTAAGTAGTTAGCTGTTGCTGCTTTACATATATATATATATATATATGCATACGCGCGTGGTTAATATTGTAGTGGCAACTTTTGGTTGGGAAGATTAGGACAAGAAATTGGTGGGATAAAAGGTTTTCTGGTAGTTCCTCATCAAGAATACTACAACAACCTATTTTTCCACCCAAGTACACACACATTATGACACCCATATTCCAGTTTGTGTAAAGAGATTCGTGGCAAAGAGAGTAAAAAATACGAGACAAATGGATCTCGAGTATTTTTTCCTCTCTCTCTTTCCTCGTCATCTTCTATCGGATGGTGTGCGGCTTCTCGCTTAATATGAGTGAGAGCAATATTGAAGAGCAACTCAATTACTTGCAAACCATCTGGATCCACATTATGAGTTTGAAAAAATCCTTTTCTAATGGAAAAAAGTCTATTGAATGCCAACTAGATTGGCTGTTAACAGTCACAAAGTATGCATGTAAAATTTTCGGAGTCTTATTTTTTCTCTTTCTCTCTCTCTCTCTCACTCACTCACTCATTCCCGTGGTGGTGTATGCATATTATCCGCGAATGAGTATAGGAAAAGCCATCAGTTGAGTTGAGCTTGACTCCAAATAATGCAAATGCTGTGCCGGCTCACTCCCGTTCGACTTCATCTACATACACAACAACCAAAAACCTTATAGTTGATGCTTGACTTCACTTCTCTCTCTCACACTCACTCACTCTCTGCGTTCCATGAATATGTACACTATCGTAAGCTGAAATGTAAAGAGTTTTCATGTTGATCCTTTTTCAAATCACATTTCTTCGTCACCACACTTTACATTTTACATCTCGTTCCCCTTTGTCACCAACTCATATAGAATCCCGTGAAAACTCATCGTGTAAGTTATGCATCATACGCCAGTAAAAATAGATAGGGCATGGAAAGTCATGCGCCCGTTTTAAATTCCAATTAATGAGTTGTTTTGTTCGGTGGAAAAATTGGAGAGACATAAATCCAATGCTTTTTATGGGTATGACTGGCGGAATGTGAATATTTATTTCATTAGTAAATTAGCTTTTGGAATTGCTTATTATAATTTATATCTTACTTTCCATTTTTACTTGTAACTGCGTGGTAATGTTTTTATTACACTTTATTATCAAGACGGCATGTAACACATTGATTTGATTGATTCACATTGATGCTTAACACTTATACGTATTGAGAAATTTTCTATAAGCTAAAATTTATACACCAAATAAATCTAAATAGAATTGTATTATTTCTAGATTACATTGAACGAAGAATGAAGTTTTGGGACGTGCAAGAAAAACAGTTCGGCTGTTTCAAGTTTACTCATATTATGTAATATAACATATGTATGTAGCGGGCATACGCCTCGCATTTATCATTTTTTTTTAGATCGAACCATTTCCATTGTCATTTTAAACTTTCTTTTGGCAATTCTAACCTCACCAAAATCATATCGTATCGTATTGAATGATACATTTTTCTTGTGAGGGTGCTCTCTAAATTCGATAACTTTAAAAATGCCATATGTATTCATCGATTTGTTTATTGAATAAAGAAGAGAGAAAAAAGGAGCTATATAAAAAAAGTAGCTACCGCTCTTGTGCAAGATCCTCGGGAGAACCTATCAACCAGTATTATTGAGTGGTGTATCCATTACGATTATTGACAGATGAGAGATACGATGAAGCTACCAGGGAAATAATATTATCTAACCTATAAACGAGCCAACGTGTTATTGCTACAACCAGCAACAGCACAGTGCAGTGCGATCAAAGCCGACTGTGCCTTGCTTTGGTAAAATGTGAATTGAAATGCTCCAGGGGAGAGTTTATACAAGGGAAAAAGGTTGTATTGAATCTCTTTTTGTAAAAACTTTGAGTTTCATTCTGAGTTTGCCTTTTGCTTTGCCATTTTTATCAATTTTTATTTGTCTATTTTTTTCTCTCGTCGCATTGCTTCTGATGATTTTGCCGTTGTCACTTTAATGTTCTCATGAAAAGTGGCATCAATGCAGTTGAAGAATAAAGAGTGTAAAAAAGGCAAAATATGGAGTGAGAGATAGTGGTGTGGTTGTTGTGGGATGGTGTTTGATTGTTTGATGACAATCTTGATATCTTCTGAATGTTCTCGTGGGTAAAATGGCAGTTATGGTAGATATTCTATTGGAATCACATAATGTGCGTTTATAACACAAGTCGTTGTGGCAAACGTAAATGATGACAAGTCACCACCGGGAGTCATTCATGATATCCTCCTGTGTTGTACAATATTATTTCCCTTTTTTGCGTGGGTATCCTCGTATTCAATAGTTGGAGACACATTCAATATGAAAAGATGATGAAGACACTCATTTTATCATCAGGCATTGTTGTGAGGGTACATGCCACAAAATGATCCAAATTGATGACAATCTGATAGGAATTTTTCAAACTCTATTCGAAAAGGATGTGACAATGGATTTAATAGATTTTTTCCCAACATTATTACATTTCGATCCATAAAACATTTGAATTGACTGTGAGAGAAGTTTTCATTCAGCTCTAATAACATTTATATATATCTGTTTGGCATCTAATGGCTGTGTGATTGAGGCAACATGATACTTTATTGTATAGATTGAGAAAATTATATTTTTGCAACTTTAAGTTTAAAAAGGTCTTGACTGTGATGCTTTTGTGATCTGTGAATTTTGTCCTATAATCACAATCTTTGTCGTTTGACGCGGTTGGAGGAAAAGTAGAAAGCTATGGTGGAAATTGAAAGTTGGCATTTAAAAAGAAGCCCGTTAAATAGAGGAATCGTTACAGTATAAATTACACTGCGTTTTTAGTAATGATCATTCAAAAACTCAGTCATACTCCTCTCATTTCTCCAATGGTTTAGTGAATTTTATATCAGATTCAAATAAGAAAATGAACAAAAGCATGAAGTAAATGCTTCTAAAGGGAAAGTTGAAATATGTTGGCAAGTGAATCACAATGATGAAAGTAAAATCGAAAAGTCCTCATTTCCCAATTGCCAACTTCATATTTGGATTCAGATAGTTATCCAAGTCAGGGAGAGCAAGGCAGGAAGATTCCAACCAAAGAGATTAAATATGTATGAAGTGTTGCCGGGAACCGGATTATTTTCATTGAGTGCGCCACGAAAAAGCGAAAGTATTTATTTACACAACTGGTAAATATGCTTAGCAGGGCAGCAAAAAGCATCCCGTAATAATAAGTAACACTTACAGTTGTATAGCTTTTGCTTTCGCTCTCCAAATTTTATGATCACTAACACTGGTGACTGGTGTTGTTGGTCCCCACACTCACTTCCTTGTCTCTTGAGTGAATTAGTACACGGCACCTGAGCCCTTGCCTTGTTACATGACTAATGCAATATATATACTTCTACACAACGAAACACTTGACACCTTTGTGGTAGTGGTAACAACAGACCGAAAATGAATTTAGAGAAGTCGGTTGCTTATGATTGCGGCAAAGTACATACATGCAAACTAGCATAACATAATCTACTTTTTATATTTATCACACGTTTTGTACCATAACGAAATCAAACCATTGTAACTCATCGCCCGTTAAAAAGTTTTTCTCGCTTTTTATTGGATGCGTAACAAGGTCTGTTGATATAACAATATTTATTACAAATAGACCCAGTAAGAAAGAAACGATCCAATTGAAGTTTTGGAATTAGAATGGTAGAGCTACTCTCGAGCAGTAGGTCCCTTTGAATTAAACGTAGAAAAAACAAACAAAAGGGTTCATGGGTTTTTCATCAAACACATTGTGACGGATGGCAATTACGTATTATTCTCCAGTCATACTTCCTCAGAGGAAAAGTGATTTTCATCGGTGAATGAAAAACTTGAAATGATTATCATTTAGAAGTTATTTCCAATTAAAGTTGAATGGTTTTTCTTGAGGTGTACACCGTCCAAGACTTTGAATGTTTACTCTCTCGAACGCCGACACTTATGATAGTTTGTAGACGTTCAATTAATCTTTTTTCACTGTCGTGATGTAGTTTTTTCTTCTCTTCGTTTCCTCACGTTCTTTTCCCTCGATTATTTATTTATATGCATTCATACTTAAGGTATAAGTTGAAAGTGATTATTTGTATAGAACGAAAAGGGATCAGAATTGGATATAAATATCCAATAATATGTACCTATATTGAAAAGAAGTGAAAAATGATAAAAAGGCCTGACTCTAAATTGATTGTTCTTCCTTTGTGTAATTAATGTCTGGTTTTCCTTTGTTGTTTTCTTGCAATTACAATATTCACAATGCTCATAATTATTTTGAGTTGTTTGCATAGTCCTTTTTGTTTTTCTACATTATACAAATATTGCAGACCTACGAGGTTTGTATGGTTTTATAGATCTCATTGGTATAATATTAACGACGTTGTTGGATTTAGATTTTTTAAGTCCAATATCTGAGAAAGACAGATTAAATTAGCAGCTACGACTTTTATTTATTTTTTAAGAAATTAATCAGTATGAGTAATACAAAAATAGTGCACATCTATAATAATAGTATTGGTATAAATTGGAGGACTAATCTTAGGAACTTGAAGTCCAGACTGGATGTTTATAATACATTAATATGGACTTTCTGCAATGGAATTTAAATAATATCAGCAACCATATTCATCCCATATGCTCATACCTCATCAACATGAATCTAAGAGAACAAAAGTCGTCGTTAAAAAAAAGTTGGGTAACGATAATGATACTTAATAATGAAGGAAACACGTTTTAGTCATCCTCTTTGAGTTTGGTAGTTTTTTGTTGTTTTGTTTGTTGTATCAACTGGGAATGGAAGATAAAAAGCAATAAAAAGAGATCGAGTTGAGAGACAGAGGGAGAAAAAATAAATAATAAAAGCATGTACATTTCAAGATAATCTGTTGGTGATAAAGGTAGTAAATATATTATTTGTTCAAGAAGGATTTTAATTAAAGAACAATGTGAATTCTTTTGAAAACAAAGTTAAGTGAGTGAGTGATGTGTGGTGTGGTGTGCAGGGCTTGTTCTTTCGTATAGAGAGGCAAAAGAAGCATCTTTTCTATTGAGTCGGAAAGACAGAGGAAGATGAAGAACAAGAAAAAAAATATAGAATTCATTCGAATAGCCTGTGCATAATGTGGTAATAGTGTAATCAAAGCGTATTAAAGCAACGGTCTCAGTTTTTCGTCCGCTGTGGCCAAACCACACTCTGCAGCTACATGGAAAATAAAGAGAGAATATGAAAAACAATGAAGGATGCAGGCACGGGAATAAGGGGGAACAGTCAATAACATATTGCGGCTTCTCTCTACAGAGATTGACTTTTTCTTGTTCACTAGTCAGTCAACGCTCTCCTTTTGTGTCCAATTCCGATCACTTATGTTGATAATGAATGCCCACCACAAACAACACCTTTCCAATCCCATCCTTCCTACCTTTGGCCATTTGTCTAGTTGTTGAAAGAAACTGTTTTCTCGACAACTAACAAAGTGTTTAGTAGTGCAATAAATGAATTGTGGTAAAAAAAGAGAATATGTACATAAGTGGCTTCTCCGCTTTATACATTACTGTTGCAAAGCAATTACAAATGTTAATATCAGGTATATTATATATGTACGTTGTAACAACAAAATGAGGTAGGTACCCATTGTAAAGAAGGCAGTTATACAATTTAAAAGCTGATAATTCTTATGGCATAGGTTGCACGTATTGTAACTTGTTTATCCTTTCGTTGAACACAGATGGTGTCGTCGTCGCCCTGAAAAGTAAGCGACTGAGGACGCCGAATGAACGTTCTTGTATATATATGTTGCATTGGTGGGGTATGCCGAAATCTACATAATATGAAGCATATTTCTTACTAATGCATCTTATTGAGAGTGAAGTAACCACCATGATCTTAGTTGTTTATAATGACGTCCACTTTGAGGCTCATAATAATCATAAAAATTGCGAGGACAATTATTTCCTTGATCCAATAATTCGAATACCATCTGGTTTCATTTGTGCTAATTATGTATCGTATATCAATTACAACATATTGTAATTTAATTGCAAACTATAAACATAGAGTACTTCATTACTATTATTTTATATAGATGAACATCATAAGTACCATGCAAACACATAAACATTTGGCTCATCACAATATCTCTAAATACCCTGTCGCAACTATTATTCATGTATTAGGGGAACACCTCCAAAAAAATATTATACTTTAGTGGTCGAACAACTTCAAAACAATAGCTTGTGTATTTCTCATTTATTCAAAGATTTATCTGTTGATAATCAAAAATAAATTACCATTGTTGTGCGGTGTCGGACACAAAAGTATATTTATAATGGTTTCTTTGCACAAATGTAAGATGAAAAAACACCTGGGTGGGACATTACTCCAACCCCAGTTGAATAGGAGAATTATAAATTGAGAATAAAGTTTTGGTGCGGCTCACTTGTTGACTCTCACAATGGTCCGGTGATGGCTATCGGGGAACATCTCCGGTTTCCAGAGGGGAAGGTTTTTTCTGACCACATTTTCCTTTTTTCTTATCATCCGCATTACGCATTCCATTTTCATTCCATTTCATACTCTCCAAACGTAAGTATGACATAATCTCAAATCTCAATTTTAGGAATCGCTGGGCAATTCCCATGTTGTGGATGATGGGGATGAGGCTGTCCAATACATTTGCAGCAGATCTAACGTAAATTGCCTTGTACTTTAAATAATCCTGAATAGCCACAAATAAAGATAACATTGCAGAGGAAAATACATTTGATTAACATATATGTAAGTATATTGTCAATTTCTTTGAATAAGGTTATGTATGTGTACATTTCAATGAAACATTATTTTGTGTCAAAATTATTATGAAAAATTAAGCTCTAATCTCCCCCTTTAGAAGTAACAAACAATTTTCATTTGTGCATAAAATTTCATGAGTAAAACCCAAATTCTATCCGTGTCACTGATGTAAATTTGTAAAGCAAGCCATACATCTTCCAACACAGTGATCACAATACAAGACGAGATCATGGGAATCGTCGAGTTACAAGTGGATTTTATTCGTTATGTAAAGGGTGCTTCAGAGCACTCTATTCATTGAGTGGAATTAATGGAGAGGCGTCTTTAGTGGATTTGATTTGATATCATGGGCTTCCGTATCCATCCATATATGCTTGGCAGTATCTGCACGTAAAGATACATATTATGGCCCATAAGAGAAAGCAACTGTAAGGAAGCTTCCCTTGCAGAAAAGTACAGTAAGAGAACGGATTATTTAAACCCAAAATCTAAAAGTATTACCACAACTTGTAATATTATTCCGTTAAACGGTTGATTAAAAAACTTTTTTCAAAGGGTTTCTTATTTTGTGTAGTTTATTGTTTGAGGGCGACAGAATCACACCAGGATGAGGCAAAGGTAGTACACGGGAATTCAAAGCCCTAAACTTTTAAAACGCTGCCTCATGTATGTATAATGGACGGACGGACAAATCGACATGACATATTAAAGAAACACCTACATATTATCCCACATCCCAGTACTTTTAATAATTTAAGATGATTGCAAAGCGAAGGGTTTGCTTCAAATGCTACACGTTAACAAGTGTTAGTGGTGGTTGGTCCTCATCGACATTGTGCATTGATTTGAGATTTACATACGCATAGTATACATTTGTGCATGTGTGTGGGGATGGAGCGTCACTAAAAATGCTGAATGCAAGGAATGCTTGAATGGCACAACGCCACTAATGTCATCCTGTCGTGTACAATATTTCGGGGGAGGTATACCACTACGTGCTTTCGACATGACCACTTGAAGTTCTAGTAAATTATCAAGGTAGTACGTGCATATTTTTGTGCACAGTGCACTCCCGAATATGGATGGATACTATACTTGGGTTAATATTACTATGCGGCGAATATACGATTTAAAAGAGCATTTTTAACTTACTAACCTCATGAATGCATAGTTTGTAAGTTCATACAAATAACGTACTGTGATACAACAATGCACTTAGGTTTCTTGCCAACACAGCTCATCGTCATCATTCATACTTCAAAGTGATGAATAAATCAGAGAGCTTTCCATTGACTTTTGCCGAGGAATGCAGATTACGCTGTTATCCTGACCCGTGATCAAATAACGTGAGCAATATTGATCAGTGATAGCATCTCTCATCTCCAATAAATCATACCCATGCCCCATCTTCGACTTATTTCTCGTTCTATCCAGCAGCATGTCAAATGAAAGGGGTATACATATATCCAATAGCAGTCAGCCTACAAATTCCAGTGATGTTGGAGAATGAGCTTTCTTACTGCACCAGTAAAATAGCGTTTGAAAATATCCTCTTGTATGTATTGCATATAGTTTAATATTCAACCTCAAATAGTACTTACTAGTTCCCTTCAGAAACATGTGAATTGATTGTACCTGGACTAAAAGATGCCATTGCAAGATGTCTAAATCCAAATAATTAAAATTATAGATGCCTCCTTCCCTCAAATTTCAAGTGTTCGCCATTCACATGTGTCAGAAACTGTGTGTAAACGCGTTTTGGCAGACGACTTTGTGAAAAGAGATGTTGAATAGCTTAAAAATGAAAGCATGTTGAAGTGTTTTGATGTAATAGTATTTGTTCAATAGATTCCTCAGTAATTGCCTCAACTTTTTAAAAAATACTAAAAGCAGCAATTATGAGTTGGATACTTATAAAGTATTTTTATCCGTTACATCGCTTGGGTTTAATTGCTGCTGTTCATCATTCTCAACATTTCCCTGGAATTCGATTGTACATTTAATGCTCTCATCATAATCATCGATACACATGCATTTTGTTGTATTATTAAATATGTGTCAGTAAACAAGAAATTGAGTATAAATTTTGTCAGAAAACTTTCTGAGAATATTTACTACATGAGAGAGAAAAAACTTGTTCCACCAATAATGCTTAAAGTTGGAAGCAAACTTTCTGGCCATCTGCAAATGTGCTCAGCCAACAAGAGTGTATTTTGGTGACCCTTCAAGATTTTGTAGCTACAAAATTGTGTATTTGAGCGACGGAATGGTGGACGTAATAAATAGAAATGTACACACGTACGTAAATTGTCTGAAGCACATCAGAAACAAAAGGCTATAATACTTATGTTTGAGTTGTAAAAAGTTGGGAATTGATGTGCTTACCTTTTAAAAGTTAGGTGGTTTGGGGCTTTGAAGAAGACGAGAGGTTGGATAAGAATGTGTGGAGAGAGCCTGTTTTCTTTGTAATGATAGGTCTTGTACTCAGGTAATGATAGCAATCCTTAATTCAATTAATGATTTAGTACTCTCCGTACAACAAAAAGCTATTTACCAAATTATCTAAATCAAGGATTGGCATTACGATTATTGTTATTATTTTTTATACTCTGTTATATACACAGCTAATTTTCGACGATTCTCTGGAATTTATCATTTCACACACACATTCAAGAAACCTGGTTCTCAGGAGTAAAAAACAAATCAAAAAAGGAGAAAATGCAAGAAAAAGCATCACATTGCTATTAGAGTTTTTTTACTGCACGTATCAATTTTGAAGCGACCACATTTTCATCATCATCCATCTCTCTATCTATCTATCCATCCATCCTTCCCAAGAAATATTTTGGTGGAACGCACAATGTGCCCATAAACCACATGGATGAAGATGGATAGATGCCCACAACAGTTTAACAAAAAGGAACTAGAGAATTAAATGTGGAAAAAATTATGAAATGGGTACGATACCAAAGAGGATGGCTCATCCTCATGATGGTGATGTGATGAGGCTAGTAAAGTTTTCATTTCAAACTTCTTGACATGAAAGTCTGAATGTTGATGGTGGTGTGCAAGGAACTGGTATTAAACTGCCAATGTTTTGAACACAGTTGTCAGCAGATGAGGCGTAAATTACAGGTGAGCTCACGAAGATAAAAATGTTTTAGCGTTGACGCTGCTGCTATCACATCAACAACAAAAGAAGGGAACTTGGTTAGACTCACTCTCTTGCTATTAGGAAAGATAGCACATTATTATCTGGATCCATTGTCAAACAGTATCGCACGAATTTGAAAATCATCATGAAAAAACCTTTTGGTGTTTTGTTTGATGCATCATCATTTTATTATAATCTTCACCAATATGAGTCGATATGAAATCATATATACAAACATCATTAGACCAACATAGTTATTCAGCTCAGAATTTGTTTATGTAGTGTAATTGAAAGAGCAGGAAAAATACTGCTGACATTTACTATTTTAAACTGAATTTTAAATTGAAACATTTGCCATTTGTTTCTCAAAGAGATTGAGAACATGTTGATGTTGATTTGATGTTTGGTGCGGAAAGTAGACAAAGGGAGAAAATGCGAAGTATATATTTCATGTGTGATTATATGATGTAAAGACATAGACACTGCTCAAGGAGAAAAAGAAAATTGAAGTGCGCGAGCGAGAGGAGAAGAGAGGCAAATAAAATGGGGCCTCTTTAATTACAGGCTATGATGAGCTCTACACGTTGTAATGGATACATGGGCTCGACAAGATATTTCTACAAGATAATTACAGGTGGTCCTTTTTATTTCTTCTTCGCCCTTTCTTGTGATTCTATTCTTTTTTTTGCTTCAGCTTCAATTACCTCTATTTAGTTACGGGATGCGACGAGATGAGAGTGAGGACTACACTCAATTTCTTTGACCATTATTATTCCAATTTTAATTCAAATATATTACCACAAGAATTAACAGTAACATCCAGCATATTATGAGACTCATCATCGCATATCTCAACTCAACAACCAATACCCGACCAGCATCTTTGCTGTTTTCATTCAAAACAGCATTTCTTCAGATATGAAAAAACTGGCTCGCAAGCAACCAGAGCATGCATTGGTATGCATATTTCTTCACAAATTTTATGCTCTTGTTTGGCTCTGCTCCAGAAACTACCTTACGGGGAGAAATCCACCACACTTTTTCCAGCCAATTTCAAGATAACATCTCCAAGTAGTAGTTGTAGAAGCCCATTGAAATGCTCACGCGAATACTTCTACAATTTAATTAGCAGAAGAGAAAGACATACTGCGAGGTTTACCATACCGTTGTTGAATGAGAAAGAGATATAAAGCGGCGTGTAAGCCACTAGTCATTTGTAGTTATGAGAAACCAGAATAGTAATTTTTGAAGACACCAATGACATCGAGTTGGGAGTGTTCCCTCTCAGCTAGACATTTCAAGACAATGTTAAATCCAACTGGGAAAGGTGTGGTGTGGTGTGCGCTACGTTTGAGGAGAACACAAAAGTAAGAAAGATAACCGGACAATGACAATGGCCTAAGGGCTTACTACAAAGCAAAGCACATACCACCGTGAAAATACAAAGAGAATAAAATACGGCTACCAGCACTACTCATATTCTGCTTTGCATACTGCCTTCACCGTCCATTTAATAATATTCTAAGTACATCCTTTCCTTCACTCCACCTTCTTTTTTTACAATTGTCCTCTCAAGTTGATATTTTTGTTTCAAGTTCTCAACAGATTATCATCATCATCATCATCATCATCATCATCATCATCATGCCTTCTGGTTTAGTAGCCAAAAGTTTGTTGCCATTAAATTAATAGGATGGACATTTTGGCGTCTAGGCAAATTTCGTATTATTATATATGTTATTACGTGCACATAGTTGTTTAACCAAAATTAGCCTTTGGTAATAAAAGCAACCAAACTAAATCTAATGATTGTTAATAACACAAATATCGATAGATTAGTTACTATCACTATCACACAGTGTTGTATATTAAAGTCAGAATATGAAGAAAGAATGAAAGTGAGGCAAGGTTAAATTAATCAATATTTATTTTGGCTTTTTTAATACTTTCTTACTGTTGCTTTGGAATATGATATCATGTTTGTTTTTCCTCTGTCAAGATATATGACAGTCTTGTTGGTTTGTTTTACAAACGAAGCTAGAAAGTTTGACAAGTTCTTCTGAGAATACTTTATTGCAAATCATAATCGGATTAAATACTTTGACATCAAGCCGTCCCTGAAGGAAAGTATGCGTGAGTAAGCAGGTGAAAAGTGGACGGTGGATTGCTTTGCTACTGTTGTGCACTGTGCTTTGTGCAAGTATTGACAGTTTTAAAGCTCCACTTTTCATCATCTATCTTGCAACTTATATTTTAACAATAATATGAGAAGAGGCGCTGGATACATGCTTTCTACATGCATTTCCTCCTCAAATCCCGTACTTTTGGCACATCAATATCACTTCGTCCTTTTCTTCTCGGAAGCAAACTCGCGGGCGATAGTAACAACAGAACAGAGTACATTAGCAGAGGGTTTGGTTATAGCCAGGAAAATACATACCTGTATAAGATTTCATGCAAACGAAGCTTCAGGATCAACTGACGGGATGCCTCAATAACCTTACGTACAGATTTGTATGATGAAATAGCTTATTAGTTATGCAACGCTTTCATCATTATACATTCCTTCAGTCAAACAGAATTACGGGGCCAACGTTTCATTTGTACATAATCTGTCTAAGTGTTCACGAATAAATTAAATTCCCGACTAACCAATTTTTGTGCAAATGTTATAATACGACGCCATTCTAAAAAAAAGAACGTCCGTCTTTCAATTGCGCAAATTTGTCATCACAAAGATCCAATAGCAATTCTATCATTATCAATTCCCATTAAATTGATTGATTATGCAACTACGCAAATTAAAACTAAACACTTTTTAAGCGAATGTCAGTTCTTATATATAAAAAATATTCAATCAGTTTGTAAGTTCAGCTTCTACAACGGAAACTGATTTATTTTTAGTAGTAAAGGCAACAAAACCAAACCACTGATTCGATTTGGTGACATCTTAACGACTATTACATACTGGTGTGGGATGATGCCTGGCAACAATTAGTTCAAGCGTGAAATACAATATAGGGATAAAAACTGCAAGTTTAAATTTGCATACAAAGTCGCCAGCCAGCAGCTTATGTGAGTATAAAGAAGAAATGAGGCAGGGGGAAATTGATCTGTCTCGTATACTTAACACCTTCGCTGTCTATCTCACATCATATCATCAATATTTGAAGGAACGTTTTTGTATTAAGTATAACAGGAGCCAGTAAACAGCCAAGTTGTGACATGCAGTTATCATCTCTATGTGCACACGACGCTACGCTATGAGCTCGTGTTGTTTGGAGCAACGAACGTAACAGTAGCTCTGGTTTGGAAGCAACACAAAATTCTTTGTGATAGAAGGTAAATCTAATAGGAGTTGTAGAGGAGTTAAACGGGTGCATGCATTACATCAAGTTGTTGATAGAAAGTGTGTGGCATGGCGTTACGAGCCTTTCTGGGTACGAATTTATCTGCTGTCCTGTCTGATTACTTAGGATGACACATGGAAGAAGGATAGAGAGGCATACGAGATGAAGACGGAATCACGTCAAGGACCATTGCACAAGTATTAAACAGTTGTTAGTTGTGTTCGTCTGTTGCCAACTGAGTAATTTTGCCAATGAGAGGATGTGAGATGAAATGGTTGTTGAAGGAGGTTTGTGTGTGTGGAGCTATGCAGTGTAGAATGTTGTGGGAGTGAGTAGTTCCTATTTCCGAGTGCCCCCTCCCACCTCACTCGCAATACCGTTGGTTGGCACTTGAAAAAAAATGTGACAAACAGGACAACATCCAACTCGTAATAAGTTGAAATGCTTGTGAGACTTATTGCAAAAATCTGTGTCTGCCCTGTGTATTGAGCTGTTCCCCGAAGTATGCTAGATATGGTGGCTTATGTGTACCCTGAGAGGTGCTGCTGCTGCTGCTGCTACACATATCTCCCTCACCCTCCCCCAACTTTTATAATAGGAATATAAAAAAAATCTAATGATGGAGAGATGGTAATAATAAAAATATGGGAATCACGAAAAATGAATGTGGTCGTAAGTTGGAAAGAATGTTATATTGGATTGGAAGAAAGACAGAATGAGATGAATTTTGAGCGTGGATCTTTCTTCTTCTTCTTCGTCTCCTCTCCCGTGTTTTGAATGAGGTTGTGTAAAAAGTATAATAAGCAAGTCATATAGGAGCGGTGGAGAAAAAAAGGAAATAAAAAATGATAGAGATGAAAACTAGTAAAGGAGAAGAAGATGATGGAAAAATAAGACGAAGGGAGTGAGTGGAAAGAAAAGAAGAGAAGGACGACAGATCTTAGGTAGGAATCCGCCTTCAATTGTGATATGTAATTTTTAACTTTTTGTCATCGCTTTTTTCCTCTTCTCTTACGGAATCGGCTCACCCAATGAAGCTAAATCGAGGCGTTACGTCTGGCCCATCAAGAGCCAATGAGTTCTGGGGTTGCGCAAACCAAACACGGCAGAAGACATTCAGACATCCACATCTATATATATGGGCAACAACACGAGTTAGTATACACGCAGTTCCTTCTGTCAGTCAGTGCGGTAAAGGAGCAGTGTGTGTGTGTTGTCGGCAGTAATGCCATTCCACGAATATGAGAGACTGTGGCCCACAACTCAACATCATATCATCATATCTTTCTCTCTATTTCGTCTCTTTTTCTTTCCATTTGCTCTAGCTCTCCACTGCATTTCGTTTCTCCATCCGTAGATACACAGAATACACACAAGTTTCGTTATATTTTTATTAAATTCATTGCAAGATATACATACAGATGTACAGCTGTGTGTTTGCTCATTTACTTTCTTGATACGGATATGACATGACGATAGTGATGATGTTGATGATGATGATGATGATGATGATACGGATGGTGATGCAGCTGGAGAGAGAACCTTTTTTCCTTGTTTCCTTCAATGCTGCTCCACTCCAACTGCTCCTTCCTCGTATCACTACGCTTTGGAAAAATAGAGAAAAGAAAGGTTGAGCTTTTGCTTTTCGTAAAAAAAGGAGAGAAGAGATGGGCCGCTCGGCAGCAAACAACGAGCACTTGCATCAACATGAGAAGTACAGACATGACTATTCTCAGCAACACCAACACACGTTGTAAAGCCCTAGCTACTACTACTGCTTTACTTTACTACCTTCTCTATTCACTCACATCTCATTTCCAATCCCAATCTTGTTCTCAGTGATATTATTATATGAATATTACGAGTTCAATTCCAAACAACTGTGAGTATTACTTTACTGAACTGGGAGCACCACTTTTGCTGCAGTTTGTTGTGCTACGGAAAAAAGAGAGCCTGAAAGAGAGATGATGCACATACACATATCTAGATGAACATTTTCTATCTCCTATTAATACTTACTACCATTCTCTCGCTCTCTGCTCCCGGTCCGAAACATAAAACTTATACGATTGTTGACTGTGAGGACGAGTTCGATTCCATTTGCTTGTGCTCCGCATCATCATCATTCCATTCCATTCCACGACTGCTCCCACTGTTACTACTGCTCCTCACATTTAAGATTATTGGCATTGGAAAACGAGTCGTTTCCCAGTTCTTTAGCTCATTTCTTCCTCGCTCTTCCACCTTTAGCTACAGAGACTAGCCTTTATCATGCTCTTTCTTCTACAAATAATACATGCCCACAATTCTTACAATTCACCCATTTAAAACTTCACTCACACCTAAACATAACAAACAGTTCACGCTCAACAATCAAAACAATCTCACACACTCTCACATCCACAGGTTCACAAGACAGACAGGAGAGGGTTGGATACGCTGATACAAAACAAGTAAATGATTGTTTGCAGACAATTCATCACATTATATATGTTAGCGTCAGCATCAAATGCCTTTTATTCATTTGTTGCGAGTTCAACGTGACTGTTCTGCTTCTTTGACTGGTATGATGGTGTGTGACCTAGGGAAATAAGTGATCTTCTGCCCATTTCTGATAAGAACACTAGTTAATGTCCCTCTCTGTGTGTCTTCCTCCACACTAGTCACACGTTCGACAAAAGGGCCATTTTGTGGCTATCACAACTTACCAGCCACCACAAGTGTGTTTTTCATTTAACCCTACTTTTGTGAACTAGCATATAAAATATACACATACGAGAAAAAAAACACACCGGGGCCTCCACGTTTTCATTGTCAACTTTTGTCAACAATCGAGACTCTTCCGGGATATTTGCTAAAATTGATTCGAACCTTCAGTGAAATAAATTTATAGCGAAGCCAATTCATTCAAATTTCAAGTGTTTTTACGTCGCCAAAAAAGATTTACGAGCCGCTATTATTTACAATATACATGTGTCTGTCGCCTTTTCTAGTGATTGTGAACATCTCCGAACGTAATTTGAGTAACTGTATGCTAAGAAGTGCAATTAGAGAATTTTTAAATTTTGTCGGGACAAAAAAACACATTAACATGAACAGGAGATGAATAATATGCAGATGTTTTAAAAACAGTGCTTCGACTGTTAAGGAAGTCTGAATCGGTTCGGATGTGTACTTTGGTTTTCTTAGCGTGATCTCATCGTGCCCCGAGGAGCCGGTATACCATTTAGACAGTATCCCTTCCAGCCTTCAGCTGTATTTTTTGCTTCCAGCAAACAGCCAAAAAGTTGCGTGGACTATATACCATTTTAATACCGATGATTATCAGCTTGACCGAACATTAAACCAAAAAAAATACATAAAAGTACATTCAACTTTATATATAGAACCAGCAAATGTGTCACTGTGCATTGTCATTAAGAAGTTTTTACAATAAACAAGGTGTAAACTTAGAAATTTTGATATACGAAACGAAACTAAATAATTATTCGATTTTTTGAATATAGTGAGTAAAATCACGTTGACAGTGAAAAAAATAAATTTAGTTCCCATTGACGTTTACTAGTTGTCAAGCACGATTTCGTGGTTAACATTTGAGGAAGGCATTCCAGAAGTGCTTCCATCCAGCCTGTTCCACTACCTGGGAACCAGTTTACGGGGCAGACCGCGACAAACCCAGAAAGTGCAGATGTTGATGAAAATAGATCAGAATATGGAGTCTGGAGGGTCCAGCGGTGAGGATGTGACAAGTGCACCATCACGAGGGTCACTCTCACCGATGGCCCTGCCAAGTCGTGGGTCCAAAACTCCATATAGCCCACCACTAGAGCGGGGCTCACCTCTTGGCCCACCAAAGTCATCGATATCAGCACAACACATGATAAATTCATTGGCAGTTTCATCCGCAGCCAAGTCTCTAAATCCCAACATTTTGGCCAGTTTAACTGCACTCAATGCCATGAACTCTGCTGCAGCAGCTGCTCAGTTTCATCATGATTTTGGAGCTGGGAATAGTTCTTATGTGGACAGAGGAATGGATCGTCATCCATATGGGAGTCCTCCTGCGCCAATGGCCCCAACCAATGACCCAAGCGCTAATGAGTGCAAGCTGGTAGAGTATCGAGGTCAGAAAGTAGCAGCATTTGTAATAAATGGTGACACAATGTTATGTCTTCCTCAAGCATTTGAACTCTTCCTCAAACATTTGGTTGGAGGGCTTCACACAGTGTATACTAAGCTCAAGAGACTGGACATCATTCCTGTGGTTTGCAACGTAGAGCAAGTACGAATTCTCCGAGGACTGGGTGCCATTCAACCAGGGGTTAATCGTTGTAAATTACTTTCATGCAAGGATTTTGACACTCTATACAAAGACTGCACCACGGCCAGGTATCCAATATATCTTGTCATTAATTTAATACCTATCATAATGTTTGTTTTTTCGAATTTTTCTTTCAAGCCTTCTTTTTTTTGTTGATTTTCATTGCCCTTAACAAAACTCGTCTGACATTTTTAAGTTTTTTTTGTCCCAAATGTTTATTAATTGAAGTGTTTTGTTGCTTTCACCTTCTTCAACTCTGCTCTCTTTCATTTTTCTCATGAATTCTCTCCCTTGAAAAAAAATTGCTACTTTTTCAACTGCTGTTTTATACTGACATTATTCTCATAAACACATATAATTTCTTTTCCTATTTAGGACAATTTTCCAACCCAGGTAAATTTATATTCTTCAACAGTTTACCAAGTTAGAAAGAATTTGAAAATTATTCTTTTTTCTTTTTTTTCTCGTTACATGAATTAATGAGCATGTTCTTATTCGTATAAATCTAATTTTAAAATAATATGCTTTTAGTAAGCATATACGTACACTCATTTCATAAGTATTATGTATGTATATGTGCCTCGCACTCTTTGCATTCATGAAAAAAAATTCACACATAAAATTACTGACAATCCGTATTTGCATAATAGGAAATTTATGGGATGTACAACAAAATGAATTATATGGGCATTATAATTGTAGCAAATGTTCATTCAGGGGGAGCTAACTATTTTTCATGATAATTTTGTTGGAAAAAATTGAACAAAAATTATTGTTTTCGAGTTTGTTATTTAACCGGAGGGAAAATGAATGATTGTTTAAATTCCATGAGAAAATGATTATTTTGGCCTTTAGTTCAAAGTATTTTTATGAATGTAAAAGGCAAACATGCATCCAGGGAATTTTTGGTGAGTCTGATGTAATTTTGCGTGCATCTTCATACATATAAAAAAATATGATAGTCAATAGTGTAGCAGCAAGCCACATTAAAAAAAGACATGTTTTGCAAGTGGTACACATACAGATTAAATCCATATATATTGAAGTTTTACTCATCATGTATAAAGTTACGACATGTTATTGGTATTTACAAGGCTTGGAATGGAATTCTCTGATTATTTTGACTTGGTTTATACAATTTCAAAATGCATTATTGTTCTCCTTTGCCTGCCTGGACTAGGCCTCCGCTATTGTTCCCAATGCTCAATGATGATGGTTGGTCTTTTCTTGAAGACGAAGAAGGGAGTGTGGCAATCAATGTAATAGCGGGCCTGTCAGGAGCTGGGCCTCCAGTCCTGATTTATTTCTCATATCTGCCAATTCCCTCTTTCTGCAGGCTCATCACATCACAACTCTATAATTAAGTGGCTCAGGCAAATGATAATCTTCATGAGAGGCATAATTTAAGACTTTCCTTCTCTTTTTCTTGTTACTCACCTCAGCTAGCTTTTGATATCTTTCATGTGTTCACTCGCTCTCCTCAAAGCAGTGGGGCAGTTGCAAGGCGCAACCCGAGAGAACCAGAAACTTTGTTACTTTTTGGTACAGCTTCCCTCTTGGTCCTCTTGAGTAGTAGATGATCCTCTTGCAGAAACCAGAATCATAGCCCGTATCATAATCACGAACTAAATTTCCATCCATCATTTCATGCTAGTAGAGATATGACCACTGACTTATTTCTCTAGATTCGTGGTAGGGCTAGGGCGATCCTCTACTTCTCATTTCTGTGAGCTAATATACTCTTCAACCGTTCATTTTTTCAAATGAAAGCTCAACAGCAGCAGTTGTATGATAGTGTCATTATCGATAAACAATAAATACAAAGTTAATAAAAACCTTGGCAATTAATCTGTCCGATTTGTTGGATAAGTGCATATATATTCATCCTTGAAAGTGCACCGTCTACAAATAATATGCATGTCAACTGCATCATCATTTAGTATGCAACTTAATGATCCAAGTCGTGCCAAAAGTCAGCGCACCTGCAGGAATCTATATATATTATTGAGTTTCTTAAGCATAGTGCCTGCCAGTAATGCAGGGTTATAGGATGATGATGATTATGATGGTATTAATGGAATGATATGTGAGCGCAAGCAATGCACTTATTGAGGGTCTCTCTGTCGGTTGCTCTTGGTCTGGGGTTTTTGATTTGGGCCACAACCATTTGAACCACATTTCCGTATCATCGTTTCATTATCTTCCGAGTGAGGTTCTTCTATGTTCGTACAATTATTTATCATTTGTAGTAGCAGTGTTATATTAAGCACGGACACGTCTTCCCTTCCGCCCGGCATCATTCAATGGCTGATTAAACAGTACAGAGAACGTTTTGACAAGGAAGGAAAGAAGAAGAAAAAAAATCCTTTGGGTTTATCTACCGTATGTGGTTGAGGTAAACATTGGTGTTTGATAGATGAAAAAAGTTGTTTGAAAGACTTGATGAAAGGGCATTAGAAGGAAGCAACACTCGTATAATGTTTTCATTACAATCTATTTATCCGTATGTTGTGACTTTTGGAGATGGAAATAGATGGGCCCATGTCGAGAGATTGCTCTTTGCTTCTGGCTTTGTACAGAAAAAAATAATGTTTCAATGCTCCGTTTTTCTTAATTTTTCTTCAAATGTAAACTCCCTGTCTCAGCTTTTGGGAAGCTCTGTTCAATACCAAAAAAAAGTGAGACTGAGACCAAAACCAAACGTTAGTTTAGAAAATGCTCCAAAAAATGGTGAGAGGTTTCGCTGTGTGAAGAGATTAATGGAGTGCGAGAATATCTGTGAATTGTAATGACAAGAAAAGAGTTATATGATTTCAGTTTACAAAGTGGAACGCTTTAAACATATCCACACAAATCATTTAAATAATACACATGAGTGAATGTATTTAAAAACGAAATCTTTACAAATAGTATGAGCGTGTGCCTGTAACTGTAACTTGTATTCTTCATATTTGAGAAGGGATTCATAAGCATGCTATGCAATTAATTAACAAAAAATAAATCAGATTTAAGTGTCGTTGCGGTGTTAATTTGTTTTTCTTGAGAGTTCAACCTATTAGACAAATTTGTTTAACTTTGAGCTCCCTCGTCATATCGACAAACAAGTGTGAATTTGAAGCACACTCACAAAAGGTTACTAATCCCATGGTGGCAAAATGGAACCCACAAGTACTTAACGTGTAAAAATGAGGTGAGAAACGAAACTAACAATTGAAACGACAGTTTTAATAATTGCAGGTCTTGTACGTACAAACATGCTTCACATTTGTGTGCGCAACTCGGTTATTTATGTGATTTCTAATGAATGGTGATTAAAATCGTTGAAAAAAAATTCAATTTTTTTAATATACACCTTTATGGTAGGAGGAAGTGTAGAGTAAACTAATTAATTCTGAACAGATGACGGAGATCATGGAAAGAATTAGCAGGCTCAATCATCATCTAATCAATTTACATTGTGTAGTGGCTCACGTTTGATAAATGCTGGGAACCACAGGAACAGTTGCATTGCATATAAATGTGCGACAAAAAATATGTAATGTGTTATTTTCTGTGTGTGGCGTAAAACGAGTCAGCTTGACTCTTGTCCCTGGCTCGACTGCATCCCTTCTTTCTTATTCT
The DNA here is from genome assembly GCA_964034955.1 of Orchesella flavescens. Lineage (NCBI taxonomy): Eukaryota > Metazoa > Arthropoda > Collembola > Entomobryomorpha > Orchesellidae > Orchesella > Orchesella flavescens. The sequence goes on from OZ035953.1 coordinate 31,693,374, forward strand.
TGCATATGATGAGCTAGACACACTGTATACATATATTGTAGGTACATACTGACTCTGACGACTTCTTGGTTATAATAACATAATAATAATAATAATGCTTATTTACAAGAAGATACAGCTACGCTGTTTGGAATTATGATGCTATTGTATTTTCCTCAAATCACCCAAATTATTCTCAGGCAAGTCTTAGTATTTCTAATTTGATGATATATTATCTTGTTTCTTGTGTGTGGTTATTGTGGATCCCGTGTAATAAACACTTGTTGGGTGCAATAATAAAAGTAGCAGTAGCAGGAGCACTGTTTGCTTAAATTAATTGCTTTGGATTATTATGGCTATCATAATGCTATCGTAATGGATTTATTATGTAGGTAATCTCTTAGCGTACAAACTCATTACAAGGGCCAGAGTGTAACCTCCTTCTTGTTTACAGTAGTCAACTCAAACAGAACGGCAAAAGAAGAGAGAAGGGAATGTACAACAGCATCTGAGCATCGTAAAGAAATGACTTTAGGGTCCGCACATTATCGTTACTCATTCTCAGACAGAATGCGTGATTATTAGAATAACTTGCAACAATTATTTGCCGTGTTCACATTGTGTTGTTATTATGATTATTAATATTAAAAGCAATAATAATGATATGTGGAATTAAACTGATTGCCGACGAAGGCGAGCGTATAGTAGTCAGTAGTGAAATATGTAGATTCCTGTTAGGTACCTACCTACTTTGCTACTTACTCCTCCACTTCCCCTTCTTTTCCTTTGTGGATCGTGAGCTGGAAGCCTCAATGGGTGAATTGCTACTGAACCAAACATATTTACAACAGTCCCCATTTGTACCTTACTTACAAAACCATGTTTCTACATATGAACTCAGCATAAACTTACGTGAAACAAGTAATGTGTGAATGCACACGTATTACAATAAACAAAACGAATGGTTTTTAAGTTATTGTGTTCAGATTCACGCACGGATTTTCCAATTAAATCATCTCTCAACAATAATTATCATAAAATATTTCCAGAGTCACAGTCCGCTTCTTAATCTAAATGATAATGGACTCTCGCTTACTTTTTCCTTCTGTTGAATTTCTCTCTCTCACACAAACACACACACTCACACATGTGTGTTTACAACAGCGTAATAGTTATGAGCTAAACAGATTGGTATTCCTCATGAGCAGAAAAAACTTCACATACAACATCCGGCCTTGTGTTGTTATGAGTAAATGAAGAAGCTGCGAGCATGCAGGCTCAACAACTCATACAACCGATTATACAATTTTCCCATGGTTGAGCACATAACATGAAATACATTATGTTTACAAGTTAGAGAGAAAATCTGCGGCTATAAAGGAACATTTCTATTGCTTATTAAAACTTCACCTCACATACAGAAAATCAACATGAATACAAATATATTACATTTGTAGTTTATGCAATTGAACAAATTTGAACAATGAAAAAAAATATATTGGGATGTTAAGTACATACATATGTTATGTTGTATGTAACCCATGTATATTACGTTGTATCATCCTCTCCAATCTGTTTGAAATGCCTTGGGTAAATCCGTTAGCAAGATTTTACGCGTTTTTTTGAAAGATGAATCCTTTTTGCTCATAGAATCACTGGTGCTTACTGTAGTCACATCAACATCATCATCATCAGCATCATCCTCATATCATAGTAAGTAAGAAGTAAATGTGCACAACTGAGTGCTCAAATGGGTATCTCAACATCCTTATTTTTCAGAGTGAGCAACTCACCTGTCATTTATACCCCCATAAATGTTCACGTCGACTGGCAATAAATACTCGCAAATAGCTTATACAAGCAAAAATTATGACCAGTCAAAATGTCAAGTTGAAAATTCATGCCGATCACTCACACTTGCTTCAAGCAGAAAAAATATAGGTACATTGTATCACACGCGCGCTTCCGTACGTGCTTGGTTCAATTAGTGGAATGAGACTTATTAGGAGCAAACTTGATAAGGTTGGCGTTGAGCAGGTGTAGAAATAAAGTGGAAATGGTTTCATCTCACTTCGCAGCCACAAATAAGAACCCATCTGTTAACCTCAACTTATCTATATAAAAACAGTAACTACATTATTTTTGTGAAAATCACTCTGGGGGTCATGATTGTATTCGGTCATTTCCGTGCGATGCCATGATACATAAAATAATATAATATAATGCTTAAGTATTATTAGCATGATACGTTGTTTACGAAAAAATCCCCATAAAAATAGACAAACCAAAGAAATAAAAAATTAGGAGTCATATTGTTAGAACGTGGTGCTACAGGGATCCACCAAAGCAAGAACGAAGAAAAGCCATATTTTATTTTATTTCAAGCTAGAGCAGTCACTCAGTCAGTCAGTCAGTGACTTTTTGAGAAGACATAGATTTTATTTTTAATTGTAAGCTGTTCCGATTAACAGCAAGATGGACAGGAGTTAAGTTCAACGGAGGATATGCTCATATATATTTCTATTCTATCTACTACCCAGTGAACATCTACAGCTCAGTTATTTTTTTTACAGGAACACTCAGCAACTGTCAGGTTGTTTTAGCATTTTAGGAACTCTCTCATGGTGTGCACCACTTCACTTGTTAGTTATCTGATACTTTTTATAAATGTTGTCTGTTGTTATGTCTTTCAAACCTTTATCTAATGTTTATGACAAGTCAAATCCCATTTACATCTCTAATAATGCTCTTCACCGAGACCCAAGAAGCATTTTCCAGTAGTTTCACCCCTTTGAAAGTTACAAATATTGATGTATTTTCATGTGGTGACAGTAGCATATTATATTTTCAACAACGAACGAAACAAAGTATTTCATGACGTGATTTACTATCTTATCTCCAGGGTCGCTCATTTGTTTCATACTGAATTTTAAAGCGTGGGAGGTTCCTCATGTTCCGTCAAACTCTATTCGTTCATGATTAATCTTGAGTTGTGCCAGAACAAGTGGAAAATATGATTCAACGGTTAGATTCCAAAGAGAAGGGGGAAAGTGGGATTGAACTTGTAGCCATATATTTATATATCTACGGATCTTATTATTGTTGTAAGATCAAAGAGAGGGGACAGCCCCGACTAAACCTTTATCTCCAAACCGGAGTTATTTAATATGCCAACTCATTCAGAAAGCAAGAATAAAAGGGTTATAAACAAAAAGCGAGTAAGGCTCACTCAAGTTAAGAAACTAAAAAGATGATTCACCATGATTATTCTTTGATTGGATTTCTTCATCATTATCTTTATCGACAACGAGATCATGCTCACTTTCCTTGATAATGTCGACCGACGACAGGATTCAACCAAGATAAAGTATGTGAGTGTACTAATGTTGCCGAATAGTTTTGAACTATTGCGTTTTTTTAGATATCGGCAATTGGGAATGTTAAAAGTATTTCACTATTTTTGCTGCAATATTATGGGATAACCATGGAACAAGTGGGCTTCACTTGACTTACATAACTGACTCCAAGTCAAGAACAAAAAAAATTGTGTGTATGTGCCTGTAATCATCATCTTTATCTCCTTCAAAAAACCGGCATCAACTGATATCTATGCCCTGCATACGTGCTTGCACCAAACTTGTACCCAGTGAATTGTACAAGTAATGTGCATGCTACATGTGAGCTAACGAATATGATGTGATGTGATGAGGAAAAGAATCGTGACCTTGCTTACTTGCCTTGCCCGTTATAGTATATAATATATCTATATTATATGTACATGTTTTCATGGTGTATGTTCATATTATATATACTTTCAGCATTTTTACACGAGCTATGCTTTATTACGTACATATTATATTACGCGAGTGCAATGCATGCGGCTCATGTGAGTACACACACAAACACAAAGTGGTGTGGCTTGGTCTTCTACTGTGGAATTTTTTTTATCTTGTCAAAAGTAAGACAAGTGAAAACTTTGTGTTTTACTCGGGTCAAGTTGAAAGAAAACTGCTACAAAGGGAGCAATCACCCTTGAAAAAAAATGAAACAAAAAGGGTGCAACCGATACTTTATACATATATTTGATTTCATTTGAAAATTTTGTACATCCTCCTCCGATTTTACGTTTTTTATTCTTCTCAGAGATATGCGCTCAGTCAGTCAAATAATGCATTTTTTAGGGGGTTTATCACTATCACTCACTACCGTACCGTGATATTACTCCAGTTCCGAGGAGGAATTGGCCCGAAAAGCCAAAAAAGATATTGAAAATGAAAAGTTCTTTTTTTACAGAAAGAAAAAAGGTTACAAGTTGCTTTCGGCAGTTTCTTATCTTGCTTACTATGTCTGCCACGTATAATTACCTTTTTTGCTCTCCATTCTTTCATCAACAAAAGGTGTATGCTCAGCCTTTAGTGTTGTATCATATATTTCACAATACAATATAGAATACTACTCACCTGTTGTTGCCCTACCTGTATTTTTCTCGTGTACACACATTAAACCAGACAAGTTTATCCCATTTTTTGTGTTTTGGTTCTCGTCACGTGGAAAGATAATGGGATTGATGAGATGAGAAGAAACGAAATCAGAAAAGCAATAATAGAAAAAAAAATAATGCCACTGCGCAAAACATAAATAGTGGGCTGGAAATTAAATAAAAAAAACTAGTGGACCTCGCTTGAGTCCAAACGCAAAAGGAATTACACATTATTTTATCTACCTTAAATGTTTCATGAACAAGAAAAGCTTATATAGGGATATAGAGTAGCAATCCATTTGGGTGTATTGCCCATGGTCAACTTTCATTTGAGTCAGTCAGGCAGTCAGTAAATATGGGAGATGAAAAGAAAACGAAAGAAAATATCAAAATACGAAACCAAGAAACTTGAGATTCCGTCCCATCCCATCCCATCAAAAGAAGAAACAGAGAAAAAAAATAAAAGAGAGAAATCAAAAGAGATTTAGATAGTTTATTTGCCCAGCAGCCACGCACAAAACAATAGAAAATGCAGCAACAACAGCAGGGGCAGAAGCAAGCTTTCAAAGACTGACTGCCTTTATGCATTCTTTTGTTGGTGGAATGGTCAAAACGTGGAAATGATATGGATTTCTTTGAAAAAAATCAGATACTGGTTCCTTTTTCCATCCCTAATTTTCAAATTTCATTCTCTTCGTGTAAATTGAACTGTACCCCCATCTTAATCAACAAGTGCAGTATTCTCGTTTGTGTGAGTAGCAGGAGCAGCCCGAAGAGGTAAATTCCTGAGAAAAACCAGTAATAAGTTTGGTTGTGGGGATTCGTTTACAAGGAATGCTCACTTCTCTTGTTTCTGTTACAATTATGATGACTCTTGTTAATGTTGTGAGAAGGTGATGGTGGTGGTAGTAGTAGTAGTGAAGAGCTTGATTTTGTTTGAGTTTCTGGTGATCACGATGAGATGAGATGCAATTCCATTTCTACTGATTGACACCAATCTCTCTCGATCCAGCATATTATCTTGATTACATGCATAAACTCACGAGTGGTAGCCATCCTCTTTCTCATTGCAATTTTTACCCTTGACAGTGATGTGGTTTCATATTACTTACGATGGGATGACCAACTGAGCTCTCCATGAAAATTGGCATGGCAAAAATATCTATTTGATTTTATCTTGTATCTACTTTGTATTTTATGCACATTCACAACAAATAAATAGCATATTTATATCACTTGCTCAGACTCAAAGGCGGAATAATAAATGAGTGTACTCACACAATGAAGTCAGAAATCCATGTAAAAGATCATTGCACGGGCAAACATCTTTTTTCTGTCCCATCAGGTGGTACACTCTGCCCAGCGGCTTCTTACAATTGTTAGAACAATTCTCAATGTTTTCAATATTTGGTTGAAGTAGCCGTAGTCAACATTTTTATGTAAAGGAATAGTGTGCTCCGTCATCTCTGCAAACAATCTATTTCATGCAATTCTTAAATATACAGCAGACAAACAAAATGTGTGGTGATAAATAATAAGTAGCATACTTCATTCCACAGAAGCGTGAAGTGCAAGTATCCTGCCTACTCAAAACTTCCTACGTTATCACATATATATTTTCTTTAGAAGCACTTTCAACTTCATGCCATTTAGTTTGTCGAATTCAAATAATTCTTGAACTAAGAGTTTCCCTGTTGCGGTCATACTTACGTTTCATTAAGGAAAAGCACTAATGATTTTCCATAGTTTGCCAGTTATTTTATCCCATTGCCTTAATGTATAATGTGGTTTCTCATCCTCAGCAATAATTATACTGATGGACAATCCTCAGTAGCACATTCCAATATTTGTTCCCTAAAGCTAATATATGATTGTGGCTGTCAACACAGTAGCCTTTAACCAATCAGTTTCATTTATGCGTCTAAATAAACCAAGATTTAAAAAAAACAAATAATGATACAACTGTTCCTCATGCCATCACGTTTTCACGCTTTGATTTCTATGAATCCTTATGTATGTTTATGCTTGTACATTTCATTGCTACTCCATGGGGTTTCGTATCATATGAACTGGTCTAAACAAATTACAATGTTGATTGTTTGAGTACATTGTTTAAGTACTTTGATCGTGGAGCATCATCACATTTGATTTCATAATATTATAACTCTTGTCAATGCTATTCAAATGAAAACACAAAAGTGAGTTATGGGGGAGCACCATTTCAAAAAGAAGCTGGCTGAGAAGCCTCTTTTGGTGCCACCACAGGATGCAAGGACCGCTTACAACGAAAGATGTTGGGAGTGAATACTCTAAAGTGTGATCATACTGAGAGCACTGTCATTTCATCCAGCATTTTTTTATTAGTTCTAGACTGCACTGAAAGATTCTGAATTTAAAAGATGAAACTTCTTACTTTCAGTAGCGCTATAAGGCGATGATGTCGTCCCAAAATCTAAACAAATCTTCTTCTCTTATTGTTAAAAAATCTAAGTGAATCAGCGTCTTTTTTTCCGTAAAGTATCGACAAGGATCATCCTGTTTTTCGGTTTAGATGTGTTGTTGTTGTTTTGTGTGATGGAATGTGAAACCTTTTTTTTTTTTGGAAAAAAGGAGAGGCGCATTAAGAGCAAATGTATATCACAAGCAGAAAAGGTAGTAAGGGAAGGGAATAAAACCGAAAAAGGAGGCGGAGGGGGTCTGTCTATAATCGACAAGAAATAGCATAACAGTGATAGTCACTTTTTTGTGGAGTGTGTCCCTGTTATACTGAGCCTTTATTTCTGAAGCCGACTGCCTACTTTCTCCGAATGTACACTGCTCTGGGGAAAAGCTGTTGGATTTAGCGAGCAGGAAACGAGAAAACGAAAAGATACGACTGGTGGTTGGTTGGCTGGTTGTCTGGTGGCTGGTTATGCGATTACTGTACTGTATACTTTCATCTTTCCCGAGCTATCATCATCATCATCGTCATCCCCGTTGCGTCTCTACTTTCTCCGTTTCCATTTCATTTTGAATGCATTCAAACACACATATTTATACGTAAACTGAGCAGTAAGATCGGAGAGTGACTGTTTAGAGCCCTTTTCTCCAACCTTTCCTTTTTATTTTTCATGTACAGAATGCTTATGAGAATGAGCATAGAATAGCATTGGAGAAATGAAGATGATGTTTGCCAATGTGTGTGTGTATGTGTATGCCTTCTGCCAATGTGAATCATATATAGCACAGCACTGACGCAGGCAAAAGAGCTTGGTGTAAGCAGCCACTGAAGATGGTCGTACTTTGAGCTTGCGTTCCTTTGCAGCTCTCTCACCACAACCACCAGCCTACGTCCAGCCAATCCAATCCAATTCTGCGAATAAAGGCACAGCAGTCGCTTTGCTTTCCATCTCTATTTTAGATATCACTGTGAGTTGCTTTAATGCCTATTCCGTCCGACTCACTTTCTCTTTTTTTGTAGATGGAACGAATCGTTACAGTGATACTCGGAATGGAAAGGGTTGTCTGGGTATCGTAGCGCTTGATCAAAGATGGTTATACAGAAGTGCTGCAGTCACTTGCTCCCTGTGAATAAAAAAACGCGTTTATATCTTTCACATTTCTGCGCGATTGACCCTTCATCGATTTTGATCTACTATAGAATTATATGTACAAGAGCAAATGGAGCTAAGAAATTCAAGGAATCAGTTTTACAGCTCATGCACAATAGGTACTTGAACTATGTAAATGAATTCGTTCATTGAAGTAGAACACGCGAATTAAAAATATACAATTATCCCTTACAGAGTTCAAATGTCATTTTCGTTTCGATAAGTAAGTATATCAGGCATTTATGGGAATGATAAAATACAGGATTACACTTTGCAGTGTCATCCACCCCACCCCTTTTCCTTGTTTATCTTTGATTTTTAAGCATTTTTAGATTCCACATGGCTCAACAAACAGAGTAAAATATAGCTTGCAAAGCTCCTTTCGGATCTCATTCTAGCAACTATTCACAGCGGAAATGTGACAGAAGATATCTTACTGTTTTTCCTGACTAGTGTTATTGTTATCTTTATGAAATAAATTAAATTTTTCATATACCCTGAAGAAAAAAACATGGGATCCACAGGAAAAGTTTTCATTGTCCATGGAACTTGTTTCAACCAAGGTTGAGAGTTGAGTCGCATTTTCACTTGATCCCCTGCTTTAAGAACACCCGAAAGAATTTATCCGATAAAATCCGCTCAAATGTTGAAGTATTATTTGAAGCTGAACTCGCTCGCCGTCTAAAGATTTGAGTGTCAAGTAAAAGCATATAGACACTGGAACGGGAACCTTTACACCGAAAGAAAAGCTAAAAAAAATCAGTTATTTCTTACCTCTCTCTCTTTTCTTTTTCTTTATTCCTTGATCCATCTCATCGCCGCTTTCCTTGTTTAAAACTTGGTACTCTATTTTCCCTGTGATGAGCATAATCATGTTTCAGGAAAAGAAGGCCCAAAGCACTTTTTGTCATGAAAGGATACGAGACTGAAACTGAGAGAAGAAGGGAGAGAGAGAGAACTGTGATATTTAACCATTTACTTATGCATAAGCCTTAAAAATATAGTCAGCACTGTGGCATAATAAGAAATGCATGTAAAAGTAAGTCGATAAGAGTTACGGAGCGTGTAGTTCAAGCAGCTCCAAACTTACTTATCTCTTGCGTACATTCATACATCCACCAGGATAACCCATCCTTCACATTCAAAATTCTGGCAAAGGTATTTCAAAATCGATTTGTGGGCCCGTGGTTGCTGGTGCAAAATGCAAGTATTTAGCTACCTTCATAATATATGTGCCATGCATGCGGATGTTGGTAAAATGCTAGTGGTGAAGGTGGTGGTGGTGAGTTCACTTACACAGGCATACATAATATATAGACGCTTAGGCTGCACCCATCGTTGTTGAACGTCATAATCGAAAGTGTTGTAAGAAGACAAGCGGAAGTATTGTTAGGACTAAGGTGATGGCTTACAAAGTAGACTTTGTGGAACATTTTAAAAAGTGCAAGAAAAAATGGTCTCCTAGTAGAACAGGGGATTTTATAATGCTAATCTCCTGTTACCCCAACTTGTCCCAAGGTGTTATACATACCCAAACATACATGCATTCTCTATATATTGTGCATAGTTATTCCCATGCATAAATGCTCCATTCAAAAGATGAGTTGTGCATTAAGTCTTGCAGTAGTGGGTGGCTGCAAGGCTAAGCTGATCAATAATGTTGTTATATAAGTTGCTTCCGTACTTGCTGGGGTTATTGAAACCTAAATTCATCAATCGATAAACTTCTTGTTTGATGAGCTCACGATCAGTAGTAGTAGTCTAGCGCGACCATGTAATCGCTTCCCGGAACGGGCACTCTTCTGATGAGCATCGACAAACATATTAGCCTTGGTTACTGACATCCGTCGTTGTGTATAAAATTCAAACGCAATATTTTTGCGTAAGTACTAACTGTATTTTCTTTTATAGAAAACCCTTTTAAAATTCTTAAAATGTAGAGGGTAAAAATGTTTCCGCAATACATGCATACATACATACGTTTGTGGTGTTGATCTGCTACAAATTCTCAGAAGTGCACTATCTTTTATTTGTGTACTTAATGTTTTCCTTGTTTACTAGTTTCTACTTGGCGTAATTTTTCCTTCAGTTGTAAGAACTTTCAGCGTGGTTATCCAACGTAACGTCAAGAGATGAGATCATAACAGTTGGAATCATGGAACACAACGGGAATTTGAATCCCCGTATGAAACCTTAAAAGTAGTCCCATGTGCGTATTCAGCTTTGGCTTTTTATATTTTTTGAGTGAGATTGTATATGAGTGAAAACTCCTGGAGCTCATTCACTACAACTAGTTTATGAGTTCATTACTCAAAAGAATCATTTGATATTACAGCTTTATTTTCTCCGTATGCTCACTTTTTTATAAAGTACGTAAAACAAATCTCTAATGTTCGGAAGATTGCTCTCTCCGTTTTCCCAGTGTTGTATGAATTTATAATATGTTAAAATTACACTTTTTGTATGCGGAACAATTCCATAAAAACTAACCCCAACCATGCATACATTTACTACCTTTCCCTCTTCCTCTGTAATGAGTTAGGCTGGCTAAGATGTTTTCCTGCTATGGTAAAAACTCTCTCATTTCTTCCCCACTTTATTTTTCGCATTTTAATTAATTAAACAAAACTAGAAATTTTAGGTAAACGTTTTATTTTCCGACTCCACTCTGTCAACTGTTGTTGCTATATATGTATATTCTTCGCTCAACTCAACTCAACTCAAGGCTTTTAAAGTTGCAAAGGTAAAGATTGGCAGGGCATAATGCAAACGAAACGTAGAAAGGAGTCTGAACAAAGGTAGTTCTATCACAGTGGTAGTACTCCGTCTAGCTAGCTACTAATTTACTTCTTGATTTATCCCGAGGCACCTATACTTCTACAACTCTACATTCAAAAGGAAAAGTGAAAGTTAATGACAAGCTCAGTGAAGGTGGGTTTGAGTGCTGTAGCTGAGGCTTTTTCATACTGTTGGGTTTTTTAAGTTACGTTGATGTGCTTAGTAACTTGCTTTAAGGCAACCATATAAAATCCTGTGGATTGCATATAAGTCAATGTTTAAGAAAAATATATATCTCTTAGGTTTGTGCCCTATATCAAGTTTGGTTTTAACTGAACAAAATTTTATTTACCGTGTTGATAATTTCATAGCTAACTTTTGATTTGCTGAAGTAATTTGCATAGTTTTGAAAATTACGCAGGGAGTAATATTTACTAATTTGTGCTAAAATTTATTTGAATGATCCTGGTTCAGCGGAAACTCTAGATGTACCAAAGAAAGAAAATGTAGCCGATAATATGCATGTAGAAATTATATAGTAATGAACTCTTGGTAAAGAAGAGTGAGAAAGGCAACGATGAAAACAAGGCCACAGTATGGATCCTCTCGTCATCATTTCATTTCTCTAGGGGAGAAGGAACAACGACTTGGTTGCGCTTCTCATATTTCCTCGCTGTAGGCAGACAAATTAATTCCACAAAATATTAAGTATTAAACATGAGGAGTGCTGTAGTTGGTAGTGGTGGTTGCTGTAACTGAAATGTAGCCTCTTGGTGGTAGTAGAACAAGAGCAAACATCTCATTCACAGAAAGAAGATGGAGAAAACAAGAGAATGTATGTAACGCCGTCTTCATTTCCTTTGTAAAATGGAATAATAATGCTACTTAAATTGTTACTCTTTCTCTCCTCACTCTTTCCTTTTTATTCCATTCCCCGGTTGATGCTCGCTTTTCTCTCTCTCTCTCTTCAACTTTGTTCTCCTTTGAGAGTTTTCTTCAGAGACATTTGCTTCTACTAAAGAACGAAAGATCATTTACTATGCTTGAGATGATGATGTCTTGAGCAAGTGAACCAACTCATTTCATTCCGGCATTGATTCTCTTTCACAAAACAATACAATAATGGGAAAGCAGTCGTGCATTGTGGAAAACAAAAGTGAATACGAACACACCAGTTGAAGTTTCACTGATTTTATTTGGAGCTCCTTTTCCAATGATAATTGAATCACGCTGTTTTCTGTTGACGAACAAAACCACTCTACAATTTTTCGTGGCTCCAATCGTCCCACTCAAGAAACAAAGCCAAGGTTGAAAAACAGTTCTAAAAATCTAGTTTACTCAACTTTTTCATCAAGTTCAAAATGTAAAATTTACTTTAGTGAACAAACTTATAGAAACCCATTAGAGTAGCTATTTCTGTTTGTAAAATGTGCCGTACCGTTGGCTTTTACTGTCTTTCTCCTGAAATGACAGTGGTGTGTCATCTTATTGGATAATGTGATTAATTTTCGTTGAAAATACACCAATATTATTTTACATAGACAGACAATGCTGTTTTTACTTTCAAAACTATTTGCATTTGTTCAGGTAATAAGAAGGGGGAGCAAGCATTACTCATTCTTAAATAGGACGCAATTATAAGAGGAAATGAATTGGGTAGACCCTGTTAAATAAATCTTTTCCTTGGTTCCTTCTGCTGTTTCTCTACTCTTTAAATATATGAAAAATTCGACATTAAACCTGGGAGAGGTTAGTATGATAGATCCCATCTCTGATTCCGTAGATTATGGTTAAGAATCGAGCTCATGTTTCCTCTCTGATCAGTCGGGTAATAAAAAAAATAGGGGGGAAAAGAATTTACCTTTAATGTTGCCTGCGCCAATGCAAATTATCATATTAGTGAGCATCCCAGGAAGAAGAGTGAACCGGGAAGGGAAGAAATTCTCATTTGAATCATCAACTAAATTTTTTTATTGTCTGTTTTCAATGAAAGAACCTGATTTAAAAATTACAAAATATATATCTATAGTAAGCAGCAGTACGGTACAAACTTTACACCGGGGTTTGGACGGGGAGAGAGAACGTAATAGGAAACAAAAATCATCATCAGACCATGGAATCCTCTTTCCAAAATACCAAGTCTGTAGGAGATTGAATCATCCAAGCTACATTAGTGCATGTAAAACATACCAACTTAATTGGAAATGGAAACAATATCAGCAGCCACGGGACATGTAATAAATGAACAGTTTCTACACGAAATATTACGCATACATATATATCTTTATCTCCAAAAATGATGGCAATGATATCATGATACCCTTTCGCATCTGTTTCATGGGCTACAGCCAAAATGTGTTTGTGCGAGAGTCAGAGTCTCGTTTCTAAATTGACTGGAGTTTTCTCTAAATAGCTGATGTGATGAGAGGCATGAGTCTGCCGTCAACCGTGAACCTGCCCTACTGCTCTCATCGCCAGGGTTCTAACATGTGTATGTAGGTAACGATGCGTAGAGTAGTGGGACCGGGCTTTTCTGATGAAAACTGCAGGCATAAGACTTGTACCTATGCACTAACTTACTTTTAGCTTTTGCACGTGAACCTACTGTTATACATATGTATGCCAGAGTTCCGTGCACCAATCCATCAGGAAGTACAATAACTTAATCGACTGCTCCTCTTGGGCATTTCACTTTTCACAGTCATCATCATCGTCAATCTTCCATACATTTCTCAAATGACTTTTTTTCATATCCACATGCATTTTTTTCCCTGATCCTTTGCATAACGAAAATTTTATTAATTTTTCCAGTGTAATCTAAAAAATGACAGTGCATTTTATATCATCTATACCTTCTCGTAAAAGTTTAGTTAAAATCTCGACATATCAGTGTACCAATTTTTTTGTTCTACAGCATCACGCTGTACCCAAATCAAAAGTTAGTTTTGTAAAAACCCAGCCGATTAAGAAGATAGGTAGTAGGAAGTCAATACACACAATGCACATTGCATAAGATTTGTGCTTTTTCTAACTCCAGCTTTTATTTCTGAGGGTGAAGACAAGATTAGAAATCCTTCGAGAGTGTTGTAGTTGAGATGTTATAACGTGATGATAAGGAAATCAGCATTTGGGTCCATCTGGTAAAGCATACCTTCATCACATCAGATAAAGTAATAATTTGAGATATTCTCCTTTGTAAATGACCTTGTTATGTGCCCATCCATTGGAAGGAGTCAAGTAATTCAAACTCCCTCCAATGTAATGTCGGAGTTGAGGCAACATTCAAAAAGAGTTTGATATTCGGTCCATGAAATGGATACGCATATGTATACAAATGTGATGCGGCATTTGTTCAATATAAACCCAGCAGTCCGTGTCAAATTACATGGTAATAAAAATAGTAACTCAGTATCGTATATAATATTGTACTTAGCTATCCAGGTTGATAGATATGAGACTATTATACTATTGAAGTATTTACAGCAATATTTCAACTACTTTTTTTATCATCTAGCTGGCAAACTGCAGCCACATTTTAGTAAACTCTGACAACGTTACGTATGTAGTTATAGTAGTACATGTCGCAAATATCGCAATTCCACGGTTTTGCATTGTTATATTCATATTGAATTGGAGATCTTGGCTATCATAATAATAAAGAAATGACTACTTAGTTTCTTATAAACAAGATACTTACTTCGACGTCAGACGTCAAAGCTATACTAAAAATTATGTTTATATGGATACAGCTAGATGAGTAACCAGCTATTTATTTTTTCTAATTTCAAGTCTGATTCATGATAAGCATGAGTAAACTTTTATTTTTATTGTTGTTAATGATGTGATAACGATAAAGATTCCAAGAAAGTTTTTACGATCAAGTGTTACCAACACCGAGTACGATTGTGATGGTGATAGGATAAATACCGAGCACATTACAAGATGAAATCATCCATACTGTATTAAGAACATGAACTGTTTTATTTATACTTGGATTCATCGTTTATGCAGATCAATTATTTTGAAGGCGGAAGCATTCTTCTGTTTATAAGGTTTCTATATATACAATCATGGATTATGTACACAATGCAATAGACATGAAAATTGTTCAAAGGCAGCCGCTACCAAGAATAAGCATGGTACTTAAAACCAGCTAAATACATATTTGAGCTAAGAAGCCTTTACAACTTTACTTCTTATTGCTGGGTGGGGAAACTTGCGTCAAAGAAGTATAATATATGTTAAATATCATTTGCTATCAGTTTTTTTTTGTTAATGATAATTAAAAACTAATATGAAAAATGCTTTGAGAAAACGCTTCGTTGTGTTTTGGGCATCTGTACAATTTTCCTTGTTCGGTATTTATCAAACAAAGTGTATAAATAGAAAGAGAAGTTTTCCGAATCACTAAAAGATCACCGGTAACCAAATGCCAATTTAGCATCTCAAATTTCATAGCGGGACAACAAATTCGACGAGTCACAATTGGGAAAGCGACAGAGACAAAATGGGCCGGATTCAATGATGAAACACATACATGGCATATGAGGGATGACGGTTAATAAAATGTACATATGTATCTTGGGTATCCTATTTTTCTCCGACATTTATCTTCTGTTTGTTTTCTGCTGCAAGTCTGACACCACACACCACTGTAGACAGCATGCTAGTGTTTTCACATTTTCTTTCAGTATTGCAACAAAGTACAAGTAAAGTCTTTGGGTTCGGAGAAGGATGAATGAGGGTTGATCGAAAGTGAAGGGTTTGTAAAGCACACACACACACACACATGCATGTAACTGCATATTCACTCAAACTTGATCACCATCAAAAAGACGCTTCGCTCCAATCATCGATTTCTTAAATGCACTGCATGCCTCCTACAAACTGATTTACTGGAGCAATTCTATCCATGCCTTGTTTTTGACGTGATTGACCTAGACATCAGAGAATTGCATGTCTGCCTCCCTGCATGTACATAATATAATGTAATGAAACAGACAGATAGAGTAGTCATATGGCAAGCCTGAAGGGAAGGAATGGACGAGGAAGAAGATCCGACGACAATCTTCAACTTACGTAACAAGACAAAAAGTGAACTACGGTTTTGAAGTAGTTATTAAGTTTCATATAGTGTCAGCGTAAAATTTGTTCATTGTCATTTTAACATAATATTTCATTCGAGTAGAAAATGCATTTTACATTTAGATCTACTTACGTATATATTTATAAGCAGTAGTGGAGTCAGTTTTCATTTTGAAATGGCCCCTTTCGCTTGACTGTTTGGAAAAAACGGAATGAAATCAGACGGAAGGCAAGACCTGTTATATTTCTCATAAACGATTATTTTTATTTGAGGGGAGAATAAAAGGAATATAATATGGGGAAATGGTGGTGATATGATGTGATGAGCAGAAGTACAACAAGCATTCAAGTAACAATAGTAGTGCAAGTTGTTTTTTCATTGCAAGTACTACTTGAGAACACACACAGATATATATATAGATATATCGAGTTATTGTTCGGATGAGCAACAAAAGCAACAACAAGTGGAAGAGCTGGTGGCAGTGTGTGGTAAAAAAAATAGGAAGGAAATGAAAATTCAATGGTGTTGATGTTCTATTTGTTCTAACTGTATAGAGCAAAAGAAACGATCAATTGTATTGTGTTCTCTTTTAAAAAGTCAAACTTCAAATCAACTCAACTGATTGCCAATCAACTGGAGCGGTTCCTCTGCCTGAGTTAAAAAAAGTAGTTGTTTTGATACATCATTCTTATGTATATTAGATATACATAACATAGCATAGTCACTGCTCCATATAAGTTTAGTAAAAGTGCGTTGGGTTATATACATACTTTGGTAGAAAAAAAAGCATCATCGCATCGTTGGTCTGGGGTATTTGATGACGATGAACTGCTGATTTAGCTCAGCAGTCGAGTTTTTGACTCCCCTACTTCTTTCCCTTTT
The DNA here is from genome assembly GCA_964034955.1 of Orchesella flavescens. NCBI lineage: Eukaryota > Metazoa > Arthropoda > Collembola > Entomobryomorpha > Orchesellidae > Orchesella > Orchesella flavescens. The sequence continues at coordinate 31,710,169 of OZ035953.1, forward strand.
GCCATCATTTTTCACGGTACCCATCTTTCTGCTGTCGTTGTGCCACTACTGAAACGCCACTTTTACTCCCACAAGTCCTCTTCCACCTCATCAGATCGTATAGGATTTTATTCTAAACCAGCAGGAGCCGATTAGCTTACATAATATTTTGGATGTACTACTCCATTCTTTTTTATCTCCATTCCATGTACTCTGTTTTTTGAACCTCACTCAACCACTGTTTAACCTGATTGAGGGAAAAGGAGGAGAGAGAAAAAAACCTTGAGCTTACAAAATACTGAGATAAGCATGACAAATTGCACCGTTTCATCTGCTTCTTGTCACTATTTATTTAGCATAATATTCCTTTGCAACAAAATGTCTGACATGGTTTCTGGTGACTAGATAAAAAAAATAATTTAAAATAGAGAAACAGATTCTACTGAGGCATGAGCAACACAAATAAATGAGAAAAACCACAATGTTGCCTCATAACAAGAGAGAGATGAAACGAGTCAAGTAAAATATTTCTACTTCATTATATTTTGGTTAAAGCAAACAATCACCGTTATATATAAAATGTAAATATGTTTTGTTTAATAGCTTAGTTGACAACAGGCTGAGATTTTTTTTGTGTGAATAAAGATTACGTGAAAAATGCGATCACGAAAACACTCGTTTTTAATAATATTCAATTTGATAAAGGAAGAGAGAGGAAATCGTGGTTTTGAAAAGTAATCATAGCATGGAAACAGTTACCATACCATCATCGTACTATGATGTATGTAAAATTGTGGGCCTAAAGCTTTCCTTTCGTTTCATGAGATGCTGATGATGTTGCTTCTGCTACAGTTGAAGTAGACAGTAGATGATGCATTTAACTTGTGAGAAAAAAGTAATCAAATGATGAGAAAGGATTCTTTTTATGTGCTGAGACGCTATTATTGTAAGCAATCGATCAGTAATTCGGTATTATCATATAACAATTGACTATCAATGCTGACCATGGCCGATGCTTTGATGATAGTCATCATTTGCTTTATTATTGAGAAGAGAAATAATTTTTTTTGTGGCAGGCAGAGAGCTCTGATAGTGGTTGCACAGATGTATATCGTATCAGTATCATCGTGTACGTGATTCCCCATTTGGTATTTCAACCCACCATGGTTTTTTTATATGCAGCACACCGTCCGCGACGAACATAAAAATGGTGTGAATAAGAAAAGCAAGGAAGTAACAGAATTTTTAATTGAATCCGATTGATTTGGTTTACAACAAGAGGAGCAATGCAATGAAGCAATGTTATCGACATCGACACCACCATTACATTTTCATGATCGTCGTCATCACCGCCGCTCTCTTGTCAGTTGTTCAATTTTGGTTGTCCCCTCTTTTTCCACATTTTCAACAAGCAACAAATAACAATAGAAATCCTCTCTTCGCTCTGGCGTCACTTTGCCCGACATTCTCATTCAATAATACTATGCTTCTTCGCATTTTAAGTTTAATCGTCGCTCCGTAGTAGTCTTGTGTACTTTTTTATGTCTATGTACTTTTTCCATTTATAATTCTTATTAATTTAAAATGCGTGACGTAGACACGTAAACGTATCAACTAAAGAGAGAGAGAGAGAGCTTTGGATCTCAAAAGTGGATGATGGTGGCTCGTCGTCGCCTTTGGAAATTCCGAGTTTCCCATTCCAGTTTTTGACTTCCCTCAAGTAATATTATTGTTAAAGTAGTAAGACAATTATAATGCAGAAGCGAAATAAAATTCCTCTTTGACTCAAATCTTTTTTGATTTGTGTATTTGTGGTGCATGTGAAACATTCAGAAACCATTTATCACTTATGCACATCATGTAATACCATTATTGCTTGTTGATATTACATTGCTAAATTCAAAAAAAATTAGGAAAGTTCTCATCATATAATAGAAATGAAAGTTTTATTTAAGGAGACGACGACATCATTTCTTTATTGAACTTTTGTGTGAATAAATATGCATTAGATACGTTGCTATTGGTATTAGAAACTATGTATGTAGTATGTTTGTATGTATATACCATGTTTTTGTGTGTGTGAGAGAGTAAGTGTGTGTGCAAGACATTAATAGTCGCTTTTCCTACTTGACTATTGCTGGAAAGATAGGGAATGCACGTAGGGCATTGAATTATAAAGCAAGTCAAGTGGAAATTTGCATGTCATCAATAATGCATTTTGTCCGCATCATCGTCTGCTTTTTCACCCACATCACATCATGTATAGAATTCTGTTGTACAGTCAAAAAATGAGGAGAATTATTATTGAACAAATGGTGTGCTGACTCTGTCTACATGTGTAGAATTGAGGGATGATGATCACGACGAGAATGAAAGTAATGACGGGAAAGTTGTTTTCTTGCATTTTTTTTGAATGTATGCTGATAATAGCTGGAATACCAAAAACCAAAACTTGATAAGAAGTATGACTAGAGAATAATGTTTTATTTGAGTCAGTAAAGAAAAAGAAGTTCTTGGATTTCATAATATATATCGTCGTTAATACTTTTTTTGCGGCAAAGACGACTGACAAGAAAGCAAGTTTTTAGCGAGGTGAAGCAAGATGCATCTCTATAGAAAATTTTAAAAGAGAGTGAATTTTATGTAAAAGAATAGCCTGTTACAATCAACTTTTTTTATGAATTTCCAGGAAGTGAAAATCACCGAAATGTTTCTTTGTTTGCGGTGCGTAAGGGGGATATCCATGAAAATGTATCACAATGCCCCACATTTACTCCTTTGATGATCTACAATGTATTTAACATTGAACTTAACTCCATTTGTGTTTAAATAAATATATTTTACAAAAACAAGTACATAAATAGGCATTTCAGACAATTGTCATATTAAACCAAGAAATGCCACTTTATAAGCCGAAAGAAATGAGATGGACTCACAATAAAGAATGGTCACGACATTTAACTCAATTTGGGAAGGAGATGGTGGAGGTGTGAGCTTGCACACACAGGGACAAAACCATTCCCTTCTCCCCCTCTTTCTTCTCTCTTTATTTTCATCTCAGCAATAACTAAGGTAGTGTCATGTTACGACCACGCTGAAGTTATGATAAATCGTCGTTTTTGGAAAGAGCCAGCTTTTTTTACTGTTTTATCAAGGAATTGAATTAATGGAGACGAAAGCGGGGTTGGAGCGCAAAATATGAAAACAGACACATTGTTATTATTATTTTTTTGTCGGGGAAAAAAGGCTTTTTCCATTTCTATATAAAAGTTGAAATGCCACATAAATCCAGTCCAAATATTTTCTTTAGCGTTTTTCCTGGACTTCGTGATGGTGTCCTAATGATGATGATAATAGCTGTCTTGCCATTGTCACTGGTGACTATGTGAAACCAAACCAGATTATATGGTGGAGGAGGCGAAGAAAAAGGGAAATTTAAAAATGGAAAGTGAGATGCATCGGGGATTGGGAGTTGCGTTTGCTTCCATGTCACATGAGAAAAGTCATTTCCACCTCCTTCGCTTCCATTTCCTTCCATCCATCTATTATTTTCCTTTCTCCTTCAGCTGTTGACCCGTCCATCTCTTACTTTCGGGACTGCAAAGTAAAATAAAATGTAATCCGATGATGGTCTCCGTTGTTCTTTTTTTATTCTGTTGGCGTAACTTCTCAAGAAAAAAAGTCTTTGTTGGATGAACTTTTACTCAACCCGACCACTATACTTGCACCACTCTCACCTTGTCAATTCTTTTCGGAAGGTTTACTTAAGAAGAAAATAGGAAATAAGAAATGTGTCATACTTTCTCTTTTTCGGTTTGCCTCGTTATTCATCCGTACGATTCTAAGGCATGATATGGTGAACTGGACGCACAATAAATACATACGTTTTTTATGATTTAGTTACTGTTTCAAGCTGTGTGCTCAACTAATATATCGGGTGCTGTTAGAAGCATGAGTTTCATTGACCAAAATCCTAAGCTTCGTGCAACTCTCTTAAATCTCAAGTTACTGCAATAGAGTGAAAAACGATGCTTTCGCCAGAAGGTTATTTGAGGCATACACACGATTATACTAAACAAAAATAACTTGATTGTTACGAAATCGTTGCATCATCCGTTTCAACCCTTCCTCTTCAACTTTTACCCATATGTGTGGTGTGTATCCTTGAGTTTGTACCAGGAAATATGAATGAAAATTTACATTTTGCTTATGTATATAACCAGGTCAAATGAAATAGTGTTGAAATAGGCAGGAGCACCCTGACCATGCCTTGGTTTTATGCCTGGTAGCGTGTATGTGGATTAAACTCGAGTTTTTTTTCTCTCTCTCGCGCAAAGGTTGGCAAGCACACAACACACATATGTATCCGCTTACTCTTCAAAAAGTGAATGAAAGCTGATAAATGACTGCCGGTCGCTTGAATACTTCAGTGCCGAGTTTTTCACAGTCCGAAAGCCCTTCTAGGTTGAAAATCAGCTTTATTTAGACTGATAAAATGATGTTTTCAGAGGGATCAAATAAAATGGGATAGAGTGACCTGGCACAAAAAGTCCGGCGACTGGTGCTGATGGTGATAGTTTGTTACAATGTTTTCCCATGAATTTTCATCATTTCCATTACACATCGACTTATTCGAACAGACGGCACACACACACACACACTGCATAAATACATATATACATGCATATAAATATGCATAGATGATGGTGAGCGTATGTGTATGCACAATAGGTATGTGGATATGCATGGAGAAATGGAGGAGATGAAAAATGGATTCTCAGGGAGTTGACACAAGCCAAATTGTTTTGCATTCCATTTATGATTTGAGTCAACTTGCTTTTTTTATATAGTCCCCTTCAAATGTGCGCCTCAAGCATGCAAACATGCTAGTTCACTACTAGTTTAATTCACATGCTTGTGAAACGTTTCCATGCGCATCATTTCCAAGTTCAGTCAAGCGTAGATTTTAAATCAGAAAAGTTGACTGGTTCCACACACTATTGACGTATGTAATATTAAGTTGAGCTACAGTCTCGAATGATTGCCAAAATATTTGATGATATTCAGTTTCTATTGATTCCTACTATATTAAAAACACTATATAGTTAGTCTATTATTATTCACAAACAATAACAATAATAATGCAATATTCGAAAATTGAAAAGATTCCGTTGATTCAACAATCTTACCTTTCAGTATGAATCTTTTATATATATGGCTATTCTTTTAATAAATGCTTCAATAGCAATAACATTGAAACCATAGCCTCATTACATACTATTAAGATTTTTTTTACATTTGGGGGAAATCATTTTGATTGTAGTTTGTGTACACGTATGTATCTCAAGTTTCCACTTTTCCGTAGGAGTAATTGTTTGTTTCGTGGTGCCCTTTTTTGACGGAATAATATATGCAAGCTTGTATGATTAGGAATTGAATGGTACGTAGATCTGAAGGCAGAGAATGATGTGTGATATATTTACTTATTTTTATGCATGTGTGATCCGTGTGGTTACATTATAAAATGGTTCCCTCTCTCTTGACTCGCCTTGTCATGCATGATTCACTTGCCTGCCCGAAGCACTGTAAACGAGTGTTCAGGGAAGCAGTAATAACCCGTTCTCAGCCGCCGTGTTCCTTGTAAAGTATCATTCATCACGAGGCTTAAGGCTTCCATGATGCAGAATATTTATTTTACTGTAAATAACACCATGCAAAAGTACTCCGCTCAACACTGCACACACGGTTGACGGTGAGCAAAACTAAAGTAAAAATTGCACGAATTTTTTTTAAGGAAAGAAGTCCAAAAAAATACTTCATGGGTACTTTACATTCATTCACTTTACACATCATATCACATCATATCATTCAAATTCACAAAGAGTACAGGCACAGATGAGCAGACGATAGGACATCATGATAGGACATGTTTTTGTGAAATGTTCACGGGCAACAAAACAGTTCTGAATTAGTCATAATAATAGTAATCATGGTTTTATGTATGTTGTAAAAAGGTACATGAGAGAGCAAGTGTATGAGATTATCATGAACGTTGTAATTTCATTACACGAGTTATACTTTTTCATTCCTATCTGAGCAGAGTTCTCGATTAAGGAACGATCATAAGTTATTAAATTGTTCTTGTATCATTTGCCGACCTAGTAATGTTCATGTTTGTTCGAACATACACATTATTTTTTCAATCCATTTCAGGTAAAAGCCTAATTTTAATGGTGGTTGCACGCATCCACATTCTTTTTTCATTGCTGAAAGCAGCTGAAACAAACTTAAGAAGAAATTGTGAGGTTTGCACAAACACACGTGACATCACTTTTTTATTCGTCTCGTCTCAGACCTCACCTTACGTACCTATGTACATTGTTATCTCTGTGTACATTTGAATTTCCAAATTTCCCCAAAATTGTACACGTTGCATGTCTCTCCTATACAAGTTTAGTTTTCATAATATGTAGTTAAATTAGGCTAACTTGCAATTACTTCGAGGATGTTGGATGAAATGTTACAAAATAATCATAAAGATGTATACATTTTATTCTATCCGTATAGGCTTAAATATAGTTAATAACTAGTAAAAGGGGGATTTAGCTATAGGATATTAGAATGAGCTGGTATGGTTAGTTGTCCAACAACCTGTCACTCACTCACACCATCGCATCCGCTAACTACCCATTACCATCAAAATCATCATTTTGTACCTCTTAAAAAAAGAAACCTAAAGAAATGTGAATACTTTACCGACTCGCAATCTTCATCAGTTGTTAAAGTAAAAATTTCCAGTGCAACACATACATCCAATAACACTCCAAATGGCTATCCACAAACAACTCTCACGACGACCAATACAAATACTTACATGCAACCGAATCACATTTAATTATACCCAAAAGTTGCCACAACAATACCGCAAACATATTACTATGCTTCTCACGTGTAGCAGAAAAACCAATAAACTACATCATCATCAACAATACCATTAACGTTTTGCCATAATAGAATCCGCAGCAGCTCAACCCATCGCCCAAAATTCCAACAAGTCACCTCAAAGGACCATTATAATATTAGAGCCATATCCGATAGAGTTTCATTCCCTTTCTCAAGATCATAATATCATCATGAGCATGAGCTAGGAAATGTACAGCAAACCCATATTTATCATCATCATCACCATCATCATTGCGTTTGGTTGGGGGATGATACATACATACATTCGTTTATGTAATTTCTGATCTAGCCGCACAATCCCAACTAATGTGTTGAGGGTGACTCTATCTGGTTTTCCCCTTTACCGCAATGGCATATATATTGCACTCTATGTGATATTGCAAAGTGGTTGATGTCTCCACAGGTGTTGCTCACAGGCTGAAATGCTTCTTCATTTTCAAATGAAATTGTAGGTTCTACAAAAAAATGTATTGTTGGATTGGAATACAATGTTATTTTTTCTGTTTCGAGGGGCACGGCTCATCCGTCCATGCCTGGCCAACCATATTCTTGTCTCCTCGTTTCACTTGTTTTTATTCCCCACTTTGTCTCACAATAAACAGTTTAAGATCCTACCCAGTGGCCACTGGCGAAGGTGGACATTACAAGAAGAAAAGGCCAACGTCGGTGATTATTTGGTGGTGGTGGTGGTGCATGGGAAATTGTCGCCTTTGGCAACCGCTGGTCTCTCATCACGACTCAGCAGACTGCAACAACGTCCTGTTGCTCTAATGTAACCTTTGATGATGATGCTGTATGCTTGTACTTTGTTTTTGTATTTGCATGTTCATTTTGCTTAGCTGTCTGTTGACGGGAGTACCTACACAATGTATAAAACGAGAACTACAACCAAATACATCTCCATCCAGTCTTCTTGTGAGCCCATCCATCTATCCATCATAAACATGCTCATCTTGATTCATTTCATCCTATTCATTGCTGTTGGCTAAACAAAGAATGTGAGCGGACGGACTGACTATGACTACCAATGTGGCGAAATGCATTCAAATGGCATAAAATAAAAAAAGTTTACGTTTCAGTTTTTTTCTCTTCTTCTTCTTCTTCTTCTTCTTCTTCTTGAGTTGTATTGTAATTTTCTTGAGATTTATGCATGCATTAAAAAAATAAATGGAATGCTTTCATGGATCTCTTCTCAAAGTTTACAATAGCAAGAAAAGGATATAAAAGAGAGGACTAAATTGCTTATTGTGAGCTGACTGAATGATGAAAATCATGATGGGATGCGATGTGATGCGATATATGTAGTTAGACCAAGTCAGGATCGAAAAGCTAATCTTACTTGTCGTCCATTCCACTCTGCATGGCGATGACCTTGGAGAAAAAAGACAATGAAACATATACCAAGAAGACATTTATAATACTTTTTTTTATATGTGCAAACCCCATCTACATACATAGACTGTTAAATGCAAACTAGCAATTTTAGACTAAACTTACATGATGTATTTGATTGGTTCTTGGTGCAAACAAAGAGGACAACAACTTTTTGATCATACTCCTTCTTCTCAAAACTTATTATCTTTTAATGTTTCACGTATTTTTCTTTCTTGAATACATTGTCCACTTTTGGACTAACAGTTGGTGATATACGAAAATCTAAAAAGTATAAGTAGGGACGTACCTTAATACATACAAACGTACCTACACACATAATATGCATACTTGATCGAATTTGTTCTTCAGATGTAGATTTGTTTTCAAGATTGGTAATCATTCTTTAAATAATGGTGCCATCTACAATGTAAGTTCAAGTGATATTATTATTATCTCCAATAAAAGAGAACACAATGCGTTGTGGTGTCAGGTGCCGGCGGTACTTACACCAAACATCAATATAAAAAAAAGATTTTCATGAACACAATCCAACATTAGAATAGAACGACTTCTTTTGTTGTTTCGCTTTTTGTTGTCGGGGTTGGCTCAATGTCACTCTTGTGCTCAACTACCTTAGCCAATCACGTGAATCCCGTCAACATTATTGATTGTAAACCCGACACAAAACAAGAAAAGTAATTCTAGTCTTTGAATTTGAATAATTCATTTCACTTGTAATGTATGTACGTATGCAAATCCGTTTGGTGGAAGTATCGAGGGATGTAGTAGCGTAGCTACCGGTTTGAAACATGCGTAAGCCTAGTATGTCAAAGTGGATTTACAAAATATATTTGTACATTTTGAAACACGGTGGTTTGTTTCTACAACCATAAATTACATGATGTACAAGTTGGAGGAATGTTTTAATGCTTATTGTGCAAATGCTATTTAGCATACCATTGCCTCCCTAAGCCCGGTATTGGTGGTGGTGAATGAATGCCTTACATTTATTTTCAAATGCAACTGGTAGTCATTACTAGAACCTGATAATAATCACTATTAACGAAGATTCAGTAAGTGGAAGAAGTTCCAGCTAGAGTTAGTATGTATAATAGCTCTCCCCGTAAAAAACATGTGTACGGAAACCACTTATATATTTGCTTTGAATTTTTATGGCTCATCGTACTTAAATAATAGATTGATTATAATGATTGTGCAGTAGTTTATTTTCGTATTATATACCAGGAGGCCACGAACCGACAGAAAGAAGCATTGGTAGAGAAGAAGAAGAAAAAAGGAACGCTTCATAAAAGCAATTGGAATTGGGGGGACACTCATTTAGTGGGAGGATGCAAAGTGTCACTGGCTGATTTGTGGGTGATTGGTCTATAGTGGTAAATAAGAGGAAAAAGAGGGAGTATAAACACGTAAATTAGTTTCTGGGATTACAGATGTACATCGACAACATATATTTCCATTCTGGGTTAATTCACCTGTGATTGCAGCTTTTTGGGCAGTTTTCTCTGATGGGATAATAATGGATGTGAGGATGAGGGAATTGGGAGAAGGATGTGATTCCATTGTATTTTAACCACCTAGGTCTCTCTCTCTCTCTAGTTAATTTTCTCCTTTTCCTTCTTCACGTTATCTGTTTGTAACGAAAGTTGTTCTTATAAGAGGGGAAGAGAGATGGGAGAGGGTCCTATTGTATTATTGTTCAAGATAATATTGTGATTACTGGTGTTGAACAAGAACAATAGGCACACGAGAAGTGGTGGTCGACGCATCATATTAAAAAACATAAGGATTCTACGGTTTACCAGCTCCTTTTCCATCATCTTCTGCAATGGTACAAGCCAAACCAAAAAAAATCTTAAGGTTAAAGCTTGAGAGAGAGAGAAGTGGTTTCTCAAAGTTGACTTTGTTAAACTTCTTACTTAACTTTGAGCTATTTGTTGGAGTGGGAATGAAAAGGAGGCTGGCAAGCCGTTTTGTGAAACATATCATCAACCTAGTGAAAAAATTTCAGCTCTTCATGAATGATTACAGTAATTTTCGATTAGACTCGAAGAATGGATCTGCCTGTGTACCTGCCCTTCATTTAAAGGCGGATCAAACATAAAAAAATAATAACACTTTTGAGACTCTCTTTTGAACAAAGCCAATCGTAAACTATACTCATTTGTTTATTATTAATACCTGTGTTTGACTGCACCACAAATAGTACGAACCACCTATATTTTCACTTAATACAAGAAAAGTAACTTTATTCCATTTCATTTATTCATTTGCCGATACAACCAATTTCACTGGTAATGGCTGTATATATGCATATATATCCAGTCATCCTGGTGGTAATTCTTGTGAGTAACTTTTTATCTATCGTATCCCTTGTTTTGATCTTGCACGTGATTAATTGACTTGAATGTCGGTCTTGTTCATTCTTGATGAGATACGTGCAATTACATCTAATAATTCCAGAATATTTATGCAAAATTTGTAATAAGGTTCCTCCACAACCAGACAAATACATTAAAACAAAAGTTATACAGCACAGTATATATATTTTTTATGCAAAATAAAAGGTCCAATCCTTTTCCATTTAAATGCTTTATACGATTATACTTATACCTGCGCAGAATTATTCTGACTATACCTTCCGAGCAAAGTAAAGGGAAATTCATAAAGAGTTATGATTGTGGAGTTTGGTCCACTTGCTATTCTAACACGTAGAGGTAATCTAATCTGTGAGCACCGAATTGTTGTCTGTCAGTTTTGTTGTATCACAATCTATCCATTGTAACTCATGTGCTCAGATATATGTTCCCACAAACCTGCATCCTTTTTGCCGTCATTATCATTTTCATTATTTCATCCCAACTATTCAACCATTTATCTCACTTATCGGTAGTATTAGTATTCATTCATTGTAGCTTTTCTCAAGATGCTTCATATCAAGTCCGGTCCAGTACATGAGATAGTGGGCTCATTTCATTTTCTGAAGGGTTGGGGTAAACCTTGGTAACAATGTTGAAACCTGTGTATGTGTGTGTGTGGAAAGGAGAACTCATTCGTTTGAATAATCCCTCAAATTGCTAATAACTCTAATTATTTCCAAAGAGCGAGCCAAAAATTCTCATCTCAAGAAAAAGGGAAAAATAATAATATAATGATAATAGTAATAGTTTTTGTAGTAGTAATGATAATAACAATCATGATAATATGAGGACTATGATGTTGATGTTGTTGTTTGATGATGATCATCATTGGAATGAAACATGATTATTATTGCCTGTTGGGGGATTGCCTTTTTATTTCATTGTGTTTTGATCTCTTGCTCTCACTCTCTCTAGATTACATGCATATTTTACTTGTTAAAGCTCAAGTCAATTCTATTCCTTCCTATATATGCACACAAACATGTGCTGCTTTGCTATGGTAGAAACCAACAAAAGTGTAACAGTAAATCGTTCATGTTCACTTGCCTTAAATGATATTACAAGAATTGTTTAGAATAATTTTGATGATGGTGAGTCTTCTTGAGCATAATCATCATTCACTCACAGACTCAATTCCACTTGCGTCAACAAATTTATTACTTACTCGGAGCCACATTTATATACTCCCCAATTGTTTCATTCTTTTGTCCGTTCATCGCATCATTTTTTTTATTATCAATATTCATCGAGTTCTCCTACTTTTGTTCTTCAAATATTTTTGCCAATCGTAAACACATAGGAGGGGAAAGATATTAACATATTATCTACCTAAACAATATTCCAGGGATGCTTCTTCTCCTTCACATTCCGTTCTAATATCCCTGTCTTCTCTACAAATTCCAATATCCAAATTTGATTTGCAACTAGCTTGATTACTTTAATTACCCAGCTTTTATAAAAGTTTATTTAAATACTTTTGTCGAGACTTGAAAAAATTCTGCGATTATTTGCTGAAATTTAAATAAAAAAAAGTAAGATTAGTAGGTCAGCTGTAAACACGCAATGGTTCATCTATAGTATTGACTGGATGCAAGCAGTTTTTTGACAGTTTATATCAATACGATGTTGGGTCGTAGTCATGAATCCGTTATGTAACTAAGGGCTAGATTATGCATTAAAAATCTTTACTTGTCGTCTGCTTGCGTTGAAGATGAAATGAGTGCTATTTAATATTCATGACTTTTAAAGTTTGCATTTCATAAAAATTCATTTTAAAAAGTTTATCATCATCCTTGATCAATATGACTATCAAAAAAATCTTGTGTCTTCTTCAAATGGGATAAAAATGATAATACACATGACAAGAAGGTGTTACGCAGGCAGTAATAAAACAAGAATATATGAGTACCACACAAACTTCTATAAAAGCTCTGTACATCTTCAGAGTATAATATATTGAAGATCCTACAAGGAACAGTTAATGTAGCTAGTACCGTATGGCAAAGTGTACTGGTGGTTCCGTACAAACAGTCATATTACATGAAAAGAAGGCAACAAGGAATAAAATTTACAATATCAGCGCGTGAGGACGAAAAAAGAAGGAATCTACAATAATGATGATGACTATGATTCTACTTCACTTATTTTGCAAGGCTCAATTGCCTTCCTAGTTCTTCTTGTTTAGCTATGCATAAGCTTGTTAACTTTATAGTCATATTTACGTGGATGACTGAATGTTATTACAAATGGAAAATGGCTATTTGTGATGCTTCATTTCTTGTGCATAATGTAATGTGTGTTTTAAAGAAATAAAAATGTGTTCTTCGTGTAAAAGGGTTGAGAGCTGCCGCTGGTTCAAATCTCCTTCTCCTTGCTCTGCTGCTATAATACACTCCTGTGGTTTTCTGCTTATTGCTGCTGTTTTTTTACGGGAAAGATCCTATCCTCCTCACTCTCCCTCATTTTACTGGCACTTGATGTGGTTGCTACCATATAAGCGTAGTAGTCAGACGCACTTTTCTTGTTTTCTTCCTTTTTTTCTTTCAATTGATTCCTACTTTTCTCAACAAATTTGAATTAGCTTAAAGCACGTAGGAGTTCATGACAAAAATCTGATACTTTAATGTACTGCTCGTTGTGCAGTTTAAAATGAAAACCAAAAACCATTCCACTCACCCTGTACAAGTGGTATATTATCGTAACCGTAAAATACTACACTTTTTGGAGCAAAAGAAAACTGTATAATAATACGTATGTACTTAAGTAGCATCACAAGTTTTCTTGTATGAAAGCTCATACGCGTTCTTTTTTGTTTTCATTTATCCATCTCATTTTTGTGGATTACTTGTATTGATAAAGAACCGTTGTCTACTCACACGGTTTGTATGTGTTTAGTTAAAGGTGTTGAAATACATTTTTTGTGAATTTGACTATTATGACATAAAAGGACGAGTACAGTGAGATATAAAAAAAGAGAGAGCAAGATCACATTTTTACTCCCCCTACGAAATAGAGAAGGCTCATGACTTTTTCAGCAAGATTGGAATCATGAGCCCACATGCATCTGAAAAAAAAATGATGATGAGAATGACGCCGAACATGATTCTCATTCATGAAGTTTCATTCTTGTTACTCTCCTCAAATTTGCATTTGAGTTACTTCGGGACAAAGAATAATGGAGTACATATAAACACAATAAATACGTTGCTTTGTAGAGATGAGCCAGAAGCGTAGGAATGGGATGAATATATGAAGAACCGGCTGGCTGGGAGCATATCAACCTTAAAATTGTTCAGTCTTTTTCTGCTTCCCAATTTCTGACACAAAACTAAAGAATACGAAGAAAGAGAGAGAGAGAAAAGGAGAAAAAATTAGAGAGTGAGTGAAGAGATAAAATGGCATTTTGCGATTATTTCTTCATTCCCCCAGGACGTGAGTTTAATCTGGTATGCTTACTTGCTCCCGTAGCGTTGCGTGTGCATGGTGCGGGTTGAATAGTTGGCTTGCTGCTGTTGTTACTGTGTGGACTGATGATGGGATGATCCGGTATGTAGAGAGAGAGAGCATGAGAGAGGGGCCTGTGTACAATATACATTCTGTTACGGTTACGTACTTATGTATCCATGTACACACATTACATTATTCTTGCGTCTGCAAACTCCATTTCATCGTTATTATATTTTCCCACTTTCATTAGCTTTCTTGAACTTCAACACACTCACTCCCGTGCATGCTATCATGACGAGTTGTGATGAGAGCTTTTGTGTCTACAATACACGCATACAATCCAAGTTACTCTCAGCCGAGTGGTGGTGGTGATAGTTGTAGTAGTCGTGTGTTCCAGTTTGGGATCCGGTTCTGCGTAGCACCTTTTCGACAGACCATGCAATCCACATTTCCGACGTGCAAACTTATGTATTTCATGCATTGTTAAATTTAGGATTCATATCCATATCCCATCCTTTCCCCACATCTCGTGCTTCCTAACCAGAATACCCATATATCTCTAATAACTAAAACTATATATCCCTTTCCAAATAACCTATTTTTTTCCTTGAATTCTGAGTAATTCCTTTTATCACCAACTTCCATTCAAATTATACTTACCGTATGGATACACATACAATATATATATATATATATATTGCATTAAATCCTAGTTGAATGCTTCTCTGTTGCATTTTTTCTCCAAAGCGAAAGGGCAACGACAGGGAAAGAAGGAGCAACTATGCATATCAACTACGCTTTTTACTTTTCTTTTATCCCTAATAATCTTAATGCGAATACTTTCTCCATTTCCGAATACACATTTTTTGTCCATTTGAGTTAAGAGAGAGAGAGAAAAAATACATTTTTACTCCTCTTAGTCATCGTTTGCAATGGATTTTTACGTTACAGTCACGTTTTTTCTATATTCTATATTATACGCTACAAGAAAACATTACCGTATTCATCCCCAAAAAGGTGGGAAATGATGAAGAATCATTTCTCTATATAAAAAAAACTGGCTCAACGGGTTGCGTTCTTGCAGAATAATAATATGATCTCAACTTTGAGCTCTATGAATAGCTGTCAATAATGAAAACAAGTGGAAAGCACGAGAAAGGGAGCACCATTGCTGCTGGGTTAATTCTGATAGCCATTAGTATTCATGCCTTTTGGAAATGAGCGGAATTGTCAAAACAGATTAGTATCTTGAGAAAACTTTGTTCACTCCACTAGTCGATGAAGTTGAAGCCTTTTTTGTGTGTGTATACAGTTTCCCCTTTCATCTACTCGAGAAACGTTATCATCAGTTCCATATTCATGATATACATTATAATATACTATTTTCATATACCTACTACGCTAAGCTTAGCTTACCATTTTTCTTCATGCTAAATGACATTCGTTGTTAGACAGAGAAAAATCCTAGGAATTATCCCCTACAACCCACAGGCAGATTAGCAGGCAGTCAATCGGTTGAGGCGAAGAGCAGGCACGACTCTCAAATACACGAGATGGATTCTCGGTTCTCTACTTTCCCTATTTAGTTTTTAGATAATTTTATCACATTTTTCTAGTTCCTTTCATTCTTTCAACAGTATTAAAAGGTATTTTTTATTTAACAAGTAAATGTCTACACAGATGTGTGTTTGGATGGGAAAAAATTCTTTGCCATTGTCACATTTTTTTTGTTCAAAAGTATTTCATTTTTGTTTCATCCCCTTCATCCCTATCTTCTCACTTAAATACGGTTCAGTAATCGTATAAAAGTATCACTAACGTAAGTATATAAGTAGAAAATGTGGATTTATATTTGCATAAGGTATTTGTCGTAAGAGAAAATAACTCTGGGTAAATTGAAGCTGGAGAGTGGAAAGTAGTTTATGATTCCTGTCCGTCAACTTCCGGATAATATTATACTACTTTCCTGCACCATCCCAGATAACAATGAAAAGATAAGTGCAAATAGGCAGAAACGGTATTCACTAGGGACTCATGTCTACAAGGTGTACTTGTTGAAAGCGATGGTGTTATCGCTTTACGTGGTATGAGTAAGAGACAGAGCTTTTGGCTGTGAGGCATTCACAAAAACCGCATTGAGAAAATGGTAAGGAAGAAAAGGGTGAGCCAAGCCGTGTACCGTATTTCTCGGACTGAATGATAATATACACATATTGCATGTGACAAGACGAGACTGACCGTGTGGTTGCACTATTGCCCTCGCGGCATACCTAATCCGGAACATGCTACACGGTGCAGTGGTCCCCTCCATCAGACTGTTGCTCTTTGGTGCTGCTGATAAGATTACAGTTGTTGGAACCATTTTATGCTATCTTACTAGACTAAATGGACACGCCAACCCATTGCTAGAAATGTCAACAGGTTGATTCCATTCATCCCCAATGTGACTTTGAGTGCTTTTAGTGTTTATAATAAATTTGCACCATGGTAAATATGATAGTGCGAATAAATCTGCTAGCATGTTTCCTTTTTTTTAGCACAAAAAATATTATTTGCACTTTCGTTTCATTCTGAAGCATGCATGCCTATGTGATGGAAAGCTTTACATTTAATATGCAAGAATTTGTACAATATTTTGTAATTGGCTGGATAATGATTGTGAGCAATGTTTTTGATAAATCAAGAGCGTTTTTAAAAGTACGTTCACATAACGCAACATCCAACGTTGTCGTATCATCACTTGTAGACATGAAAAAAGAAAAGGGGAACAGTATGGTGGGATTGATTGTTGTGGAACGATGAAAAACTGTGGAAAATGTTTCCCTGGAGAGAATTAGGACAGTTGTTGTGGGAAATGTCAACATTATGATGAAGAAGAGAGCCGTCAACCATGACTTGACGATGAGTTACTGAATGAAAATTCACTTTCATAATTGGAACGGGATGTATATGCATAAACCCCAAAATCTAAAAGTTCCTTGGTTCCGATTAAATCGAAGGAAACCGTACACAGCTATAAATAGGGCGCATAGATCTACATTCTACATTGCCATTACATTACATTACATTACTATTTATAACGATCCTATTCATATGGGTGTTCAGAGCGTCACTTGATAAAAATTTGGCATTTTATAGTGGAAACCGCTGCTCAATGCAATCATATTATTATTCATTGCCATTTCAGCAATTCATGCGGTCTTTTTCTGTCCTCTACTTCATTTCTCGGTCTCACATTTTAGATCATGTACAATAACTGGTCATAAAAAATGTGGTTGTCTTTTGTTCTAAAATGGTTAATATCATACAAGTCCATTGTTCCAAGGAAAATGTCGACGAGCGGTATGAACGTTTTTTTTCTTTCTTCAGCATAGTTGTACTACCAGCTACTTTCAGTGAAAAGATCTCAATGCATAAATTGTTATACGTGGCAATATTCACATGAATATAATAATAATACAAAGAACAAGAGCTACACGTACGTAGTAGTAGTAGCATACTGCCGTAATCTTTGTTAGCATTCTTTTCATTTGGAGCCTTTGTTCTCATTGCAGACTCCAGTACAATCTTGCTTACAAGACGACCATATTTTTCTTTCTTCAGAGTCGAAATTCGCATTAGCTACAGCATTTTCGTTGTAATGTCAAACCATGCATTTGGTATCTACAAACTCAATCCAAAAACATAACATAAAGAGAAAGAAGTTGTAATTTTCATTCCTTTTACCTCTCTCATATTTCCCAACGAGACTTTGGGAATTAATGAAAAAGGAGAAAGTAAAATGAGTAATCGAATTTAATATAGGGTTGCATACTCCGTGCCATTATGCATCTCATTAAGAGAAATGAACCAAGAAATAATAACTCTTTTCCCGAGTTGGCTCATTCATTGGTTAAAATTGAAAATAGGATTTTCTAATAAAATTAGTGAGACGATGAAAGCACATGAGTTAAAAGTCTCTCACTAACAAAACTTCACTTTCAGAAACCATCTCATTCTTATTCCTATTGTTCTGTTTTGTTCATCTTCACAAATAATAACAATGATAATATAATGTTGTCTGGCTCTTGATCTTTTGTCTGAGGGTTTTTCATCGTTTGTAGTCAGTTTCTGATATAAATAGTTAGATGCAAGCCCATTTATGCTAGAGAAGGTTGAACAAGATATCTCTCTGGAAAATATGTTATGTTATAACCAAAAACAACGAATAAAATTCAATATTACTCATTACGTGGAAAAGAAAAAGGGGGAAGTTGCATCAGTACAAACTAGAATGAGTCGAGTGAAATGAGATGAGCAGAGCTAAAAGTAAGCAACAAGAGATTATAATGGGATACAAGAATGGAAACAGCCAGTTTTGAGCAAAAGTTACAAAAGTGGAAGTCGCTGACATGCATTTATATGTAGGCTCACACATGTATCCTCTATCTTAATATCTCTATTCACCTAGAAATATAGGTAGGTAACTATAGTTAAAAGTGGTCTCTCTCTCTCTTTCTATGCTCTAGTGTGAGAGCTAGTGCACGGGCTCAAATTAATTTTGCTACCTAATTGCGAATCCCAAGTCATAAGATATTTAATATTCGGCAAAGGTGTATGGTTTCTTATTTGAAGGACCCTAAAGTCAGAGAGAAGGAGAAGAGGGGGATGAGGTCTTCTGCATACAAACGCACACCTACAAAAAAAATTACGCCCTAGACTCTCTCACTCGTACACTTCTCAACTTTCATTCTTCATACCAATTGAGAAAGCTATAAGCAAGCTTTTATTGTGGCTTTCTTATCATAGGGAGCAGAAGCAGCAAGGAGCACCCGAATAAAACACGAAACATTTCATACAAATATGAAATAAGAATAGCTTTTGCATGACTTTCTTGCTACCTCTGCCTTTCAGTTGTAATAGCCGACACGACTCTTCTCTCTCTCTCTCTTTGGTTGTTTGAAAGTATTGAAAACAGTTTCGTTGGAGTAGAGAGAGGAAGCAGACGCCAGAAAATTACAGAAAAATGTTTTTCCAACCTCTACCTTTATTTGCCTAATTGAAAAAGTTTGTGAAGCCGTAAGGAACGTGTGGCGTTTGATGTTCTTCCTCTCATTTCATCTCACTCACCAACACACGCTTTCGCGTTTTTTTCCAGTCTTTCTCTTTCTCTCTCTCCTTTCCAATCCAGTATGTTTCTATAGCAGACGAAACAACATCATATAATGATTAGGGATCGCCCAAGAGTTCACCTAAGAAGGTTGTTTTGGGGTTGTGGTAAATATTTTGCTTGCAAATTCAACCTGTAAGTATGTATCTTATTGAAATTAAGCAAAAAGTTTATGTCTGCAACCCAAAACATCAACTTAAGATATTCAAGCCAGGAATCTCAGTGTGAATATTATAAATATGCATATTTTTTAGTAATATTATTATTATTATTACGTTCCCCCTTTTTTCTCCCGTAAGAACTTAAATTGCTTAAAAGGAAAGAACTAATAAAAAAATGATATAATGCAATACACGTCGAAATTATTGCTCATCTTACTATTGATTCTCTTTCCGTTCGTTGTTCCTTCGATAGCTCCACACAGACATTAGAAAGGGCATAGGCATCGTCATCATCATTGAGCATGAACATTTTGCACTAATGGATGTCTCAGTGCTGAGCTGAACATCCCGTCAATCCTCATTACCCAACGTGGATACTTACATGCATTTTTTAACGGAGTCAGTGCAAAGCTAAATGAAACTTTCTATTATTCCCCACACCACCCATCAACCTATCTCTTCTTGTCGACCACTTTGTATTCACTGGCACGATTTCGGCTTTCGTCTCCCTACACACACAACACATTCATCCAACCATTCATTTCATATCAGCATATATATGCCAGTTGCTTTCGCTCTTAATGCCATTAAAACTAAGCAAAAATAGGGAAAAAATGAGACGAGTTTGGAAGAAAAGGGAGAAATGTACATTTCAATATGCTTAGGTTTTTTTAGATAAAGACGAGGAAAGAAACCAAGAAATATAAAAGTTGGGTTTCCTCGCTCTCACTCCTGCTCGCTTCGCGTGCTTTACCAATTTTTATCATAATTTCTTTTATAAACGCATTGTCTTTTTATTATATTTTTTTCCTGAGAGCTGAGTGCTCATCTGTGGCTTGGTGATTACACAATCAGGAAACGATTTTAGGATGAGTAACACTAGAATACATGCTCTCTTTCTCTCATATTATACCACACACCACATCACGCCAAACGAATAATACTCATTCATTCTCTTCAATCTACCAAACATCATATTTCTTACTATTTTTCCTTCCAGTCAGTCACTTTTCTAGAAAAGGAATATATGTTTGTTCCATCATAACATTTCCAAATAGTCAAATACATTTTGTGCCGTATTTATTCTTTCCATTTCATCTCCCGAAGACAAGTGCTGCATTAGTAAAACCAGCCACATTGATGATGATCATGACGATTATTATGCTGGAGGAAAAAAATAGATGCAAAGAGAACAACGCAACGGTTGGAGAAAATGAATAGATTGAAAGAGATGAGGGAGTAGTTCTTTTAAGTTTTAGAATGAGAATAAAAATGCAAAACATGTTGCAGATGGGTGCAAAGAAAGCGAGAGTTAGAACTAGTATATCTTTTTTTATATGTTAAAAAAATGAATGAGATGAAGAAAAGTCATCTTCTCTAAACATTATGCTCTGAGGGAATATTAAGCATAAGGCAAGGAAAAAACGTGGACTAAAAGATATTAGTGAAAAAGAAGGAAAAAGAAATGCAAAGAGTATAAACTAAGAGGTTAGTGGGAAGTAAGACAGATAGACAGATAGATAGACAGAGAGAAAGAGAACAAGAAAGAGTCGTTTCCCCCTTTTTTCCACTGTGATTAGTGAGGAGCCGCTCTGTCGGCTCCATTGCACTCAATTAACTTTCTTCATTTCACCTCAGCACTCTGACTTTTTAGTGCAACAACCTCATTTGCCTTTCTTCCCCTGGTCTAATTTTTTTGTGTGTGGATGGGAGAGGTGTTGGCGGACACTTCTTCTTTTCACCATGCATTTTCTTTTCTTTCTTTTCATTTCATTCTCATTTATCTGTTTTGGTTTTCTTTTGTTGGGTTTTGGATTGAATATCTTTTTTTTTTATTATTAGCCCATTCTGTTGCTCAAAATTATCTTATGAGTTCAGCTTGTTTTATACAAACTTTTTTTGATGTATTGAGCATGAATGATTATTTGTAAATTTGGAAGGATGGTTATCACATTTCGGGGAAATTTATCAAAATTTTTTGAAGTTCCAGGCCTGGTCGTCCACCCAAACGGACGTCCGTTCCACTCGTACCGTTATCATCAGCGGGAGGAGCTGCCGCACAAGTTCAATTTATGTCATCACTGAAAAAGAATCGCCTGGAGAATGGAGACTACCCACCATATGACACAGGTCATCATAACCCTGCCGGTATGTTTTTAAGTAATGAACAAACAAACTTTAATTAATTTTTCTTGTCTTAAACATTAAAGCATCAAGTCAAAGGATTTTATTAACCATTCCAATAATTACCAATGTAAATTAAACAGGGAGAACTTTCATCTCTCCGCTTAAGTACATTTTCTAATGGCGTAGGAAGAATATAATATGCAATAATAGTGAAGAGATTCCTTCTGCCAAAAAATAGCTGTAATAAAAAACGTAACGATATGATTGCATTAAAACAAAGAAACTTTGATTTTAAATAAAAACACAGGAAAGAACTTTGCTAGCATACCATAACCACATTCTATGCTCCGTACGGAAAAGGCTTTCCTTCTGCTAATTTCCTTTCTGGCTCCAAAAAGCCAGAAGGCTTTGGAGAAAAGCCTCAATCAGTATTTTTTTCTCATTAAAAGAATCGGGTATGGTTTGTCAGTTTGGTGGTAATAAGATCCAGTTACAAAGCTTCCCTTTTTTTACTTCTAATTTTTCTTCATAATTCAAGTCAACTATAATTCGGCTGTTCAATAACGTAGATATGTATGAAAGTATGTATTTCGGTGAAATGAAAGTTTTTTGACCGTATCAAAACTTCCTGTGTGCATATTATAACTGGATGGTAAAGAGATTAAACTTGGGTTTTGTTGTGGAAAGAGAGGGAAGCAAAGAAAAAGAGAGTTTATGTGGGTCTTGGTATATATATATATGTATATATATATATATTGGTCGGTTGTAGGTTGCAGCTTCTCACGATTGGTTTCGGGGGAAGAGAGAAATGTTGGAATGAAAAATCTTTGGAGAAAGAAAATTTGAATCTCGTGTCAATGTCAGATATGGTGGTTCATATGAAAAAATGACAAATTGTTTTTAGCAGATTGCTTCCTTCGCCTCTCATCTATTAGGTTGGTTTTGGGCGGTAGTAGTGATAGTGAGTGGGTTGATCGGATCTCTCTCTCTCTCTCGCTTGATGTATGTCTGTGAAAGGGAGAGACGGAGAAAGAGAGTTTGGAAAAAGAGAGAGAGCTTGTGCTGGTTACTTTGCTCGTTTTTTCTACTTTTTCCTTCTCAGCATTTTGTTGTTGTTGGTGTAATTAAAAAGTTTGCTGGCTAATCACTCCGTAAGTTGTTGAGGTAAAAAAGAGTTAGAGAGAAAAGGAAAGACGGTTTGGGTTGAGCGGATGGGGAAGAAAAAGGAAACTGCGGCAGAAGCTTCGAAATGCCACTGACTGATTACTTTCCTTCCTAACAAAACCAAACCAGCATTCATCCCCAATACTTTTTCATCTCACTCACAATGTAATAATAATATTATGTACAGTTTTTGTTTAACTTTTTGTCTGCCTCCTGCCTTTCCTTCCCCTTCCTCTGCAGGTTAGCTATCATGAAGCAAAACTATATATAATATTATCAATGTTAATTCTTCCATTTTTATTTCCCTTCTCACTGTTTTCCTCTTGCCGGTTTTAAAAGGCTTTTCCTTTTGTTCAAGAATTAGGCTATCAACGATCAGTATTAAAATGATGAACTGCTGGAAGCAAGCTTATGGTTTAGCGATTTTAAGAATAACATTATGAGCGGAATGAGAATGGATGGGATGGGATAAAAATGAAAGTTACATTCGACTCAACTGGAGAATCGATTCTCTAATAATAATATACATCTTCGTTTTCCCTACCGTTACACAATAAAAAGGCTCACCTTTTCTTTCTCTGAAGTTCATTCCTTCTTCCATCATTCAATTCTATTAGCTTGCTGCTCAGCGATGAGTATCTGGTTTTGTCAAGTTCGTCGCTATGCCCCACAATACTTTGCAGAAATTAAAGTTTATAAGCTAAACTGCAATAACCTTTTTGAACATTTACTTCCCTTGGAATGGGTACGCATTAATGCTTACGTCTACATCTCCAAATTTTTGCCACAGTGAGCAGCTTAAACCAGAGCAAGAATTTATTGGCCATATTTTATTTCTCCGTTAGCATATCAGCATATTTCTACCCCACATATTTTTTGTGGCATGCCTTATCCCTACACCCGAAACTGTAGTCAACGAGCTTATTAATATTGCATTGTAATACCATTCCTTTTTCCTTTCCCTTTCGGCCCAATCTCAAAAATATTTCATTAATAATAAGAAAGAATATCGACTTTCCGTATTATGGCAGCACCTCAAATTACCAATGATTCTTTAGATTTTTATCCACCCCTTCTTTGATACGTTCAAAAAACGAAGTTATTGCTTGATGGTATTTCAATTGATAATAGATTTTTGAGACGTTCCCCTCTCAATAATTTAAAAACCTGAGGCAGGTTTTATCTTATTACAAAAACGAGAAATCTTTTAATGGAAAAGTGAACATATATCCGACTCGTGCGAAAACCATAAGTATTTCCACATTGCAATGAATGGGGAATAAAATGAAGGTTATTTGCAACCCATTCACATAATATTTACGTAAACTTACGTAATATGCATGTCATATGTCATTCACATATTAATAGAACTAATACCAATACTAAAAAATTCTCCTTGAATAGAATGTCATCCACACTCAACTGAAAACAATGTATCGGCAAAAGTACAAACAGTAACAAGTTTTTTTCCTATTATTTACATGATTAAATGTTCTTTTAAAATCGGATCTTTACAATCTGTTTAGATAGCAATTAGTATGAGTGATTAGGAGTTGCTGTGGACGGCCGATTTCTTTCTAGATTGTATGATAACAGTGCGATGTATGATGTCCCGCTTTGGAATCCTTGTTTAGGACCTCGGTCTCCCAGCATGCTACAAGGGATGCATGTTGCGTGACTGATTGAAGAGAGGAATGCTTTGTTCTGGTGAATCCAAATAATCCTACCAACCTCATCCGTGCCACTAAAGGTGGACCAAGCCAAAAATAAAAAAAATAAACAATAACAGCGATTAAGGAGACGATTCTAACACAATCATACATATTAGATGTAACAACATATGTACATGTATGACAAGTACATAAAAGAGAACCTAGGTTACTCATATATAATATGAATCGTGTCATGTCGGCTCTAGTTTTCATCTCATATATCGAGAAATGAATGTGCGCTAACTATATATCTGAATGGAGGGGAATCCATGCGGCGAATTCTCCATTCCCTGATTGCTCTCTCAGCCAACGGCAGTGTTTGTTTATGATTGTTGTTGTTTCTTGTTGGTGCTTACTGATGTAATAAAGGATCAACATGATAATAATCAAACAGATGACAACAGACAAAAACTACAGATGAATGCAATATAATATTATATAATAAAACTAGCAAAAGAGAAATAAAACAGATAACAATAGTGCTGAAATAGTGTGAGAAGTTCAATTAGTAAAGGATAGTTTTTTCTCCTTCTCCTCCTGAAAAAAAACATGATCATATCATCAGTAACTTTTTCACGCAGTTGTTTGTATATAATCGTAACGATTCCTTCTTTTATATTCCGAAAAGAACACATTCTTGTGAGACGCAAAATAGCGGAGAGTCGGTTAAAGATAAAGAACAAGACAATGATTTTTGTGTAGCGAGCAAGTAAGAAAAAGATGCATGGTGATGGGATTTTTTTGTTTGGTTGTAATCTATTTTTTTAAATTTTTTTTTCATTCCATTCCTATTTGCTGAACTTATATTGGTATAATAGAATGCAGTGTTTTTCCTTGTTGGTAGTCAAGCAATGTAGTTATGTATTTACTTTAGAGGTATCATCCTCATCAGCATGATGATGAAGATCATCAGTGTTGTTGATGATTCAGTTCCCGGTGTTACCGCTGAGTTTTATGTGGTTATAGCTGCCTCCGTTGAATTATGACATGGTGGCCAAAGACACTCTCTCTCTCTCCTCTTCACTTCACTACTTTAAAGAAAAAGTCCTCGTGAGCTCACTGAATTGAACTAAAACTAATACTATTTATTTCTCGTGGTGAGTGAGTGAGAGAGAGAGGCACATAAAGAAATCAGGAGAACAATATTATCGTAAAAGAACTAGAAATAAATAGAGTGTTGTTGTTTTTCTCACGTGGTAATGCAACATTTCATGTTTTATATGTGATGAGGTTGAGGATCCTTGTCTGATAGCGGAGAATAAGAGGAAGCGGCGCCTGGATCCCTGCTGATTCCGAAATTAGGACTATTTGTTACCTCAACTCATTGCTCTTTTGCGCTTTTGCTGCTTCTTAGATTTTTTTTTCATTTTTCCATTCTCACTCTTGAGCTCGCTCCAATCTCTCTCACATTCAGCGGAGGAAAAGGTGCACGGCATCACCTATGAATTTTCCTCAAAGTTCTTTACTTGCCACCTATTCCAGAAGTTTTTTTGCTTCATATATCTATTATCTTTATTAGCTACCTTTATACAATGTAAAACTATATACCCCTCACTCAAGCTTGTTGTCAGCTCATTCCATAAAAAAGTAATCATAACATTGGGCTGTAATAATACATTTCTATTGTTTCTACATTAGCAATATAATATACCCACCTTTCTCTCCGCTTCTTAGAGAATATATCATTATGATTTGCTTCACCAACTATTACATGATTCCCTTTCAAAACAAGATGGAGAGAGAGAGAGAGAGAGAGAAAAAAACAATCAAACACTCTTGTGGGCATATATTTTGTTCTATTTTAAACTAAATAATACAAACAAGAGCCCAACTTTCAATTGCTGGAATAACATCCCATATAGCTTCCATTTTGTAGCGAATCTGTGAGAACTGTATAGACAGATGAAAACTATAAATATGACGTGATTATGAATGTACTTCTTGCCCTTGGTGTAAAGGAAACAAGATGAGAATAAAAAAGGAAAAGGAGAAGGGGGTAATAAAAATGTTGGTTGAAAAAGGTGATCATCACGATTGTATCACGACTCACTCAACTCCACAACGATCGTGATCTACATTCATTTGCTCTGCCTTGGTCCGAATGAATTGCAAGAATGTGGAAGGATGATAGTCAGGATTAGGAAACAAATCAGCGGCTTACACATGCAATGTTATCCTACAAAAGATGTTTTTGGGGAGTGTCATACTAACCACTTTCAAAACTCAAATTTTATCATCGTCCGATTCTCGTTCAGTGAGTGAGTACGGTTCGTAGTCACATACACGTACATTTAGGCATAATACCTCGATGAGTAAACCGAGGAAACATTTTGATGGGAAGTGGTTCTTTATTTGCAATTCACCTGGGACGATTTTATTTCTCCACTTTGCTGAGATTATTAAGTGCGTATGAGCACGTTGAATTTATACGAGTTGGCACTAGGAGTGGATATTATGTGGTTTGCTAGCAACTTCTTTTTAAAAAAAATGAAATCACGTTCTTTCCCATTACATTTAGAGCCAAGTAATCATCCTCATGATCTTTGAGGGTTTATCGTTCTCTTTGATGAGCAATATTTTACTGCAAGGAGATCTCATCAATTTATGTGTTTATGTAGGCATACAATACAATGGTTTCATTGTAAAATCTTGTTTTTTTCTCCTCATCTTATCCACATATTTTCAATAAACACAATTAAATCATTTATGGAATGTTATTGTTCTCTCACTCTCTTTCACTCAATTTGATTTGTAATATGTTATTTTCTTGAATCATTCTCAATTCCAGACGTGATGCGATTAGAAAAGTCTCCATTGTTGGCTAATGGGTACAATCACCCTCCAACACAAATCCCACCAATGCACTTGTTACCAGGACTTGCAGGACAACAAGCAGCGGCTGCAGCCGCAGTCGCAGCACATGCTGCACTCTTTTCCCCATCCGGGCTTCCTCTCCCACCTGGCCACCCAAGAGACTGCAGAAACACACCGCTTCAAGGTCTCGACGCTGTTGCTGCCAGGTAAAATAAAAATTAAATACCAGTTTTATCATCCCTATCACAGTGTTAGTGTTGCTAATATGTTGTCAAACTGGAAAATGACATTCTTCTTTCCTCCTTGTCACATTTTTTCCTTCGTGGGAGAACGTGTCAGACATTAATTTTGCAGCATTTCTACTTAAATTGTAAATGAGTTAAAAAGGACAAGGTGAAATGAATGGAAATGGCTTTAGTCAGCATTAGCTGGGTAATTATGAGCGTCACTCTAAAATGAATAAAAATGAGCTGTTAACAGCAAAATGAATAACATGGGAGGAGAGACAGAAGAGAAAAGAGTGGGGGGTGGGGAGGAGGGAAAAATAAGCAAAAGGATTAGAAAGAAAATGAGAAAATAAGAAAAAAGGACAGAAAAGAGAGAGAGAGAATGGGGGAAAAGGAGAGATTGTAATTGAATTTTAATTGCTTGTTTCAGGAACGCAACGTGGGAGACATGTAGGACTGCCTATGAGGACTTTGTCAAGCAGTTTGAAAGGTAATTTTGTGTGTGGCACACTATCAACTTGGTCTTTTTGCTCATCATTTTCATTTATTGTTATTATTGTCAAGTTGTCTGAGAAAATTAAACTGAAATGAATGCATGCTTTGCATATTACATTATTATTATGATATAAACTATAGTCACGCCATCATATAAAAATATATACGTGTTTAAAAAGCTACTAAAACGGATTACAAGCTGAAGATAACTTGTGTGTACTTATACTATGAGTAAGTACAATGTACAAAAACAAAAGCTGGTGAGTGGAAGTGAGAGAAAGAGAGACGGTGATGAAAACCTTGATTGGCTCTTGATGCTCATTCTGCAATTTTATGCGTACTCTCCTCTTTCTTTATCCTCTCGTTTCTTCATCTTTATGAAAGAATTGGTCCCAGATTTAATTAATCGAAGCTATCAAAGCACCGCCATTAAAGCTTTGTAAAATGATTATATCCAGTCTGATACAGGCGTTGATAATACTACAGTGTTGAAACTATTCTTGTCTTTACAACTGCAACGTTCGTACAATGTATTTATAAATCATATAAAAAACAGAAATCTACTTCGAATGGAGGAGCGTTGTGCTACAGATCTCATTCGGCTTCTGTCCTGCTTTCAGTTTCTGCGTGCTTAAAAAGAGTTTCAGTTTTGGAGGATAGCGAATTTCTTCAAATCATTTTGCTTCCAGTCATTAGTGGCTATTAAATGAACGTATTATGAGCTCATTTCCCTATTTCAAGTCTCTTCATATGTCTCGAGCGTCCCCTTTTATGATGTAATCAGAAGATAAAAATACATTCAAAACAATGCTCCCGTGTATCCTTTTGTTAGGACTGAGAGCTGGATTAAGTTGGGTCTTATGCGATATTGCAATATTTTTCGGACACTAAATTCTATATCGCGTTGGCTTTTTAACTGTTTATTTTGGCACTCATTTTCTCTTTCCGCTGTAGTTGCTGCCTATGATCCAGTTTCAGAACAAAGAAATGAAATTGATAAATCGATTTCTTATCGAAATATTTAGTAGATTTCTACCCTTTCCAATGTTTTCAAAGCAAATAATCCGTATGATATGATGAATGAACATGAGTTGGTTCTTTTTCGTTTACGAAGCACAACCAACATAATTCTTTCTTTGGAAGAGATTGAATTGCGTGTGTTCAAAGCATAATGTGATACACATGAAACTATGTCCATAATATATAAAACTTATTCATATGTTGAAATTGTGTTTCCCAATCTTTTTTCTTGGGCTTTGTGGATACATAAAATTGTGGAAAAAATTTCAAACGAAGCATTAAATGATGATATGGTACGTGTGTGTGGTGTGGTGTAGTAGTACCTTTTCCCAATGAAATATGAAAATGTTTCGTTTGCTTTGGAGCAGTACCATATAAAAATAGTGTACGGATCGGTGATCTCAAAGCGTGTTGTTTGTGTGATGGTTACACCACCACTATTCTAGCGTAGAATGAGACTCTGGGATAAAAGGGAGTTTAGCTGAGACTGAAACCATAAAACTAGATTTGTTTTATTTTTGCTTTGGCTCGTGAAACGGGACGAAAACTATGGTTCGACTTGATGCGTTTCAGCAAAGCCAAGCCAGCACTAACTTTTCGAATATAAATGGGAAATACAATGTTTCTGCTTCTGGTATTATGAATATGTGTAAGTGTAACCCAATTGTTGGAGCAAAAGCCAAGCCATGCCAGCCAGGGATGCATGGAATTGGAATGGAAAGCGGAGGAGAGCAAGAATGAAAGAAAAAGGTAGGAAGGAAGTGGGGTGGGGGTGAGCATAGAGCAATTGAGTGAGTTAGTGAGGAACAGTGAACACACCACTGCTCTTCTCCTTCTTCTCTCCAATATCACCAGAAAAGTGAAAGGAATAATATTATCCATGAGAGGACCGTGAATGCTCTCACCCATATTTATACCCTTTTTTCCATTTCTCGGTAGCTGTTGCTGCAATTTAAAAAAAACAGTTTGCCTCGGAGCAAACGGGCAGAAAGCCAGCAGAAAGTCATAACATCACAACTTGATATAAAAGTATATATCCTGGCATAAACAGTTGTTGGTATTATTTTATCATCAATCCTGGTAATAATCTGACTCTATCAAATATGAATCAAAGAAAGAGTATTCTTTTTTTACTCGAATGACTGAATTGAAATCCAATATTTCCCATCTAGGGTCTTTACACACATATTTTTTTCACTCTCCCTTTATAATCATCGTCGTCATTTCACCGTTGGCCAATAATGCAATCATATCTATGCTATTGCTACTTAGTTGCTCAAGTTGGAATAAAACTGAGTACATAAATGCACAAGATTGCACCGCCGTGACACGCTCACTCGCTGGCTCCCACACCCCTTTTTTCCCAAAACTGAATCATATAATGAAAAGTGACTTTGTACATCAAATATTTTTATTTTTATAATCTCTCTATATTTTTTTGTTTCTTCTCTTTCTCTCTCATCGGATTGAAATGGTGCCTTTCCACGGGTTAGGACGACTGAATGATCGCGATCTATTGCTAGTAAAACATTATAAAAACCGTTCCCTCACGCCACGTATAGGCTTGTATTATAGGACAATGGATGATTATTTGGTCAAATTTTGTTACAATCCTTAGTCGTAAAAATTTACGAGAGATTTTATTTACTCCGTTGAGCACAAGTGAATTTTGCTCACGTTAATACTTTAAATCCATCCACTAAAATATGAATAGTTTGAAAATTGAGTAAAAATTTGCACCAAAACGTTTCAGTTTCATTGATTTTCATCCAAAATCACACACATCCTCGTTTGAAAGATGAAGGATAAAACAGGCATTTTTTTTAGATTTATGGCGTATAATGGTAAAACTGCATGACAATAATAGATGATGAATAGAAAAATCTATATTGAGATAAGTATCAAGCTTCAAACTACCCGTATCTATTTTTCTATGGTATCAACGGAAAAGAAAACCGAAAGTGATGATTCAGTTGGCATCATTATTGTTTAGTTCTTGTCATAATACAATACTGTCTACTGTAATATCACCCATCCACCCAACTGGTTTAATTCTCTCTCTCTCCCTTTCTGTTACTTTATCCATCATTTTTCTCTCTCTTGAAACATCGAAACATCAGCATCAGCATATCACATCCTGTTAAGTGGAAGATTGCTAAGTGGACGTTTTTTTCCACTTGTCTAAGAAGAGATCATTTCCTTGAACATCATGCATTACACACTCTTGTTTTCCTGTGATAGCTTTTTCCTATTGTGTCTATATCATCATAAAAATGTGATGGTGGTGCATAATGTATGTTTGCATTTCTTATCAACAAATTATGATAAAAACAATATAAACCAAAGCAAAGCAGAGCTTTTCATACATATTTTTTTTCAATCACATCACATAAATAGCTACACCTTCTCATTCTGCTCGGTTGTCAAAATCTGTTAGATCAGTCCACTTGCTCACGAACAACTTTATTTACATCCAACATCAGTAATCTCAAACCCATCAGTTTGGGCCTAACGGTAACTACAGAATATCATCATCATAAGTTGGGTTGTAATACTTAAGTACATTATCTTGCACTTATGCAACCTAAAAAAAATATCGAACATGTCTAAAAACTGTGGGAATAGAAGAAGCAGCTTCCTTTTTACTAATAAAAAATGTTTATAATTTGAGCAAATGTGGCTTTACCAGTGCATAAAAATCTTAAGTGGAAATAGCTCGCTTATTCCATCAAAAGCACATGACTGCTTCAGTGACTACGAGAGAGAGAGAGAGAAAGATGATCATGAATTCATCCCGTCTAATTAACAAAACAGAACGCATCTCAGCAAATAATGGTAGGTAATTAATTATGCTGAAACCTGCTTCTACCAATTTGTTGGCTGACGTTTACATATGTATTTCAATTCATTGATCTCAAAATGAATGTGTGAAAACTTTGTTCTCTGATCAAATTTTAACATCTTCATTGTTAATGAGGACTGAAACGTGGTTTCGTATTTCTCTGTGCTGATTCAAAAAAACAAGTTAATGTACTTAATACGTAAACGAAATAATCATTCATGTAAATTTTAATGCAAGTACATGCTCATGTATGTCAATTTCCTTTAATTTTAACATTTCATTATTTGACAGTTTTCAAACAGGAAAAATCATTTAGCTTGTATAAAAGATGGGGGGATGCTTACACGACAATCTACTGCACTAACCAACAGGCAAAGATAGTAGAAAATAATAATAACAGAGGCAGATACGAAATTGAAAACTTTTTGTAGAGATACTACAAATGTGTGGTAGAATCCATTGTGTTGAGTCGTTGCATGTTATGCTAATAGGGTTTGTATTCCCAAAGAGGTGCTCGTCTTTCAACTTGATTAACTTTTGTCAGGAAATGCGCTCACCTCACTGTCAACTGTGAAGCCACGCCAACACTTAGTATGAGCAAATGGGATATACATTTTTAAGGAATTCGACAACTTTCACACCTTTTTCATTCAAGCGTTATGTTTTGGATTCAAACATCTGCTATTCCTATGCTTTTTTATATCACTTTTAGTAAATGACAAGTTGTATTTTTGATGAGTTATATTTCGAATGCGCTTCATCAACAACAAAATTTTAGGTTGTACTCAATAAGTATAATAAAGACTGATTAATGAAACGCTTAGAAATGTTCGTTAATCAGAATTGGTCAATAAAATCTTGAATTGACTACCAAGATTTGCATTGAATACATGCATACATACATTACAATTTAGAATTTAATTAGAATTCTTATTATGAAAACGTGATTTAAAATACTTTATTTTTTCCTTTTTCATGAATTTGCCGTAGCAGTCGCTACCACGAGGATTGCAACAGCGACTCAGAGAAATCGTCTCATGTGAATGAAGCAGGAAGTGGGGAAGCTTTGATTCGAAATGGTTCGTGACTCTTTTTTTTCTTTTGTGTTAGTTAACCAATTGTGTGAAATTTATTTTCTTGTCTCGACAAGTGAATTGGAAAGAAGGTGATTCACCTAGAGATTACATGTGAATGCTTTTTACAGTGCGATTGAAAATATTGACATGCACTATTGTCAAAAACCTTTGAAAACAACCACATTTTCTGACATTTCTTTTCTTACTCACTATCTCAAAACACAGGTAATTTAGATGGATCAAGCCCGGTGCTAAATCTCTCAAAAAATACAACAGATGCTGTTTCGGATAGTGACGAAGCTGTTGCTGATGACCCAGAGGATTATGATAGTGACAATGAGCATGAACGTAACTCAGGCGGTGGTAAATACGGTAAGAAGCTTACAAATTCTTTAAGCCCGCGTTTCTAATAAACTCTCAATTTTGAAATTAGCATAACACTGAAACTCCTAATGAGTTAAGCAGCTAAGAAGTAGGCAAAACATTACTAAAATCATTTGTGTATGATACATTCTAAACATATAAAGATTGATCATTTCAATTGAACATAAAATTAACATTGTGAACCAAATGACCACAATGATTTTTGCTTTGTTTTGCATATTTTCGAAAGGGTAACTTGCCAGGGTATATTTTAGAATATATATGGCCGTATAAAAGACTCAAGTAAAACCTGCGTTGTTGTAACACCCTTAATAAAATGAGTTTGTAGAAGTATGCTATGAGAACGATAGTTTGTCATGGGATTCCTTTTTTGCTGATTCACTTATACATAAGAACGTACTTGCATTTTTACAATAGAAGCGGCCCACGCGATTAAACAGAAAAACAGAGTTTCATAACTCTTTCAACAGTCACAGCTCTTTACGTCAATTCCTTTCATCACATGAAAGAATCATACAAACATTATTTGTTTGATTAAATGCATTAAAAATGATGTTGCTGCCTACACCTTTTATCTCGACAATATATAGTGTATATTAACATAACTGTTTGCCTACAGGCATGTATGATGTTGGAGTGATGGGCGAAAGGTCGAGAAAATCATCATCGCAGATCTCAAACGAGCGAAAATCGCCATCAGAGGGCAGTGTACCGAGGGCTCTAAACGAATCACATCAACATCCCTCAATTCCTTCACATCAAGCACATCAGTTTGAAGAAGTTACTGCTGCTGAAGCTGCTATCTCGTCAACCGAAACACTTCTCAGGAATATTCAAGGACTTTTACAAGTCGCAGCGGATAATGCCAAACAACAGGAGCGTCGCATAAATTTGGAACGAGGTATGACAAGCGAAACCGATACATGAGTAAATCGATACTTTAGTTTTCAATAGGAACTTTCCTGTCAACAATATTTTGGTGTGGTAGTCTATCCCAGCTTTACAAATAGGGTTCATTTTTTATTCTAAAAAGAATCACTTTTGCTCTCGCTTTTAGCGTTATGAATATGATGATTATATATGAGCACATTTAACTCATAAGTCTCACTCCACAATGTATTCATCCATTTCCTCTTGCAAACATGTGTCAATGTGTGCCAACACAATTATTTTGTATAATGATTGCAACCATTTTTATTGATGAAAAATACGATTTGGAAGCAGTAACGAGCGCCTTCCTTTCATGTCAGTCATTTAAATGAGCAGAGATAAAGAGGAAGAAAGAAAGGACGAGAATAATGGGGTTTTGTCTACCTCAGTTTTGACAAACAACAAAACTTTAATGTATGGATTCTCTACTCATATTGTGTAAGAGATTAGATATGCATACAATAAATATGAATTCAATCAAGCTTTCCGCACGGCAAAAGGATCAGCCGGGTATATGAGGAAAATATACATTACGAATATCTTACGAGATATTATGTATTATGAATGTAGACCGTATGCATACTTTTGTTCACGACTAACAATGAAAATGGAAAGCATTCCTTAATTACATGAGTTTCAAAAGAAAATTTAACAGTGATGAAAACCTGGAAGAAAAGGGGAAATGTGGAGACATGCATGTAGAGAAAGAGAAAAAGGAGTACATTAGGATTTACGTTAAATACTTTGCAACTATGTAGTTTGTGCTTTGTAAAGTAGGATAATTTGTAACTTTTTTTTCCTTCTTCATGTTACTTTCTTTCCCTAATGCGTATGACATTCCAAGATGAGAGATTACACTACAATAAACATTCTGTTGGGTGACTAATGAGAAGGATGAAAAGATGACTGAATACCATTTTGCTTAGATATTACCAACAAAATATCCAGCCATCCATCCGGTGCTATTATTCATAGGATATTTTCTTAACAAGCAACTTTCATTCAGTCCCGAATTGCTACCTGAAGAGAGTTACTATAAAAAATTCTAGTTTAGATACTTTATTGATGAGCAATATATTCTTTTTAAAAATGTAGTGACTTTGTAGGATTTGATTTCTTTGATTTAAAAAAATATGAATACTGTTTGTAGCAGATTGTCCCAAGTTACAATTTCCACGCACATATTTACAAAGTCTTTCAAACAACACTTTCATCAAACGAGTCCACATGGAAAACATAAGAAAATGGATTCTCATAATAATACTTTTCATAGTGAAAGGAAACAAAAGCGCAGTAAAAGTAGTAAGAATCAGTGATGAAAGTTAAAACTCTGGAGAAAATGAAAAGTGCTGGTTTTCTTCTCTCAAAATGTAACATTTATAACAAGGGAAATAGGGTATTAAAGAGCACCATAATATTGGATGGAGCGCAGTGAAATATTTCTTTCATGTATTTTATCGTCCCACAGCAAGCAATGAATATGTGTGAGAGTAAAAGTAAGTATAAGGACCAGACCAAGAGTACAAGTAGCAAATATGTTTTTCCACATAGCAAACAAAAAACAAGCGTATATATTATTATGGTTGTTATGAGTATTTCATGGAATTTTTACGACATAACCATTTCCTGGGTTCATCGTAATACACTGCCATCCTCATAACTGTTGTAATAATGGAGGAGTACATGTGTACTGGTATATATTATACAAAACACCATTTGGCATTTCACTTCCCTTTCTCATGCATAATATCACAAACCCCATTGTCTCCCTGATTGTACAAAGGAGTATCGCTCATGTATCACTTGCTGTGAAATCCATGCAATAATAATGGCTAATCCCTCTCCAGAACTAATATAATGTGCTTGTGGAAAACCAGGAGTTCTTGATTCTTCTTTCTCTTTATCATTTTTTGCTTCTTTCCCACTTTTTGATATTTTCTTTCTTTCTTTTTTCCTTCTTTCTCTCTCTCTCTCTCTCTTCTTGTCGAAACCAATGTATTCATTCTGTTGCCCATTCATTCCACCCTTTTCATGTGCATCCATCCATCCATCCATCTCCTCCATTAGTATTCATAGACTGGTAAATTAATGGCTATGCCACTCACAGTCAAAAACAGAATGACATCAAAGCCAAAGCGTCTTTGTCCTACACCGAAAAAAGTCATTCACTCCGCTAGCAGTCAATTATTCTTCTTCAACTCCTTCTGGTATCGTTTTCATTTTTTTACTGAACATTCCATGCATATGCATGTACTCAAGTGTGTCGTTTATAATGTAACCGTCTGTGAAGAGACTTCCACATATATGCATTTTGCCTATAAAAAAACTTGTGATAAATATATTTGGTAAACATTCTTTCTGTTTCACTTTGACAATATTGTGGTTTTCCTTGATCCGTTCCACTTCATTTTATCACCGACTAAAAAGGTTTTCGCTCTGCTTTACTAAGCTTTCAAAATCCTGTCTGTCTGTTTGTACTATTCCAATCTATTTTTATTTATGTTTGAGGGAACTACTAGCAACTAACTACCTTCCTTGATGACGTTGAAAAAAACTCATTATATACTTGTTCAAAACGATGTGTGATGAACTGATGAAAGTCATGTAAATATTTTTTCCATCTCTTGTGTTTTAGCCGAGTTGAAAATGGAGCTGATGAGGGAACGCGAAATGAGGGAGCAGCTGGAAAAACAATTGATCGAAGAACGCAACCTTCGATGTAGGTGTTCAGGAGTTAGTTAAATTGTTTTTACCTTGATACAGCCCCCCTATTCTAATTCACAGAGTTTTTAATGAATTCTGTTCTTTCAATTTGTTCTCTACAGCTTACTATGAGAAGAGATGGAAGAAGGAGCGTCGTTTCCGGAAGAAGTTGGAAGATCAAGGGGATGACGGTTCTCCACAGCCGGTAATGAACGCTCAGGACAACGAGTCACATCATCAGCAACATGGTATTCGTCAACAGGAGTCACCTCAGCATAGCCAACAATCTTCTTTTCCTCAGCAGCAGCATCAACCATCATCCCAACATGGGGGTCAGTCTGGACAAGTTCATCACTCTGTTTCAGCCTTGACCAGAGGTGATCCTATTCCTCAATCTCAACAACAGCAACATAGTTCTTCCTCAGGAGATAAGTGTAGTGTAGAAAATGGTAAGGCTAACCGTGAGCCTTGTACCAATGGTAATAATGTGAAAGGGGATACGTCAGAGAGGTAATTAAAATCCCTCGCTATCTTCCAAGTTAATGTAACTTGAAGGAAACTTCACACACACATCATAATACTTAACAACGTTTAAAGTAAACTGCAAACAGCTCAGCCGCTTATAAAAAAAGTATAGTGTAAATACATATTTACAACTAGAATGATTATGATGACAAAAGAGATAATCTGGTATAACGTTAGATTTATGTTCTGTCATCGTCATCCCATCGCTTTTCTACCTATTTATGACTTTTAGCACAATCTCTTTCCAGAAAGTCGAGTCGTCATCTTGTACTTTGTCTTCGTAGGTATCATGTAATACAACACGGTGAAAACAAACTCCTCCAAAATTTCCAGTAGACAACAGGAATTATTTACACACACACATTTTAGTTTGTTCGTAGGCAGAAGGTGCGCTGTGCAATATTATGTAGGAAGCAAGAAGTATAGCGTATTCTATGTGTGCTTGTATGGTACATAATAGCACTTACATATAAATATATATATATATATATTTAAACTGTCTGGTAAAAACAAATTATTATCTTTAGTCCGTGCCAAAAACTAAATTACCTGGCCTTTGACGTACTGTGTAGCATGTCAACCCAAACCAAAGCAACTGTAAACAAAAAGGAAAATAATATGATGAATAGAGGAATGAATGATCCTCCAGGTTTGTAGTGGGGCAGAAAGAGTTGCAGGAGTGCCCGTGGAGAAGAGATCAAGATGAACAGGGGAAACATTTGTTTTAGAATTGGAAATGGGTTTGGTTCTTTTCCCGTAATTTATAAGATTACTTCTGCACAGTGAAACTTATGTCACAAAAACTTTGTAAGCTGCAAGAATACGTAAGCCCTTGCACTCTTTATATTTTAGATTTGTGTGGGAGTGAGAATGTGAATGAATGAGGGTTAGCACTGAAATTCTAGGCAGGAGAATAAGTCAAATAAGTATTTGGGCACGCACAGCTTGGTTGTTGGGGGAATCATGCTTGAGTTGCACCAGTGAACTATCTGTTTGTTATTTTTTCGCTATGATAACTGCGAACTGATTATCAATGGCTACTGTCTGTTTCCTGTAAAATCAGTAAAAACTCATAACAAGCAATAACACACTTGAAAAGT
Source organism: Orchesella flavescens (assembly GCA_964034955.1). Lineage (NCBI taxonomy): Eukaryota > Metazoa > Arthropoda > Collembola > Entomobryomorpha > Orchesellidae > Orchesella > Orchesella flavescens. Next base: position 31,748,799 of record OZ035953.1, read on the forward strand.
CTAATCACTGGCTAAACCTCCCATGTCTTTTTGGGACTATTATGTGTAACCAATAATGGCAGCCTTGTTAAATTACCGTACAGATGAGAATTGCAAGGTGAAATATTTTGTGTGGGTGGATCGACAGAAAATTCCTCTGGATTATTTAAAAGGAAGAGACAAGACAAGCAAACATTTTAGAAACTCAGAAAAATCCTCATGCAACATTCAACATTTCATAAGGCATACGTAAAAGTGAAGACACAATCACAGAAAGTTTCTTACAGAGCAGAACATGTTTAATGACAGAAAATTATCCAAACATATTAGATTCATTAGGCAAACTGACAAATTCAACAAGTAAAACACCCAATTTATTGAAAGATGCAAGTAGGAGCTTTGATTACTAATTTCCAAGGAATTTTGACTGATTAAAATTCATGCTTCTTTATTTTTCCCATGAAAAGTTGTGGGGCACAAGATGAGTTGAAGGGTAACTAGCTAACAAGTAGAAAGGAAGTACTCAAAGTATAAGTGTTTTTCTAGTACTGTATGTCTACTTCCTCGTAAATGGTTTCCTTTTTGTATGTAACAAGTCAGTAAGCAGTATACTTAGGAATGGGGTTTTATGGGGGAACTCGTGACATTCAAAAGCTCCTACAGCATACCACAATCCTCATAAGATCTTATAATGTCGTACAGTTAGACTCGTGCAAAGTCTGGACAAGTTGAGAATAAGAATGAAAGGAACTCTCAGTCAGTCAGACCTTTTTCAAGTTCCCCTCATGAGTCTTGGCATTCTGTAGCTTAAACATTTGTTGAATCTTTTCCATCCCATTCCATTTTCATGAATGTCTCTGTAAGATTTGTTTCTACTTCTGTTTGCCATCTAGATCCGTATTTTGAAACCATTATTGCATTGTTTTCTCTCCTCATTCGTCATTGCAATGAGTTTAGTTCTTGCAGTTTATAGGGTGCATTGTATTTCATCCACTGTGTCAATAAGTCATCTAAAATCTTCTGAACAGCTTGCATGAAGTAATTATTTTAAAATGGTATTCTCAACTATTAATCATTGATCAATATTACACTACTACTGAATGCTACACAGTACGTTATTCATTCCAGTTTTAAGTGGGTTGAATCATCACTGCATCTGTTTTTAAGATTGGTATACGTACATATATTTATAAGAACTGTTGTGTTGGTTCTCCAAGCATATTATATAATTTTTTTCTCAAATATTTATATAATGAGGAATGACTTCAGTATTATTAGAATTGTGTATCGACCGTAATGATATATATCGTTACAATCTTAACAGTTTTATTAATAATCCATCACTCTAGCAAATTTTATTGACGCATGACTAATGCATTGTAAGGTAACGCAAGGATGTAACTTTTCTATATAGGTTCCTACAAACAAGCGGTAACGTTCAGAGTTACTATTTCTCTCTTTCGCTGAGGTATCATCAGTAGGAAAAGAAAACCGTAGTGTGAAACAGTATTCAGTTTTTGTATACTACACTTAACATGCATACATACATACATATACTTACATCGTTAGAATTACGGATAAAATAGTAGCATGGAGGTAAATACATTTAGATTGTAACTATTTTCAAAGATAATCTTATAATAAATAGGAAGTCTCGTAATTTAAATGTTATTGATTTTATACGTAATTTTCCAGGCTAGACATTTCGCACACAAAATTGAGTAACAACTTCTCCTAAATCAAATTTGCTATAAATAGTATCATAAATAATACATTTTATCTAACTGTAAATATGCCTAAGTATATTTATATCATGGCAGCTACACAGGATGGGAAGAGTTATGAATGGAAACCATGATCATGGATTTGATTTCCCTAGATTGCAAGCAACCTGTACAGAAATCCGGTTTTCATATCACCTAAAACGTATCCATAGGTATACCGTATATAAAAAAGAAGTACATTACATACTTAAGTGCATAAAAATTATGTATGTACGTTGTACACAGATATTATGTGTTTCTCATTGTACATATATTTATAATTATTAAGTCTCTCATCATAATATATTGTGTATCCGTTTGTAAATCCAATTTATGGATAGTTTGCGTTTATGCACGTACACTTTGTGCAATCAAAATTTCCCTATTGATAAAAATGTTGTACAAATGGGTAGATCTACGTAAGTATTATGCATATATATATATAACACATTTAATAAATACCTACCGATGTATATAGTACATAGTTGGTAAATAATTTTAAGAGTGTAATGCTAGTTTTGTTACAATATATTTATTTCAAATCGTTACAAAACTAAGATTTACCGAAACTATGCAGGAAGTAACCTTTCACAGTATTCCCCCTTAATTTATAACGTTTTAAAAAGTTTTAAATTAATCACATTATATAATGTTACTTAGCTTTTTGTATGTAGAATAGACACTTTAACGATTGCAAATATGAACGTTGGTTTAATACTTATGATACATACATAATATGATGTAATATAACTTGTTAAGAAAATAAGAAATATCAAACTAGTTGCTGCTAGATGTCAGAACTAATTAATTATGTATGTTAATTTGATACTTACCTACTATGTATAATTATTGTTGTAAATTATGGATGCCCATAGAGTTGTAAACCGTTATTATTAATTTGTAAGGTAAAAATTAATTTAATTACTACTTAAGTCTGTATATGGCAAACATGCATATAATACAAACACAACATACTATTATTATATACTTATACATTTACGTGTTACCAATTCATGATACTCAATATTCAAACGTTAGAAAAACAGGAACTGTCGTCATGCTGTCAAGAATAATTATGTTACCTAGGGCTAACTTAAATGATAATGGAAATTACCTAGTAGGAGAAAAGTGTCATAAGGTACATACATCCTAAATATGTATTAATGTCATTACATTACTATTGTTTTATAACTAGGTGTACAACCTGCTTAACGAATGCATGAGTTTTTAAAACGTTGTGGAATATTTAATCAAAACTACTTTGTAAGATCGGTTGTCAAACTATAAATAATTGATTTTGCATTGTATTTAAAAAAAGCCAACAGACTCCAACTTTAACAGCTCGATCTGAATTTGATTTAATAATGTTTTTTTATTTACATGGAAAACTAAGTTTTATTACTAAAATAAATCACTTTATTTATTTCTGTTGAATATATGTTATTTTTTATTTGATACAGAAAAGAATGAAATGAAAATATGTACGAAGAAATACAGTGTAAAAACAATGTGTTAGTGTATTAGGCGTATAATTTGGAAAGATTTGAAAGTACGCATTATTAAGGATCTTGAATGTGTCGTGATGTAACTTTTTTCTTGTAGTGAGACATGTCACATGTATCTATTTGGAGAAATTGTTTTTATTTGCGGAATACGACAAATCACAGTACAATGTCGAGTAGCCATTTTAGAACATTGTAAGTTACAAAAAAACCGGTTAAGGAAGTACTAATGCTTTAATAAACCATTCAATAATGTTATTAAGTTAATGTCATGGTTTCTCTGTTGTTTTGACGAATAAAGTTGCTTTGACTTGTGCTCGTTCAGCGTTCATGTCAATAAATCACGGGGCTCTTTATTTATTGGAACATTTTTCAAAATCGTATCTCATACACTTAAGTAATGGCCCATGTCTTGAAGTTATGTATAGATAAACTGCTTCATAATAAATCATTTGTTACAAATGCTACCACTTTATTTTCGTATATTTCATGGAACGGCAAATAGCAAAAAGAATTACAAACTGACAAGTAAGTTTACTGACAACGAAAGCAAGAAACGCTTGGGAATTATGTACATACATGCTACACTATACCACTGAAATGCAACTAACATAATTTATATACCCTTTTGCATAAGTGTTCAGGATGCCAAGAAATTCACTAGCACAGCAAACATTTCTTCAGGCAAAAGGATCAGCTTGTAGCTGACAAGCAGATACCTCTAGAATTGCTAAAAAGAACACCAAACTTGATCTGCATTGACATTTCTAAAAAAAGAGAAAAATGTATACAGGAAGAGTAAAACAGAAGAGGGAGCCAAGGAGAAAGCACGTAAGGTTCTGGTAACGGGCATGTAAGTCTGTCGTTTGGATCAATACGCAAGATGAAACGCATGCGGCGACAGGAGAAAGCTGGTACAGCCGAATCCTCTCCACGTAGATGTGGGAACGGTGTGCATGTACATATGCATACGTAGATAACTTTTTTTTGTTTAAATAGACACATATACACACATGAGATCAGCATTCATATGTACATCTGCCCTGGTGGCATCTATTCATGTTCTATACAGCTGCCAGACGTGAAAGAGAAAGCAACATTGAAACTATGATCATGCTTACTGTTAGAAAGCATGTTCAAGTGCCTGTCCCAAATGGTACCACAACCAGAGATTGGAATTTACTGTTAAATATATAGGGTTAGATTCCTCCACTCAAATTGCTAACGCTTTTAAACTAGTATTATCGCTTTTCTATTATTATTTCTTGGAAAAATATTTTGCAACACACGTCAAAACGATGCAAATGAAAATTAAGTTGCGCTGTCACTCAATCAGCCACAATTGACAGCTCGTATTCTAAGGAATTTCGTTTGACTTATAAGCATGATATAAAGTAATGCACCAACATAACCTTAAGTTATTGTTGATAATGCCTGAATTGACGAAAGTGACAAAGAAAAAAGAAAAAATAACGTAGTATTTTTCCTAACCCTGTTTGCTTTTTTGCAAAAATTGTATAGCAGAATGATAGAGTTATGCACTGCACCAGAACTGGGCGAGTGATCTAAAGGATGGAATGTACATGTACGAGTCAGGGTTTATAGGATGTTTAGTTTAGGAAGAAATCGATCGAGATTTCCTCATAAATGAGTGCATAGCCGAACACTCCACAATCTCGAGGAACTTGAATTGAATGTAATGGGAAATAACCTAGTCTTATGGCTTAACCTATTGGAGTCACAGAGAGAGAAAGGCGAGGAAGAGCTATTTGGGGATATAGTTCCATCAGAAGAGCAAAGGGAAAGTACAAAATAAAAGTTAGATGAGTGTGTAGGCTCACTAAACGTAGGGAAAGAGGCACCCAGGAACGCCAATAGTTTTGTAGTACTCCAAAAAGGGACATCAGTTGATCATCAAATTCGTACTCACAATCATTCTACAGTGTCCTTGTTCAGTCAGCACATAATCATTCACTCTTTGCCTACTTCTTAGTGCGCACAATTACTTTCAATTACGGTTCTAATTTGGTGTTAATTCCAACTTTCACCATTGATTACATTTGTGTTTGTTCGCTGAGTTCATGCTGTTTTTACCTGCCAACTTTAGGATGATAATAGTGGGTACACATTGGTAAAGGAATAATTCTGGCCTCACCTTCAGACCCCGCCTGATTACAGGTGTCCGTGTAACCAATGTGTGCTCTTAAACTGATTTAACTTTTATTTAATCCCGTTCAATTACTTACGTTGTTTGTAGCAAATGTTAGTCCCAATTTGATTTCCGCGTCACACATTGACAAAAATTTCTCCCCATTTTCCAAATCCATTCATGTTTAATGTTATAGTAAATGCTCTCTAGTTGACGGAAAACACAACAGTAGGTAATTTATACAAAGCATTTTTTAACCTAGTTGTATCTGGCAAGGTATAACATTTTATGAAGTTCAAATTATTTGGGTATCCACTTTTAGATCCATCAAAGCTCATACACGCCTCTTGCTATAGTTAAATTTCTCTTCACATTTTGCACTAACTTGTTTTTGCTGGAGCCAGCCAATTCACAGAGCTGCCAATGGCTGCACCAGCACCAGGTGCCTAATGCTTTTCTGAATAAATATTATTTTTAAATTGTTTTTGTTTGGGTTTGGAGAACTTAAACTAAGAATTTTTTTACAGAGGAAGGTGGTGTTAAGAAGATTGGTGGTATTACCAACCTAATTAAAAAGAAAACAACCGGATTTTTGGCAAGGTGATTTACAAATAGTTACGTATTAGAATTTCGCATTCCTTGGTATCAAATAATTTGTATTGGGTTTAACATTCGTTTTGAATTCACACTTTATCAGTAATGTGCAATATGAGGAGTTTGGCATCAGCCAAACTAAAGAGGATAAAACATGGGATAGGTACAAATATGTACTTGTTAATACTATACTAAGTTTTAAAAAGATACTCAATTTTTAATAGATCTTGTGATATGTTAACTTCATTAGGCAAATGACAGGAGATGAAGAGTGGGCATCAGTTGATTCGCCCGTCATTGAGCGTCCACCGCTCCGCCACATTGACAAGTATGTCCGACCCGAAATACCGTGTTGTGAAATGAGTAAAAGATTTACTGTCGCTCTATTGGCAAGTATAGGTAAGTTATTTTTGAGTCAGCAAATAATGAACCATTCCCCCTCTTTCTCTTCATTTCATGCCATAATTTGTGCTCTTGTTTCAGGGTTTCTGATATCCTTTGGTATTCGGTGCAATATTGGCGTAGCTATTGTCAAAATGACAGATAATTCCACTGGGGTACATTAAAAAAAACAGTTCAAATTAGTTTAGAAAATTATATTACCATCCGGTTTTGAAAGTATGGCGGTGTCTGATTTTGGTATTTTAGACACCGGATTTTACTTGGTCAAAGGGCACTGTAGGACTTGTGGACTCCTCCTATTTCCTTGGGTATTTGGTGACACAGATTCCTGGAGGTTTCTGTGCTGCAAAATACCGTGCTAACATGTAAGGCCTAAAAAAGAAATTTCGGAATCTGTTACTTACTTAAATCCCATTCGTGGCTTTCCTTAACTAACAATGGATTTTGTAGGATATTTGGAACCGCTATTGCACTATCAGCAGCATTAAATTTACTGGTTCCAGAAGCTGCAAGACTTGGCTATGGAGTACTTATGATAGTACGTATCTGCCAAGGATTGGTTGAGGTGCCCTATTTTTACATTTAGTGTCATATTATGCTCAAATTATACGTGAAAGAATTAACAAATCAATAATATTCTATCTATTAATTATGTATTGAAGGGTGTGACATATCCTGCATGTCATGGTATTTGGCGATGGTGGGCACCTCCACTTGAACGTTCACGTTTGGCAACAATGGCATTTTGCGGATCTTACGGGGGTGCTGTATTGGGAATGCCTCTCTCGGCTTATCTAGTTGAATGGATTGGGTGGCCAGCACCATTCTACTTCTATGGCGTTGTTGGCATAATTTGGTATTTCTTTTGGGTGTGGTTAGTGTTCGAAAAACCCAGCAAGCACCCAACGATCAGTCCACAAGAACTATTGTACATTGAAAAGTCGATTGGGCCCATGTCATCAGTGCCACCAAATTTCAAAACAACTCCATGGAGAGATATCTTCACATCAATGCCTGTTTGGGCCATTGTGGTGGCCAACTTCTGTCGGTCCTGGACATTCTACCTTCTTATTATCTCACAACCAACGTACTTTAAGGAAATATTCAAGCTTAAAGTCAGCACGGTAAGAAATCCCTTAGTTCTGCAAAAGTTGCAAACGTTATTGATCAAGCAAAGTTTCATATTACAGCATGGCATAATGTATATTATTATTAACATTCATAGTTGGGTACACTGTCGGCTCTGCCTCATTTGCTGATGACAATTATTGTGCCGATGGGTGGGATACTTGCTGATCACTTACGACGAAATAACATCTTGACAACAACGCAGGTGCGAAAAATATTCAATTGCGGTGGCTTTGGTATGGAAGCTGTCTTTCTTCTCCTTGTAGCTGCCGCTAAGGACAATACAGGAATGGCCATTGTGGCACTCACACTTGCAGTTGGATTTTCAGGATTTGCTATTTCAGGTAATAATAATCCTTTTTGTAGTAACGACATTGAATGAATGCATAACTGTATTGGATGCAAAATGCATACTATTCAAATTCATATTTTGTGACTACTATTCATAGGTTTCAATGTAAACCATCTGGATATTGCTCCACGCTACGCTGGCATTCTCATGGGGATTTCAAATGGTGTTGGAACACTATCTGGATTACTCTGTCCCATTGTTGTGGAAAAAGTCACAATAGATGAAGTACTTTGAAGATAATTTTAAATACCATTATTTGAGGCAGATAAAGTTGTATCAAAGCCTTGGGTAGCCAATCATGACGTATGCTTTTTTGTTTAATTGTAGACTAAGGAGGAATGGGAAATGGTCTTTATTATGGCTGCTATGATTCATTTCTCTGGAGTGGCTTTCTACGCTTTCTTTGCTTCCGGTGAGTTGCAATCATGGGCAGAACCACCACCAGATTATACTGAAGTTTCCAAAGAGAAGGGAGAGATCAGGATGGAAACTACTGCACTAAACGAGGTAAAATTAACATGGAAATAGGGACCCCTTAAATCCTAGCATAATTTAGTAGGAAATGGTAATAATAACATAAGCGGATTTTGTAGGCACCCATTCAGGACTACCGGGCTACAGCATCTTCAGATTTGAATGCATCCTGGGGAGATCAACCCTATTCTTATGGATCTATGACGGCAACTGGACACTCTCGGCTGGACACGAAGGATGACTAATTGGTGGTCACATTGAAAATGAAATCGCACATGTGATGTTATCATGTAAGGAATCCTTCCTAAAGTCCACCAATCCCTAAAAAAAACAGTTTTTCTTTATGACAAAAACCAACTCAACTCTGTTGTTAACTGAGTCATCAAACATCTAATGAACCATGGAATCTTCCACTTTCATCTTCCTGCAATCCCACAGAAACTTTATTCGGTTTGGTTGATGTTATCAATTTCAAACCAAATGTCGTTAACATCGTGACCATAGGGTAGGTAGAAAAACAAGTTCTTCATAAAAGTATTTTAGTTCATTCCAAGGGTAATACTTGCTGACAATATTTAAATGCCAATTTTGACCGAAGAGAGATAATATTAATTTTAAGGAAATCAATAGTTTATAAATGTTACCTATTAGCATATTGTAAATTACATCATAGTATACATAAAATCGTGTATGACTTGAAAAAGAGAACAAGTCTGACACGGACTGAGCTAAGATGCAGACACGGCATCTTTGAGAACCACAGTTCTCTGTAGGATTGGTATCAAACAAAACTGCAAGCTTGATGTTCTACCCGTTGTTTCAATCAATGTTAGCCATACAGCCGTAAGTACTTTAAGTATATATGCATTATGTAGCGTAGCTGATAGGTTGCATCAATGTTCAGTATGTTATATCATGTTTTCCAACCGTTTCCTAACCACACATGGTCAAAATGCCCTCAGGTGCGTAAAAACACATGTACCAACAACAGGTGACAGGGAATTTTTTTTATGTGTACGAGGGTTTTTTCCTAGCACATACCTAAAAATTCATTATGTGTGCTGTTATGTGGCAATCAGGAAAAAAAGTTCTGGTTTCGTTGTTGGCAAAATGTGCTGTGTATAAGAGGAAACTCCTAATTCTACCAGCTTCAACCGAACCGAATACTAATTTATCCACTTGAAAAGCAGCCAGGTACGTACAACCTAATTGTAATATTGACTACCCAGTATAAAAACAGTATTAGTATCTCTCAAGAAGACAATAATCTGCTTCCACATTCCCACCTACAAAAGAATAAATTTTGAAATCCAAAAAATGTGGCATTGATGCATGTAATTAATTGCGTGGAGGATGGTGTAAAACATAGTTAATCACGTACGTACGGTGTGGTGTAATAATTTTCCAATCCAGAGAAAAAAAATTTAAGTCAGTTCAGTGGTATGGTAATACTTACTTATCACAAGCAGAAAATGGTTTTCCTCTTCTATTACATAAGCTAATTTAAATCTATTAACTAATCTGTATGCTGTGCATGAAAATTGGTATAATATGTATGTGCGGCTGCCACGCAGCGCTTCAATGTTGGTTGGTGTGTAGCAATTACTCTTGGGTGTGAGTGAGTGAGTGTGTATGTGTGTGTGTGTGATGAGTGTCCAACAGTTTTAATGCATAACTTGCCGAGAGTTTTTGCATTTTGTGTGATGGCATGATTGTGTGTGTGTGTGTGTGTGGAACCGAGCGCAACTGGTTTTGATTGACTGTTATAGTGTGGGCGGATACTGAAATTGATGCTAAACAAGGGTTGCATTTTGTTATTTTTACTTCACACAAACCAACAGGCAACGTGTGACTTTTTTGGGGCTTTTTACTTTGTTTACTTGCTTGTGCCGACTGTCTTCATTTTTCTTGAGTTTAGTTGTGCATATTATGAAATATTAGGGGGGCATAGCGTTAGCTAGTAAGCAGTTGATTGTTGGTTATTAAACAACAACCAATTTGCTTCCACAACACGCATCAGCAATAGTAATGAAATGCGCGTCCTGTCTCTCTTTCTCTCTCTCACTCCCAGTCTCATTTTTACTAACTACCTGAGAATTCAACAGTTGAAAGCTGAGTGAGGAATGACGAGGAAAATTTTTGTAAAACATTGTAACTCAAGTGCAGAGTACACTATCTCTCCTTTAAAGTTCACAACGGGCTACGGTTCGCTGAGCAAAATCGTTGTATATCATCATTTCAACTTTTTGTGACAACTTGATTTAATGCCTAATTACAGTAATGATGATTAGTGATTTATCTCGAGGGTTGGAACTGAAAAGAAATGAGGTCATCTGCGGTTCAACTATTACAACCTGGCCATGAATTGTAATAGCTGAACTCAACGAGCCTCATACTTCTCCTAATTATCATGAACCTTTCCTCCCACTTAAAATGCATCTCTCTTTCTATCAATAATTTCAAGTAATTTACTTGCTTTCTTGAGACTTGCTACATGCTTTTTCCATTGTGGGAAATTTCTCAAGTGGCTAATTTGCACGAATAGGTTTTCCATCACTCTTGTGTGCTACTGAGAATTAAAAATTATATTATGTAGTGTGGTTTGGTGTGTAATATTTTTTTATCAAGCCTGCTCATGCTGCACAATGTTGTGAATTTTAATGGAATAGTGAAAATTAGCACACAATATGTAACAGTAAGCACTTTGTTGGAAAAAATAAGATGCCTCTTACTCCCTCTCTTTAGAGAAGCCAGTATCACAAAGGGAAATTGCCAAAAATGAGATAAAGAGATGGGAGAGGAAAAGTAACATTTTGCTGATTGAAATACTCAACTAACTTTGAACTACAAAAAATAATATGATTTGTAGATGCACATTTGCATTTTAAAACCATTTCTTTGGGTTGAAGAAGATGACGCACAAACTCTCAGTTGATTTCTTTTAAAAAGCTTTTAACGTATTTTGGACTACGTTAATGCTGATTAAATACTATTCATTTGTGCTTTAAACTTTGCGTATTATTTTGAACCATGATAATACCAGTGTGAATGGAGAGTGTATAAAAATACATAGGTATAATAATAGTATTATTCAAGAGATTCTTATAAAACAAACCGAAGTGCCTTAAACAGTGCCGAACAAACAAAATTGCCGACAATAGATGTGAAAAGAGAGACGAAGTTTTTCTACTCGTTTGAACATAAATTGAGCCAAAAAACGCATTTCATAACTTCTCAAAATCTAAAATACATTCAGCAACCTTGATTTTGACAATAGCCATGAAGGATTGAGTCAACAGTATCGTGACCTTGTACTTGTAATAATGACCTGTGAGCATGAGATTAACTTGAATTGTACCATTAAAGAAAAATACCAACGACAAAGCTCTCAAGGTCAAACTTACACAGTATAAAGGTTGCGAGACCCAACTCAATTAAATTTCGGTTCAATCGTTGTGATTATTCTGATGCAAATAACATTTCATGAATTACTAAAAACACTCAAAATTCAGTTGAGATGGGACCATGAAACATTGAAAATAAAATTGCACAAAAAAATTGAAATGCTTCGATCTCTCTAAACTTGCAAAAATAAATGATGAAATGTACTTCTTCCTACGTCAGGATTTCTTTCTTGTGCCATTCAATTTCTTACAACGAAAGACATCCTGATTTGGATAAAATTTGAAGTATTGTTCTTCATTTTAATATTAAATTATTATGAGACGTCGTATCCATAGCAAATTCTTTCTCTATATTAAAAACAAACTTAATTTTAGTAGTCAAGAGGTAGTAGTATAACAGCATCCGCAGGTGGTTGTTTTGAAATAGGCAATGAAAATGGAGAGTGTTAATAATATCACGTTATTGTCATGCGTAATTGTAGATAGATTTTATCTCTTTAAATTGTCAACGTAAAATGTTTCGTACTCGGTGATTATTGGACGAGATGCTATATGTAGACAAATACATTGATGTATAATGTGAAAAATGTCCATATAAACTATACTTCAGCTGCTATAGTTCAAATGTTTAATGTTGCATTGTGTGTACTTATGTGTAGCCAGTTTTATTCTTAGAATTAATATGGATTATTGTAGCAGTATGTAAAAAACTATGTGAGTGCTTATGTGAAATGGCCGTTGTCGTTATATAGAAGTATTCCTGTTAAATAAAATTATGTAATGGTAACGAAAAAGGTTGTGGATTAAATAGGTTGTTGTACAATTTGACTTATGATGCTTTCCCATGTCAGCTTTTAGGTGAAAAAATCTAGTCGTTTAAAAGTTTCAAGTTATGTGACATTATTGTGCTCTGAAGGAATATTGCACAATTTTAATTTGATATCCGTATTGTATTAAATATAGACTGACGTAAAAAGCAGACACTGTCGAAATACTCGTAGTTTGGTGGAGTAGCAATTCTCAGCTTCAAATTTAGTCAGGGTCGTAAAATATGTATAATGAATGATATGTATGATCTCTGTTGTAATTGTAACTAAGTAAGCGTGTATTCCATGTTAAATTCTATTTCAAATTCACAGATTGTGTCATATGGTAATATAAAAATTGCCTTTTTGAGTAAATCGCACAACTAGTGAACAGTTTTTGGTGTTTTATATATATTTATTGCCCCTTCTTACTTGGTGTCATAGCGATAACCTCTAAACATTTCCATGTATTCCTCATCCCTCTCATTACCTGGATGTTTGTTTACATGCTTTTTCCTAAATTAGGAATTATGATTACAATCAGTTTTCCAAACATTCATTTTGACATGTATATCTCAAATATAAAAATTATTTAACAGTTGAAATTCTGTAATACACACATAACAATGTCTTATTTTGTGTGTAATTGTTAAAACAAAATCACATCGTGTTATGTTTAAGTAAACCATGTATTGTTTGTTTTTACGGATGAGTCATTTCGTTTCAGTATTAAAACTTGGCGTTAAATCAAATCTTTAATAAATATATTGTTTTTAAAAATAAATTTGTTGAACTCAACTAATCTTATTGAATCACCATGTTTGAGCAAGAAAATGAGGAAAATATGCTAACGAGAGTTTTGTGGCATTAAACATCTCTCGACAAAAAACTTTGACTGTTGCGTAGTATAGAAAATTTGCCAAATAGAAGGTTATTTAATTATAACACGCATAATATTGCGTAAGAAACATGTTTGTTTATCGAACGTATTCACCCACCGCTATTACTTTTAGATGATTCATCAATCGTCTCCCATAATATCCCAATTGTAATAATGACCAGTAACCATATCATCTACATACCTAATTGATACCTTCCATTTACGGCACTGCGCCACTAAGTTGTCACGAAGTTTAGTGTCCGTATAAGATTCAAACTTTCTTCCAACACGGAGGCAAATTGTCCTTTTCCCTTCCTCACATCCCACCTGATCAAGGCAGTAGTGGTATACAGCATCTTGGAAAACTGGAAGCAAGTCCCTTTTTCCAACACCTTTGTGACTATTGATTCGGCGATCTGGAAATATATTAATGAACATTTATAGCTTGATGCATTCACATAATGAAATGTGAATCAACTATGTTCATCGTAATCTCACTGATTTTGGCAAAGATTTTCATTTAGGTAATATAAGTGTATATGACATTAGGAAATACCTGCACAAGCCTTTGCTCTGATGACACATTCTGGTTTCCTTCCATCGCATTCTCCGAAAAGACTCGTGATGCACACAAGGAATATGGCTAACAAGCCAATACGAGTTAAATTCTTTGGAGCCATGTCCTTATAGAACGTGTTGTAGGCTAAGTAAGAACAGAAAATATAAATTTAAAATGAGTTCGTAAATGGATCAAATGCTACATCACTTTCTAAAATTAGGCAAACATACCACAGCACATCCGTTCACAGTCTTATTCACAGTTTAAACGACACAATTTGTCATTCAAGGACTCAAGTCAATTGTGTAATGATACCACTTAAAAAAGTGGGTTAATTACTATGCCTTCAAACTCATTGTGTACACGCAATAAACTATACTGAAAATATTTAATGACTTTATTGAAACTAAATTTTTACTACTACACGAGCATAAGAAAAAAAATGATATTTCATCATAGATTAATTTGACTGCTTGAAATTATTCTGAAACACTGGTTATTATAATTATAGATAGGCGAAAATGGAATTACCAGCGAGTAAATTTATTATATAAACTTACTGATACTTTTGGCACAAATATCTCGATAGTTCATGTAACCAGACGTTTAAAACTGTTGAGACGGTGGAATGTAAAAAATATTTTTTAAAGTGTTAACAGGTTTCACTTATGGCATGGAATGAATATAGAGCTACAGCTACAATTCAGTACTAATTCTTAAGGATAGCATTCCGAAAAGCTTAAATTATAGTAATAATCCTCTTCCATTTTCTGGACATATTCTCGTTTTTCAAAATATATGTTTTCCTTCTTCTCGAACTGGTACTCCAAGCCATCAAGCCGAATGGCAGCATCACGTGCAATTTCCGTAAGCTCATGTAAATCTGCACGCTTTTCATCAATGCAGAACTCAAATTCACTAAGCTGCTCCTTGATTTTCTCAAGTTTACCCTTCATAACCTTCAGAGCTTTTTTCTGAAAATGATTGTGACAAATATGATACTAACATGTTTTGTTAGGAACGCATAAATAAAACATTATAGATTTAAGTCTTGAAGTTAAATTTAAAATTATAGGTACACACCTCATTTTTCACCGAGACTCCTTTCTTAAGCTGTTTTTCAGTATTAGCTTTATCCTCAGCATAACCAGCTGCCTCCGCTTGTAATTTTGAAATGTTAGACCTGATTTGATCCAACTCCTCCGCAACGCCAAATTGTGCTTGCCTATCTGCATATATCTCCACATCTAGAGACTCGATATTTTTCTTCAATTTTTCAATCTTCGTTCTGACTTCTCTGTAACACAATAAGATAATAGATTTGAAACTAATAATTTATGAAAAGATTACACTTGAAATACACAATGAAATAGTAAGTACCTAATTTTTGGATTTGCAAAACATTTCATATACACTGTATGAGGGTAAAACTGAACCTTCTTTGTGCGAAAGCTTGGGAATGGGTCTATGATGAAACCATCCAATGTGTAGACAACGTTGCACTCTAATGGACTCCTTAAAAAATAAATTATGAATTATTAACCTAAAGATGATAAAAGTTAATAGAACATATTATCAAATCAACTAAATAAATAAGTACCGCTTTAGATTTGACATCAACATGAATCCCGTACTTTCGTTTTCCATAAAAATGATTTTTTCAATTGCCAACTTCTGAGAAAGAAATTTCCCCCAGGCCTGATCATTAAAGTGCACAGCGTCATACAAATTTTCCAGTATCAGCCCGAACGCTAAAGATATTCTTGATCCTATTGGATACTGAAAACATTAAACAATTAAGCCATTCTTTATCTTTGCATGAATTAAAAACTACTCCCTTAGCCGTAGATTATTTATCCAGACCAAATTTTTACAGCACTAACCTGACTATTAAAACTGTAAATAAAGTATTTTGGTCGAACTATTCCAGTACTGTCAATGGTTCCACTATTCCCGGATCCTTCAAAATGTTGGGCAATCAGCTCCTCCATGACAATACTGTCTACAATGTTATCCACCAAGAATGTGAAAAGATATGGCCGAAGCACATGCTCGACAAGATGGCTAAATCGTTTTCTCTGAAATCATTAATTTTAATTCGTTTAAAAATTAGAAATACTATGAAAGTGGAAGAAGGAAATTTTATTAACAGAAGCTATTTTTATACCTCAATCCTTGCACACATATATAATGGGCCCATTGGCAGATGTTTGAATCTATGCACATTTGAACGTATCACTTGGACAAACTTTTCCATAGCTTTCACGCACTCTTTGGGATTTTCAGCATTTCCTACAGCATCCGGCTCACAATCCTCCACCTTTGGGTAAAATGTGTATTCGCTTTCAATGCGTTGAAGAGGATCAGGATCACCAAAAAGGTCTATGCCAGATTCCCCATCTGCTGTCTCCAAATCGTGTAGTTTCAAAGATAAAGAGTCTGAAAAAGCATTAAACAAACGGAGTCCCTTATTTTGGTATTTAAATTTCATTTGCTTGTACAATGGCTTATGATGCTACCGAAAAGTATGTAAATACGTACCCACAGTTTGATGCAGGATAGTTCTCTTGTCAACTGCTACCTTAACTTTTGAACCATGTTGGGAGAACATTTCGCTACATTTCGCCTCCTCAGCTTTCAAACTATCAAACTTTGTTTGAGCTTCCTCAAGCTTCTTCACTGCTTCCTCCTTGGTTAGGTGTAGTTCAGCAGTAATTCGCTGTGTTTCCTTATCATCAGCTTTCATTTTTTCAATATTTTCTTTACATCTTTTAATCATTGCTGCCATTTCTCGCTTCTCCGTTTTCTTTTCTTTTAGCAGCGCCTGTAGTTCAAGGATCTCCTTGATTTTGGATTCAAAATTTGCTCTGGATTTGAGAACATTATTCTTTTGTTCTTTAATGCTTTTATGAAGAATCCAAAGAGCGTGTTTTTGTTGCTCCAACAACTCCCATTCTTCATCCAAATCATCTTGACTCACATCTAGGCCTGAGGATGAAGTGTCCAAGCTTTGATTGTTGGTTTCCGTTATGGTTTCTTCATTGTTTTGAACTACTGTGATACTGGGCGCCTGTAATTTGTCAAGGGAATCATCACTAGAGCTATCAAAGACATCGTCGTCTTCTACTTCATCTTCCGAACTGGATACGTAAGGCGTGCCGATTAAGTCGGGACAGGAACTATGCAATTTCTTGTGCTCGTCGACTGAAGTGCTAGGAAATTTTGACGTACTTTCACTCTCGTGGCGTGATGATTCGCTGTCAGAAACAGAACCTACTGATAAATTAGGGACCTCGTTGAAGGTTTTCAGACTTTTGACTTCAAATACTTTCTGATGAATCATCGGAGTGTTGCGAAAGAGTTCAACAACCGACAGGGAAACACATCTCTCCTTTGCCTCTATTGGTTCCTCAACCTCATTGTTGTTTGTTGCTTCATCATCCTCCGTGATCCTATGTAAAGCTAATGCAGATATGCAACTTTGAATACGCTCTCTGACCTGATCCATTTTTTCGTGGAGAACTTTGTAACTGATACTATGTTTCGAATTTAGAAAACAAACTTATCAATATATTTTGGAAGCAGGTTAATGGGATTTATAAATAAATAAAATCCATCAATTTTGAAGCGCTCATCAGAAGCACACAGAAATATTGTCTTTGTTTTAAGTACTTCTGATGACTCGACTTCTACTAACAAAGGAATGATGGAAACTAAAAATCTAACAGAACTATTTTACTTGCTTCTTTTCCCCTCGCTTGTTAGAGTTGCACTAGCTAAGCTGAAAGCAAACTCACATGCGGAGAGCCTTGTTTCACAAGTTTGTAAAAATCATTTTTACTTCCAGTGTTTAGACATGTAAGAAATCCCCAGATTTTCTTCGTCGTTTTTATTTAATAAAAGTACCTTGACATGGTATACACTTGATCTGAACTGACATTGTTTTGAGGTGGACAGGGGATACTGGTATATGCGTTGAAATTCTAATGCATAATATCACATCCATGCCTATGCGTATGATGTATGAATATCATTTTCAATGGGATAGCAGGTTATCTGACAAGCGAGTGCCCATAATGTGTTGTTGGATAGTGGTGTATTTAGTCCTGCAGCTTTTTCTTTGTTTAGCTTAAACTTTGGTTCTGGAGATAAGAAGAAACAAGTACAATAAGAAGAGCATTAACATTTTCGGCGGTTGACCTGCTTTAAGGACTTGTTGGAGCAACAAAGGTTCATATCAGTATGGTACGACCAAAATAGAGATAAAATAATATGTATAATGCAGAGTGTGAATCAAGGTAAGAAAGATACAAGTACCTTTGGTTTCATTGAACTGACGAAGCTTTTCCAAGTTCTTATTTGTTTGGTGACTCGCCACACGACATGTATATAATAATGATATACCAAGTTGTTCATACCTATGCACATACGTATATGTTGCTTTCATAAAACACTTGTGTAATTAGATTATGGTTGATTGACGTCGGAACCGTATTTTCTATTTTATGCTGATTTGTAACAAATGCCTCTATGGATATAGAATTATATTCCTTCCATTTAGTCTTACAGTAGTTTTTGCTACGTTTAAAAAAAGGTATGCCACGGTTTTAGCTTTCGAATGCTGCTGCAGGTATCATTTTTGGAACCAAAAGAAATATTGTGACCATGCTAACAAGAAATTATAGTAGGACTCTAATTATGTAGTTTTCAGTCGTAATCACTTACTTTATTTCGTTGATGACTTAAATTGACGCAATATTAATCACACAGAAAAAATCATTGAGCATTGGCTCATGTTCAAGTGTACCACGTGATTACAAGCTATATAAGTTACTTGTCCACATTGACAATTTCAGTTACTTTTTTTCCTGGACAGAGTTAAGTATATAATATGATCATGATCATTATTATTAATACGATATGTATACATATTTGTGGGTTCTGAATCTGAGGTTACGTTTTCCGAACATAGCTTAACGAATCTAGAATTATTCATTAAAAAGTGGGAAAGTAAGTTATCACTTTATCTGCTTCAACAAATAAAATTATCATTTTCTACAAAGAGACCAAACCAGCTTTGGAATGATATCCGATCACCTACCAGCTACATTTCATTTAGTGTCACTAGTTGTCTTCTCTTGAGAGTTATCATTATCACTAGGTGTATCATCGATGAGCTTCTTTGGTTCCGTTTTGGATTCAGATATAACTGTCTGCTCCAACTCTGACAAAACTTGGTCCTGCCAATCTGTAGGCTTCTTTTTATACTTCATTGCTGCACATATAGCGTCTCGAAAAAGCTATAACATATATTAGGCATACATAAAAAACTGAAATTAAAACCATTCAAATTTTAGTATTAAGGAGATAAGGCATACTCATACCTTTACAACATTGGTACCGTCAGATGCTGAGACGAAGTAGAAGGGGATTTCATTTTTTGTTGCAAATGCAAATTGGCGTTTGGTGATATCCATATTTGCTAGGTTTTAACAAAATAGCTTACATTATTTTCCTGTACATTTTTAAACTATTTGAGTGAATGAATATGCTTGAGTTCAGATGAAGACATGGACCAGAAAAGAATTTGTTAGGATTTTCGGATGGTTCTACCCAACGTAGCTTCTACATAATAGCATACTGTTGCTTTTGACGTCTTTTATCATATGCATTTCATAATACTTTTCTTGTAACCCTGATGTGCCATTAAATATTAAAATGAACTGCATTACAAATTCAATGCTTACCATCTATTTTGTTGGCCGCACAGAAACATGGTATCATCGGTCGATACTGTCTCAGCTCATCATACCATCGACTCAAATTCTTATAGGTCACTTTTCTAGTTGCATCAAATACCATGATGCAGGCATGGGCCTGATGATAATAAGAGGGATGCAAGGAATGAAACCGTTCTACAATAGATAAGTACGTACATATAAAGCTTTAACAGGATTAAGCCATGGAATTTTTACAATTTGTACATTTTCATATGATTTCCTCACCTTGACCTGCAGTATCCCAAAAATCTGTAAAATATAAAAGCTTCTTAATTAACTCATATAAGCTCTCGTACCACCAATTTCTTTCATTTGATTGACTTGAACATATGTATATTAGAAATAATTTACCAACAACAACTGCCTCTTCATCCATCACTGTATTGTAACGATAAAGTGTCAATGCATAGGTAGACACTTGATGTGCCTTGTATGAATTAATCAGAAACCTTTCCAACAACCTGCGTTAACAATGAATGAGAAGGTATTAGCCAATGTTAGTCAGGACAATGACAGTCCTAACCAGGAGCTATCTACTTAATACAAATTATATGGAGAAAAAAACCCTTTCGTGCACTCTGCAAGCAAGGAGACAAGTCCTATAAAGAACTGTATCCATTCATATAAAAACTATGGGAGCTCTACTTTTTTTTCATGTCGTCAGACAAGAAGAACATGAGGTAGCTTACTTTGATTTACCAACGGCACTATCACCTAAACAAATTATCTTGACAGTGAGCTCTCCTTTACTGGTATTCACATCATAGTTGAGCATTCCCCGAATGGATGCACTACCAGGCACAGACGACGAACCCGTTGGATCCTCCACGTGGTTTTCACCAAGATAATTTTGTGTACTATCTCCAGTTCCGTTCTTACTTTCGGTTTCCGGACAAGGATTTTCTTCTTCAATTTCTTCCCGTAGTATACTACTTTCTCTTGGTCCTTCCATCCTCACAAAATAATGTTGTCCTCCCTTAATTCGTTCTGGTTCCGTTTCGCCAGTACTGGCGTTGCTCTCCTCAACGCCAAGTCTCATTCGGTTTAGTCACACAAGATATAATATATATATATATTTTTGGTTTTTATATTCCAATTTTGCAGACTAAAAGAAGATGGTAGAGGGAACCATGCAGTGATTGTCGCAATCACATGTTTGCATCTCTCCAATTTTAGACAATTGGACACACTATTTTTTTCCTTATATACTTCTTGATTTACTTTCAAGGTAGTTTAGTTCTTTTCCACTTGTTCGATGTCGTTCGAGGCCTCTGGTAGGAGAGTATGAGAGACGGTTTCCAAAATGCAAACCATTTCATCATTTACCTCGAGAATGTAAATGTGTCTCTAGTGGACCGGTACTGAGACAGTCAACTAAATGAACTAACACGGGTGAAAAAAGAAAAGGCAATCGATCCATCCACGTATGTGTACCTTCGCACTTATATATGGATGTGTGTACCTATGTTTATGAAAATCAATATATACATTGGCCTGAAACTAGGGAACGTATAGCGGAACTTGACATGGTTACGATTTCGTAGGCATAAATTTTTTTTGTGCTGCTGACTCATTCACTCCCTTACCCGTTTTCGGATATCACACCGATGTCCAACCAGCATGTATTACTTTCAAATGTATAACCCCATGTGAAAGAACAACCCTCATTCATACACTGCAATCAGGGAAAGGTACAACATAAGCCATACGAAGGCATTTCGCGAAAGATCCGGTCAACTTTGATAACGCTTATCTCAAAGAGGACTTCCTCAAATACAATAATCTGCATATCCCCTGAAAGATAAAGATTGTGGCTTTTGAATGATGGGTTGCTTGTAGTAGCAGTCATTTGCTTTGTAGAGTTAGAGCTGGAAACGTAAACGCGAATGTTTTTTACAACGCAAGATATTCGTGCGCAGATGAAACTGCATTTTTGAAGAGCCTTTCTTCGAACTTAATTAGAAATGAGCTTCAAAAAGATGGTTTTGATCCATTGCCAGTGCGATCAACTATTATTGAGTGGTGCAAGCGATTTCGTAGTGGTGACCCATCGCTAGAAAATAAGGCAAACCCAGGATGACCTTTAAGTTTGACTGACGACAGATACGTAGCTAAAGTGAAAGCTGTTGTTGAAAAGGAAAGACGACTCCTGTTGCGAGAAATAGCAGAAAAGGTCAATATAAGTGTCATGTCAGTGTTGAGAATTCTACATTTGACTTTGGGTCTATCTCTTCGCTGTGCAAGGTCGATTCCCAAACTGCTCACACCTCAACAAACGAAATTTAGGTGCAAACGAGCCAAGATAATCTCAACCTCCTTTCTCAGGATAGAGATTTTTTCTGGGGCAAGTTGTGATTGGGGCTGAAAGTTAGCTTCATCTCTATCAGGCAGAGACTACAAGACCGTCATCACAATGGCTCCCAGCTGGTTCACAACCCCCTTTAAAGGTCATACGTAAAACGTCAAGTGCTAAACTTATGATGATCGTTTTTTGGGACCGGTTCTGAGTTTTGTTGACCGAGTTCTACCATAAGGATTCTACATTGACCAGACAAAAATATGCTGATATCTTGGCTAAGCTGAAATCAACATACATCAAGAAACGAGGTCAAAACCAATGGGATGACAGAATTTACTTATTGCATGATAATGCACCATCTCACACTTCGAAGGTCGCATAGCAAAACTACGGGACGTCGGGTTCATTCGACTTTGTCATCCTCCATACAACCGTACCCTTGCTCCATCGGACTACTTTTTGTTCCCAAAACTAAAAAATTACATGCGTGGGAGGAAGTATAATTCGGATGAACATGTCAAAAAAGTGTAATTTCATGGCTTGGACATAGAGGCCCAGCATTCTTCTCTATTGGCATCTCGGCTCTTGAAAAAAGGTGGAAAAAGTGTGTACGAGTTGGGGGAGATTATGTAGAAAAAATAAATTAAATATGTCAAGTGATTATTAAATGAGAGCAAAATAAAGTTGACCTGATGTTTCGCGAAATACCTTCGTATATGCACACATGTCATGTTTACCTGGATTATAAAACCATGCACAGCTTAGCTCAAACTCAAATCGTCATGAATATAATGAGAGTGTATGACGAATGACGAAAAATTCTTTTTAATGCAGAGTTTCAGTTGCTCCGCACTCACAGTAAGGCCAAGGGAAGTAGATCGTATATTTATGCTCACTCAATATGTTACGGGTTTCCACACTGGAAATACTATGCGTGCAAGTTGTTGCTAAATAATAAGTATTTCCTGCGGTCCACCTCAGGCTATTATATTGTGGATATAAGTAGGCGAAAGAAAATTTTCATGGACATGTTTATGCTTGAAAACCTCATGATGGATGATAAAGCATAAACGCAAGCTAAATGTGTGTACCTCGACTATGGATTGATGAGCTACCAGGAAAAACAATTGTGTTAAACTTTTCTTATAGGTTGCAAGCTGAAGGACGTAGTTGAAGGTTTTTATAGAGCAAAGAAAAAGGTGTCATCCTTGCAATCAGTCAGTAGAGGCTTCAAGTAAACTAATTAATGGCGAGATAGGAGATTGATTTGATAACGTCTAAATCTATTTAAGTTAAAATGCTGTTGATATGAAAGCAAGTAGAAATGGGAAACACGTTTGATTTGGCATGAAAACATGAGTAAGAGTGAGTACAAAAGATATGCTAACATAAAAGCAAAAAACTAGTTGGTCTCATCAATACATGAAACCATGATTAAGCCAAGTTATATATACATCATTTATTGAAATTACATCCATTTGCATTTGGTTGCATACATTGTATTCAAGTCGTGTAGGTGCATAAAAATAACCCATACGTTTAAGGTCTCATGAATTCCCCATTCCAATATCGTAGATCATAATCATGCCTATGGACTGCTCTATAAAATGTGGAAATTAGGCTTGGAGATTTTTAGATTAACAAGTTTTTTATTGAGTTGACATTCTATGAATCGCAGTAGGTCAAAAAATATAAAATTTGTCATGATGCAAATTATAATGCAATTCTGTGAACATAAAACAATCCGATGATTTTCTGTTTTTGTCATGAAATATGCGGTGGCACAACGTATCCTTATTTTTAAAAAAAGTCAACTTTATATGTAAGGTAAGTGCATCCATTCAATAAAAGTTGACGCTTTCTATGAAGGAATCAGTTCTATTATTTTGAACACTCCACCATTCAAGAGTCAGTCACCCTACCCTTTTTATCTAATCACTTGAGTTAGCATTTTAACAAATTAAGAACTAAGATATATATTTTTTAACGCAGTATATACACCTTTAATGGTCTTTTCAACTTTTTAGATGTGTGCTCATACTCCAACAAGGATATGATACCAAAGCCCGGGAACCAAATCAAGCTTTTCTTGTAATATCTTTGTTAAGCGAATGAGCATAAATAATGCCCAATATGCATAAATAGGTTGTTGCTTAAAATTAGCATTTTTGTCTTGATGTGCAGTAATGCCCTACCATACTACCTAAAAAGGATTTTTATGCAGAATTCATCTATGGATGTGATATGAAGAATACAGCAATTTACACAAGGCTTAGCTTCAAGTTTTGTATCCTTATTGATGAGCAAACATTACAGATCTCTGTTTTCTTCCTAACACTGCAGTCCTCGTTCATTATTATTCTTTCAGATACGATCCAAGCAAAATTGCCTTTAATTTAATTTTGACGGTTGCTTTTCACAATCATTTTGACCTAATTTCGGACAGTGAAGCGGTTTACCGTAGGAAGATCACCTTCAAGACAAATCTGCAGTGTCTGGATCAAGTTATTTTATTCGTTGAGTTTTCGTAGATAAATAAGCTTTAAAAAGTACATCAAGAGAAGTTCTTGTTTTTATCCCTGATTCACATCATACACCTGATTCTTGTTGATTATTTCTCTGTTTTCCATGTGCTAATTTGAAAGTTTTATAAAACAAAACGTTCTCCTAAACGAGCTGATTAATATGGAACGACTTGCGGTTCTCAAATGTGGAGTGTGCTTCGAGAGGTTCTTGGAAACTGCAGCGTCAACGAGAGGTGATTCTTCCCATCACGCGGTTGCGTCAGGTTGTGGGCATGTGTATCATCATGGTTGCTTGCGAACTTGGTTGAATATTAAGTAAGTAAAGACAACAAGCAATATTTTATGTTAATGATTTTTGTATTTAAAAAAATAAGATCTCAATTAATTTTGTCTCTCTATTAGCCGTAGTCAAAGGACTTGTCCGTCATGCAGGACCCAGATTTTTCGCACGGATGTGGTAAGAATCTACCCAGAGTTTACAGTAGTTGAAAGTGACGAACTCGAAAACGTGAAACGCAGGCTGAAGAGGGAAGAAGATACGAAAATAGTTTTGTTCTACATCATCGTTTTCCTTTTGATTTTGTGTATTGCACTTTTGTTTGACCGTGCAGTTGATAAAGGTTTCCTCAATTTATCGTGGTAATTAGCTGGTTCTTGGGAACAAACAATGTTCATGACTGACTTTACTCGACTATAATATTGCCCGGTTTTGAAATAAAAAGATATGCTACTCTCAAAATAAAACTAAATGTTTTTGTTACAATTGGTTTATTATGAGAGAATTCATAGTATTACATAATATTGCTAAATACCCGTAAGATCACCTCATTGCCTTTTCTCATTAACCTCATCATTATCAACAATGCCAAAATTTACTATTCCGTCCTCTTTGTGTATTTTATACTATTTAGTAACAACCAGAAAGTAGCAAAGTCCCAGTACTGATTAGTAATCATTCCAAGTTGTGGTTTTGTTAATGAGTGCAAACATGATTGCATACTTACTATCCTTTATATATATTTCCATAAAATAATTTGTAATTTTGAAATTGTTCTTTAAATAGTAGGTTATTCTTCGGAAAACTTTAAGATGAACATTTTGATCTTGATCTCACATTCGCTTATCAAAAACTGAATAGTACAAACATGTGATTCTATGATAAAATGATATTTTCATAAAGTAAAAAAAAAAACTACAAAGACGTTTCATATGTTAGTTCATAAAACTACGTATAGATGTAGTAAAATATGTAGTCTGTTAGCAAGTTGGGAGATACGGCTTCCACATTCAAACATTTTAAATGAGTAATTAATAGAATAGAAATTAAAGTTGCAATTTCAATGAATAAGTTTTTAAATCCAACATTTTTCACGCATCCCATCAATGTTTTTGGTCTCGAATTAAAAGTCTATCGTAGTTATAATTAAGTAGCATCCATAATGCCAAATATATTATGTTCATATCAGGTAAACTTAATTCACTTGTCGTTTGATACAATTGCGCAGTTCATTTATTCAGGATTAATCCCTATTTACTAGAGCTCAGTCAAACATAACTGTTGTACTACTCAGCAAACATATTAGAATAGCTATGCTATAAATTTTGAAGCCAACATAATAATTGGCCTACCTTTAATATTTTTAGTCTCTAGTCCAATTGAAGAAATGTATTGAATTGTAACATAGTGTTTATATACTCTGCAATTTACATAAATGTGTATTTATTTTACGTTCAAAGATAAAGCTACACGCATAATAATGATTAATAGGGTTACATTACAGTCAGTTTATTTTATGGACACAAAGATAAATCCAATTTCTCAGTTCTTACAAGCCTGCGTTGTGATTTACATAAACACTCTGCATTTACATTGCTCTCAAAAAAAGGTTTAAAGCTTCCATGTTACGATTTTTCTGCACTAGCAGAAATCCCTGTCGTCTTGTACTTGTCAGCATGACATGAAACGAAACCATCCTTTCTGCTGGTGGTGATTGGAACAGACTCGGCGCTTTCAGCGTAAGACTCTAGCTCATCATCATCATCGTCTGCAAACTTGAGCGTGTCCAAAGAGGTTTCTTCCACGCTGTACTGTTTTTTGGTTCCAGACTCTGTTGAGAACATGCCAATGCTGCTGCTACTCGGTGTCATTTCAATACCATACGCGCTGTCGTCCATGTTCCCATGCGTGTCATCTCCAAGCTGCACTCCACATCCCAGTGGACTGTCCTGGGCTGAATCGTGCTCCCCTTCATCTTCAGAAGGGTTGTAGACTTCCGAGTTCCACAAAACGAATGCGGGTTCCAAGCCCAAATAGGAGCCAGGAATGTTCCCAGCGTTGCCCACATCATAGTCATAGTAATCCATTTCAAAGTCTTGGTCCGTATCTTCGAGATCAGCTCTGCTTGCAACTCTCGATGAGTCATCATCGCACGTACTTGACATACGTGTACTTTGAACCGTTGAAACAGAGGCAGTGGAGTCTCCATGCTTTAAAATCAGTTTTGGCTTTCTTTTTCCACGACTGTCATCCTTGCGAACGAGATATTTCTTTAGCACTCCTTTGTTACTATTCTCACTGCTGCTCAAGCTTCTCGGAGTCAATGATGTGCTTTCTATGTGACCATCCTCAGAGCAGCCTTTCTCTCTCCTTCCTCCAGCTTTTCGTTTAAGATTTTCCTGTTCCTTTAAAAGTTTGATGCCACTACTTCGTAATTCACCTTTTGTCAATCTGCTAGCATCCTTTTTACAATTGTCCATGAAGAGTGGCGTAGGAGTAGGAGTCGTAATGGAATTACTTGAAGCTGTCTCTGACCCATTGAGGGACTGTGACATTGATATGGATACAGACGTGCTTGTCAGACTTGCGTTCCCATCTCCACCATACATGTCATTTACACTTCCATGATCTTGTGGATTAGTTCCGTGTTTGGGATCTGAGCTCGTGCTTATATCAATGATGCAACCACCCTTTCTCGACTCATTTTCTCCAGTGGATGATGCTGCAGATTTTTTATTCTTGGGCCTTCTCAGCTCATACCCATTCTTGGTGACAGCTAATACGGCCGACTTCTCCCGTAAGTTGGTTTCTGAGAGACTAATAGGTTTGTTGAGAAGTGCAGGATTATGATGATCATCACACTTCTGTAGTGTTGAAATGGGCTCATCTCCCCTTGTCGCAGTTCTCTGAGACTTTGTGTTATTTGAAGTAATATTACGCCCTGCGGATGTGGATGCGTCTTCTTTTCTTTTCGTTGACACGGTTGGTGTATTGGGATAAGATTTTATCTTGGTTGTGATAGGATCCAAGGGTCTAGGTCTCAAGAGGAAGTACTTGAGCCGAAGAATCCGGAGCCGTCGCCAATAACTGTAGTCAAATGACATTAGGGTAATAGACGTACATCTAGATGCGTCATCCCTTGTATCCCTTGTAGTTTTTCGGCCTCCAGTCCCATCATCATTTAATGAACCCTCCTCCTCGTCCTCATTTTCAAAACACTTCAACTCCTTGTACTTGTATTTTCGATAGAGTTTTGTAACACAGCCTCCAAATGTAGAGCAAATGACGACGACGATGAAGAAAAGCACCATTATTTTTAGAAACAGGAATGTCCAAAAGTCGTATCCAACTATTTCCTCTTTACGTTCTGCAATACCTGTCAAAAAAGTTCAAGAAACCAAGTCAATACATAATTTAATAAGGTACTACTCAATGCTCTGTGAACAAGACATGTACCCCATACGATTCCTTTTGCATAGCAACATCCTAAACCTTCAACAACTTTCCCGTGGGAAAGTCTATTTTATATTTTTGTGTGGACATGTTGGTTGACATGACTTTCAAGTTCAACAGACAACAAAAACTTCTACCAAACTCAATAGTCAGTCAGTGGAACATGAACGATATATTATCCTCAAATAAAAACTGTAAAGATTGTTACGCTATACGCTATATTTTTGTTTTTCAATAAAATAACGATCACAAAGAGCACATTTGGGGAAATGCTTCATACAATTTATGTAGTATTTATGCGTCAGTTTTAACAATTTTGTTTTGAAAAGTTAAGACAGTAAAAGATATTTAAAGTACGCATGGAGAATTAACCTCCGTAAAAAGATTTGAGATTGTGAGCAATTTAGAAGCAACTAGTGAATTTATAACTAAAAACCTCTTAATAAACTATTTGGTTTCAATTTATCAATTGCTGAATGTTGCTTAACGAATTTTTCTGTTGTTACGTGATCGAACATCCTTAAATACACCATAGCCATTGAAACTTGTAAAGTTGAGAAAGAAAGGAAATTACTTTTTTTCTATACGATACTCCAAAGACCGACAAATCAGGCAATTCTTCAGGAAATGAGGGATATAATAGACATGTGCATACGTACACAAGACATATATTACCCAACAACTGCGTATGAACATGGAAGTGCAACAGTTTGGAGAGGATGAGTGCCTAACGGCAAGAAAAAGGATGCAGTCTCCAAGAGTCAGAACAAATTTGCTGTCCTGAATGAAATGAATCTTTTGCGTCACTACAAACTATCTAGCGGTGTACTCCCCAAATTTCTCTTCATACAATGTATCTTTTCCGCCAATGATTCCTAAAAGGAACGGAAGAAATATTAACTTGGTTGACAGTTGACAAGAAACCAAGAACATGAATAAATACGCTCCATTTTTCAAAGAGATTAATAAAACTGTCATCTGTGGTGAAATCCTTAGAATATAAAATGTACCTCATCTAACAAGCGTGTCACGTAATAAAGCAGACTGGCAGGGATGTACTTGGAACTGTATGATTCGAATAATGCCATGATGACACGCTAAAAATGGGAGAATGAATGAAGGAGCATTCATGTGTCAACCAAATTCACTTTTTTTGAGAACCCTCTCAATAGCAGCAGCAGCAGCAGTAGCAACCTCATGAAAGTAAATACGAAGCAATAAAGTAACTGTACATCTAAACACCTGCAGTGAAAGCCACTTGCTTTCTCTTATTGCCCCTACTCACCTGAATACTCTACTCTACTATTACCAAGAATACATTGAATTTCAAGCCATTTGAACCAAATGAAATATACTTGTAATTTTTACCTGAAACGGTGGATCGTATTGTGGTATAATACGCAATGAAGTAAATGAATTGTCCTGTGCAATTTTTAGTAGCATCTGATGTTGTTCCGATAGATAGGGATGGACCAGTGGATTCAATTCTCAAAATACTATTGATTCCCTTTGCTTGCATGGTACTCGTCCTATCATCCTCATTTCTTTCATATAAGTTATCATTCTCCTCATGGTCACCCACATCTTCTTCACTTTCATCTTCGGATGAGTCATTCTCATCATCCACTTCATCATCGTATTCATAAATGGGTTGCTGATTGTACACTGGAGTTTGTTGCCCCAGTTCTCGCTCATACAAGCCTTCAAATTGGATTGGATCCGAAGGTTGTGAGGCTGTTATTACCTCAATTAGGTTAGAGTCTGTCGTATTTCCATCTCGGAATGTCATGGTGATACATTGTACATCCATTCCAACAATATCCAATCGAATACGATCCTTTTCATTTTTAGCCTGTAAAGAATAATCAACAACAACATCATAAACTCAAATCTTTCACCAACTCTGGGCTACTACTAAAAACCTACACAGGTTCATTTGTAACGAAAAATAATAAGCCTTTGCACTTTTCTTCAAAGAACTTATTTTTATGTGGGCTGAAGAAGTTGTATACAAAACTCAGAGGAAAATACCGCATATCAATTTAGTTGTACAGTACGTCAAGTGAAATCCCTGTCTGATATTTTTCTGAAAAACCAACTGGCAATTGATGATAAAAGATACTTCACCAAAGCTATCCTTGGCAATTCTAAGCTTTCACCAGGTAGCCACGTGGAGTGGAGTGGCTTTCTATGACGACAAGATAGGACACCAAACCCACACAAACTTCTAGCTGCAGAAGACGTACGTTAAAATTGGAGTGTGCCAATAAGTAAAAAAATGTGGGACCACATTAAACCTGACGAGCACATTACCCCTTAATGACACTTAACTGCAGAAGAAAGGTTGACAGCAAAGAAATACTTTGGAGTTAGTTCGTGACCACAACTAATATCCTTGAATAAATGTAATTTTATGTGGTATGCTAACAACTATCAGCACCTTCTCAAGAACTAAATCATTATTATGCTCAAGTGATAATCTGTGAAAGAAAGTTTTTACTTCCTGAAACTGTTTTTCTTGTTAGGGTAAAAATTATCTGTAATTTCTTGCTCTGTTTGTCACTCGCAAGAAAGTCGCCTACGATACCGTTCCTTATTTCTACTTTGTAGCAACGAATCATCGCTTAATAATTACGCATATAAGGTTTTCAATGTTAAATAAATCATTTGGGATGATACAAGATGTAATTTGGTGTTTTAACGGATGAAATCGTGAAATCTTCTTTGTGAACATCCAAACGCTGTACATGTATACAAGTCTAATGATTCGTATTACCGTTAGCGTCAACAAATGTTTGACAGTTAGGCAGAATGTAGGATGATACAGCGTGCGTGTCGTCATGTACATGTTGTGGTTCCATTGAAAAGCA
This sequence comes from Orchesella flavescens, assembly GCA_964034955.1. Classification (NCBI taxonomy): domain Eukaryota; kingdom Metazoa; phylum Arthropoda; class Collembola; order Entomobryomorpha; family Orchesellidae; genus Orchesella; species Orchesella flavescens. Next base: position 31,779,995 of record OZ035953.1, read on the forward strand.
AATGTTAATATTGTATCAATGCTCGAAAACTGTTGTTGGAACTACTTGAAAGTGAAAAGGGTAAATACGTTAGTTTCCATTCACCCTTCTTGAAGCAAACAAACCACATTGTCATTAATATACCGTTGCGTTGATTCGTGAGAGTGTCTCAGCATGTAGCAATGTATGTTAGTTTCTCCTCCACCTCATCCATTCAAGAGGCTTATGTAAATAGTGTGAAACTTAAATGTGAAATCAATACGGTAATAGCATGAGCAAGATGAAAGAAAGCATAAATTTTATGAGAAGGAAAGTGCTTTACATCTACAAATAATTGTAGAGCTGAAGTCAATCCTAATGCAGTTTTACTGACATTCTGTTCTGTCTAGTGTTTTGTAGCTGTTCAAGAAAGCAAAACAGTGATCGTCACGCAATCCATCCTTCTACCTACACAAATGCACACACACATACACACACACTTTCATATTGAGTGCACGGCTTGACGTGCTTAGATCAAGATCAACGAATACGACCTCAGAAGTCGTCAATGGGGCTATAGAACTCTTACAAATATCTTATAGAAAGAGGCATTAATTCCATGATTTCCAAGAGCTTATGGTTATGTGGTACTTTCATGCGCATTCTAATCTAGAACGGGATTTTTTCTTCGCTCCACTCTCTCCACACACACACACCTTAAATATATACTTTACCATTAAGGAAGCAACTGTCATAAAGTCATAGAACTATAAAAAACGAATGAACAAAATGTTTATTTTCTGCTCCGTCGCCCATAATCCTTCGATTTTATCATGAACCAGATGCACAGGTACCTAGTGTGGAGACATGCATGAAGCACGCAAATGCTTTTTACATTTTTTACAGTTTCAGGACAAATGCCACCGTAACGAAATCCAATGCAATGCATGTTGTTTTTACTACTTTTGAGCATGAATACTTTTGGATACTCTTCTTCAAAGCTGTAACGAATTTCTCATAATCCCTTTGCTTACTCCTTTTATATTACCGTTTTAAAAAATACTGCGTTGAATACTTTTCCTACTGCTCAAATCTACTTGATGAAAATACGAATGGTTTACTCCGTTTTAATGGAAGCTCAAAATGTTAACCATCTCTCTCTCTCTCTCTCGCTCTCTCTCTCTCTCTCTAAATAATGCATAACTTTGTGGTGTATTAGTAGAACGCACTTTCTCCTATAAAAACCCAAGCGTACCTTTATTTACATAAAGGTAGGTATGCAAGCATTACAAATGGATGATGAGAAAGGTTGAAATATTACAGTACAGAAGATCCTGGAATTTCGTTTGTTCGTTTGTGGTTCCGAAACGTGCATTCCTATTGTTTTAGCAGACGATAGTGTCATGGAAAAAAAGAATGCTATTCGTTTTGACAGTTGAAAGGGATTAAAAAAGTACGCGTGATATTTTCCAAATTTTCTTTCTCCTCAAGTCACTCCTCTTTGACGATTTCTCAAAGTTTCATATTATTACATTAGTATTCCTTCGACTTGACTGAGAGGAAAGGGGTAAAGGAGAAATACATCTACACAACATTTGAATACTATACTTTCATACCATATTATTAATTACGTGACATTCTATGAATTCATAATTTGATAATATCGCACACTATTGAGATAAATGGGAAAGTGTTTTCATCTTGAATGGCAATGGGAAACTGTTTGAGTGGAATGAAAACAGTGAAAAGTTACAAATGTATGTATCGTTTGAGGGAGACAAAAGAGAACAGTTGCTCCCAACTACAATTCTTTTTATATTCGTGCTCAGAGCTTTGAACCTTATGTTTCCTAACAAAGTCGACTTTGATATCTAAGGTTGGTTGGTAGTAACTAACTAATTACAAAAACGGCCATTCATAATATCCTGCTCTATGTGTCAACCTACTGTATTCAACTATTTAGCATTAAAGTAATCAGTTGATCATAGGAAAAAAGAATCTGGTAATAATATTTCGGAAGTAGATACATTATAAAAAATGTCATGCTGTGTCCATTGTGTTGTATTTAATGCTTGTATTGTTGAAATCCCTTGTCAAACACAAATACCCTACTTGAATCTAAGCCTTCTCAAGTCTCATGTCTTGTTGACTTTTTGTTTGGAGTAGTTCTGAATTCTAGTATTATTTGTTTCTAGGCACGTGTAAATAGACATTTACTGAGAAAATTGAGAAGAAAGCATAAGTTAACAGTTTTTCATATTTTATTTACAGGTAAGCATTTGATTTTGGGAGGCATAAACTTGTTTTTCTGAGAATATACAAGAATATTATGTTAAGCTGCTAAAAAGGTAGGAGAAATAAGATGGTCATAAAATACATTTTGGTTCTTTCCACTTAATTCGGTGCACGTACGTATATATTGGAACATGTGGAGTATTGAACTAGAGCATTTGTATTCTGAGCCCTTTCAAATTATGTACATATATATATATATAAATAAACAAAAGTAAGTTACGACAAGTTACCTACAGTTTTCATGCAATTTGGGTAATGTAAGAAAATTTGGGTTACTCACATGTAAGATCCATCTGAAGTTATGATGATCTTCCTCGTCTTCATCAGCACATGATGACTGGTTTGCAGAGATGAGGATGACGAGGGAGTAGTTTTTGGTTGGGATGAGGTCATATAAAATGCAACCACATTCGCAACCAGGTGTTGTGCTGACATTTAGTACAGACAGGTCCATGAAAGTTGCATGCCCGGAACCAGTTAAGTATTTTCGGTTTCCCCCATCCCGTCCAAAGTGATCCAGTTCTGTTGGTGAGCTTGGAGAAGTCGGTTCACTACTCTTTGTGCCGACTCCCTCCTGCCCTGTTGCAAGTTGGGGACGACGCCCTGGCATTTGTGGACATGGGATTCCCATGTCACATGGTTCCTCTTGAATTGCTCTTCCCTATGAAAATATATATGATATGATTTCATGATGCAGCATATAATTTTTGAAACTGTCATGTCACCTTACTTTTTATGAGACAGGTTAAGCACTTCATTCGAAAAACAACTCAACACCAAATGAATTCCCAAGAAGGGATTTGACCTTATAATAACAACAACACAATGTATATATAACTCAACTCACCCCATTCAAGATATTTGCATTTTCCTTTCTCAGAAATTAAAAGTAAATGCATATTGCATGTAATTTCAAATTATGGAAATGCGGAAATCATGACTGCTTGAAATTGAGTTTGAGGAAATAAGCTGTCAAATATAACAAATCCAATTACTGTGAACGACCAACACTGTCTCACTAATGAATGCTACCTGCTGCTAAGAAGGCAGTATGCACTTTTTCTACTTTCTTGCTCACTTCTGGTTAGAGAGGTAGCAGTCACTCTCATTTTATTTTTGGAAGACTTAGATCTATACCTCCTTCGCTTCCGTCTTTTCAACGGTGCAGTGTCATCTTTGCCAGAAAACAAAGGAGCAACGCACATGTTTTTATATAAAGAATCATCAAAGACGTAAATGATAAGGATCTTCACAATCATTAAGCTCTCCGACGTTTTCTACTTCAACCCCCATTTCATCCTGATTCCCATGTAGTTTTCCTTACACTACACTGCACACACATACACACACATTCGGAAATGCACCTCAACAGCTTTCTCTTCACTCACTATACATAGTTGCTGCTGTTGCATTGTTAGCCCACTATAATTATATGAAAGGAAAGGAGGATAAAACCCGTCGGTTTAAAGCAACGAGTTAAATGGTAAAAGAGCCACAGGATTTTGGTAATCATGAGACAAGTGTCTTTTCCCGTTCACATTCTCAAACCACAAAATATACAAGATCAGTGTTATAACAACTTTATAGTTGTCTGTTTTTATGCGCTCCGACCATTTAGGGTTGGATATGCCTAATAAATATCCTTCACAAACCGAAAGAGTAGGCATATAATGTTGCTCTGAAGTGCATAAAAAGTACGGAGAGTGTGTCTCGAGAATAGCAATTCAGGGTGCCCGCAGCAGCACCAGCAACAGACATCTGCTTTCTTTATTTTCTCCCATACCCTTTTCCTCTCTCTCTCTTTCTCTAACTCTCTTTATAGCTTGTCATGAGTATACGTTAGATATGCTTTAAATTTTTATAAAATCTAAAGTGGGTGTACTTGCATCAAACTGCTTATCATTGCTAGTTTGAGTTGGAACCCACGACGTATTTATTTACACACATATTACGAAAGAATTATTTAATAACCCGACATCGTTATCTAATTTCTCTTTTCGGAGAAAAGTATTTGACACTCCGCACTCTGTCCTCTTGTAGCTTTTAAGTGATGAGAGGAGGGAGGGGACGGGTAAAAACCATCTTGAAGGTACAAACGAAAGTAACAAAAAACAAGGAAAAAGTCGATGTGACATAAAAGAGATGCTTCAACTTTTCAAAACTCAAGTCCAAATTAAACCATCATCTCATCATCATCAACGTCATCACATCACCATCATATCATCAGCATCTTCATCAAGTTAGCGACGACTCAAAGTCTGACTAGAAAAAGGAGGGTGGCAATTGCCATTCCTAAGTCTGCTCAATGACTGTTTGTATGCTACTCAAACTAAATGTATATATTTATCTATTTGTATGTATATCTGCCTTATATGCTCATACTTGGCCAGCCCGACGACGCTACCGTTGGTACAATTTTTTTCCTGTTTCGCTTTCCATTCTCGTAAAAACGTCTCTTTCGTCAAAGACAAGGGCGAAATGATATTACAAAGTAATAAGGAGAGCCCAACCAAAAAACCAAGACTAACCAGACAATTTTGTTACCTCACTTAGTTTGTTCACTCTTCAACTCACTTTTCACAACGCAAACACGCGGCGGTGGTGAAGCGGTTGCTGTTGCTACTCACTACTCACCCGGTCCATGTTCCATAATGAATAGGCGATACTACTACTACTGCTGATGATGATGACAACTGCGATGATTATAACGATGATGATAATGATATCATGATGTTTATCAAGTAGAACTAAGTTTCATTTCGTTTCCCTCACGTTCAGTGAAAGTGTATTCCGGGGTTTACTCCAACAGCTTTTGTACATGTTACAATAATTTAGCAGGCAAAGAGCAAACCTATTACGTTGCGTTGTGAGGGAAAGTGGATAGATAGATATAAAGATATATGAATGTGTGAGAGAAAACCATTTTACTCCACATCTCTTCTCTTTCTATTTTCTTCTTGGTACATGCTAAAATTCTACGCTCCATAGCTTCACCACGTCGTTTGAGGCAACGTAAATAGAAACTTTTCCCCAACTGAGACTGTGCTTCAAATGATGGTGTTCGGAAGAAGAGTTGAGAAATTGTGTGCTATTCCCATTTCATTTACTCATTATTACATTTATGCGACTGGTATTGTTGAATGGAGTAAAATGTAAGTTGTGAATACTGCTCAAACTTTATAAACTAAACACATCCTGTTGTATTGCTTAATGTCTTCATGAATGTCATTTTACTTGTCCGATTATACGCATTAACCAACTATATAAATTTTGGGGCAGATGAAGTTTTTGCTATTTGATTTTCAACCGCAATCCCTTCCAAAAAGGAATGTACCATTTTATTAGATAGATAGATAATTCTCTTCTACTTTTGACGGTTTCAACCGTTCCGTTACATTAAGAAGCGGATGCTTCTTTGTGGTTTCATGGTGTGCGTCTGTCGGTTTCCTTTCAGGGGACAAACTTTCTCCCGTTTTTTTTTAAATTTCGGTTTCATTCAATAGAGAAAGCAAATAAGGATATGTGGGGATATTCAATAGGATTTTTGCACCTTTATATATTTTCTATGATGAATGAAACATCCACAGCGGTAAGTTATGCTCAAGTTGTAGTAATTTGTTTGGATAGTCATTTACTCTGGTTGTATTTCTACAGTTGGTTTTAAGTTTCTGCATGTGATCATCATAGTTACAAAATGTTTATACAAATAGTAATAATATATCGCCTTTAGTATCTTTACACGGGCTTTTACTCTATATAGACTGTGAACTGTGGTGGATAACACTTTCCGCCATCCTAAAATTTATATTGCTTTTAGTAAACTTACTTCTGCTTTTCATAAACTATGAATATCAACTTTCTGTTTTCGTGACAAATTAAACCACTGAAGCATTATGATTAGTAATAGCACAGTGGACGAAGGGTTTTAATTTGAAACTTTTGATAGTCGAGGTGTATTTACTATACATATATATTTCTCGTTTTTCTTCTTATGCAACACACGATCATATCACTATATTAATTAACTTTTGTTTCAATTACAAAACAAATATAGTCGGATGAGTTGAGTGAGATATTTAATATATTTCTCAGTTACGCTTTAGTTTAATAAAGTTCTCATTTGTTTTTCATTAAATTTGATTAGAATAAATATAAGGCTAAGTTATTAATGAGTTTTGAGGATGTAGATTTTTCCGAAATCATAAACTAACTAATGATAAATGTGAAGAAAATGTTTTTCAACATCCTTCATGGATGTGTACATACCTGGCAAAAATTAGCACCGGAAGTTGGAGGTGGCGAATCGCAAAAGCGGTATCGGAATCTTTTGCCTCCAGACCCACAAGTAACGCTGCAACTACTCCAATTGCTCCATTCACTCCAGCCACCATCTTTCAAATTGGAATAATACTTGTATGAACCTTGTACAAAGGTTACCCATTATTATCCCCTCACTTTCGATCAGTTTTTGTGAGAAGTAGTCTCCCACTAAACTTATAGCAACTATGGATATGCTCAGAGATTATAAAATGTTGCTTGTTCATAATTATTCATAATCTGTAACGGCTTATTTCTAAATTTCTTCGTAGTGGCTAATGATATTATGCTTTGTACTATTCATATTAAATACGTTCCATAGTAAATTAAGGCTAATTAAAACCAAAGTTACCTGATATTTGATTAGCTGGGCCGGTGGGAATACATTTTTCAAGGACTACAGCAACACTATCATCTACTGCTGTATTCACGTACTGGAAGCAGAAACGAAGGAACCTATAAAGCATACAAAAACTGTATGACGCACTCCATTTCCAAAAAAACCTTATGTAACATCATCTTAAGTAACATAGAAACGGAAGTCATCTAACAAGCCAGTATGAAGCTGTATGCAAATCTCTTTTAAACCTTCTACATTTCCAAATCGGCCTAAGGATCTTAGTAATTGTTGACGGCATACAAGGAGTCTATTAAAAGCAATCCTTGAGCATTCTTCAATCTTGTTTCAATATTAAACGTAGCTTATGTATGGAACTCAATTAAATTAGATAGACAACAAATTACAAAATTCTTCGATAATTACAAAGGATTATTTATAGCGTGGAGAATTTCCGTACACTCAAATGTCAAAAATAACATCCAGATTTTAATATGTATCTGTATTAAGAAGAAGAATATTAGCCCAACATAAAATCCAATTTATGAGCTTCCGGTAAAACGGGTTAAAGCTGAAGGAAATTAAAAGGCTTTCAGATTTCTCAAATTACCGCCAACATGACGCACATAAAACGAATTTATATATAGAGTTAAAATATTACATAAATAGCACTTTTCAAAGAAACATCGAAATCCCATAAACCTCTAGGTATCATTCAATCAAAAGCCAGAGGAAATTGTCTAATTTATAGTCGTCGAGGTCGAGCTTCCAGACATGTATTACGTCCTAAAAGCATGCTCAATCAATTCCAGATTATAAATGTCGAAAGACCTAGATTACATTGGACTTAATTCAAACATAGATTGAATGTTTTTTTTGTCCTGTTGCTTTTTGCATAAGAGTAATAATAATAAAGTAGAGAGTAAAGTATAAAGTAATGAAGTAGAATGGAACAACAGGTCTTACCTAGCCGGAAACAGGCTACACCTGAAGCTGATGAATCTATTACCCTCCTGAATCTGTTTTTCTCCTATGTAGCTCATCCGACTCGGAGCTAATAAACTTGGGACAGGAAGTGTTTCATATCCGTACACGCGAATTTTATCTCTACCAGGTAGTATACATTGTGGATGCGAGACCAGAGCACGAATGGACCCTTGACAGCGGAGAATGCTACTTTTGCTTAATTTAAGGGCAAACTGAGAACTCCATTCAACACTGAAACGACACCAATAAAAATAGTCAACAGTAAAGTTTTAAATTGTATTATATTGTTTGTGTACATGTTTTCCCAACTGGTAGTTCGTGCTACTTTTCTAGTATTGGTGCTTAGGCTTGTGTACACTAACAAACACACTGATCTACATACATACGTACTACTTACATATATATACATGATAAAGTAGAAAGAGAAATTGATAAACTACTCGTTCGATTTACCTTATATAGGAGCTTTGTGCAATAACACTTCTCGATCCCGTCTCACGTAACTGAATAACATATGTTGCATTTCGACCCCAAAGTTGACAGTCCACATTAATCGTGACACGTCCTTCAGTCTGTCACAAAGAGGGTAGCAGCAACATGAAAAATAAATAAGAAATTGAACGTCTTTTCCCTACTGATTTCATTTAAAAACAAGGTATTACTTAAGAATTAATGGAATCAGTGCGGAAATCGGGGCTTAGTTCGTTTTAATTATTCTGCAGTAAGGGAATCATGAAATATAGCTTTCCTATACATGTTTCGCAAGTAAAGATGTTCAAGGAAGGGAAGGTGAATAAGATGAAAAAAGTTTTTGTAGGAACAAAGCCAAAATAAACACATATTGGCACATACCTCAAGAGCGATAAATGGTTCTTGATAAATTGTAGTAACGTCACGATGACATATGATTCTATTCTCCTTTTCTTCACCAGAGTTCTTTCCATCTTCAGAAGTGTTTTGACGTTTAAATGACTTTAGTGGTGGAGAAGACCCCGACTGTGATAAATGATGATCGGGATTATATCGTCGATGATGATGATGATCACGATTATGACTATACTCACGATGATGATGGGTTGATAGTGAGCCACCAGCATTATGTGCTTGTGACATAAGTAACGATGTTGGTTTATTTAAGGGATTCGTAGCGGAAACGTCTAGCATCATGCCACCATCATCTCTACGCTGTTCATCCTCAATATTGGATGAAAAATGGTTAGCACTTGGTCCACTATTTTCACTAGGACTAAAGGAGCACATCGTCAACGTCAACACAGTCGAAGGTAGCTGGAGTTTAGGCTTACAGATTGTCTTTGTCAGGCCAAATGTCACGGGTGCCGACGTAGTATACGTTTCCAAACGACTTGGCACTTCAAATAATATCGTTGGATACTTAACATTAATTGTTTTCTTAGCTAGCATGCTCACCCTCCCATTAGGTGGCTCGGTAGAAGGTGATGACGACTCGTTTGAGTCACTACCTTCCTTTTTATTATTAAAACTATCAGCTTGATTGCTCAGCGCACCATGTTGATTCCATTGGGGCGAGTTGAGAATGTCACTGCTTCGATTCTCAGTTTCTGATGGAAGCAGTAAGGTACTGGAGACGTATAAATCATTTTCTGAATCTTTCCTTAAATCCGGAGATTTTGGCGATGCGGGAAACCCATTCATTACACCGTAATGAACCAGGTGAACAAAATACAGTCCACCTTTAACCATCCACCCACAGTCGAATTCAACCTTTGAATATATAAAAACGCTAATTAGTTTTGGAACCACAAAATAAAGCAAGTTTTTTCACTCCTCTAAAAGGAAAAGAGGAAACTTTCTCCGATCTAATATCAGCAAAATCCTGAGTCTTTTGCTCCATAAATGTGTAAATAAAAAAGAATCTGTCCAAAGCTAACGAAAATTAAGACAGGCGGATAAAAAAACGTAACAATAAAACAAGGGAAAAAAACTATACATTGTATATATTGTACAAAACACTAGCTTTTTCCTATGGTCAATCTTACTTCTTGCCAATTTGTTGAAATTGCCCTCTTAATCTTTTCTTGTGTCAACATAACTTTGTCACCGTTCCCCTCATATAGACCCAGCTGAAGGTACATTTCCCGTACATTAATTCCACTCTCAGGGATCCCAGTTACGTTAAGGAGTGACGGAGAAAGGCGAATTCGAACTGTCAACCGACTGCCAAGTGCTTCCAAATGTTCGGGTGTATCCATTTCGAATGGATTTAGTTGTGGAGAAGGAATGAGATTTTGGTTGTAATGGGAAGGGTACTGCGGCTTGGATACCATTAGACCGTCTTGGGCTGTAAATTAAGTGTCAGGTTGAGTGCCATTACTGAAGAAATTCTTACCAGAAGAAAGCAGAGGACTACAATACAATACCATGTACTTTCTACTTCCCCCACACATTTAATACAAGCAAGTGTGACGTGGATTTGACAGATTTTTATGCCTTCCCTCAAAATGAGACACATTACATAATAGACATTGAAAGCGGGCACGCTAAAGTAAAACTAACCCACACGCCTTCACCCATCTCAAAGAAAACGAGCAAAGCTTGGAGAATAATTTTGACATTGCCATGCCCTGCAAAATAAAGTATTTACACAAGGTATTCCATAACCTGTATCAACAGTGCTCAAAAAAGCAATCAAAAATGTAACTCATATTATTGCGGTCTGGGTTTAATTTAAAAATGTTCGTACATGCATAAATATTTATAAGCAATATGTGTATGTTATATGATAGTAGCAAAGCGCAGAAATGTATACATTCAGAAAAAGGTAATATTTCTTCTTGGAATAAATCAGGGATTGTGCACCATAAACTATGAAGAGGCAAATATCATGCTCTGTGATACTGCTAATTCATTCGTGAATCTAAGTTCACCCAGACACAAAATGTTTTATTCCAATGGGGAAAAATGTGTAGCTCTTGCAAAACTATAGAAGAACAGTTTATAATCGAAAAAAAGAAACCTCTTTTTTTCGCAAGGAGAAATCGGTTTTTTGCTCACCTAGAGTTAAGAGGATGATAATGAGGAAGGGCAACATCTTGGATGAAATGACTTGTTTCAGAAGTATCCCTAAAAAAGAAACGTGCACGGCACGCTCGTCTATTAATCCTTAGCTTTCAGGGATCCGCAACCGACTTTCTTGGTGACTGCATCCTCATTATTTTCTTACTTCTGTGTTCCTTTTCCCTTTGGAACTTTTCCTCGAGCTGGATGACTCAACGGAAATGTATATTTCACGGAATGGGCATCCACTAAATACCTGATGCAACTTTGTCTCCTCTTTTTTCTGATAGCGTGCATGAGCGTGCACCTTCATTATTTAGAAGATGTAGATTGGCTCCGTTGTGTCATGTGTAAGGTTGTAGTTGGAAGCAGCACGCACGGAACAAACATTACATCACACAATATAACACCGTACTGTAAAAGCATGACCGATTGGCGTGAGTGTGAGTGAGTAATTCCAAGAGCCCTCGTGCCTTTTGATTCCCTCCCTGCTTTAATGTCAAGTAGGTTATTCTTACTAACCGTATTAGTGTCACTCTGACGTCGTCTAATTTTTTTTGGTACAGAATCTACTTCCAAGGATTCTTCTGTTTTACGGCTCATTCACAGAACCAAATATAAATAGAGGCTTAAGATAAACATGAGAATCTTATTAATGTTTCAAGCTGGAAAATGTTTTAAACGTTACTACTACACCCAATGTGATTGCATAGTAGCTAGATGCTCGATCTCAGCTACTAAGTTATGTGTTTACTTAAAAACCATTGTCATTCGAAATTTGGAATAATGTTCACTAAACGATGGTTCACGCCCGTAGTATCAAAGAGTGATTCTTCCAGTTCTAAGTCACTGTCAAGTGTCAACTCTTCTTGGGGATGTTGGAGTCAACAGCGCATCCTTGACATGGAGATACCCTACAAGAAAACATAAACACGTTGCTATTAATATAGATTGTCATGTCAAAAGCACAAAAATCATTTGTCGTTTAGTTAGTCTAGAAAGCAAGTTTATCTTTTTGTGGAGGCCCTAAAAGGTGAAGTTAAATTAGTTTCAGTGTACATACAGAAACATGGAAAGATTTATTAGCTAAGTATTTAATATGTTTCTTATATACTATTTTTCAAATATACAAGGATTTATACACATGTATGTATGCTTTTTTAGAAAGGATAAATAACATTAGTAGTAAGTAGTATGTTTACTTTGCGTAATCTGAGCCGCGGCTCTTAGTGTCTTTAATAAAGTTAATAAAAAGAAAAAAGTAATTTTAGAAACACAAATAATTAATTTATACAACTTTGAATATTCATAGAAACAGAAAATTAGAATGCCGTTGGTGACATATGACTGTATTAACTAATCGTGAGTTCACTTAAGTATACAAGAGACCTAAAAGCTATAGCGTGAGGGCAACGCCGTCTTGTGAATATTTTGTATGCATGAATTCAGTGCAAACATTTTATTTTCTGTCCTCTTCCTTTTCTTCCTCTTTTCATGGGGCTCAACAAGCGGAATAGCAGGAAGTGAGTTGTCAACTTGCGTAAAGTTCAGTGGCATTTTTCAAATGCATTTAAATATGTTCAAGTCCTTTCACCAAACTTTCTTTCAGCGAATGTTGACTTATTATGCATAAATGCATATTATTTGCGTCCCATGTTGGGAGATCTAATTTGTTGGGAAGCAGTGGTGTATTTTATTATGGCAGAGCTGTGGTTCCATGTATAAATATTTTGGTTAAGCCATAATCAATAAGTAAATTAGTGTGATGAACGGTAGCTGGAATATTAGCAGATTCCATTGGCTGCTGTTCAAATAATATGATCAAGGTAATTTCGGGGATGGATACCATCATCAGTTTGATCGATAATTCACTAAACATTGTTTATAGCTTTTCTCATTCTGTAAATAGATATTATGTTTCGTATTCCAATCGGGAACGGCGAAGCAAGCGGACGTCCGATGACGGAAGTAATCTATTTAATGATATACATGTATATATATGCCTACCTAAATGTGTGTAACCAGTCTAGAGTATTTTCTGACAAGAGAAATCCAAAACATTCAGGAATTTTATGTGCTTGAAACAATTCCATCAAAATATGCTGTATGCCAATGATATAAACATATAACATCCGTATAGATATGACATGAAACGAATGACTTGATGCAAAAAATAATACGCCTCAAATGGGGAATACCATGCCATACAAGATATCAAAACATACGATTCAATAAATATTGACAGACTAAAGCCGATCTACAAAGAGAACAAAACACATATTTTATTTTCTATAAACAGAACCCCCAATTCTATTTATACAGATGTATCTATCAATCCCTATCATATATTTAGTGACGTGTGAAACACATTTACTCTATTTTTTGACTGGCTGTCCGTCTTCCGGTCTATTTATATAGTCATTGGTCAAATATTCATATTCGTAAACATCTACCCCCCTTTCTCTTTGTTGTTAATATAGTGCATATTCTAAGAAATTCCGGATTTTTTGGTACTATGGGCATTAGTATGATTTAGTTGAATAGTTTTTGGTTGTTTTTCTTCTGTGTGATACGAAATCTGTGATAGGATTACACCTAAATGGAAGTTCTCGGAAATAGAGACTTTCGTCTTGAAGATGCCTGATGCGGATGACCCTAATATGACACTATACTACGCTAGTGGAAGTACACCAAGGTGGAAGTGGTTTATTTGTCTCATTTCCGGTCATCTTTCAAGTAGTCCAAAAGTTGTCGAAAAGAATGAAAAGGCCTGCTAAAAAGTGACTTTTCATATGAGTAGCTTCATCCACCTGTGTAATTCAGAAAGTTCTCTAGTAAATTTTGAGATATGAACAAATTCTGAACTAACTCTCTTGTTTACCATCCACTTACGTACAATCTACAGTTTCCTCATTTTCGAGAAGCGTTGTTGCCTCCACCTCCTCTACAAAAAAGTAGGTTATTGCACTTAAATGCTTTCACTCAAACTCCTATTTTGGCAAATTAGAATTTCACAATTTAACCAAGAAGTGGAAAGAGTAAAGAGCTACTTGGTTCCTCTCTCCTCCCGGCCTCCCTCTTTATATAATAGAAAGTACGAGAACAATGCTCCTTTTCATATAGATCCTTTTTGTTAGGAAACTTGGCTCTTGGAATGAGACAAAATTAACAAGCATACACTTGCATACCTGCTTGGTTTTACATAACTACATTAAAGGCTAGGAGGTAACGAATTACTTCCTTCTTCCTCTCTTTAAACTTAAACCCATACACACATTTCATTACATTCTAGCAGCTACCTGACAGAAGCGACTCTTGCTTAGCCTAGCAAAAAAAACACAATCATATCAACACTCCGCATTAAATCGAGTATCATCCGACTACCTACCACCATCCAGGCCCAAAGTCAAGTAGTAGTGTCATGCGGAGACAAAAGCTGGTTAGCTTGGAGAAAATATACATAAGTAACATTTAAATAGAGACTCTTGTAGTCAACTGTCAAGACTATAATATAATGCACATATGTTTTCTACTATTTGTACATTACTCATGATAAAACCTGCGTGCTTCGTATGGTGCATGGGATTGCTCTGCAGCACCATCAAGTTATTACCATTTCATCAAAATAACAAAAAAAACTACATGCTGTTCTTTGAACTATATGGCACATCTGCTCAACCATTCCAAACGCTTTTCATTTTTCCTTCCACTTTTTATTTCCCTTGAAGCCTTTCTTTCCTTTCTGTATGTAGAAGGTACATCCGTATATAACATGCATACTCAAAATTTTTTGTAGTTTACATGAATTCTCTCTCCTTTCACCACACTATTTCATTGGTTCAGACAAGCCATTCAACTTTGGGAATTACTGCAGTGGTAGTAGAGGAAGAGGAAGTATTGAATAAGAGTGAAGTTGAATGGTAGAAAACAGGTTTCTTCTGTTTTTCTGTCGTGTGGAAAAAAAGAACACACACACACACACCTAGCCTTGCATCAGAATGTACGTACGTTATCTGTCATTTCAAGAGCTGCCGCAGTGAAACGAAAAAAAATTGTTGGAGGAGAGGTGCATATGCCAACAGCAGCTAATTTGCTTGAAATAAGTAAATATATTTCATTCCATGCCATTTAGATTCAATGGGCATGCTCAATTTTATGAAAAGGAAACACATAATATTATCATGGTGCTTTCCCCAGCTACCACTTTTTTATTTTATTTTTTTGATGCACACACACAGACAGTATATATCTTTGAGCATTACCAGCAAACTTGGGTGGATATGGCAACAACACGTGTATTATGTTTCTGATAACAACCAAAGTTTTTTTTTTTGCAAACTCAGGAAAAATATCATGTACACATTATCTTATATGATTGGGGATTGGGGGCTGGCGCGGACTCTCCAAATTGACTATACTCTAAATCATATTTAGGATAAGCTTAATAATACTTCAAAATAACTCATAGAATGCAATGAAAGCTGTATCGCTCTAAGCCTTATTTATTTTTTATGGTAGCAACAACGCAACGGATGTGTCGTACTTTTCTGATAGACTTTTCAAAAGCTTTCGATCATCATTCCGCAGAATTGTACGTTATCTCTGTAAAAATATAAAATCCTTATACTGAGCGACGGAACTACTACGATTTGGTCGTAGACTATCTGTCAGTTACTATGCTACGTAAATTAACAGGCAAAGTCCAGTCCTTATAAAATATGGCACATTGCATGAAATGCTGCCCATTTTTTGGGATTTAAATATTATGTTACCTGAATGTAAAAACGGAATATAAGGTTTCGATTAGTCCGAACATGGAAATAATAATAATAATGGGTTAGTGGGCATGCCAAAAGTGAAAGGAAACGGTATTTTTTATACTATTATGCAGTTTTAGGTATGTATGTATGCACATAGTATGTAATAACCCTTGTATTACAGTAACATGCAGCTTTAGAAGTAGTTAAGTCAAGTTTGGTAGCAACGAAACATTACGATGTGAACTGCAAGTGGGAGGTTTCTTGATTTGTAAGAGTTACATGACAAATGTGTGTAGTCGTACTATTACGAGTTATTTTTCTACTCCACAAAGTTTTACAGGTGAGCCAGCCCCATATCTGCCCAATGTGTTCAAAGTGCTCATAAACAGCGGGGTCTACGGAGCTCAACAACATACGTCACAAAAGAAAAATGCACAGTGGAAGTCAAAGTTTATCAATATGAAACAAACTGGATCGCATCAGAAATCGCCCAGGTCCAGCCATATTCCATGAAATCACTTGAGAGCAGAAAAACTAAAATATATCATTGATACACAATAAAGACTACACGGCTGGAGCTGAAACTCTACGGTGATGGTGGTGCGAACCTTTCTCGATCACTGGACAAACACAAACGTTGTTTGATAAAGTTTTTTTCTAGACACACCAAGGGACTTATCAAAATGGAACAGGAATCGCCCCCGAAAAGGCAACAAAGCTCACAAGTAGCGTAGTCAGAAGATTTCAAAATGTTGGGCTTTATATTGGATCTGACATTGGCCTCTTGATATGCTGTTAAGTATAGGTAATAACCACATAATATAAAAACATACAACCAAATATATACTTTCCTGGTTGCCTTTGTGAGAGGCCGAGGAACACACCTCTCACTTTCTACATGCATTTCAGCCACGTGAAATGAAAAGATTACGACATGTACACACGCAGACGTCTGCATTTTTCTTTCGATATTACAGTATTTCATTTCCAAAAAAACAGCTCACATCAGAAACGAAGGGAGTAGATTCCCAGAAAAGAAGACGAAATGATATGGTTTCAAACTCTCTCTCTCTCTCTGTTTTGAAGACGACTACATGTACTTACTAGCCTCTCCACCTACTTCACTTGTTCTTTTTTTTCTACAAAAACTTTTTATTTCATGGTTGTCAAGACTTACAACACGGGTCACGCTTCCAGCTAGTAGCCGATGCCAAATGCCAATGTAATATTGAATAAACTGGTGGAGCTACTACTCATTCACTCTCTCACTCAGTTTGTTTCCAACCCATGATTACATGCTTTCACCATGTTGCATTTGTCGTCTATAGGCAAATAAATGGGAAACTGCAATGTTGGGGAAAAGGGAGCCAAACCTAGATTCAGTGAATGCAATATCCTTGTTTCTTTTCTTCAGCTAATATACCGACGTCATACATTTCTGGTCCCCTTGTGTCATGACGGGAATCATCAATCCTAATGTGATGCATCAGGAGGACGAACATAAAGAGAGCGACTAGGAAAACCAAAAAGGGGGAATAGAGTATAGGGCAATAAGTGGAGAGTAAAAATTCATGTAATACTTTTTACTCTGCTTATTCTAAGTCACTGAATCGCCCATACTTTACATGCTTTTTATATCTAGACTCAAGCAACCATAAGTTTACATGTTTCGTCGGTTTGTGAGATGGTTTAAACTCGTTCGAGAAGCTTACACAAGAAAACTGCCGCTGTGCGTGAGTAAATGCAAACAAAAATAGGAAAAAGGATTTTTAGGTTAGGCTTACTCAATTGAAACCACGACGTACATATAACAACTACAACATCCCATCACAATTCCTATAATATAATGGCTACATACATTATATCAAGAACAAAGTTTAAGTAAAAACTATAGGCCTAATAATAAATATTGTAGCTCATCAATGATACATAGACATGGCAACAGAAAGCCCCTTCAAACAAATGCAAGGCTTAGCTTAGGTATATGAAGCAGTAAAAGTGTTTTTAACACCAGATGCAAAACAAGAAAGGGGCACAATGCAGAAAACTTGAAACAATTCATTCACGCAAAATGAAAACTCCTTATCATTCACTTGCATGCACCCACCTCACCAAAACTGTTCAAAAGGGGCTATATCCCCATTACAACAATAATAATTCCAAGATATTATGTGAAAGTTATTGAGTTATTCGATCATGAAACGATAGTAGTGTAGTAGCTGTTGCATTCATGCTCGAGCTCTTCCCCAAGTGCAGCCTGCCACATGCAATGAAATTTTTTTACATGAATTATTATTACTACTTGCAATTCACTACAATCGAGAAAACTTACACGGAACTGGGGCTTAAAGAGAGAAGTGTGTGGCAACTTGGTTAGACATTACTCTCATGCATGAATTTTAATGTTTGCATTGCATTTTGATCTTCTCGTGCATCAATGTGTGTAATACGTATTTTCCAACTGCATGCGTGTGCCAGTTATCCCTACAGAGATTTCCATTTCTTTGAAGAAAGCAGGAAAATTTTGTTAGCAATGCGTTGGCCAGGCTGCCTGATCTCATATGTATGTACATACATATGACCCCTAAACCATGTTACCATTACGTAATCTAATAATGTAGCTCCTTCCGTTCTCCCTTTTGCATGTTAGTTGGAGCACCATCTGGAAATTGGTCTCTTGAGGTTAAGCTCCTCGCTCCATCATGTAACCTTTACCTGAATTACTTTGCGCAATAATTTATTTCCAGCACAAACAAACTTGCATTTTATATAAGTAATGCATGTGAAATGCACAGACTGTCATATTGCTGGAGGACTAGTGGTAGCCATAGCCTACGCACGAATCTCTAACGATAAGGTAAACCTATTGTAGACAAGCCCCACTTGTCTTGTTTCTCAAAAGTTGTTTCAAACAACTTTCTCCAAAAAAAAATGCCAGTGCACCTTTTCCAACAAAGATGTCTTATTGTTCTCGAGCGTTGATTAGCATACAAAAACAGTTGCCAGAACTTTTTCTACAACACAACTTGGTTTCAATTGCAATACATGTTTCACTCAAGGACCAAAGTACATGAGCGATTCTCACATCAAGTGCGCTCGCATTTTGCCTATAACGAAATTTAAAGAAAAACAAGAACAAGAAAACTTTTTTTACAAGCGTACATACAACTACCTATATGGAATTGGTTTGGTGGAAACACATACATCTATTGAACCTTTTTATTTTTTTTATTTTATCGTGTAAAATAATCATTGCTCAATGTTTTATTTTTTTAACGAAATTTGCTGAAGAATATATACTTGTATACTTGAATGGACTGTAAAATATTGAACCTCCATCATCAACGACTCGTAAGTTTATTGAAAAATTGGTTCCTTCCCTTTTTATCATGGGATATTGATATATTAGTTGGTTTCTGAGAAGGGATATTATTACATATGTTCCATTTTTAGAACAAGTGTAACATCAGAACCAATGTGAAACCACCAGCTGAAATAGTGTTTGGACAAGTTATGCATAAAACACGAGAACCACGGTCGTTTGTCGAACTTTCAAGTTGAATGAGGCTGGGAAGTAAGTTGAAACTATGGGGCTCGTGTTGCCTATTCTACAAAGCTTCGTAATTAATTATGAATAATGAATGCTGACTACTTATTAATTTAAAATTGAGAAAAAGAGAAACTCTTAAGTCGTATTTTGTCTTGCAAATGCATACTAGACCCCGTACCCTATAAGAACATTCGTCGTTCGTGATACATGAGAGAAAAGTGTTACATACCTATTTTTTTACAATGTAGATGCCAGCCAAAGTCCAAAATATATGACGCAGAAGAATTCCATTTCAACTCAAGTGAAAAAGTATGAGATGAAGTGGAGGAAGACGAGTGAGTTACGTTATTTGACTCATACAATTTAATATATATATATCTAAAGGATGTATATATTTCCTTTTCACAGTATTATTAGCTGGTGAAACGAGAGTAGAGAAATTTAAGGACCAATAGTGATTGTAACTGCCTCTGAGCAAAAGTAGGGAGAAGGTAGGAAGTGGAAGTCTCATTTTCCATTTCACAAATCAGGCCTTTCTTTTATGGTTTTTGCAAGCGTACTTAGCAACCTCTGATTGGGAATATTTTCAAGAATTTTTTTCCTGATGAGCACCAATATTCAATAAAGAAATGAGGAGGGTTGAGATCCATATCTCAGCAAGAGGGGTAAATAATAACCAAGATCTCGTCCCACTCAAGAGTACTTATTTGCTGGATCCAGTCATTTATCCGGCCCAAAAAATCTCATAATGTAATCAGGTAGAACATATTCTTTCCCACCAACTCAGCCCACGCTCTATTGGGAATTTGGGAACTTCAGATTTTCATTGGGAGGATGTTCGAGAGAGCGAATTGAATTCGAAAAAAAAATCATCGCATTAGAATCCACTCAGCTCAAATCAAGTAAGTGCAATTACTTCGTCGTCGTCGATCGAAAAAATCTATGCTCTCCGCTCAGGAAGGAAATATAATACGTGGGAGGTTTTTTTTGGAGATGGGAAGATGTTCATCTTACCTTGCATTTTATAAATATACTTTTTGACTATCTTAAAAAATGTTTAACGTATCAATGTTACATGAGATGAAACCAAAATCAGCCCATATTTTACCTCGAATGAAGTAGCTGCTGAAGCGTCATGCGAGAAAATGATATACCCAGAGATGCATGCATATATATATTTGATTCTATGAATCATCAACCTAATATGCACTACATTATCTACAATACGCTGAGAACTCATTAGTTACATTAGAGTGACGGATAATGGACGTGAGTTCATCATCTTCTCAAAGTCTAAAAGGTGAGGTGAACTGACTGAGCAAGAGCTTGGAAAGATTGGAGTCGGAAGGAAAATGGAATTGTCACTAAAAAGCCAAGCCTAATGCTTTTGTGTCAATTGCTATCCTATTTACGGCGTTGGCATTCTCATTGTTAACTTGACTACATTCTCTATATACAATATACATATGCATGTCTTGGAAAATATTTCCCTCCTCGTCTTGGAGCAGAACAAAGTAGCAATGAGAAAATGGAAAGAAAAGCGCTTTCTCAAAATACGACACCATATTGCTCATTCCGTTAAGTTACCTAAAGAACGAATCCGACGTCAATTGAACAACAACCCATTTATTTTGAATTTACAAGTGAAAATGAACAGCATAGCTTTTCGAGAAATTTTGCATTTCATGAAGGAAACACTTTTTCACACATCAATGTAACAAAGTGCATAGCTACTCGCTTGTGAAATAAGAAACTTGGTAATGGTGACGGAGGCGCTGGTTGCTGCTATGGTAAAACATGTACATAATATGTCGAGATTTGTAATGATTATAAGCTACTGAAATTCATAGATTGAAGAAAGAGGAATGAAATGGGAGAAAATACTACGGGAAAAGATATTTTCGTCAATGGTGAAGTTTAACATGCACAAAAAGGGAGTAAGGCTAAGAGACTGCTCCTTTGTTCCTTTCTCGTTTCCTTTTTTTCCCATGTCCTTTACAGGTTGAAAGTGTGTCATGTACATAACATTTTTGGCGTAGTATTCTCCGACTATAAAAGTATGAAAGTTAGTGCAAATACACAGGATGTAGCTAATGTAAGCTTTTTCCTGTTTCATGCATGATAAACAATAACAAGCCCTATATAGCAACAGTTTCCTTGCAATGTACATAATATGTGTATGATTATAAAACGCAGGAATATGTCCAAAAAAACTGTTTGTCGAAAATTTCAGAAGCAATTACGTGTGTATGTAATAGAAAGTAAAGACCCTGGTCGTCCTCTCAGCTCCATCCTTTTCTTTCATTCTTTTTTATTTTCTTCTCTTTTTTTGCTCTTTCTCCCTTTAAATACAAATGAAAAAAGTTGCCTAAAACAGGACAACATATTCATCTACATGTTCCTTTCATTATCTATCCTCTGCTGTTATGATATACATAACGTATGCCATCCGCCCAAAAAAAAGTTTGGAAGGATCGCTGCCAGGAACATTTAATGAGGAGATGAAGGACAATAGACGTTGATTTGCAAGAAGTGGAAAAAAATATAGAGAGATACAAAATGAGGAGCGTACGTACGAGCACACACACACACTGGAAGAAGTGTACTGTACACAAAATAATCTTAGGTTCCATCTTAAACCCTTGCTTTTCCAGTTGGGTCATGACGAGACAAGTAACTCTCGAAAAAATGATGTTGATGTGATGCCACAGTGGTGGTGGTACAGCTCTCTTGTTTGCTTTGTGCAACGTGTAACTTAACCATCATCTTTGGAAGGTGTATGCCTACCGCACGGCGTGAATGATGAGAAGGTAAGCATCTCAAATCTGAAATCTGGGCCATCTAATGTAGTTACTTCTGTGAGGAGTAATCCAATTTTTTCCTTACTAGTCAGCGGGGAAGGAAGAATTCCAACCAATTTCAATCTGAGGGAATGTTCAGTACTACTTCTGTTCTACTGTGGTACTACTACTTGTACCCTTATTCTCTGAAAAGAGTGTAAAGCGTGTCAGTGCTTCAAGAATTGGTTGCGCCGTTGCATCTTACATAGAAATAATGTCTTTCAACCACGGCACCGGTTTTCTCAAGTCACTAAACTACCAAGCGTTCAAGTGAAAGCTAATCTGTTTTGGAGGGAGAAAAGAGATGGAATGAAAAACTAAACGAAATGGAATGGCTTGCAGGATGAAGGGTAATCTCCATGGTGTACTACACGCTATGGACTCAGACTTTCTCTTGCTCTCTCTCTCTCTCTCTCTCTCTCTGAAACACACTAGTAGTGTATCATAGTCGCTGGGTGCCATAAATATATCAAGCCGGTAAACACAAATGCTAAATCCAAATCCTACCATTATATTCCTGCCAGCCCCACTCCACATATTTTTGACCACTCCATAAGCCATTTTATCAGATTCCTATGATATTTAAGGCTTCATTTTATAGATTGCAATTTTATAGAGGAAAAAAGAAACAACAGTAACTCACAATCTCTAGTCTCACCTTCATGAAGCAAATGCCAAAGAAAAGAAAAATTGCGGTTGGAAGGCATTCTTTGTTGGCCTCCCTCTAAATTGCATCACTATAAAGTATTAATGGCAAGTGGCAATAAAGTTATTAATTTTGTTGTGTGCGATGCCACTCTATTTTCTTAGAAACCTTATACGGTTTATGCTTTTGTTATGGTCATTTCGAAAGACAGATAACACCAGCTTTATAATGGGAAGGAAACCACATGATCGTATTTTAATACGGAATGTAAAGCTGTACGTAGAAAGGGAACAGTGAATTCACATTCTACGCTTTGGATTATTCGTTGAAGGAAACGTAATATGAAGTGGCTGTGGTGGATATGTTATGGTTTCATTTTCTAAGTACGTAAATACGTAGCAACTACAGCTAGAGCTACATGTCTTTTTTCACAGGTGTGCAATGCATGCATCATCAACTCACAACAGAAGAGACAACCTAAAAACATGTCCATAATTCAACTATCATTATGGTGATGGGGATGTGTGTGATGATGACTAATGCCAGGTTGCCCTTTCTCTTGTTTTTTCCAACATCATGCACATGTACACTCACAGCCAATATGTATACCATTTATATATATATAACAACAATAACCTGACAAGTCAGGAAATGAAATGGGCACCCTCAACTTAGCCGATGATGCATGATGATGATGGTAAAAATGAAAAATGCAACTTTGGGTTTAGAAAGGCTTCATTTTTCTTTTACAGCACGAAACAACTCTCAACCTCCAATTTCCAGGGAAATAATAATGGACTGTTTTTTAAATATGACTTTGGATTCCAAACAGGAGGAAACAATATTAGATTTGATGCAGTAGACTGGAAAGGAATGAATTAGCTTCTTCTCCTAAACATAAGCATAAGCTCCGCTCAGTTGCATGTAAACTGGTAAACTGTCTACTGCACGGAAAATAGTAACCACAAATTTAAACACAAAACATCATGGTCAATCCTATCTGCCCTGCACGCTGCATGACCATGATATCACTAACAATAAAAGGAAGGGATGTGCGTAAGAGTGACTCTTAGGTTTTTGCTCACTGCGTGTGCTGCAGTTCAAATGATGATAGGGTACAGTTATATAATAAGATATTATGGGGTACAGGATACATTTTAGGGCAATGTAATTATTATTACTTATTGTATGATTATGACGTGACGGGTTCTCCCTCAGAATATATATATGTGTATCAAACGTGACTGTTTTGGAAAGTAATTCATCACTTTATTATCCAATTCCCTGGTGACAAATGAGAACCGTAAGTCGAATCGGATACTTGCTTACACACACTGACTCCAGCTTTTCCTAAGGAAAAGAAAGTGGAAGAGGAAATGGTAGAAAGGATGTAAAAACGGGAATAACATGGCTTTCTACTTTTAACGCTACTATGACTCCCTTCCTCTTCCCACTTTTTACTTTTGGATTCTTTTTTTATATATGTGAAATCAGCCTCCTTGTGAAGAAACAAATGCCTACTAAAAACTCCAAAGAATGTGAACTTGTTACCTCATCTCATCCTATCCTATCCCCTTTCCCTATTTCGTTTTGAAATCTAGCACATTATTTTATTCACCAAGTTTTTGTCCCTGTCCCTCAACGTTACATTGAAAATATGCTTGGAGTGAAAGTGGCTGGTAAAATGCTCATTTATTATTAAGGTCATCAAAGAAACTACTGTATTACATTTTGAGAGGAGAGAATGATAGCAGTGCGTGGTGTGTAGTGTCTCGTGACAAAGACGAAGGGGAAATGAATAAGAGAATGGACTGTGTAATTTAGGGGTTAGAAAGGTTTGTTGAGGAGCTTCGAAATCGGGAAACACCACTACTATTCTCTTTTCTCTCTCTCCGAATGAGATGATTACGACGACGACGACGATGATGATGATGATGATTCTGATTCTGATGCGAAGCATCTTTCGTTTCCATCCAACGCAATGAGTTGGAAGAACAGTTGTTCTTTTAAAATTAATCTAAGTAACTTCTGTCCTCTTCTATTTTGTATGTATATCCATTTATTCATCTATGAGAGCTTAATTAAATCAGCATCATCCGTAGCATCACCCTCTCACCTCAGCTGAACTCAGTCAACCATTATGACTTATTTCTAAAACGTAAAGCTGGCTGGCTGGCTTTCCAACTACTCAACGTGCTCAGCTTGGATGCCCTCCCATCAATTTGTATATGGTATATACATATATAGATAAACATAAACAACCTATTTGGAAGCAGCAGCAGCATTATTTCATTGTGCCAACCGTATAATGTCAATATTTCTTTTGAAACTTGAATGAGCTATGCACCTACCCCAAGTTTTTAGAAAGGATCCTATTAGCTTGTAATATGTCCAGCGTTTATTGGATCGTGCACGAAAGTCAACTTACAAATTTGCTCGTGCCTCTGCATAAATAGGGTTGGTTGAGCTGAATGAGTACTTTTGAAGGATAAAATGTTAGTTGATGAATCATCAACAATGAGTAAATAATCTGCACGAAATCATTGCATGTATTTGAATAGATGTGATAAGCCAAATACCACATGGTTGGCTTAAAGTTGAGCCCCAACATTTTGTTAACATATGGATGAAAAGTTAATTGAAGACGAACACAGGACGTTACAGCAAGGAGCAATTACTCGTGGATCAGTTTTATATGTGTTTGGAACTGACTTAATATGCACAACTAAGGGGAAATGAAACGAGCAAATAACATGCAAGGCAGTGGTTGTTTCAAGATAGGGAAAAGCAAGTTTATGCACACACACTCGACTAGAAAAAAAATGGTTGTTGGAGTATCTATAGGATGAGATGAGAGTGCAAGAGAATTTAGTAATTCGTATCATAATAAAATCGTCTGGAAATGGCACACAGGACAACAGTTTTGAGAATATGAACATTGCAACAGCTCGCTTTGTTTCTGAAACCATTATTCCGCATAAATATATGAAGTTACTAGCAGCATTACTAGCTCCTTTCTCTCTCTCTCTCTCTGCTTTTTAGGATGAGCAAAAGGCATTAAAGGGGGGTAAAATATTCTGAAGAGAGTGGGAGAGATAGTGAACAGGATGGAGATTCTCTGATTTCCTTTCCAGTCTACTTCATTGGTGCTTAAGCGGAAGTCAGATTGGTCATGAGTGGCTTCTCATCTCTTCGTTTTCTCTACTATATCGAATTACTTTTTAGAATATTGTTGTCCTCTCATTCCCCTTTCTCTCTCGTTGTAGTATCCCAGCCCTTCTACTATTACTCCTCCAAACTGCACTGCTGTATCCCCAATATTCGGCACAAAAGGGCAAACTTTTTATGTGTCCAGTGAAACATATTGGGCTTTCAGTTGCTTGTTTTACAGCGCTTGTTTCACCAGTTTTTGGTAGATAGGATTCAAATATTTTCTCCCTATATTTGTGTTGATGTTACTTCTCTTTCATTGAGCTTTTCCTTTCTCTTTTGCTTTCGCAAAGGATTATTATGTCCGTGAGGTACCGGCTGCTCCAAATCTCTTGTGTATCTTGTATCATGCACCTCAGCTAGTACATGTTTTACTATGCCATTGTAAAAAAATTAAACAAACCTACATTCCACTTCGACTTTAAACTTACTAAAAGCTTCAAACTGAATACCAGAACATAAAGCATGAGCTATATTTTTAGAAGTTGATGTTCAATGTGCATCTATGTACGTAGGTTTCGCTAATACGTGTGAAAGAGATGGTAAACCAGTTCCAAGAACTTGTTCAATATCAGAAGAAGCAGCAGAAAAGCTGGCAAACAAACGCCAATGGTGTAAGTCTCCGACACTTTAAAGTTGTTGGAACCAAAGATAAGGCAAGTAGTTAGTACCCATCAACCATGAAAGCGCACGTAATTTCGTGAGAGTCTCGACCTAAAACTTTTATTCTGTCTCGAGTTTACTAGCACCAACAACGCGGGTTAGGTGCATCACATACCTTGCACTTCACCAAGGTATTTTCTTGTTTCATGTCTCAATGACACTCAACTCTTTTACAGTTTTTTATTTCGGTTGCTCCTCTCACAATCCGACTCAAGCAACAGAAGAGAGCAGTACAGTGGTGGTAAGTAAGAGAGTATGACAGGCTCACGCACAAAACACTCAAGTTTAGATTTTTCTTGGTTGTCGGCTATCAATACATATTGGATTGCGGTTGAGCCAACCCAACTGTAGAATATGTATGGTTTGTGCGGCAGGAGGCTAAATTAATATTACCGGAAGGAATTGCGCTACTAAATCATGTTATAGCTGCAGAAGGCAACCGTTCCCAGTCCGTACTCTCTGGGAGAGTCTTCCCACTCACCATAATACCGCCACCAAGGCTCACTTACTAATGTTTACTTTTGTGTGTATGTGATGTGAGCTAGTGCTACACAAATGCCGTTCTTGGAAGTGGCTAATGGTAGTTGGAGCAGGAAGCACAGTAAATGCTCATGGTTGAGGAGGAAGTCTTTCCTAAAGTATCAATGAAGAAAGAGTGCTCTCTTACTCTTTTTCTTGGGGGAGAAAGTGATGGGAGACAAGCAATAATAGCTCAACTGGTAGGCCCCGGCTGTAGGCTATGTGCTCACTTCTCTTTTTATTCGACTTGTGAATTCACTCTGCACAATGTAAAATTGCACATGGCAATTCTTTATTTAAGATTCGACCAAAATTCTAATGATACTACTACTAGTACTCGCTACAAAGGAGAAAAACTGGTAGTTTTCTAGGTATAATAGTCATTCATGTGTGTTTCCTTTTGGAGAGGACGCAGGCCGTTGAGAGTGGCTCGTGTGGGTAGGACTTGAAGTATAAAAAGATTAGAGTATGGAACTGCATAGTTGACAGGAGGGGGTCTTGGGAATGGTAATAAGAAGAGGACAACAACAAGGAACGGGTTACAAATGAAGAGAGAGCTGGAGCTGCCGAGTCTATATGTAATGGAAGGTGATAGTGGCCGTAAAAATAAAATAATAGCTTTGCCTGACACTAATGCAACAACAAGCCACGGGTAAACTAATAAGGGCTACTGAAGCAACTAGCAAGAACAAATTAGTCTTAAAAGCAGGACGTCCCTCTACCTAACCTTCCTAGTAAGTACATACATAGACACTCTTAAGTAAACTGAGAAATCTACCTATTGTGCTTTGGAACAACACAATAAGGAAAAGAGAAAGCAAAAACCAAAGTATTGGAAAGAGAAAGATTGCCTCACCATATAATTTGAAACGGACTGAGTGAGTTAGTTAACGCTAGGAACCTTATACTCACTCATACTAGCGTATAATCCACAAAGAGAAGTGGTTGGTTGGTTAGTAAAGAGAAGAGATCTCACTCTGAGTCTTTAAGATTTCCCTTTGGCAACACCATGCCTCTTTGCATTTCTTTCCCATTCGTAAACACTATCAACTGAATATACTACACTCACTCTCTCCTTCCTTCCTACTACCAAAAACTCTAAATAAAGCGCACACATACACACACACACAAAACTTGATCGGCTAGCTCTACTCCAGTTGAGATTGTCGTCTTTTCTTTTAGAGTTATTATTGCAAGAAAGTTTGCCATACATATGTGGAAGAGAAAGGCCCATTTTTAGAACTGGTGAAATACTTGCTTTTCCTCTGTACTATTATTATGTTGGTTCTTGGTTTGGCCTCGTCTGGTCTGGTATGTCTTTCGTAAGGGAAGTGGAAAACCAAGAAATTTTGGAAATGCAGAATATCCTTTTCTTTCTCTTTTGCCTCACTTAAAAAGAACACCAGAAGGAGAGGATTACATACCTTAGAATTCGTGATGTTATGTTATGCTATGCTGATGCTAAGGAATTTTGAATGCAATGCAACCACACCACACGCATCCACTTTTTGGAGAGAGAGAGAAGAGAAAGCATATCCGTATAAAACAACACAATCTTTGCTTGATGACACAACCACAAAGAAATCCTGTTGCTACTAAGAAATGCTCAACTGCCCCAAGCTTCCCTTTCAGCATTTTGTGCGGACAAGTGTTTTAAATCTTTGTTTCGTCCCTCATGCTTCTTCTCTTAGTCCTCTGCTTACATACACTTTTCTGGGGAGGAAGAGGAAGCAGTCATAAGTATAAGAATGAATGTATATATATCGTTAATTCGTATGATGATACCCCAGTAACCTATTAGATTTATACTTTCTTTTCTCATTCTACCATGGACATTACATTACACATTTTCACAAGTATGAGGTGTACGAGGAGAGAATATAACAAGGGAAAAACAAAATAGGTAAGTGGGCAGCCTACAAGTAACCACAAAAGATGCCTGCTCCTTTTTTAGTCTGCCTGTTATTAGGGAAGCACTTGTTTTCTCCCTCGTAGACCAAGACCACTCGGTTCAACTTTCTTCTGCGTCAGGAGAAGAATTTGTGCGGTCAGCTGTGGGAAATGGGTGCATTATTTTTGGATGTAAGGCCTTTATCATCCGCATGCCACACACTTTCATAAGTTATACCTGTCACAATTTCTCAAGTTCTTAGCTCTCTCGCTTTCTCTCTCTCTCTTCCTTTCCCTTTATTGAAAAATACATCTTCTTGGATATTGTAATAAAGGGAACAACTCATCTAACAAGAGGAATGGTGCCTAATTACGACTACAAACAAAATATAATGTAACCAACATCACTTCACCTCATCCAATCCACAAAGCAATGCCTTTTAAGACTTTTTTTGCCAACCTCTTTTGTGTTCCAGACTTTTGTAGCGGAGAAAGATGAGAAATGTATGGGGTCTTGTTTGGCAACAGAAAGGCAACTTCTCCCAAAAAAGGGAAAGGGAAAACTTTATCAGTGAAATGTTTTCCCTTCGCTCCCCCTTTGATTTTTGTTCTCTGATGTTTTTGAGCTACGCTGGGGTTTTCTTGGTGACCTTTGTGGGCTCACCATTCAATTGAAATGGTGAGGAGTGGAACGATAGACACAGAGTAGTGGGCTTTTCATGTCCTTCTGTATGTTTCATTATATGGTGTTTCATCTAAATTTACAAGGAGAAAAGTAGAGAGACTGAATCTGAAAAGTGGTTCTTACATATTTAACTTGTCAAATGAGCTTACGTGATGTGTTAGTGTTGAACCCACCGTTTTATATTGTAATTGTAATAGTTGAGCATAGCATGCAAATAATTAACCCCGTTTTACCTTTCATCACACGTTTAATCCAGGGAGCGTAAAAAGTTATTGAGGTTGTGTAGACCCCCCTGTTTTCTACTTTGAAGTTTGATTTGTTCCAAATTTAACGACGGAATAACTTTTTGAATTTATTGCTAATAATTTTCTCAGTCTTATTCCAAATCAATTGGAAATTTCTTCCACTTTGCCCTAATTACTTTAGCAACAAAAGTCGAACCATTCCTTTTTATACGTTTGCCGTACTCAATCTCAAGAATTTCATCTACTCTTAGAAATTAATAATTTTTTTTACATACATTAGCATTAAGATAATAAAAAAAGTTTGAGTCTATCGCTTTCCCCTCAGTCAGTATTCAATATTTTTTTTGGAGCTAATTAACAGGTAGGTTTTTAAACCTAACTAGTGGCGCAAGTGGCTCTTTTGCCTGCTACCTTTCGCAGTTTTCAGCTCGTCTACCTAAATCAACACCCTGAAAATTTGCGAGATAAGAAAATTTCTAATATCATCTATTTACTCATTGCTAGTAATTAGTGTGAATGTGATTGCCCAACTTTATTAGCGTATTAGGTTTTCTGCTCCAGCCCATCATCATCACATTATCGCTCTTACTTCTCTTTCGCAGATTGCCCAACTCACTTTGTACGAGTAAGTGCTTTTCCCACCAACCAACATTTTGGGTGTGCTAACAAAATTGAAAGACGTCAGCATCTTTAGCAACTTTCATTCACCATTTTCTATGGCGTGTGATATTAAATGGAAAGTATTTGATATAGAAGTTGTGTGCAACCACGACTCCCTACGTATGCATTCACCCTTTTGAGTTGTCACCATTTCATGAGTCTCTCTTGCCCTGTATTCAAACTTCTCTTGTGGTGAAACAAGGAAAACATTGTAATGTCTTGACAAACTTATCTTGCTTACAAAAAATCTTAACGATGTTCTTTCTTTCTTATCCCCCCTTTATAATTCTTGGCGTTTAATGCAAAGACTCTTGGTACACTAACTATGACCACCTTATTTGGATGCTCTTCTATAACACTATATTATGAGTAAGGAAGGAGCGGAACAAGGGCCTACTTACCGTGAAATCCTAGCCTCTTGTAAAGTCCCTTTTTCTTGGTATGATTCAGTTTGTGAAACATTGTGCTCTTCATTCATTAATGATTTCGGCAGTTACACACTTCAGCAGCTTGTTATGATCAGAAGCACCACTGGAGTTGGGTTATATAGTCCCCCTTTTCCCACCAAGTATACAGGTTTGCAAGCTTTCATCACTGGAAAAAGGAGTAGGTAGTAGGAGTAGGTGCATTTCTGTGGATTTGAAGGTGATAATTTAGTTACACTAGAACGCAGACCAGACGTGGCTTGGCTTCGCTTGCCTTTTCTTGGAAATAATTTTCACTTAGAAAGTTTCTATTTCGATTCCTTTCTCTTCCTTTTACACTTAAGTCTTCTTGTTGCTTGGGGCATAACTTAGATAAAAAAAAAGTGGAGGAGATGCTCCAGCGTACGCTTTTGTCGATACAAGTTCATATTGTAGATACATCCATACTCACGAAAAATGTCAATGATGATGATGGTGACTACCTATACACATTGTAGTTCCAAACATGTTACTCAAGTAATTGTAGGCACAAATTGGATCATTCATATGAGTTTAAGGGAGCGAGATTGAGGCTGGAACCTCATGAAATGTGTGTGTGTGTAACTATGGCCTATCTAGGCAAGAATGAAACACATTGCAAACTGTTGGTGTACCTCTACCATATCTTTCTTATAGTCGAATGATGAAATCACCCATTTGGAACGTAGTAATGAGGATGGTTCGTGTAAGCTTTAGGAATAAATGAAGTTTTATGATTGAATCAGAGATATCTGCCAATGGATACAATCGAAGACTCAGTCACCTACAACGAAATACAATATTTTCATCCCAACTCTAAGCAGAAGCTGTGTAATAACTACATGAGAATATTATTCACCGTGTGTCCTACACAACCCAGATAGAAAAGATTTTATGCTTATATATAATAATATACAAAATATTGGAGTTGTGTCTTACTTTTTTTTCCTTCACACTCTTTGTTGCACACTTTGCGTGGCAACAGGAGCTGAATGACTCTCTAGGATACTTCGACGTGCCATTTGACTGCTCATTTTCAAGTTGGAAAACTTATTGCAAAATAGCACGATAGCCTTATTATTCTCTCCTTCAAATGACTACTTATTGTAGTGCTGCGTAGTAGTAGTACAGTTGATTACAACGACCTTATTTGTGCTACCATTTGCTAGTTGGTTTGGGAGCACCAAAAAAATGGAGCATGTAGCACATGGCTGCTTTCCCATCCTAGGAGAAAATGCTGTTTTTTTTTCACCGTGTTTCTTTTCTCTCTCCAGTCAAACTTATCAGTAAAGCATTCATTGCCCCTATGAAATGATTTCACCTTTCGTACATATATTTGATTGTTAAAAAACACCAGCGAGAATACCGAGTTGCTTGCTAACAACCAGCATAAAAAATGTAGTAGCACACCACCACTTTGAGCTATGTTTTAGTCACTGTATAAAAGAACGTACATACGACGATACAAAACACGCTGTATTTAAAAAAACGGGATGGATGGCAACATGCACAAAAAAACTTAAATCTGATTGCTTCATACTTTTTAAAATATTGAAATTCAATCTAGTTTGGAGTAGAGTTTTAGTGAAGAGGAGAAGAGGGAGCGCATGCATACGTCGTATGAATCACATTTTCTGATTTTCAAGGAATGATTCATCTTGATGAATAATGATCTTAAGCACTATATTGAACAGTAAAACGAGCACAAGAACAAGACAAGGGGGAAAAATAATTCGATCGGAGATGTTCAACAAAAATTTCTCTCCTAAAACACCCTACCCAACGTCCTACTCAAATATATATTAAAAGAGTACAAATAGGGAGAGAGACAGAGAGAGAAGGGAATCATATCAACTTTTTGCTTTTGCATTTCTTACTATTCACGGTAGAAAGAAGAAAGATGATGTAAAACAGTGGTGTTCAAAAGGCGTTTGTAACGCCAATAATAAATATGGTGACGTTGTTTCGTTGTCTCCAACAAGAAGAAAATAATGTTTTGCTTTGCATGAAGAGCAGGGTAATCTGGTACTCACACAAGGCTTTTCCAAGATAGGGGAGAGGAGAGCTAGCCGTAGTCGAGACGCAATGTGGTCTTCGGTCCTCCACTGAATAGGGGGAAACGAGTAGTGGTTTTAGATAGTTAGATGTGATGTGGATGATATGGTGTGTAGTAGCGAGAGAGGAAAACCGTACCAAGCGGCCGGTAGAATGGGACTGAAAGAGAGGAAGAATGAAAATCTTCTCTCCGTGAAAGCAGAAGAATGGAGAAACAGCACCAGACAGCACGACGCCTGACACTGTACTGAAAAGGAAGCGGCTCTTGGAAGCAGATTTTGAGTCTTGTTTTATTTTATCCTTGGATTTGCTCCTTGTCTCTGTTTCTTTCCATCCACCATCTTCCATCCAGTGTACTCAAGGATTTCACCCAGTTTGCCCAAGCTTTGCCTCAATTGAAGCTCATCATGTGTGCACAGCGTCCTTTCCGGGGGTATTTCTTCAATTTTAACATTTTGGGTGATGGATTTTTTTTTCACAACATGAACATTTTTTTTATCAAAAAGGGTCTTGTCAATCTGGCCTTTAAACAATGGGAAGAGATTGAAGTTGCATTTGACCCATTCCCTAAGAGAATCTAATTTCCACCAACTGAGTTTCTGTAGGGGATCTAGATCACGGCACTTAGGGACGATGAGTTTACTCTTGAATCAGAACAAAGGTTATGCCAAAGTTCAAACTTTTGGCAGCAATTCGCAAGGTGGTTTTTCGTTCAGTGCCTCATCTCCAGCTCCCTTTGGAATGTGTGTCGATACCTTTTTTTGGAGCTTTAAATGGTACAATTTTCATTTCCAGACTTTGAATTTTTTTCAACATCTGTATATCAGATTGGTTCAGCAGATGCCGGCAGCAGCAATGATATGGTAGCTTATAATCCAAAGCCTTGTATCAAATACAAAATGAATTTGTTGGTCTTTTTTTCATAGAATTTCCAATTCAAACAGGAGTTTGGATCAAGCTCAAATAAATGCAGAGAGGTCAATTCACTTGTTCAGTCAGAGAACAGAGAGCTGGAGACTTGAAATTCATTTTCAGGAACAGTTTTATTACATTTCATTGTCTTGTACTTGGATATTTTAATGCTCGAACAGTCTTGCGGTTGACTAGGTTGAACGTGGTGTGTTTATATACACATGGCTTAAATTCAATTCAAAGGATATGGTAGCACAACCCAATAATATAGGTAACTTTGAATTTCCATCCGATTCCATATACATGCGTGTACTCATGCCACAGCAATCCATGCTGGACATTTTGAGTTTGAGGCTTTTGTAGTTTTATTTTTCTGTTTATGTTTGGACTTATATGAAAACTAACCAGCGGTACATTGGATAACAAAAAAAGCTGCTGCTCCTATATCTGCTTAGCCCGAACCAAAATGACTTCTGCCCGATTTATTTACTTGCGATACTGTAGCAATCGAATGTAGCAGCTTATATACACACACACCACTTTTAGCAACCTATTCCACAGACATAAACATATCTCTCTACATTGTTGGATAAAGTGGCTCTGGGCATTAGGTACTTAAATATGTGAATGTGAAAGCATGCTGTCACTACTCTACTACTTTAGTGGAGTGCTAGTTGCCCAAGCTTTTTTACTGCAACTCAACTCCTCTGCTTCAGTTTGCAATTATATGTATTAAGTATGTACCCCTAGTAAAAAAAAGTCACTTGTTTTTCATAACGATTTTTAATACGTCGATTACAGAGAGGGGTACTCCTACTCCAAACTCCAGCTAAAGAGAACGTTCCGTTCGTGCTCATTGTATGCACGACTATCATCATTCTGTGAATGTGTGTGTATGATTATTATTTGTGTGCATTGGAAGTGAACGAGAGAAGGAGCAGTAAAAGAGGGTAAAAAAAAGATTGCGTGTATGTATTCCCAAGCACGCAACACTACGGATTGTGGCAAACATTGGGTTGAGTTTTAGCAGCAAATACTTTCTGTTAGGAAAATGAGGGGTGCAGCCATCCACTGGAAGTGGAAGCCAAGGCAAGTGAGTGAGCACGAGGGAGAAAATGATTCTCCTTTCCCTGCAAATAGTAGTGCTAAGCTAAAATTACAAGAATTTGCTGTCATACATATATTATAAAGAATGGAAGAAAACCGGACCACCGATTGAAGGTGGTGGTGGTTTGGTGGAACACAACCAGCCCAACTTTGAAACTATACACATATATTTATATAAACGCATGCATACTCCAATTTAATATGACATGGCACACAGTGTCCACGTCCAGCTAGATACAACCAGTCATTCCCGTCCGTCTATCTGATGATGTCTCCCTACTTTTTCAGGATAAGTGTTCGAGGAAAAAGGAAAGCTCGGAGATCGCATCAGTCACGGGCAGACCTGTGTTGATGTTGAATATACATATGTGCCCCACACAACACAACACAATGTTTTAGATGAATGTACTGTGTTTTTTTGTAATGTAGGTATGCGTAAGTAGACAAGTTGGAGTTGGCCCATTACTTGGGCCTTATGTTTTAGTTCCAACTTTTTGTATGGATATTAAACGAAGCAGTCATTCACTTTTACAATGACGCTCATACACTGCTACCACCACTACACTACACGGTGGAAAAATTTGAGGCAAGGTATTTCCAGACAAAGTCAACTTTTTATAGCTGTTAGCTTCTCCTGAGTTACAGTTTATTGGACCTTCATAAAATACTCAATTACAAGGCAAGGAGTCCTAAAGGGATATTTTGAACATTTTGGACGTATACAAACGATGACATGAAGACGGTTGGTTGGTTGTTTATGCTGCATGTGACATAGTTGTGTGGAAGCAGCTCTGCCTACACACACACCAACAAAAGTAAGAAGACGAAGGTATCATTTAAGAGACATGGAGGCGTCTAGCAACAACAGTCAACTTGTTCAACCGATCACTCCGCCAAAAAATAAGTCTTGCCTTTTTCTAGTTGATTCTTATGCAAGAAAAAAGTGTTTTTTTATGTAAGCATTACTTTCTTCAAATCCGTATAATAGAAAGATGTTGTGTACTCTTCCAACTCTCTCTCGTCTTAGTTTCATGTCATTTTGTGTATCGCGTAGCCTTTCAGTAGTGTAGTGTATGCAATTTCCGGAAGGGCATGTTTTTTGTTTGCACACATGTCGATTTCCAACCGCTTTATCCTCCAGTTCGCATCATACCTTGGATGATTTTTTTTATTTTCCTGGAAACTGTCAACTGGAGCACCCATGCATTATTGATGGCTGGTTGAGTTGTTTTGCCTTAAAGTCTCCGAAGGTAGAGCAAACTGTTTGACTTACAAGCATATGTGAATACTTAAGGCAAACGCTCATAGATTTTGGCTAAGGTGTTTATGTTTGTATAATATGCTACTGTAAATATGCCAGAAACAGACTTTCACTTTTGTCCAACAGCTACTCACCGTCATCATACCTACACCAACCAACCTACATTTTGGCTTACAATAACAGTTTGATGATAATAACAGTTCCCCACATTTCGTTTCAATTTGTGATTTCCTTTCCAGACAGATGTCTTTGATTTTTTATACAAAAAAATATGTTGTTAATGTGTCTTCAATAATGAGGAAAACATGCTCCTTTGCATATGCCTACGTACACCCAATTTCTTTCTCATCCTTCTGTCATCAATGTGGTTCTGCTTGGCAGAACGGAAAACCGAGGGTCACGTCACACACATTTTTATAGGTCTTTGCATGATGCATAATCAATGATTCTCCTTGTTCGCATTGCAGAGAAACTCAAGTCTGACTTGAGATATCGTATGCTACTCTATTCCTCTCCAATTGTATTCCATTCTTAAGGCAATTTTCACCTTAGCCAGTTCGTTAAAATTGGAAACCTTTCGGGTACGGCTGTTTGGTTAACTTATTCATAATTCCGGAATTTCGTTTTCATTCTTACCAAGCCATGGAGAACATGGGAGTCTAATTTACCAGATTTTTTTTGAAACTTTTTTCTTTTTGCTCAATTTATTATGTCTTGTGAATCGGTAAGGTATT
This sequence comes from Orchesella flavescens, assembly GCA_964034955.1. Classification (NCBI taxonomy): domain Eukaryota; kingdom Metazoa; phylum Arthropoda; class Collembola; order Entomobryomorpha; family Orchesellidae; genus Orchesella; species Orchesella flavescens. The sequence continues at coordinate 31,817,105 of OZ035953.1, forward strand.
GCAATAGCTGGTGTGGCTAGAAAGCTAAGAAAAATGATGGGTTGCAATAAATTGTGTACAGAGCTTGCACACACGCATCACTTGTTAGCACCTGGTTGCAATAATGGAGTTGGATGACAATGTAAACCTTGGTATGGGTGAATGGTGATGGCAGTACTGTGGGGCATAAACGAGCGTATGCTATGAGCTGGCCATACTTTCTCCCAAGCATGGACTAACTTTTTTTTTACGTAGCCATGTCTGCTGACATTACTGCAAATAACCACTAAAATGTTGAAAGTCGAAACTCCTTCCATGTTTTATGCCATCGTAATTTCCCATGAAGGTAGACGCAAGTAATGCAACAGCATGTTACTCGTTTTCTCTATAATGGTAAAGTCTATAAATTCTAATGTTTATTGGCATGAATGGTAAATTACCTGGCTGTATCAAATTTGAATCACCGTCAAGTTCTTGGAAAACAATTTCGCGTGTGCTCGCTTTTGAGTAATGCATACATAAATAGACAACAAATTATCCTCAAATTTAATTTCAGCATGTGTATGAAAAGCGGATTGGGTGGATTGGAGGCTCTAGAGAAAAGCACTAATCGCACAGTATATTCAAAATTGCTTTGGGATACTTTACGCTTATCCTATTTACTGAAAATTATTAGCTATAGTAAGATAGTGTTACACACACATGCACACACACAGTTGCCAATACACTTGATTTTGTCCGAACGAGAAAACCATAAGCATGATTTAACCATGGTTTTTTTTACTTCTGTGATGGTATAAGTTTGTATAAAAAGAAATGTGAAACCGGTACACGCACGAAGGGTTTACGGGTTTTTTATACCTATATTATGTCTTCCCTTGGGCCTCCGCATAACGGAAGCAAGCTTCGGTGTAACACACGAATCCACAAAGACTGTCCTACTGTGCGTAAATGTCTGGAACGTCTAAAACATGCTGCTGGAAATACGTGTACTATCAACATGAGAAAATATGAAACAACATTTTGAATTTGCTATGAATCATAAATATAATGCCTTAGTCACCATCATATTATGTATAGTGAATGATAACAATGTCATGAAAAATAATAGAAACGTCAGTTTAGTTTGTCCTTAATCTTTTTATTTCACATGATAGGAGCGCACACAACTAAATTAGAAACACAGTCGTTGCTGACGCTTTCCATAATATCACTACAACTTTGAACTGAGATTTATTTAAACCATTGTGTGTTGGTTCAAATTCAAAAATGCAGGTGGTAGTTAAGTTAATCAAAAAAAATTACTTAACAACGACTTCTGAGATGATTTTTACATTAAAAATTTAAGTTTTCTTGAAATACTCTTTTTTTTATACATGTCATACATTTTAATAAGATGATAAAGTATCAGATTCATTTTGTTGGGAAGGGATAAAACAAAACTTGACGAAGAGGAAGGGGCAGTGCAATCCAAAGCGCTTTGATTTTTAGCAAACAGAATATTTGGTTAAACTGATTAGTTTTTGTATATAACCTGATTCCACTCAAAACGATAAGGTAAGTTGTATAGTTAGTCAATATGAATAATAAATTTTCAGATTGAATTTCACAAGATTGCACTGATAAGTAATGGAGTTTTGGAACGGAACGGAGACTCCATCATCTGTACCAGCTTATTATAGGCCAGAGAAAAATATTATTTACTGTTGTTACATTAATAAAACTAAATATCCTTATTAAATATTGCATATTATGCGCAAAAAACGTTACATAATTAAGATAGGAACAGTTGACACAGGCAATTGAAGAGAAACCGAAGATAAACCCCTGAAAATAATACCACATATTGGCGCTGCCACTTGTATTTTTTTTAAATAACCTTCTCGCACGCAGTTCAAATAGGTATATAATTTGTATATGGTGATGTTGTTCTGGAGTATGAGGACGAGAACTAACTGTAACAAACGGAATATTTGAGGAGACTCGGTTTGTTTCAGTAAAAAAACTGTACGCCCTCTTTATCTATCTTCTAGTAATCATAATCATTGTAGATTCATTTGTATGTTTTTTAACTATATGGCAGTCGACGGGGAAAGAATAAACTGGCTTTTGCTGATACGGGATTAAAATATAATATCGCGATGACAGTAATGATGAATGCGTCGACTAAACTACCTGTAATATATTTTATTGTATGTATATATCCGCTATAACAATTTCTTGCTGTCTGTAAATCCTTATAACTCTTAGAACTGAAACGCTGAGAAAATATCGGGTGTTTGAAAATATTATGCCAAAAAACACTATACTCAGTACTTAGTTGCATTCCTGCCAGTTTTTGTTATATGTATATAATATATTACGTCTTGTAGTCTCTCATACGCCAATAACCCTAAAACAACACACGCTTCGTTAATCATCACTGAAGCATTGCTTGCTTTCGAATTATAAATAATCAAAACCTTTTCTTTTAATATTTGCATTTTCAGTGTCAATCGAAACTACATTCACCACTTGGATACGTGTGTAAACGTAAAACTTCATTAATTCTGAAGATGACTTCGATTCATCACGTGATCAGTCAAGTTGCTATTTTTTTGTTCTGAAGTAGTTTGAAATCATGAAGAAGTACTGTAACATTTTACAAAAAACATTTCCTTACCTACGTAGTTACTTAAATGCTAGATGTTTAGCCTATACTGTAGTGTATTTATATTTAAATATATGTAATTCAGTCAAATTTAACTAGTCGGTGGAAAGAACAGTACCGCGCTGACACATTCATGACATGATTGATGTTAAGGGTAAATTGTCGCAAATGACCACACCATTCATGCTGTAAATTCCCTTAGTACATTTTTCCTGAAGTTATGCCTATTCCTTCATATAATCAGTGGAAAGGAATTATTAATTAAGTTAGTGAGAGAGAGATCTTTTGACCTATCAGGAATTCAGGAAGACTGGATCTGGGAATTTACCTCGTTTCATGTGCGTGATTTACGACGAGAGTTCATAAACTTATTTACATTTTTTCAAACTTCAGTATCCTTTTCTCAAATCCCGTAGTCTAATGAAATTTCAGATTTCACTAGTTCAATTTTAACAGTATGTTCGCCTCTCACGACTTCAGTATCAAAATCTAACACCAATAACTTAGTTTCTTCTGTCCCATTGCGACTTCCTACAGCACAAACCAATTTGGTTTCAGATGCACGGATTCGCCAAACTACGCCCCCACTGCCGCCACTACTTAATGAAACTAGATTCCTGACGAACTCGCCTAAAAAAAGAATTAAATTAAGAGGGCTCAGAAGTGTCAACCAAATTAGGTAAGTATTGAAAAATATGTTACTGGTATCACAACTAACCTGTTCTTATATCCCATAGTTTTACTGTCCCATCGTCGGAAGACGTTATAACAAATTTATTAATTAGTTGAAGACAAGTTACTGCACTGAGATGCTTGTTGGTTCCTATGGATAAAGAACAAAATTGTTTAAAACTGTTTGAGACGCAATATTTTAGAGTAATCAAATAGTAAATATTGTAAGTTTCTTACCAGATAAAGTAAGAAGGCACTGGCCTGTGGAAATATCCCATATTTTTACAGTTGAGTCTGCATTCCCTGAAACTAATAGATTGTCACGAAGTTCCATTCCGGATGTCAAACTTTGATGTCCCATCAGAGTATGCTTGCAGGCACCCGTTTCAACATCCCACACTCTTATACTAGTGTCCAGTGAGCCACTTACGACGTGAATCCCGTCAAACTGTAAGGAATTATATATGAAACATGTAACAAATTGCCAACTGAAATGGAATGAATTGGTTATATGGAAAGTTAAACTTGTATCTCGAACCTGTAAAGAATAAACCCTGTTGGTATGACCAGATAACTGATGTAAACACTCTTCGCGTTCGGGGTCCCATATTCTGACCATATAATCGTATGCGCCAGACACTACTAAATGCCCATTGTACTGAACACACCGTACAGCAGCCATGTGACCCACTAAAACGTGCAGACATTCACCAATTTCCACATCCCACATACGTAACGTCGCGTCTCGAGAACCACTAACAACTCTGTAATATTATTTTTACATATTAAGTTTAGAAATTGCTTCTAGATTGCATTTTAAAACACTAGTTCCATCATTTTAATAACTTATAGCATACTTTTTCCCGTGTAGATGCATGCACCGAACAGTGGATGTGTGTCCATATAAAGTATGAAGACAGTGTCCAGTTTCTGCATTCCAAACCCGTAATGTACGATCAGTACTTCCTGAAACTATAGTGGTGCCGGACATTTGAGATGACCACACGCCCCCAGTGTGACCTAACAGCGTACGTAGACATTTTCCAGTTGTTGCAGACCAAACTTTAAGTGTGTTGTCATCAGAACCTGAAACAATTCTACAAAAGCAAGGAACATTACAATTTTTCTCCTCCTAAGGCGCAACTTTTTAATTTTTGCTAATATTGCAACTATGGTTTACCTGTTGCCAGAAAATTGTAAGCACGTAATGACATGATCATCATGACCCTTTAGTACTTTGTGATCTCGAGTGTCTTTGCGCTTCCAGTTCATTTCTACATAATGTTGTTTCATGAACGCCGCTTTCCATCGCGTATTAGGAACATCAGAATTGCTAGCAGTCGGTGTGTGTGCATTATTGTTACGGCTACGCCGGTGAACTCTATTTGACATGGCACTAAAATACCCTATACCGGCTTCTTTGCACTTTTCTCGCCATAACAGGTTATCATCTGCAAGTATCCGCCAATATTTGCAAGTCTGCGCAGCACGCAAAAGATCTCGAGGATCCAAAAACGAGAGGACGTACAGAGCGAGCTAAAAGGAAATTAAAGTAATTTGTATACCACTTTAAATAGAATACGTTGCGGTAAGTGCTATAATACAATACGCTAATGTTAAAACGCTTACTTCTTTAGGCAACAAAGAAATGAAATCACGTTGGAATTGTGGCTCTATAATCTGCATCATGTGTCGTACTTGAGTAGCTTCACAAAGTCCTATCAGTTCGTTAATGGCCATCAGTCGTTCAGGATGACTCCACCCCTAATGGTATACAAATGAAATGGTAAAGTTAAAAATCAAGGGTAATTTTTTAGCAAAATGCAACGCCTCACGTTATCAATTATTTCAGAATTATTAACTCACGGAAAATATTTGTAACCATTCTCCCATTCGAGGTGGAGGGTGGGCTTTAGAGGGAATAATAGACCGAATGGAGGCTCCACTAGGGACGGAGGAGCATGCATCACCAAGACTTTCATCAGCGTGGTACGAGTAAGGACTACCGTGTGTTAATTCAAACCCGTCGTCGTCCCTAGTGTCTTCACATTCCTCTTCGGGACTGTCTAGCTGCTGATCAGTCTGATCCACAATAGTTCCATCAAGCCCCGAAAATCTAGACAAAAAACAACTTTATTACTATAGTAAGTATTGTAGCTTGTTTTTCATTTCTGCTGTTAAAAATCAATACCTTAATATAGAAGTCACAGGTAATAAAAAGTAATTGACCTCTAATATGAAACCGTATAGGGAAGATCATAATAAAAGTTGCAAACTTTTAAATGCGTTGTTTTAAATTTTGCATTAACCCAGGAAATACACTACTACAATGATGTTGGGATACATGTTCCTACCTATATTATTAAAATTTGATGCGCATGGTTTTTGTATGGTTTTGTAAAGGCTACTTAAAGCACCTCTGAATTATTAGTTCATATTAAATTGTTTAACTAATATTGATTTCAAGCCATAACCACTGGAGTACAAGAGCAATATACTCAAATAAAATTCAGCCCCTTTCTCATATTTTGCATGGATCAGAAATTTTGAAAGAAATGCAGTTTAGGAGAATTGTGGTTTTTAAAAGATATTTTCTCAATTCTAATATCAATTTTAGCATACAGTAATTAGCATAGGATACTTTTCTACTTGAAAAACATTTAAACCATTTCAATAAAAGTTAAGCCTGAAAAATAACGCCCTCATGAATCTCATGATCTTGACAAATTACCATGATAAGCATATACTAAGTCGTGTTTGTATGTTTCTTTGAATAAATACGTTTGAAGGTTTCCAACATAACAGATGAATGGGGCCCATATTTCACTCAAATAAAAGTAACAAAAATTTCATTCATATGTTAATGCTTCAACTAAAAACAAAGGAAACTGTTAAGGAAAAGTAACTATGCATTTGTGTACCAATGAAAATGCATATGAAGTAGAAGTAGAGCAAGCTCTTTTATGCATACTATCACATTCCGTTTGTATTTCAAGGATATTAGGCATGAACCTAATTTTTATTTCCTAGTGTCAGCCTGCTAAATTTACAGTGCAGTATAGAATTGTTTTGATAAACTGCTGCTGCTGTATATCTTGATTCGCAGCTACTAAAGATGCTATTATATTGTACCTAAAATGTTTTTTAACGACATAAGGACTTACTTCTCTACAGATGTCTCCGGAGTCATCTCTATGGGATTCATGGTCACTAAAGTTTTCAACACAATCCATCCACACACGTCAACTGGAGGAACCTTTAAGATAAAGAAATTTTAGGATTAGTATAAACCGTTTTTTAGTTAAATATTGGCATGGCTTTATATGATCTTTTATGTGTATGCTCAACGCTAACCAAAGTAATGAATATTATTTCTCCATGAAAAGCATATAATGTGATATGGTTGGAATCTAGTGGAAGGGGAGTCAATTCATAGATCCTAACAACTACATGGACCTGTCTTTATAGCTTAAAACGTATACTATTAATGGTCAGATTTCTTTTGGTTTATATCGATTCCACTTAAAAATCTGATGTGCTATTTAAGGCTAGATAAGATACTAGATAGATTCTTCTGTACACCTCTGTACTCTTTTCCAATACTTTCATTTAAACAAAGAGCACACGCTATACATACACTGCCATTTTGTATAGCAGGTTGGCCAATGCACCAAGGACAAGAGTTCATAACCCCTACAGACACATAATACGCAATGATTCATTTATTGAAATTGCAAATTCAGCGAGATTGCATTGCATAAATGTACGACAATCTTGTGCATTTACAGCAGTCACGGAGACGGGCGACGTACCACAACTTTTTACTGCAATATTATGGAATAATCATACGTATATATGCATGACAAAATCATGCAATCTTATTCATATCAAATGTCACTCTGCTTACGTTATGAATTTAAATCCTTCCTTGGGGACATTATAACAAGTGTATTGAATATATTAACGGATCTATTGCAATGATTCATAATCAATTTTTGCATAGTTGAAGAAAAATAATTTGATTGCTGTTTTACTACACTACTTTGCTATCTATATGACTGTAGCTGTGTAACTGCCCAATCATTGCTAACCATTCACCATTTTCTTAACCATCCTATGTTAGAAAATTGAATGCAGTGCTACCACTAGGAAACTAATGCGTTTTATTGGAAAAATTGAACGTACAGACTTTTAAATTTTTATGATAAATATATTGAGTATGTCTAATAAAGAAAAATAAGTGGCTAACATGCATGATTCAAATTCATACTTATAAAAAGTAAATTGGCTGGGTATCCATCGTTCCAGCGACTTTCACCTTGACCACAATGTAACTAAATAACTCTTAATTATCCACCACCTCTTATTTGAAAATTAAAAATGTTTTTACTTACTTTATGCTACGTACTTAAAATCTCCTTTTGCACAAGCACACTCACTCACACTCTAAAGTTGAATGAAGGATCTTAGGGATCTCCGTTAGATACCCTAAGATAGTAGTTTCATCAAAACTACATTAGTTTTTCTTGTACTTGAGATGGGGGACATGATAGGAAACGTATGACTATGACTTCATCAATCAAATAGAAGCCAAAAAATATTTCTTCTCAACAGCACTCCCCTTTTAACTTTCAAATAAAACTGGCAATATATATCTCATTTACTAAGGGCGTCGAGTCACTTAAAAAATTATGTAGTTATTATTTCTATAAAATACTAAACATGGTTATTCCACTCCGAACACTTTGGATTCAATTTACGTTCTACCCTATTAAAATTAATATTTTTATGATTCCTCCTCTAATTTAGCCCTTGTAGTACTTGTTCTTCTCTTTTTCCTTGGATTCTTTCATTCTTCCCAAAAAGTTATTTATTCTTGTATAGGTAGAGTTGTTAATTGGAAGAAAGAAGTTTTTATTCCTTGTGCTCTCTGAGCCTGCTTGTACCAGGTATGCATTCTCATGCGTTAAGGTAAAAATATTAGAGAAAGAATTAAGGCAATGTGAGACCAATACCTACCACATTACCTTTTTGTTAGCTGCAAAATCATAAGAGAGATGACCTGGGTGTCGTGTCATGTTATGTATACACGACGTATCCATCCTTGTTTATTCTAAACCCATCATCATCACAACCATACCCAGCCAATTCTTCTTTGTTAAGTTTTATACATTGGCCGACTACCCCATGCTTTTAAGCTGACAAGGGCTGCTGCAAGTTGTAATAAATAAACAATATTTTTCATTCAGGTGGTGACGACCTGAAGAGCAGCCCAACCTTTAACATATTTTATTATGGGTGCATAGGATGGCTCCTACACTAGCAAGTATTATGCGTTAAAAGGCTTTGCATGCTAAACTGTAAACACAATCGCATGCTAACTCCTCTGCCAATCCATGCACATACATACCCTTAAGCTGCTTATACTGTAGGCTCTAGTAGATAAGGGTTTGTATTGTTATGTATTGCTTGCTTTCTGTAGCACTTATTTTGAAGGACTTCATATTACTCATTGTGAAGCAGCATTACAGAAAGCTGCTCGACCTAGAGATGGCTAGCAAACAATCATAATTCTATGTTACAGTTCCTACCACTATTTCCATCTTCCTTTGAATGTTTTTTATGGGAATTACACAGAAGGTTTCGTCTATCTTCAATGTATATGAAGATTCTTGTTTGGTGTCGTCTTCCATACATTTACATGTGATAGGGGATTAACAAGGTGAGTTTAGGCTCTCGTATTTCCTCGTATAATGTATATATTTTTGGATGCCGTCATTCATTCTGTGTTGTTACATTATCATGAAAATATGCTTTGCACTTAATTGAGTTAATGGTCTCGCATTCCGTCCCGTTCAAAATAAATGTGACTTGGTATTCATGTTCATGTGCTTCTTCTTCAACATAGCCAGTGTTATATTTCAGTGTACCATGTAAGTTTTGGTAAGTAGTGCGGCCGCCTCCATTCAAATTTTGACCGTGGTGAGCGAAATTACAAATGGGATGGATTGTACCCTATTTTTTTCATTCATGAGATGAGCATGTGAGAATCGAATCGTCATATAGTCATTTACAATTGTATCTGTGTGTTGTGTCCTGTGTCGGCTTTTTTAGGGTGTTGTGTTACGTAATCACTGTTTGTATAAACCAAATGAGGAACTGAAAATAGTAGAGGCTTTAAAAAATAAAGAAAATATGTGCATATAATGTAATAATCAATGCAAGACTGGAACCCAGCATCTCCAACCATCACTTTTGAGAGGTATATTTCGAAAAGAGGAAACAACTAAATACTGATTATTTTTTAATAATTTGGGGAACAAGTTTTGGTTTATAACTCAAATTTTCCTTGTACTTATCACTCGAATGATAAACATTTAAAGGAGTGTTTTAACTAACTGTATTTTTTAAAGTATGAGTGAGAGAGTTGGTAATAACTTCTTGTGTTGGACAACTGAAAATTCATTTAAATGAAAATTGTTTTGTGCGTGATTGTAACTATCAAATTGGTTTTTGAACATTGAACAGGGAAACGACGTAGACGACGTAGAGGGTCCATGGGTGCAGGGCAAGCAAAGGTATGTTTAGAAATTTTATAAAATTTATACATATAAAAATTTAAGGACAAATCAAAACAGAGTGTAAAAATACATGTATGAAACATTTGCAGACACGGAAGCAACCGCAGGGCGTTGCAAAACCATCCGATGGAGTATCCATTGATTTGGATACAGTCCCTGTGAGAGTGGAAAATGTTAAGATTAATGGCTTGAGTCGCACAAAAGATGACTATGTATCACAAAGTGTTCAAGAACTATTCAAGGCGTCCACCTTTAATGAGGTGAAATGAAGCATTTATTATCTTCATAAATGCATAATCGCTCTTTGTTGCAAACAATTTTACTAAATTTATTTATTCGTTTGCAGTTGGTTTTCAAAGCTAGTGTGGTTCAAAGCAAACTCGAAAAGCTAGGATGTTTTAGAGATGTGGGGATTATTATTGACGTCAGTGATGTTTCACCGGACGGATATGAAGTAGGTATTTACATTTAATGCGGGTGTTCCTATTTGGTTAAAAAACCATGTTTTAGAGGATTCTAACTAATTTTGGTTGTTTGTTTTTATACAAAGGTCATTTACAATGTTCGGGAGAGTGGAAGGTTTGTCGGCGGCATCAATACGATGATAGGTGCAAATGAAGGATCTCTAGTATTAGGCTGTCGACTGCCAAATATTCTTGGAAGAGGAGAACGAATCAATTTAGAGCATACGATTGGTTCCGATTCCAACAAAAGTTCTCTTTTGACAGCAGTAAAACCGCTGGGTGGATCTTGGAACGCTGAGTAATATTTTATGAGTTTGTCTTTAATTGTAGAAGTATGCTCTCCACATATCTTTGATCATGATCCATAACATGTATTTTTTTATGACATAGTATTTCAACGACATTGTTTCATCATAAGAACCCAGCCTATTGGTCTAGTTATACGGTTTTCAGTACAGGAGCATTACTGGATTTTGCCTTTGAGTCAGCTCAAAAAGTATAAAATAAAATGAAAAATCTTTTCCATTTCACCTTTTTATCAATCTCTAGTATTGATTTTTTCTAACACAATTCGTTATTGTATTTAAGGTCAGACATAATATGCAATGGGAAGGTGCCTGGAGACAACTGGAAGCGTCATCAAGACAGACGTCGTTTGCAGTTCGTGAACAAAGTGGCCATAGCTTCAAGTCATCACTGAGGCACATAATGACTGTAGACCATCGTGATCACCCAATTTTTCCTTCTTCCGGTGTACTCTTGAAACTTGTTCAAGAATATGCTGGCCTTGGTGGGGATGTGGCTTTTGTTAAACATGATTCAGAGCTTCAAGCCAACATACCACTGCCCCATAATTTGGTATGTACACAAAATATATGTAAAAACCAATAATCAACCTTTTGAAGCCTAACTTAAACATTTAATCAAATAACGTAAACATTATTATTAAATTCAGGTACTTCAAGGGGCACTACGTTTTGGCGTACTGCGACCACTTGATGCCAGGGAAAGCACCCATAATATAAGTGATTTATTTTTCCTGGGTGGGCCTCAGACTGTCAGAGGTTTTGAAATGAGAAGCCTTGGTGCTCGCAGTGGAAGCGATGCTCTGGGTGGAAAGGTAGTTGCTTTGTTTTGAATACAAATATATGTATCAGTTTCGAACCTGTTTTGGTGTCTACCGCTCTTATTACTATATTTTCATGAATACTAAAACATTATTTGAATGAACAGGCATATTGGGCGTCTGCAGTACATCTCTACATGCCCTTACCATTTGGGTTTGGAAGAGGGTCCTTTGGGGAGTATTTTAGAACTCATGCATTTGTCAATGCCGGAAACATTAATGACTCATCCTTTAATAGTAAGTGATTCAATACTACATAATATAATTCCGGTCGTTGCAATTCATTTGGTAAATCGTTTGCTTAACCCTTGTCTTATTTCTGTTTTAGCCGAAGATTTCGCTCAGAGTTTCCAAACAATGTTGAAAGACTTCCGAGCATCATATGGAATAGGAGTTGCGATAAGACTTGGACAATTAGCAAGAATAGAAATAAATTACTGTTGGCCATATAGATTTTCAAAAGGAGATAAATTGGTTAGAGGTGTACAGTTGGGATTAGGCATTGATTTTCTGTAGCATTTACCACGGATTTAGGTTTATTTATTTTAACTAGTAAACATGTCAACACAAAGATGGCTATAGTGCTTTTGAAATATTTTGTTCCAAGTTTCAAATAGTCAATGTAATTTCAGCTTGTCCCTTTAATCAAGTGTTACAAAATAACGAAACTTCATTGCATAACGTAGCAGTGAGTCATTGATGAGTAACAATGATTGATGCTATGATTCCGTTGTTGTGAGTGTAGTTGTATTTTAAGAGATTAGTTATGAATAAAAAATTGTACAGTTCGTAGAGTCTGACACGGCAAGAAGTTAAAATGAACTATTGGATGCGCACAAGTCAAGTCATTGATCCATTAATTCTATTGTAGTCATAAAAACCGAACATTAATCAAACCTGGTCAATTAACTACTTTCCAAAAGAGCTAAATAAAAAAAATGCTCTGCTGGCAATCCACATTAAGTAAAACTTGTGAATGCGTAACTTGCTAGCGTAATATAATATATAAATGTAAGTCATGAAACGTTTCAAGAATTCAATTCCTTCCAAGTATTCTAAGGGTATCTCATTTTAGTTATTTCATTCAATTTAATTAAGAAACCAAATGTACTTTTACATTGTTCACCATTCAATTTTGGTCACAGTCACAAGAATACATGGCATGCCGTACCTAGACTGGGATAATCCAGCATGCCGTACTTATGTCCCATCGACCACTAGGATGAGTGTTTCGTCATGATTTCCGCACACTTTTCATCACATCATTAGTGGAGAAAGTAACGATCATTACTATTTTCAACATTACAAGACAGTAATATAACAGATTAGTGATTGCAGGAGCATCGAAACAAAATTATGCAATAATATTACCGTACCAAATTATGTATGTATACATATGACCTTCCTGGTCTATGCGATTTACTACTAAGCATAAGCCTGGAAGGCAAGTGTAGAAATCCAAAAATTGTTGTTCAAATGTTGCTCTTCAATTTGAAATCATAATGTACGTAACACAAGATATGTAAGCACTAATAATAATAATAGCAAAAGTCTTTGTTGATATGCTAATCCTGTTTACAAGCACAATTCTAGAGCATTATTGGTTTGCCGACGGTAAATACTTAATTTACCCAAAGAATACAGTCTATACTGAGGGGAAAAACTAATTAAATTTGAGTTTAAAAAATCATCGTGTTATTCGCCCAAGCTAATAATTACACGGATGATGAACTAATCCATGCATGACCATTTCGCTCAACTTCGCAACTTGATACTTTCATGTCAGGTACACTACCAACTCCTGGTATGTTCATCTCTGCACAAAGTTTTTAATGAGGTAAGTTGTTTATTTATCGTTGGTAACTATCCCGTCCTTTAATAGCAAGTAAAAATGCACATGCATAACTAAATGATTATTTTTTCATACGCACCATTTCCGGTTTTGTATTACAAATACATACATATACACAAACAAGAAGACTACTGGACCGCAAGCGTTAGCAGCATTTCACAGTCATCTCATCTTGATAAAAGTGATTTCGATATGGTTGTAAATGTACAATCTGCATACATTAAATGCGTTCGTTTCGAACGTTAACACGTTCAGGAAAAACAAGAATCTACTTCTTGGTCCCATACCGAGCGCATGATCATAAAACCACAGTGCTTGCTTGCTTGCTATATGAATGCAGGCATTCTTCTACCTCTTAAATAATCGTTTATTAAAAAAAGGCAAGAGCACAAGCCCGTGCTTTTAATGTTACCATTTTTTGTTTCATAAAACCGTAAATTCAGCCAAGCCGATCCAAAAATGCATGAATGAAAAAGGAAAGGTCTGATCTGATATCCGATGCGGCAAAGTAATATTATTATGGATAAATAAAATGAATCAAGAAGAGAGACGAGACCAACTTCGGACTTGTGTAGAAACTCAACTCAAGCCGATGAAAAATATGAATTACCTGCAATGGAGTTGGGTAGAGAGAGAGGAGTTGCACTGCAACCGTTTCTTCGTCTTATGATTATGATAAGAAAGGACAAGGAGATCCACAGTCCATCCATCCACCCAATCCACCTTTGTACCATTAGCATCATCATTGCATTGCCATTCTACTTACAAAACGCCTATTGAACCAATACCCTTCGTTATGAGAAGTTTAAAGGTAAAACAGGATGAAGAAGAAGACTAAACGAAAACGGGATGTTTGTTGGATGAATATGTTCATGCTTGTTTTGTTGCATATGAATAAGAACCGAAACCAAGCAGCAGCAACCAAAGGGATGAAGAAGCATTTAGGTATAAAAGATACATTCAACAATATTGTATTGATGTAGATGAACATTTTATTATAGGGAAGAAGAAGATGGGCATAGTAACATTGCATTCACAGACTCAATAAGTATATGTGGCTAATCTCTCTCTCTCTCTCCCTCTTCTCGTCGACTAGTGGAAAATAATTCTGACTCCTCTTGTTGTGTATACTTGAGTGAGTGTGTGTGTGTGACTAGGAACGAGTATTCGAATTTATTGCTAAGAAGAGAAACGAGAGACTTTACTTCCCTTTTACCCGTATACATGGGTTGAGTTGTTGTAACTTTTGTAACAATTGTTGTTAACTGTATTGTAATTATTAGCATCCCTCCTCACAAACCACCAGCGATAACTGCAACTTTATTAAGGAGACTAGTAATTTAGTAATTAATCTCAGATAATTATTAGCATTTGATATTGATTGGAAAGAAAAGAGTGAGAAGTGAAACGCTGAAAGCTGAGAACTATATTTTTTGTTCACTGTCAACTGTTGACATATTATTGTTTTGATGCATAAAGCAACTACTACTACTGTACTGTTGTGTTAGGAAGTTTGGTAGGAGGAAATAAGGAAAAAACATAATAGCTATACAGGCATTAGAAGAAAAGTCTCATAGTTTGCGGAAAATTATTGATGTGGTATGGTGGTGCGGTACAATACTTGATAATTATAGTATATTAAATTGACATCAAGTATCTGCCTACCTACCCCTTTGCTAGTCTTTCCGAAACAAGTAGAAAATTTATTTGCTGTGCAATAGAGTATTAAAGTTACTACAAGAGACGAAAGAGGTATGTTGCTTCTTCACTAATTGCTGATTGAAATTAGTGTTTAAATGGGCTTTGCTTAAGGATTACTTGTTATAATTAAGTGTGTTTGATTGAGTTGATTATTGGAATATTTCTTTATAGATTGGCGGTTACTGTGGTGTTACTAATTTATGCGGACTTAACCGGAACTCCGTATTTAAGTTTTATTGACCGACTGAAATTATTACTCAAAGCCAAAATGAGCGAGCTAGTTTGGGGAATTAAAAATGGGGACTTGGATCAAGTACGGGAAATTGTGGAGAAGAAGGTTAGAAAATTGAAGGAAAATAGTGATTTTTAGTATTCACGATAATATAATGGATATTGGGCTGTGCTCATATATCTCAGCTTTAATTGTGGAATTTATGTATTTTTCAGGGTATTAACATAAACGATGAAGTGGATGGACGACCACCCCTTTTGTACGCTGCCGATTATGGACAGTTAGAGGTTATTGATTATCTGGTTGCCAAAGGAGCTAATGTTAATGTAAGTTGTAATTTTTAAAGTTTGTTTTACGTATACCGTTACGACGCGTTGGCGACGAATATATATTTACACTGTAGGTTCCATATGTATAAGTACTATTAGTTGTGATCTGATTGTTCCATATTCCATTTAGCAATGTCAACTTTTTTAACATTGCCAAAACATGTGTAATAGAATGTGTTACATTTTAATTCCCACTGTTCAAGGGCAATAATCAGTTGGAACTATTCTATCGTAGAAAGTATACTAGCATACACGATTAATATATTAATATATTAATTTTATTTAATATATATTAACTTTCAGGCAACGGATAAGCATGGAATAAGCCCTCTCCTTGCGGCAATTTGGGAAGGTCACACAGCCTGCGTGCGTCTGCTCTTGCAAAAGGTAAAATTTGCATTATTATCAAATACATTTGACTGCTCCGAACATTTCAAATTATTACATTCGCGATTCGAAAGTTATGAATGTAATAGATAGGGTCTTTAATAGATAGATAGGCGTAGTTTATTTTCAAGATATGGATTTCGTGTTTTTTGTGTATTTGCCATATGACACTAATGATGTCTGCAATAAAGCGGCAATAATAATAATAATAATCCAGTATTGAAGGAAATTAATAGTTTCTTAATACTTAAGCTACTTTTTATTGCTGTGATCTAAATCCTCCCTACATACTATTTAGATATTAAGTTATTTGGCCCATTGACCAGATATCAACCGACTGAAATTTTATGCTTGATTGAATCATTGTCTAATTGTCTCGTTAATCTTAATTGTGTTATTTCAGGGGGCGTCAAGAGAGGGAAAGACCCCAGACGGAACCTCCTACGTTGATGCTGCCGAGAAGGATGAAATACGGAGTCTTTTGAGATAAGCATTACTCACAATGTCAGAACATACACAGTGTATAATCATGACATGATAAAAAAAGAGGACGGAAACTAACCTAATTGCGGGATAGGTTAAGGTTTTATACATGGGAAATCTTGTTAAACACTGATACCGATCATTTGTATACTTTCATAGACCGTAGTTTCAAGTCATTATTAGTTAAACTGTGTATCCAGCAACATTAAAATAGTCATCTGTGAAATGGCGATATTGGTGATCTGAACACTCTTCTACGTAAATTTTTTAAAAAACAACTCACGTTCACACGTATTAAATATGGTGGTAGGTTTCTGTCTATAGGATCTATGTTGTATTGACTAAAGAAACGTAATAATAGAATACCTAAGTTAAGCGACTAGTTTTAGGGGAAGAAGCCCAAAGGATGATAATGGATACTTTAATAATAAGTATAAAATGAAACATATTTATAACCAATGTAGTACTATTCCAAGTGAAAAGTATTATAAATATGAACATTAGAACCAATATTAATAATATTCGGTGTTCGCACCGACTAACATGGAAGATACCTTTACCATATTCATGGTCTGATGTGGTCTCACAATTTCTACTTGTATTTTTTAGAATGAAGCTTATATATTGATGGATATGCATTGAAGTCATTGTGTGTTGCAATTATTGCAAGTAGGAGTAGCTTATTTTGTTGAAATGTGAAGTTTACTGAATAGAAGTTTAGTAGTTTACCAAATTTTATTTGCATTGCACCCAAGTCTTTGTTATTAATTCTCTTATGAGCTAGTCCAATTATGTTGATAGCTGACTTAATCAAGGTGAAACGGGGGGAAATTCTAATAGTTATATATAAACCTAAAAATATAACCGTTGCATAAATTATAAAATTAATCGATAATAAACATAAGCAACATTGTCTGTGACATCAAGTTATTGGAGAGGCTTTTTCAATTCTATTTAAGAATAAAAAACGATAATGCCTTCATGAAAACAAGCACCATTACTATTGTAACCTAGCAGTTACTTCAAAACAGAACCAGATTCTTCTGAAACAATCTCATGAAACAAGATTTTTTTTTAAATTTTAAATTAGACGTAGTTTTTTCAGAAGCTCAGAAAAAGTTATGCCTTTGTATGGGTCATTTTGAAGTAAAAAAATTAAAATTGTAACTGTCTAGTAAGAGATGGCACTGGTTTCATGATATTCAATATACAATAAGTATATTCATTACATATATTATACTATGGGGAATCCTATTGTTTTGTACATTTTGTATCGTGATAATTATGACGTCATTTCGAAGGTTTTGAGAGACAATGAGAATATCTGTCCAACTGTAGCAGTTATTCTATAGTGTAATGTGCTAGCATGCGTTTTTCTCTGAAAAGTACATAATAAAGGAACATTTTTTTTTGGCATGCAACATATTGTTTCAAATGGAATTGTATGCAGACCACAGAAACTACACATAAAAAAATCATGCAGTATGCTGGTGGGATCGTATTTCGAAGGTTTTTTGCTAAGGTCGTTTGGGCTTTCAGTAAAAATATACATGTTTGACACCAATAAGCAGTCGGAGGAATGTTTTCAGCTTTGATGTTGAAACATTGGCTGCACACACTGTCATTTTCACACATCATTAGGTGAAACATCATTAGTAGCTTGCAAGGACACCAAGGCAAAGCATAATATGTAATCATGGACATGCCAGTTTAATGTAGGATCATTGGAATATGAAAATAAATGGGTATTCGCATCCAAACTGACACGAATGTATGAAACAAAGACGCAGCATAAATATATAATGTCACCAGTAAATCTCATTCATGTGAACAAGTAATACATTTTATTTTTATAAATGCGAACAATGGTACATTTCACATAGTATGGTCGTTGTTTCCCTGGACTAACTAAAATGTAATATTTTTTATAGGAAAAGTGGTTTCCAGGGTGCTTCTTTTTCTAACTTAACGCGGAGAAACATTACAGAGGTAGGTATGAGATAAAGAGGGTACGAGAGTGATACCGAAAAAAAAATTCAAAAACAACTATAACGAGACAAAGACAGTAGTTGTGCAGCTTCAAGCAGAAGTGCATTAAAATTCAGCATACTTAAGAAAAGGATGGAAAAAAGCTGTAAAATTAACCACCACTGAGCACCTAACTAGCAAAGTGGTTTTTGTACATTACGAAATATGAAAACAGTATAAAAACAGCATTTAGTTGCATATTGAAAACAGAGTGTAAAGATGGATCTCAAAGTGCTCAAAGCTGGCGGAGATCACAGTTAGTTTTGGTTACATAAAACGGATGAGAAGATGAAAGGATGCAGCATCACATTTTATCGGCATGGTGGTGTATAGTCATGAGTGACTCTAAATGTCTTTGCATATAAAATTCTTGCTGTTGCGGTGGTGTTCTTTGTCGGTTTTTTAACGCAAGGATGTTAGGTATGATCTGCATTAATTGTGGTTTATTGCTTAGCGGCTGGGCTAACGGCTTGGGTTCCTGCAGGAGCAGCAGCAGCAGCGCTTCCAGGTCCGGCATTTGGAGCAGATGGAACCTCTGGGTATTCCAAAGTCACACCAGCCTCACATTCGAAAACTGGACAACATCCGGGGAAGTCAGCGGTCTTGTTGGTCTTGTCAGACAATTTGCACTTGGGGTTGGGTTTTGGGAGTGGGCCACAATCCTCAACTAATTCCCAAAGTCGGCCCTATAGTACAAATAGGTTGTAGCGTGACAAGCTTGTTTCGAGATAATGATACCTACCATACATCATCATCATCATAATTTCGTAACGAACTTACTTGTTGAGCAACGCAGGTAGACTTGCCACAGAATGGCTTAAGATCCCAGGATGCACCTGGCTCAAATGTGGCACATCTGGTGGAGGCAAAGCAAGTGCCAGGAAAATCTACAACGTACAAAATATGCAAGAGTTTAGTGTATGCAAAGCTTTCTAGCTAGCTTAAGATTCCTGTTGCAGCTATGCTATATCAAGCTTCCATACCTCTAAGAACGTCGGCAGGGATGAGTCTTTGGAAGACAGTTGGTCTCTCTCCATCCTTGTCCTTGGCATCCTGTGACCAAGCGACAGCGACAATAGCCACAATTACAACAGCAATGGTCTTCATCTTCAGCTTCTGCAATAAAGTTTAAAAAATCTCATAATTAGCATAAGGATCTTTATCAATTGCTCCTATCAACTGTGTCTAGAACACCCAACGACAGCTCTCCAAAGGTGTTGAAAGTTACACTTGATCCTATTAGTTTTGAATTGGTTTATTGACATAAATTTAATGCTTCCTGTTTCAATATGCGGAAAACAATTGGTGTAGCTAAACAGGTTTTTCCTTCACTCTCTCACACTCAGTAACAGTTTTCAAACGTCAAAACAATAACAACTAATTCATAATATGGTAATGGGCAAGAAGGAAGACCGGTTGCCCAGCTTTGAAATATATTGGATATACGTAATCAATTATACAATTACAACATAAACGTAAGTAATGATCTTTAATAGTCCAAAAAAGCAGTTCAAAAATTGTTGTTGTATTGCGTGCCGGTTTTCCCTTCCCTTTGGTGAAGCTATAATTAATTGTAAAAATCCTTGGATTTTGTACTAATTGCCCCATAAATGGATTACACAGACTAAGTGCCGATTTGGGGTAGTCAATAGATTCAACCCTAAATTCTAAATTTAAATAACAACATGGTACGAAAAATGGTGTGACAAAATGCTAATTTCTTTTCTTTTTTTTTTAAAAAAAAAAACTCCACTTTTACAACAAAAAAACCTTAACATACAAAAAAATTGCTATTTTTACTATCAACAAACTTGAATAATAGGAAGAACTTTTTTAATTTGGTTGAGGAACACTTACAGAAAAAGAGGGAGAACAAAGCACAAAGTACTTTTTCTTAGTCGTGACACTGCAAAACTTTTTATTTTTGAAATTGAGAAGGAAAGTGAGAACACTGAATATCTTTCGAAGACAGTGGAAGTGAGACAGATGAATGCTGAAAAGCGTTTGATGGTTCGCAAACCCACTACCTGAGCTTTATATACCTCTGAGGTACGATGTGGGCTTGCTTCAAGCGTTATACAATGCTAATGTGAATGTGGTGTGTGTGTGGAGACATAGGAGCACAGAACATGCAAAGTTAGTTGGTAACGTGCTCGCTTCAATCAACAATTACCAAGTCTATGCCCATGATACACATTTCATATTATGAGGACCCTGTGTGAGTTGCATGGATGCATTTTCATTTGGCCATCAACTCATCAACATCATCATCATCGTCATCCCTCCTTAGTTAGCAGTGGTAACCATCACCGTCATCAAGTCATATTAAAGTATATTCATTGTATCGTGATATGTGTTGCTTTAATTTTCATCCCATCCCATCATCATCATCATCCTCATGAAGCACAATAAATTCTTCTCATAATACTATACCTATGTACCTCTTGAGAGATTAAGCATGTGTACGTAGAATGCAGTTTTCATTTTTTGACGCATAAAACTCAAACAAATTCCCAGCCTATCATCAGAAAAAGTGCCGATTTAATATAGTCTAATTGTTAAATACAACTTGGGTAGGATGGATGATCTCTCCTGTTGACCACCGGCGTCTACCTATATTATTATGATTGCTGTTTTGAGTCACAAAGACAATGATTGTAATGATGATGAAAAATTGTATCATAAGTATAAATTGCCATTTGATTTTCACAGAGAAATAATAAAAAATAATGCTTTGCAAATGACAACAATTTTTTTATAACATAACTATCAGTTTCATTAGTACCGCATGTGAAGACAACCGCCAAGCATGAGGGCAACCAACGTAAAGTGAAATGAAAGATAAACGTTGCCTACACATTTGGATTGCTAATTGCACATTTTATTCAAAAGTCAAACGTTTCAGCGGTTTCAACCCTTTCTTGCTATTAATCTTAAGTTTTCCTACTTCTTATACTATAAAAAAATATATGACACTGATATAAATATAACCTTTTTGTTCATCTTCATTCAATGTACTTCCACTTTTATTCGATAAAATAAAACTCAATGCTTTCAAACCAATAAATGCAAGGTGCATTTTATTGATCGAAAAAAATTATAAAAGAATTAATGAGAACTGCAGTTAACATCATGATTAATTAAGTGTAGTACATGTGTACTACTACAATCAAGGTTTTTTAATAGTTACTAATAAAGCAGTAATTTCAGTAGAAGTATAGACATTTGTACAAAAGCACATAGTTAATAGTTTGGTTATCAAATAAATATCAGCAATCAACAATAGTTTTAGATTCCTGACTTGATCTCGTAGAATAAATCATTGAAAAATATAATTTTCAGTTGGAATTTAACTTAAAAACAGAGTTTAAGTGGAGGCTTATCGTGCTTGTTAAATTTTTTTCATGTATTTATTTATTATATAATGTTGCATATTCATGAGCGGCATTATTTGCTGTAATGTATTGTAGTACAGTCGTTTAACTCATAATCACGTTTAGGCACTTAAAAATAAATAATAAGCACATGCATTCACACAACTTTACTTACAGTTAGTCATGTCAAGATTCGTTTTGTAGGCTGCAGGTTTAAATATTTCTCTACTTAGAAATCATAACTCACCTCACACACAGCTATTTTTTTGTTGTTACAATCTTTGGGAAAAGTGACCATTAGTGACCACTTTAACCTAAGTTCATGTTATCATTAATACATACTTAGCCTTGCCACCCTTTGATCCTACTCAAAGTTGGCTGGCATATTTTGTACACTCTCAATTCTTTTTTTCTTTTTTCCATTTGTCTTTATCAAATAATTTTTCTACGCATCGTCACAGTAGGTAAAACGTCTAAATTTAGCAAATAAATCATATTTTCATTTCACTGAGGAAATGTCCAATTGAGATTATAAAATTAATATACAAAACATGGCCGCAACTCAAAAATATGGATTTATATCAACACTCACATAATTTGTTTGGTGTTGCAAGGCGTTTTCAAGGGGCTATACGAGTTGAGGGCTACCTCGCCGTGACGAATAGTTTTATATGATCGTTATCATTGTTTTTATTGTAATTGACAGCTCAAACGAGGCTTAGCTTTGATACTAAAAGTTACTTTGCTCAAAGATGGATTTACTCATGGCTTTTATCAAACCGGTCTATTGAGATGATGGAATTAGGAAATTTATGTGTATCAGATCAGATGAGGGAGGACGTTATAATAGTACAAATTATGTGTTTTACCATGTGCAACCACAGTGTTTTTGGATTTCATTAAACTGAAAGAAAGAGATTGACTGACGCGTACTATAATTTATATAACTCAACAAAAACCGATCCCAATCAAATTTAAAATTTTTGAAAGTGGCGTGGTTAAATGGTGTACTTTGATCGACACAATCAATGATGATGAAGATAAGTACGTAAATACATATAGAAAAATTGGAAATAACATCACAAATGCTGCAAAAATGTCCATTGTACCGTAACGTGATTTTTCATTTCGTTCTACTTTTTTTATGGTGAAACTTTCCTACATACATTCATGCTTAGTTTTACAAATGTTGACGCATTTCAGCATCAAAATAAACTGTAAGCTCTCCAGTTAGTTCTCAAACTAATAAACCGCAAGTAACCACCATTTTAGCAGCATAATTTGTTAAATTACTTCTGGTGCGTCATACAGTCTATGATAAAATGATTTAGGGGCATGGCTCACGCTATTTTGCATTTATACTGCCAAATTTTTTCTAGGATGTGTCATACAAATTTCGAGGTTACAATTACAAATCACTTTAAATGAGGAATTGAGGATTTAAAGTTTCCTTTTGTTTAATAATATTATCATCCCCATATAAACACGAATTCATCATGAATTCTCCATGTTTCCTTCCCTTCATTCTTCCATTCTCTTTGGGATCACAATTCACAATTCTTAACCATGTCGCGTACGCTATGGAAAGCAAACAAGTCACATCTATTTACTCATTCATGACACTGTACTTCCCCATGCTGTACAATTGCAAATTGCATTGAGATGCTTGGGTGGCTCCGAGTTTTTTTACTAACGATAAAACAAAGTGAATATTCATAATCGTAGGTACAGACTTTACAATCTACTAATATTTTCATGAATTCCCCCTATTTATGTTTCTATTTTCGTATCACACATATCACATGCAAACGTAACTTTGTGGATGGATTCACACATGCTTTTTGCAAATAATGTCATGTCAAAAAAAATTGAACCTATGCAACACAAAACATTTTTTTGGCAAATAAAAACACGATAATTCTTTGTGCCTGTTAATGCCTTCTTCGAAGTGTGACTCACTCATCCCGGTCTAATACAGGTTAAAGTATACACCAAATCTAAAAGCATTTGCACTGGCATAAATCAGAAAGCTTTACAAAATATGCTTCATATTAACTAAATAGTATTTGCTTAGCTGTAGTAAACAGTAAACTGTCAGGATGCAAACACATGAATCACAGAAGCATAATCACCATTTTAAGGTGCTTCCTTTCTTGCTAAAAGCACTTGTTGATATTAATCAACGTAAAACCACAATAAATATAACACAAGACGTCCGGTCGGTGTTTGTTACTTAGTCAATAGCAGATAATAACTCAGGTGCTTATCACCACCTTACTCCACAGTGACATTCCATTATATCGCGTTGCAAATAACAGCGTTTATGAATCGTTTGGATTTCCAAACGTTGTTCATGGACGTGCAAACAGTTTGTTTGGAGCACCCCAGAACTATTACATACAAATTGGCAAAAATCGTGGACCATTTCATCATTGTCAGAATAGCATCTATTTTTTGTAATGCTTTTAACTTACAATTACTACTATAATGAATACGCTCAACTTTTGTCCGCTCTAGAATATTTTCAACCTGCTTTTAAAATACGTTATAAAGGTTGATGTTTGCCATTAAAGATTGTTACATACAGGTTAAAAAATGAGAAAAAAAACCTTCTGGAAGCGGTTCCTGTCTGGATGTTTTACGTTCCTCAAAAATAATTTAACCCAATATTTCCTTACTTATTACGTTGTAGTAGCAACAGGCAGTGTCATAAAAGTGTTTGGGGTGAACAAAGTTTTCATTAACAAACTGAATTTCTGGATAAATGACTCATTTGATGTTTATTTCCCAGAAGTTCCGTCGCATTCAACTTGACTCATCCAACATTTTTCTGAAAACAAGTAGCAAGCGGAACCCCCAAGCAAAACGGATGAAATTATGACCGTCAGTTGGCGTGATTCAATATCTAGAGTGTTACAATATGGTAATTTTCTTTGATGATGAAACTTTGACGCGGTCGACTGGTCTAAAGATCTATGACTTCAAAAACGATTCAAGGCTATTTAGTTGAATACTTAAAAACTTACCTGACCAACAGAAAGCAGAATAACATGGAGCATAAACGGATTAAATGAGTAAAATCAGATCAAGTGCGTACAGAAACTTGAAACTTGTTTATGCTCAGCATCTGCATTCGCCTGTTGACTAGACACATTGATGAACATAGTGCTGACGATTTCGTTTCCTCTTTCTTATAAAAGAAGATGGTGGGAAAAGTCTCCACCACTTCTGTAGTTCCACATCAATGAGTTGAAAAGAGTAAAAAATGATTTACAGCGTTGTAACGACTGAATAAATACATTGTTACATTGGTAATCAATTATTTACGCTCATAACATGATGAAAAACAGATACTAACACGCCACTTGTTTCTTGGTAGTGGCTGGTGGTGTGAAATATATAAGATTTCGAAGCAATATATTATTTTTTACATTTTTCTTTTACCATCCCTTTAAATCAGTCAATTCCATTGCGCAGGGTGCACTGTTGCACATTATGATATATTATGCTACATTGTTTCTACATATTTTTTAAACTATGGCACGGCCTGTGCCTCTGCTTTAGGTTGTGTCAGGTACCTTTTTTAGGCGAATAAATTACAAGGTTGCGGCCGTATCAGCCTAACTTAAACCCAAAAATATGGTGAGCTGAGTGCAAGTTTATATTCATGCTACATGCCATCCATGTGCTTCCCCAAATGACAGGACATGCCACTTTGACTTTGAAAAATGGATAGACTTTTTAATGATTATTTTTGCTGCTGACGTGGGCAATTATTGTATTAAAGAAACACTTTAATTTATCACTACTGATGATGAACTCTTTCTAACCCTGACAATGTTTTTCAAAAAAAAAAAATAATCCTAAAATAATTGATCCAGTATTATTTCTCTAAAACTTGTTGGAAATTTTAAGCTTGTCAATCACTGAAATGCTTTTAATTACGACTGTGGTAACAAATTGCATTTAGTTTCAAGGGAAAGATCAATACATAATATGTATATATACCAAACTATCTCTACCTATGCATTTCGACGACTTAATGAAGTCATTGGCATAATATATAGTTTTCCTTGAATGTTTTGTATAGCATATTATATCATTTCCATCGTCCACATAGTAATTCACTATGTCCTTGTAATATTTTCCCTAATAATGTTGCTACTCGAGCTGGAATGTCCCTAAATCACGACAGATAGTACACAGCCCACATTGTAACTCTTATTATTAATGAGTCCTATTTTTAACTATGTACATACACACAATAAAACCTGAAAACTAGAGCGATGTCGATTTACTTGTTCTCATGGGATCAACAAAAATAAAAGTTACTCTGGCAGTCGCATGTGTGCAGCCAATACTGTACATAAATAATAGACACAATGTCTGGGAATGCTAATACAACAATAAGTTTGCTTATAAACCCGTGCATTAAAAATTCGTCTGAATGTCTGATAATGTTGTAGCTAGAGATTTTTTCCGAACTCTTTGTCATCAATATACTACTGTGGCAACACTAGCTGTTTGCCACAGTCAGATAACGATGGTAGCCCACATCAGGAAAAGGTCATTTGCTGTTGTTTATCTTGTTATTTTTTTTATAAATCTGATAATCATAACATGAGCATGACATTTCGTAGAATAGAATAGCAAAAGTGATATTCACAGGAAGACAACGGCCAAGTGCTAGTGACGCTGAGCTATTATTGCAGATGCTATCATTTTCTCTCGAAATATTTGCTCACTCAGGTATTATTGTGGTGCGGTAGCAGAATGATGATGGGATGTGTGTTTGTGTGTGTGAGTGTGTGTTGTATACGTAACATGCTATATTATGCAACGTATTCATTTCATTACCCAGATATCAAAAGTTAAAAACATAGAAGCAGAGCGTGCTTTAATTTTTCGTCATTGCGTAACCTAATGACAGTAATAATAATGCACTGACATAGGGTCAACGGATGCACTGACAACTTCGTTACGTATTGGACTGTTTCTATAACTTTTGTTGATGCGTGGATCTGATAAAAAGCATGAAAAGGCATGCAAACAAATATGCGAACGCGAACAAACACTCTCCCATTCTAAATCATCATATTATGCGACCAGCAGCGTGGCACTAGTGAGTAATCGTGTTGTAGCTGACGATGCCGGCTTGTACCTGCATTGTGTGGATGTGGCCAACAAAGGCGATAGTGCAATGTAAAGCTATAGATGCTAGTTGGTTTTGGTGAATGCACATCCGTTCTATGAGCAGAATGAGTGAAACATTGTGTGCGTGATTATAAATGAATAACATTTTCATTCAATTAAGGTGGCATCAAAACTTAAGTCCAACAGAATTTAATTTGATACGAGAGTATATACTTAGATTTCTAGCAATAAATTTTAATCTTAAGACTTTAAACGATGGCCGCCGGCACGAGTTAAAAATATAGTTATAAAAATAAATTATTTATTTACTAAAAGATTATCTTAATTGTATGGTCATTAGCGAATTCTTATGCACCTATAGTAAACCTATAGTAGTGGCAGCATAAAAAAGTAGTACAGAAATGACATACTATTGTGCTTATTTTTCAGGTAAAAAATCCCTTACCACACTGTTGTTGGGTTTGCCATTTTTTAATTGCATTTAAATTCATGTTTGTTTGGACACCCAGTTAAGTACATGTAAACACAGATAACATTTGAATCTTTTCAATCTTGTAGAATCAAGTCTTTCGTTACAGTAACTTGTCAATGCTCGTGTCAGGGGTGATGACATGCTAAGTAAACGCATGTCCTAGTCAATTGTTTTGAGCAATTTTAGATTTAAAAAATACAGATAATAAGTCACGAAGTGGCTGCAATTCATATAGGCTACATAAATTAGTTTGATTGGTTTGGTACACCACCACCTGCTTTTTCTCTCTCCAGGATTGCTTAATCACTTACAACATATATATTGACTGCGTTGTCCACCCATTGGTTATGCATGTGTTACCCAGATTGCAGAAAAAAAGTGTCAAAAATATGGTTTTATGCAATGCAAGAAAAACTTCCTTCACCGGCATGTCAACTCAAAGTTTCAATTAGGGTCATATATACGTAGCATCTAGTTTAGAATGTGAGGCAGCCTGACATAGGAAAATTTCCATTGTTTTTCCCACTGTCGTTTTATTAGTGATATCTTCCCTATTTCACTTTTTTACTTTATTTACAAGGAAGTAATGAAATAAGCAGGTTATCGCAAAATATAGTTCATCAAAATCCCACATTATTATGCAAAGTCAAAAAATTATCTTAATTAGAGTAAGTCATGAAGACGCGTATTGCACTATTTCTTACACTGTCTGCATAACTTGTTCCCTAACTAATCAAAGTAATCAGTGTACAGCTAGTCGAGTCGTCGGGTGTGTCAGGAGGACTGACTTGGGGTACGTACCACATCTGAATAATTTGAAAATATGTAAAATCAATGGAACTTGAGGTATACTTGAGGTTGTCATGCAGGATGATTGAAGCGCTTCCACCTGAAAATCTGGAATCGAATAAGCTTTCATTTTCAATGAGGCACTAGGCGTGGGAACTTCCGTCAACTATGTTGCAAATTAGAAAAAAAATCATTGACATCGACAATATTGACCTATGTAATCTTTCAATTTGTTGAGCTAATACAAACTCAACTGGTGGTTGGTTGTAGCTTGTAATTATTTGCTGACAGATTTGATGCCAGTTAGTCTACCTAGTTATCTGTTGTACCAGTATCTTTTCATACAAATATTAGCTTTTGCAAGATATTTCCATACATCACAGGGAGAAACCACTTCCCATCGCATTTTCCTGTCAAAGTTATTGGTTTCACCAAATGACGTTAATATATTACAGGAACTGCTTGAAAAAATGTTAGCCCACATAATTACTCTTGATAGTGAAGAAATAAAAATGTGAGTGCTCGTTATAAAGCCCATCAAAAAATTTACCTGCAAAAACGGAGGCCACAATTTTTCTATCATTTGAACTAATAAAACGTTCGCCTATACTAAAATGTACCATCTTATTACATAAATACATGGTGTAGTCAAAGATATTAATAAAAGTACGTAATTTATAGTGTATAAAATGGAAGTTGTGAAAATTAACATGATAGCATATGTGTAAGTACAACATGAACACAAAAATGACTTTCCGGTACATACAAGAGAGGAATACAAAAATAAAAAATTATGTAGTGTTTTTTACAAATTACGAATTAACAGTTGGCAAGGGCACTACCCTTAAAATAACTTACAATACTAAAGTGCATACATTCATCCACTCAAATAATGCGTATCACCTTGCCTGTAAAGCTGATCCTTTGCCAAATCAGTTGTAATAATGAAAAAAAAATTGTTGATGGTAAGAGCAACAACTATAAATGTAGCACTGTCAATATCACACGTTTCAAATACATACATGCAAACACTTGCCTTTTTTATTTTAAAATGATGACTATGATTTGGCTGAGGAAGGGGAGGAGAGAAGAAAAAGGAAGGAAGCCTAAGGGAAGAAAGGGAAGTTGGGAAACAAAACTTTATATTTGAAAAATAAAATAAAATACATGAATATGAAATGAGAAATTAACTCCCTTTAAGATGAAATGCACGTTGTCACTTTACTTATCTCATTCTTGTGCAACTAGATATTTTAAGATAAACATACTGAAATATTGTTTGTTATATCATGAGTGCTGAAAACTATTTAATGTGTGTACTGCATGCATGAATCTTTTGCATTTCCGTTATTGGCTACCATATATTTTAAATTACAAAAAAATGCACGCATATTGTGTACGGGACAGCAATTTTAGGATACCCTGCTCATTTTCACAATCAATTATATATTTGCTTACTCTATTAACTGAACAGCTTACTCAATGAATTGGCATTACAATCAAAGCAAACGATTCCGGCATGAACCGGTCTCGTCCATTTCGCAGCATCATCATCATGAGCTAAAATTACTATTGTGACAGACAAAAACTACCTGACTAATCGTAAGGTAGACAAAGTATAATTGAGTCAGTGTATTGGATTGAATTGGCAGTTTGTTGGGTAGAAAAACAAATGCACTCTTCTGCTCTGCTCTCCTGCTGTATGAAAGTGACAGGACCTGATTCTCGCTGTTGAATTAACAAGTACTAAGAAATCGTATGAATGATAAACATAATATTGAACATAAATAATTATTTTCGTATCTGATAATTGACGTACATTAGATAACCTATACCTATAGTGTAGGAAGGTTGAATACCATGAACAATTACATTTTAATAATATACAGAAAAACTGTTAAAAGCAAGATATAACAAAAACACATTTGTCATACAAGAAGTTGGCAATGTTAATGAGAAAATGCAAGGGATTTTTATGTTGTGTTTTTTTTATTAAATTTTCATTTGCTTATCATTGAGTCTGCTGCTACTGTCAATTTTACGATAGAGGCGAGAGGATACTCTCAGCTTTTCTCAAATTTTTCGGATAACGATAATAAAGTACTAGACGAGTGGGGTTGACTGTACCAACATTTCAAAAGGCTTTGTTAGTTATCCTTTTTCCATTCTTCAGGCATTTTTATTTAGGTACAAAATAATAGTAACACATTGTAAAAATACAACCAGAGCAGTAAAGTTTTCGACTTTTAAAAGGAAATGAACTGTCACAATTTTGTTATAGGTACGCTTACATCTCTACTAAAAATGAATAATGAATGGATGTGTAGTGTCAATGATGTTGAATTTGTCATTGCGGAGTGCATACTCCTAATTGTCTTGAGAAGAGAAATTTTTTCCTTGCTTCCCATCTAGACCCAATTCTTTGAAAATAGACTAACTTGTAAGAAAGAGAAGAATATACTTAACTATGTAGATATTACTTATGCACATAAATGCCAAAGTACAGGTGTATATACTATTGGCTATAACACTTGTGCACAAATTCACATGATGTGAGCAGAGCAGAGAGTAGGCACTTGTTGCCAGTTATCATTGTTGTTCTTGCCTCTTGGCTCCCCCAAAATGAGCAAGCAGCACCACAAAATGTAGGATTTATTGCACTTCACCACTTCAGGGAAATTCTGCAACTCATGATGCATGATTTATGCCCACTCAATGAACATAATTTTGTGCTTTATTAGATATAAGATTGGCTTTAAGCATGACAATAAATTATTTTAATTATATCATGTTATTATTGCATTGCTGCTCAAACCTTTATGCCTAAACTTGAAAGTAAACACTAATAGAGATGCATATGCACGCTGCAAAAAAAATCATTATAATTTTGCATGCAGCAGTTATAATTTTTATGATTGTAGCTTAATTGGTTTGGTTGCATATGTAAGCACAAAATATAACAATTTATCACATCCATGCTTTGTTACGGCACTCCCCATGCAATTCTTTGGAGGTAGTACTAAACGAGAGGAGGCTACTTTTTTGTACATTCAATTATTGTTTTCGTTTTCATTTATTCGGACGGAGATTGTTCAGCGAAAGCGGCAGTAATATTTATTACGAAATCACAATGGATTAAAGAATCGTGGAAGAAGGATGATAATTATATGCCCTTCCAACTACGCTACACACTTATACTTTCGTTTCTGGGTTATCCTACAATGAAGAAGAAAGTGCATCACTGCAATCAATCATCTATTATATGCAGCTAAAAGATTATGATGCATCTGAAAGCAGTGCGTAATGAATGACAAAAATAAGCAGCCAGCCGAACTAACTGCATTCATCAGACGAAAACATCATTTTGAGAACTAGCTACTTAATTTGGTAAAGATAGGAATGGAAATATTATTTATCCTTTTTAACTTCTTGTTATGATAACTATCTTTAGTAAAACTTCAACAAAATGCAAAATTTCAGTGAACTTCAAGGATTATAATGATATAAAATCTGTCCAAAAATTTGACGCCAAAAAAACCAAAACATAAAAAAATACATCTCACTCACATCCTGCTTAAAGTTGCCTTTCATGGTACCGCCATAATGGTTATTACTAATACTTCCTTCCGGTTGCTGACTTGCTTGTTGTGTGAATGCTTGATTTTATGAAATGAAAGGGAAGCTTTGAAAAAAAGTCAAAGAGTAATCCAACGTTTGGGAGAGATTGCATTTCTGTTTTTGTAACTGATTGCACATTGCACTCTTGAGTACAATCGTGAATGTAAGAAGAATGCATTGTCATATGCAAAATTCGAACCATAAATATATAAATATAACAGTCGTGTGTCGTACTCTGCAATTTCGGCGTATGTTTCCTTGCTGTGAATTTGTTAGGGATTGCTCATTGGGGTTTGTATACCTTTATTACGTACATTCACTTTTTGGATGTGAATGGCAACTGGGACGTTTTTACTTTTAGAAATTGGCATTCATATCCCGTACAAGGTATATATGCTCAAATTTAATGGTTTCTTACAAGGTAGATTAGGTAGGTGTTAAATATACATTCAAATTTGTACGCAGTGATGCCCACTAATCATCACACGTCCGGTTTTATGGGAGCATCGTGATCTTAAGCAATGAACTTGCATTTTAATATGCAATTTTTACGTTATGAATCTCAAGACAAAATCACTGAATGCATATCAAGATGTAAAAGTGGGGAATGTTTCATGTTTCATATATCACAATTTAAGTAAAGTTTTAAGCTAGACAGCGGCAACTGCATCTGCAGACAATGTAATTTAATCGAAAACATAGAGCATAATAATATGAAACGTGTGAAATCTCAACTGGCTGTTGCTCTTTCAAAATTCCTTGTTCGTATTGCAAGCACCCGATTATGCAAAATGATGTAGGTAAGCCACAATATTCCATCTCCTTAAAATCTGAATATGAAGACAAATGATTAAAAAAAATCGTGACAATGAATTTATTCAGTTCACTATTACTTAAGGAATTTTCAGAGAGAGAGAGAGAGAGGAGATGCCACAAAACGATTTTTATGGTTTAGTTACGATGTACAAAGAGTAATGAGTCAAAATTTTCAGAAAATGGACACGGAATGAAATTTGCTTTCAAAAGATTTTTCAACCCAAGACGACTTAACGTATCAATTGTTTTGTTGCTGACCTTGATTTTATTGTGATATATTTACTGCACTTCGTGAGATTGTTATGCAGTTTTTCTCAAATGGCGAATAAAAAATAGTGGCGTGTACATACATTATGTAGATTGACAACTTTTTTTTCTCTCTTTAAATAAAATTCATATTTATGTGCTCGTTTAAAGACGACTGCAGAGGGAAAATTCCTTGAATTGTGAATAAACAAAAGGGCTGAGTTGAAACAAAGTCATGTGCAACAACTTCCAAAGTATGACTCATGTAACTCAAAAATGCACCAATGCATGACTGCATTTTTCCAAACTATTTTATTGAGAAATGTTGTCTCTCCACACCATTTATATGAACCAAACAGGCGAAGATAATCATGCTGATGATCCTAGCAGCAAACAGTTACATGCACTTTCATGTCATGTCATTTTTGCAACTAAAGAGTATGATATATTTGATATGCCTACCATTCAAGAGTTTTGTTAAGTTCGTAGAGAAACAAAGAAGCAAGTTTCAGTAATTATGTCATTTTTCCTGTGTGCGTTTGCAAAGTTACTTCAGTTACATTGCGTTTTTATTAAAGTCAAGTGTACAAGTATGAAATCGACAATGCGAGACACCGAAATTGTGATGCATCAGATTGTTTTTGCATTAGAAAGAAACTCGTTTTTTTATTAATGAAAGTAAAAAAGGGGTTTCGTAGTCAAAACAATGCTGAAAATGGACACGGTGTAGCGGGTTTGAGGTTAAAGCGTACCTCCAATTTAACAGTAATGATCAGGTATAATGATTTTGCAGAAGAGATGCATAAAAATAATTTGAACGTATCAAGGACACATTAAACCCAGCTCCTGAATATGAGTATGAGTCAGTTCATTGCTTTGCATGTAACCAAGGGACAACTTTGGTTCTACATGAATATATTAGGCGCTTTTAAATCTGAAACACAAACTGTACGTTGGTTGCTCATTGTTGGTTCCCAAGACAAACAATTTTTTTTACAGAATTTAGCCAAACATTTTATGTAAAAGGAAACTTTTTAAAGTCACGCTTCATTGATTGTTGATCTTAAATTTTCTACTTTATTCCGTTTCCCTTTCCTTTCCACCAACATCCCCAAACATAAAAACATTTATGTGATTTTTTTTGGAAATGGATTTTTATAGCAACAATTAAAATGCCATTTTGCAAAATTTTATGTCAGGAGTGTATAACCATTTAAAAGCATGGGAGTTTTGTTGCTGCATTCACTTAAAATTATCACTACGTCTCTCGAAACCATTCTTCAGCTTTATGGCCGTCAACTTTGGTAATAACAATATGAAAGCTGTCTGACATACACCGTGTTACTTTCATTCCCTAATTAATAAACTGAACGGTGTTTTCATCTTCGCTCACGACAATGAACTTAAGTTGGGGTAAACATGCTCTAGCATTGTTGGTTTTGGAGTGGTAGACCGGCAGATATATTGAAGCTAAGTGCCTGATTCGAACAAGCGAAAGGAACTTTTACTGTCATTGCTTCGCGTATTGTCATATAACTCAATTTTTGGAGAGTCATTTCCTCATGTGCTTTAGTCAATATTTTCAAACTTGTATTTGATACAAAATCAAACCACTGATGATTCATATTTTGTTAAAACAAAAACAGTACCATTCATTAATGAATGTTATAGGCCACATATTCTGTACACAAAATAATTACTGCATTTGACAGAGCGACTGACAGATAGAAGCATGATTACAACCTTCACTTCATTTCACTCCTGTGTGTTTACCGGCTACATTAAAGCATATGTTAGTAACGCCATACGCATATTCCTTTAACCTTCTACGCGCTAGTTTTACGTGTAAATGAAAGTGAGACTGAGACCCATGATGATTTTTTTTTGGAGAAACAACTTTACACTTGTGGTGCTACAGTGTCTATCATTTTTCTTTTATAAAATGACACAATAATTATGCAGGAGAGCAAACCGTACGACGAAATCGAAACAAGCCTGAACCTAAACTCTTTGATGTTATGCATAATCTATCTCGTTTATTCTACAAGTGGTTTCGTACACTCATTTTCATGTCCAGCTCAAAGAAAAGTAACACCTTAAACTTTTCCATGACAGCAAAGCGAAGCTTTCGTAGTATATCTGAGTATGAGATCTGTACAACACTTCTGTAGAGTACAACAAGTGGATGTGAAAGTGTGTATCCGTCGCTTTTTTGCTATAAAAATTGAAGATGTCTCATAAAATTTACAAACTATGATTAACTTCATATTCGCCATAGGAGGGTTTAATAATGGCTGCAGAATCTTATGTAACGTGTTTTGGCCTTGGGATATGGGATCGTGATTTTTGACCTTAATACATGAAAGAGTTTTACGGTTTCAGTTTCAATAAATTGCTGGGTAAGCTTGTACCTAACATAAAATGTTTTGCTAGCAGGACATAAGATCAAAAGTATCTTCTTCTGTTTTTCTGACATCATTTCTATATTTTTGCGTTTAGTCTTTACCTATATCTGCTCAATCCTGCATCAAAAGTAATTTATGGGATCATGTAAACACAACTTACATAAAATGTGAAATTAGTCCTGTCATTCGTGACTCCAGGCCTCAAAAACTGGCTTCAAACCGGTATAAACAGATTTTAGAAGGTCTACGAAGAAAAATATTACGAACTTACTAAGAATTCGAGAAAACCAAACCAAGTTTATGCCTAGGTCTTAAAATTTAGCCATTGGACATCTAAATGACTATGATGGAAATCTACATATCTATACATGATGTATGACATTTCTAAAGCTTCTAGATTACTAGGTATAAGGATACAGATCACCATTTATATTACTTTTTACTTTATATATTAAGTTAGGTTACTTATGGATCTGTTACATTGTAACTCTTGAGGTCTGTCAATAAAGATAATAATAATAATTAGAATGATATCATAGTTGACGATCGCTTGGTTGAGATTATCTATTTTACAACAACATGGCTTGGTAGCAATTACAGTGGATTATAAGCTTTAAAATAACGTCATAAATTAGGAAGGAAAGTAGCATTGAATTGAAAGCTTAGTATTTATAATTATTGATGAACATCAATTCATTGTACAAATCTTAATTATTGAATTCGAACCTTATGTAAAAAAAATCTACATTCATACTGTCAAACCACATTGCTATACTGTATGTATGAAGCTAATTTGTCATTCTAATCACCTCTGAAGTACAAAAGTGTATAAGAGCATCTATAAAAGTATTGGCAGTTGAATGAAAGTAAAAATTAGAATAAAAATGTATGATTAAAAGGAAATATAGAGAAAAGATTAAATACTCTTGGGCACAATCGTTGTAAAATTTATTCCACTCTCATAATTTCATTGTATAACAAAATATCATGTCATATTAATCGCAAAATAATATATTATTAAAATGTAATGTTTATCATGTCGAAATATTCATGTTCCAATCAGCAGCAGTCTATAAGTAAGCTTCAGGATCCAAGAGCTGGAAGTGTCCAAGAGATTCAATAAGCCAGTTTAAGTTCAACGACTTCACATGTTCCATGTTGTATATCTTGTGATCAGGAGGTTTCTCAAGATCACAGAACAGGATGATATGACTTGTCAAAGTGAATTTGTGACTGCTATCCTGCAAAGTGTGAAATCGGGAGGGATGATCTAATGGATCAAGGGTCTCTGGATCCGGCTCCCGATTACTGATTTTTGCTCCAGCAAGTATTGCCAAATAACCAATGCTCTTTTTAGTTAGCTTTGGAAAGCCACATCTCTTGTACAAGTAGAAAGTAAAGCCATCAAACAATCCAGGGTTCTGAAATGCAAACAATAATAAGTATTATACTAAAAAATACACTCACAATTTTTTTGCAAACGTCAGCAAAGGAAAACAAATATTGTGTATCAAAATTTCTGTACCCCCTTCTCCCTATTTACACGAGCCAGTCCCGGAATTCCAGTAGTTCCAGAGAAGGAATAATTTTGGAAATGATTGAACTCATCTTCTGTTGGCTCCTTGCAACCACTAATTTCAAATTCGGAGAGTGGCAAGCACCTTGAATGATACAGGGACTTGCAAATCCCTATTGTAAATACAATGAGTGTTAGTCATAAGATAAGTTACTGGACAACTGTTAATACCTTTAATAAAGAGATAAGATTTGGTATAAATGACGACCACTTACAATGATAGCTCAATTGCCACAACCCTTTAGCTAGACCAACCAAATATTCCCATCCAAATGGAACCAAACGATCATCTTCATTTTCAGAGTCAGTTTCATAAACAATATGAGTCACTTTATCACTATGGAACCAAAACAAAAAATCAAGTTTGCTAATGTTGCTTGTTTGTATAAACTTTCACACATTATACGCTATATATACTAACCTGAACGTGTCCACTACTCGCAACTTGAGACGGTACACTACTTCGTGAAGAACTCGGTCTGATATCTCAAAGTTGAAATAGAATTGGGCCTTCTCTGATCGAATTTGATGTAAGGAAGGATCATCCAGAGCTAAATATGCCACATTAGTAGGATTGAGACTGAGACCATTACTTTTAGACCTGTTATCCAACAGCTTGATGATAAAATCGTTATAAGCCACATCCCTGAAAATAGCAATTATGACATACACTTTTATTTGTTTCATATGAACTTACAAAATTAATAATTCAATAATGACGAGATACATATTATCTTGCAAGCTTATGTATGTATATGTATGTACCTTGGAAGCTTTCCATCGTTATTTCGAATGGTGGGAACAGCACCAAAAGATAGCAAGATCTCTACAATCCTTTCCTGCCCACACATAGCAGCTTCGTGAAGAGGAGTATCTTCTTCAATCCCTCCCATAGCGTTGACATTGCATCCTCGTTGACAGAGGAGTTGAACAATAGCACCTTTCGCTACATCCGTACCTTTTCCACTGATAGCATCGTGCTGTAACCACACAAAAGAAATTAAATCATTGCTACTACTACTTATAGTAAGACATAAATCGTAATAAAACCACTAAATTTACCAATGGGGTCCAACCAGCGTGATCAGTAGCACTGAAATCGAATCCTTTGTCAAGTAGCTCCTGAACTTTTTGCACGTTTCCGATGCGACAAGCAATGTGTAACGGTGTTTCACCTTTGGCGTTCCGTTTCTCTTTGCCAGTAGAAGAGAAACTGGTAGATAAATTAGCAGCCTCGGTCACATCAGTTGATGGTGAATGCTGGTGGAGTTCTATTTCACGAAGTTCCCTTTGGGCTCCGGTACCTAAGTCCAGTAGTTCTGGAGAAAAATTGTTTATTATTTAATTTTGTTAACAAATATAGGACACCACATTGTTTTGGAAGATGAGTATTGTTGGGATAAGTGAGTCAAGTATTATTTTACCTTCAAGGACGGCCTTGGCATTCCTTTTAGAGGAAGTGGAAGCAGCACTACTTGAAGAGCTGGATTCAGTGACTTGAGGAGTGAGCGCTGGGGGCTCCTCATCCGAAAACAGGTTAGATAGGAGAGCAGCATCAGCATTTTGTTTTTTAGAAGTTCGTCGACTACGAGGCTTCCTTTTGTTAGACTTTGAACCAGACGGCTTGTTGACTGACACACCGTCTGGGGATAGCTCCTTCTCAAAATGATCGCCTGAATTTGTAAGGGGGTACTGCGACAGTTCCGGGATTAAAGCTTTCTCCTCACCAATTAGTTCTTCTTCTGAGGAATACGGAGACTTGGGATCACACATAGAGGCCATGGCAGCTGCAAAGATTTCCCAACATTGCAGTAAAAGATAATATAGTATAAACCTTGAATGAAGCTATGTACTATTTCAGCTCACCAGATTTAGCCTGGATGAAACTCAGAACCGAACCCTGACGATACTGATTAGGTGAAGACAATTCTAATTCATTTGTGCTCCCCTGTGGCCCGTTGCTGGTTGTCGCCATTTGGATGACACTTCTAGGAGAAGTACATTCATCCTCAGGGTCATACGTTTCATTTGAGGGACTATCAAGATTCTGGTACAAGCCGGCTACTGCCTTCCTAACATGGGCATCTCTCTCAGTGCCAAAAAACGTATCGGAAAGGTTTTTAGTATTCAGTCGCCTCTCTTCAACGTCACATTCAGTCAACTTCTTCTTTTGTGGGGTGGTATTTCTCTCGTCCCCACTGTCACTTGATGCTGAGCGCATTCTCTTCTCGCTAATCCTTGCCAAGACATTTGCGGAAAATGGTCTTGTCTTCCGTAAAGGTTTTGGAGGAGTTTCAACAAATATCTCTGGGGATGCAGGTACACATACTGGAGACTTTTCAAATATTTGGGATACTTCATCGTCTGATGAGATTGCTTTAGAGCTGACTTCCGCATCTTTAATAGCAGCTTCGCGAGAAGAGGGGCCATTTCGGTTGTTATAGTCCGAGTGGCTCTTCACTGGAGATACCAGCGTTACATGCTTTTTGGTGTCAAGATCAAGAAAAATCAGTTCTTTATCTGCGTCACCGGAATTCTCATCGCTCTGTCCATAGTCAGTTAAAGGTTCAATAGCATCTTTAAGGGGATGCGGCTTGTTGTCGGATGAGTCACTCTGATAATCTTCCAAGCTGCTTTCAGACATGGTATCAACTTCCTCGATTACATCAATGACACTCCTCTTCGTGTTTAGATCAATGGGCTTTGCATTTTCCTTCTCATCGGAAGAGTCTTCTTTTTCCACAGAAACAAGGGAGCTAGAGCCTCCTGGTCCTCGCTGATTACTATCTTCCATGTGTTGATTGTTGACACTTGGTTTGGATCCTTCACCTTTCCATTCCATCAACCTTTTTAAAGTGCACTCCCCTCCTATGGCTTTGATCTTCATTAAAACTTCGCCACCACTCGAGAGATATCTGTCGATCCCAATTTCTCCAGCAACAAAACTTTCGTGGAAGTTCAGAATCAATTCAGCCACCGAGCTGCTGTAGTAATCCTTCCTGGTGTCAGTGGGTAGTCCTTTCTTGTTACAAATAACGCAAGGATTTCCTCGAACCTTCTCAACACATTCTTTGCAGTACTTTGCCAAGCAGCATCTCAGCATGAAGACCTGCTTATCCAACTTGTTGCTGTGAAAAAGAGAAAGAAATACTTGTTAGCTATACCTTTCATGTCATTTTATAAGATGAAGAATGACAACAACCATTCATAAATCTACTATAGATTTACCATGTCACGCAAGACAAATCAGTTTTCAACACCTCCAGCAAGTTAAGGGACTCTGGGAGTTTCCCTTCCAATCGTTGCCCCTCCATCCCACCTTTGCCTGTAGTTAGGCAAATAACCGGGTAGTTTATAGAATCACAAAGTCCAAGGTATTTCCAACCACTTCAGACTATCACCTCTGTTAAAATACAAAAAATAATACACAAGTTTAAATAAAAGTTAGTAATAGAGAAGCCGTATGAAGCTACACAATACATTTTATGATACAATATTCATAAAGAAAAATCAAGCTTGAGTGTAAAAAAGAGAGAATAAAGAGTTTTATATTGTGACCTTGAAAGTTGTAGACAAAAGCTATTATGTACAATATTTCTACACTGCTGTCTGTTAATATGTTGTACTAATAACCAATTACTGCCGTATGCCGACAGCCTGTCGTTGAAAGATAATTGAAGATTTAGAACATTACGTCACCAACCAACTAAAAATGTAATTAGCGTTTAATCCCATTTCTTTTTAATGTATCAAAAATTGAATTATGGTTGTATAAGAATACACAGATGAACTTAAATGTCGTCCACTAACTACTACCTGATGTCAAAACTACTCACAAATTGACGAAGTAAGCCTGTGAGTTGTCAGCTACAAGTTAAGGGGACAAGATACTCCAGAGCGGGTAATGAACAAAAAATAATGTTCTTGGGCTAGAGAGTTCGACAATAAATTACCTTTCTAGTGCATTGACCGACCATCATGAATGAACAGAATTAATTAGTTCCTTGGAATCGTAAAAACACAAACGCCAGTTGTCCTAATTTACAATTCCAGGGAAACAAGTGTTATCGCTCTTTAGAATGAACTAAGCTAATGTTGTAGAGCACACTGTATGAATGCAAATGACAAGTCTAAATGGACTTGGAGCTTGACTATCTACACAAGTAGAAGCAACAGCAGCGAAGCACAACAGGCTAAAATGTTTTGCCTCCACTAGATCTGAAATGTGTGCACTGCAGGCCGAGATCCTATCCATACTAACTCTTTTGCTTCTTCTCCTGAGATATTTTGCCTCTTAAACTCTAAGCACGTGGGTGGCTCCAAAACAAAACAAAGGACGTCCTACTCAATGTTCAACCTTGTTGATCTCGCTTCTCTATCCATGCATTTGCATACTCACAATATAAGTGTATGTTTTTTGTCGGCTTCTATCTAAAGTATTTTAAGAATTCTAACCCAAATTTCAGAGACTTGATTATAACATTGAAATCAACAAATAATCAGGTTCGACAGATTGAAATTTACAGATACGATTATACTAAGTAGCTTCATATGAATAACATGCTTCTTCCTTGGATTCAGCTCCTACTGAACCGTGAACTATTTTTTACACGCTCATTGACTACATAAAAAAATCTATGCACATGCCCCATTGTGAAAATGAATCATGTGCCTTGTAGTACTCAGTTATTATTATATTATTTGGTGATTTTCTAAGCCCGATGAGTGGACATAAGTGAGTTCGAATGCTATATATACCGACCTCTTGTTTGTAAAAAACGAGCATAATATGTTAAGACCTGACTGAAGTAAAAAAAAATAGTGATTTTAATACACTACTAATGAATTGAAGGTTCAATTCTCATAAAAGGGATAATGTAGATGACGTAGGTAACTAATCATTACTCAAGTGTTTCAATAGATTTCTGGTTAGTGGTAAATTGTCTTCAATTTAGAGCTACTGGTTATTTTAACGTAAACTTTTCTTTGCGTAGACCACAAAAACTTAATCGTGTTGCAAATACAATAAAAAGTTTGAGCTTTTCAATTAAGGAAAATCATTTTTAATGTCTACAGAAAAAATGTTTATGAATAAATCGTTGAGTAGCATGAGAATAATATAGCGTGGCTTAGTACGCAGCATCAATCAGCGTTTCATTTGACTCTTCCTCGGTGTGCGCATTTGTATGCTGTGCATATGCTATTGATAATCAATTCGTTTGACAAGGGTATATGTCCTTCTTGCAAAGAAAGTAGCGATGAGCTAGTGAATGTATTCTTCAATTTACTATGGAGTCTGTGTTTTTTCTTTGACCCTAGCTCAGGATACGCACCTGGATTAGCTATGAGTAATGCAACAGAGTTGAAATGACTGATGAAATTTTAGTTTTTCAGCTTAAGTGATAACGTGCCGTGTGTTATGACCCTCTATAACATTAATGAATTCAACTGTACAAAAGCTATCGTTTTCTCTGAAGGTGAGTGATTTTGATTTTGTATTCACTGCAAGACAACGTTTACATTTAGTAATGCGTTCAGGTTACAATTAAAGAGTTAAAAGTTAAATCATTATTTATTAAGAACATTTCATACTTTTATTTAAACCATAAGCTAACAGCATAGACAATATATGATTCCATTGAAATATTTCTTCATCCACATGAAGCATAGTACCAGATAGCTATTAGGCTAACACTGAGCTATCAGGAAATGTAGAAGTCAGCGGAAAGTATACACCTTATCATGTCTACATAGAATGTCATCGTCATACATTTAGGTTTCAGATTATTACCATTAACTAAACATTTCCATAAACAAAGAACATTCATAAAAAAGCTTAGGTTTGCATTCCGTAGATCATCATAAATTTCTATATTATTTACATATAACTATGTAAAATTTTGTGATCTAACATTTGGCTTTTACACTGTGTAATACATTACAATTGTGTAATTACTTAACGATATATAACTCTTATATGACTCATATATTAACGATATCAAAACTGTAAAAAAATACCTGGATAAAAGTTGCTACTTATTTAACATATTTACGAAAAATTCTTTGAAATCCCCTGGATCATCAAATGTCCATGTAGACATCATGGCCATTGGCTCATGTCAAATAATTCAATTATTTAAATATTTACACAGAAATTGATAGTGGTAATTAAAGTGTAACGGAAACTGGAACACAGCTTTTCTATTCTATTAGTTTTGCACAATACTTTTTACTAAGGCACAACTACCAGTTTGAAACTAT
The DNA here is from genome assembly GCA_964034955.1 of Orchesella flavescens. NCBI lineage: Eukaryota > Metazoa > Arthropoda > Collembola > Entomobryomorpha > Orchesellidae > Orchesella > Orchesella flavescens. The sequence goes on from OZ035953.1 coordinate 31,860,300, forward strand.
TCTAATTTATTAGTAAAGAATTAAAAATAATTTTGATACTAGTTATAACTGGGTTAGACCTACCGGTTCAGATGTCAGAGTTCAACCTCCTCCAACAATTTTTTGAAGAATGTCACCCCTGTAGGAAGTTTGAGGGTTTCCAACAATAGCATCAAAATATTCAAAGACGTCTTTCAGACACGAAGAATATTTAATGTTGAGCATCCAATAGATAGCGTACATACATAAAACACCTTCATAGATGTTGGGAACTTTCAAGTATTTCACGGTATCCAAGTAAATCCACATTTGCGTATTAGTCTCAAAAACCTCAGATTCACGAATATCCAAAGTAGGAGTTACCATTAGGTAAGCGTCAGGCTTCTCCCCCTAAAATCATATTTAATCAAGTTAAACAATTTGGTAAACGCGACAAAATAATTACTGCTTTTTATAATTACAAAAGGCATTTATATTTTTTGCTTCGTAATTTAATGACTACAATATTACCTCTTTACGAAGCCTGAATAATGAGCCATTCACCTCGTTTTCAGCAAAATGATATGCGAAGCACAGCATCCCTAATACTTTCTTCATTTCTGAAACCAAAATAATGAAAACAGTCATTTATTAATAGGAATTGTATGGAAACAACAACTCAATAAGTAGAGATTGTCAAAAAAAAGTCATATCGTACCAAGAGGGCAATTTGGAGTGTTCTTCCATCTTTGTCTCGCTTCCTGCCACACGTGGTCTCGTCCGACCTGAAACTGGGACTTACTCTTCAAATTCAGAGCTTGAGTTAAATCATTTACGAGTTTGCCCTCTAACATTTTCATTTTGTCTTTGTCATTGAGAAGCCTTCCGAATTCCTCCTTTACCTTAAAAACCATATATATATATTCATACCGTTAGTAAGATGAAATGATGCCTATATTCATACCGTTAGTAAGATGAAATGATGCCTATATATAATGTCGCCGTTCATATTTATATGTATTCTTAAATTGATGCTACGAAAATGTACAAGCTTTTCCTTACTATTTTATAACATCTTAATGCTGGATATTCCTCAACAAGTCTAGCGACATTGTTGTAAGGGTTCCCATACAAAATCTTTCTTTGAATAAAAGTCATGTCCATCCATTGGGAAAGAACAGACATCTTTGGTGCTTCCTTTAATGATTCGTTACCCACAATTTGAAGCATTTCCACATTGGTAAAGTTGGGGAATCTCTTAGGCCTTTCCTTTGGGAGCGTATCAACTGCTGGTTTTCGTGGTTTGGTAATCAATAGATTGTTTAAATTGTCTGTAGGTTTTGACTTGCTATGGTTTGTTAGTGATTTGTTGCCAGTGTCTTTTACAGAAGCCGACATGGGAATACTTCGTGGCGGAAGAGTGTGTACAGAGAAAGCGTAATCCTTACCACTTTGCGGAGTGAAAGAGGGTTGAGGAGATGAACCCAGCTTCAAATCTCTTGTTTTTTGCTCCTTGGCTTTCCTGAATGTGTACTTTCTGTCATTCTCTTGTCTTGGTAACTTGGCGCTACTGATTCCTTGATTGGATGTAGTAGTGGATTTTTTCTCAATTGAATTTTTAGGTTTCTTTTCAGTTGGCTTAACATCATATCTTTTAATCGTTATTGATAACTTCTTCATATTGGAAGCCGAAGACCTGGTTCCTTTTGATATTTTCCAGTTGTTTATTTCTTTCTCCATGGGCACCTTAATTGGTACACGCCTTGAGCGTTCTTGTTGAGCCACAAGAGAATATGTACCACCTAGTTTCTCTGGTTTCATGAACGGTTTAGTGAATTTCTTCGTCTTGGCAACTTCATCGTATGAAACTGTTTCCTGTTTAGGCTTGCTTTTTGTTAATTGCAAACTTTTTCTAGTGTTCTTCTTAACTCCACTTTGCGAAGCCTTAGCTGCCACAGAAAATGTGCGAGTGTTTAAACGTGGGCTTGGTTTGATTGTCAAATGTCCATCCACATTTTCCCTTTGAAATGAATCGTTGTCAGAATTTGTGAGAGGTGATAAAACTGGAACTAGAACATTCTCCGCATACAAGTTTCCATCACGAACAATGTTTGTCCATTGAGGAATGGTAACCTCCTTGTTAAATGGTCCTGCAAAACAAATTCAGTTATGAGTATGAGAGAGTTAGAAGACGCAGTACCTAGTAATTATGTGATTATAAAATACTTGCACACTATACCTAAGCTCATCATAGTTTCAGGATGCTCCGATTTCACATGCTGTTGTGAGGATGCAAAGGACGGTGTAACTTTCTTTATGTCCTTTCCTGGCTCTAGAATACCTTTAAACCCAGTATCCAATAATTGCCTGATTGTGGCAGCTTGGAATAACTTTTTGGCCATGATAGCCTTCACCTTGACTCGTTCAAGTCTTTTAATGTTATCGAGGGCGGAAATGTTCGGGTAGGTGCTTGTGACAGCATTGGCTTGCACCCGATATACATCGGGCATACTTTCACATTCATTTGTCAAGTCAGTAAATATTAAAGACATAGGTTTTGGGACTTGCTTAACTTCAGTTATAGAGAACTCTGTTGCTGATGTTTGGTACATTTTGTGAGTAGGCTCCGTCTTTTCATTGATGCTCCGCATTCCCACGTCCACGTTTGCACCAGTAACCATTCCAGAAACAAACCTATCAATACTATAAGCCGTCTCATCAAAGGTACAAACATCCATTTCCTTTCGAACTGGGAAAATTCTGTTTTCGCTGATATCTTCAGATTCTATACTCATTCTCTCCTCGGACATAGTTGCATCAGTGCTTGAGAATGACATGGCGTTACTTGGAAGTGTCATCTCAATTGCCATCATAGGCGTTGGAGTTGTGTTAGTCGGTGAGCTTGAATACTGTTCCTGCTCAGTTTCACTTTCGAGTTTGATTGCTGGAGTGAGCATGAGGAGAGAGTCCATGTTCAACTTTGAGCTCATGGCATTTGAGTTATCTCCACATTTTTCATTGTTTTCCGAAGTCGCTTGAAAGACAGGGAAGTTATCTTGTGCGAAATCTAATTGGCATTTTGGTTCAATGTTCTTGCCACTACAAATTTTTTTATTGGGAACAAAATATTAGTTATTTACGGTTAACTTCATTTCGACCGATTTGAATTAAAAAGGAAGTAACGATTACCATTCATTCTTACCATTCAACTTCCAGTGAATTATTTGACCGGAGACCATTGGGGGTACCTGGAGGCTTCATTTCTGGGACTTCTGTTTCCATTTCCGATCAGCGCGATTAATACATTTGATTATGACAAAATACTGCTATACAAAAAATTAGGATGGTGTCTTTGAGCAGGAGGATGGCTAACGAGGTAGCGAGACATTCATAAATCTATACAACACCAGTTGAAATGAAATTGCTTTTTGCCATGCGTCTTTATCCTTTTCGACTTTGTCTAGACACAGATGAAAATCACTTTTGCCAATTTTAATGCTATTACTGTTAGAGAGTTATATAATAACCAGCTGGCACGGTTATTAATGGCCGTTGTGTCGTATCGGTGGTAAAACCGAGTGTTCATTACGTAACTTTAGCTTTCATTACATACACTCTGTAATGTCCATGGCCTAATGATGATATGATGTAATAACATGTCTAATTCGATAAAGAACTATAAACATCACAGTAAAACTTCTAATTACGCTGTCGTCAATAAAGACCGCAAAATTAAATATCACTGAGAAAATGACCTTCACAAAGAGGATTGTAAGACAATAACTAAAAATTATTTTGATATCCACCAGTTACATAAAATAAAACAAATTTTAAAGTTTAATAACTGGCTTTTGATGTCTCAAAAGAGTAAAATTAATTTTTGGTTGATGTAGGACAGCCGACTAAAAATATATCAATATTGAATTCCTTTGGCTCCAGCACTGATTGAAGCATATCCTAAATAAATTCGTACTTTTCGTATTGCTAAACAGAGATGATCTTGAGGTGAGTGGTTGGCTTTTCGTAATCTTTACAATGAGTTAGGTACTGCATCAGTATTGCACTACTATATCAGTCGGCATATAAGGCTGTCACCAAAAAAGATTCCAGTAATCTACTCTATATCCCATCTTTTCATTATAAGGAAATATTTATAAGCGTATAATGTGCATGATGAGCAACATATATGATATGATACAGTGTGATGCAAAGGGATAATAGCATTGTGCTTAACGACTAAGATCACCAGCGTCCCATTTCTTATATTTATTATATAGATTCGGTATAGATAAGATATACATAAGATATTTTGGATGGCGAAGGATATGCTTACAAAGCTGAATTTTACATCATAGTTTCAATCCCCAAAACTTCAAAGTTGACAAGAAGCTAGTGAATACGATAAAATTCAAATAACCTATTTGGGTTGGACAATGACGATTATGGTACACAGAGTAAAACTCATAATTGTTTATTTATACAATAACTGTCCCGTATGCTGGCTTATGAAGATCATGACCTCATGAGGACCGCGAAAAAAAGCTACTGAGCCAATATACCAGTTCCGGTTGATATGGTATGGATATATATATGCCAAGCGTAAATGCGTTTGTTGATGCAGAAACAAAGAAAGTGTTGAAGACGAACCCAAGCGAATACACTAATATATTGGTAAATGCATGCATTCAACCTACTGCTTTGCTTTCATCCACCTCTGCTGCTAGTTATAAACTTTCGAATGATATGCGCCTATCTCAGAGTACGTTCAATATTTTATAGTAAACAGCATGCTTTCATAATTTTGTGCCTGTCTAACCAGCAATGTATGCAAGGTATGCACAGCTTAAATTTAGGGTATATTCAAAGTGCTTTGTTGCACATTTAGGAATTCTCCAAAGGCAATGCAAAAAAATTGTCCTCATCATTAACAGAATATTTTGACCACTTTTAAAAATGTGTATTTTTCTATTAAGTAATATGCTTGATACACTTACATAATAACAACAATATATGTAAGTAGATGCTTGTACTTAATTCCAGTAGGATTTTTGAATGGCAACAAAAGTCACAGAGCATACTTTTCGTCGAGCTGTTAGTAAATCTTTAGAATACAGTATTGCTACTATTCATGAGTGTTTTGCTAGCTATGGAGTATTATAAAAGTATTATGACAATGCCAACCACATTGGAGAAGAGATTGCCGTTTCTTAAACTGAAAAGCGAAAGTTGCACAATTCATCCAACATTTCTGATCGCCAACCCAAATAATGTGGCGTGTAAGATAGGTCAACACAAATACGCTGCCTATTAAATTACACAATACCTTCTCATGCTCACCACTTGTTTGTGCTCAAAAAGAACATTAACCCTCTTCCACGCATGACAAAAAATATTAACCGTTCTTTCGACTTGCGTCTACGATCTTTCAGTTTTTCATATGCCTCTGATTCCATGAAAATTCAAGCAACCTTAGCGTCGCAAAGCAAAAAAATGTCTCATATTGCTGTTGTCTGTAAACAAACTGAAGTTTTTTTGATCATATCGCTGACTTTGTAGTTTTAAGATCCATAACCTCCTAAGAAAAAAACTATCTATAGAACTCAAGCATAGCTCCTCATAGGATCAAACCAGAAACTTGTGAAAAGGCATTCATGAGTTGTGTAGTAAGATGCTTCTTGCAGAGGACTAGAGATAACTTTATCAGTTTGCCCCTAAAGAGGAAAATATGCATCTTCTTTTCACTGAATTATACCAACTAGCCCAACATAGCATGATACGTTAAATAAAGCATAATTTCTTTGCAGTCCTTCGGACAATGTGTGTTTTACACAAAAACAAATGTAAGACTTCATTTTAAGTATATTATTTTAATGTATATACATGGGGATGTGCTTCATAAAAAATCATTGTCCTTACTTTCTTACCCAGACACTATTATTATCCGGATACTGACTTTAGGTAAAGCTATTTAGCAAGCTATCACAACTGCTGATAAGGGATATACTTAGTGGCAACGATAGAGAGCACATTAAACTGCTACAGATGAAGCATTATAAAAAGATGATGTCTTTCTTCATTAAAAACGTTTTTACAGTAGTTGCGACCAACGTTTCTAAGTACGTGTATCTATAAACTAAATGCATGTTACAATACAATCACGATACCGCTTGTGATAAGCTAGAAAACTTAAGCATTAATGATATTATTACATCTATAGAGCTATTACCGCCATTTACATACCAACACAAATTAAAGGAGAATCTAACCTATTATATATTGTTTAGGAACAATTATTTGTAAAATTCCTGCAATTTGGAACTATTCGGGAGATGTCTTGTAACCAGTGCTGAATCCATGGAATAAGCTTGGCTGCTTGAGCGTCAGACGGAACGCAATCTTTGACAAGCCCAAATGCCCAAGAAAAATTAGTTTGAGTCTATTACATTCGGTAGCTAGTGTCTCAAGACACCCCATCGTAACATTTCTCAACTACATTGCTGTTTGTTTGTTCGCTGTGTGCTTTAATTGGTGGTAAGAGTTTTCCTCAACGACGTTTTAGGAGTAGTAGTTTTGTAGTTTGATAGCTTGCGGATTTAAAACTGCAAGATGTTTTGATAGAGATGGATGGATGGTTGCATTGCAGGGCTAGTTAAAATGCATGGTGAGAAGATTGGCACCCATTCTATATTATGTTTAATTTGGTCATTGCTTCTTCTGTTCGCACAAAGTTTCATGATGCTTCTACATATTGTTGGAATTGATAAATTATGGATTATTATATGAATGCTACATAATGCTGAATATATTAGGCCTGGAGAGCCGCTCAGGTAAGTTATGGTGGCAAAGGCAAACGTTGTGCAGAGTCATCAAACCACCTACACAAGGCATAACTTGATTGGCAGATTTATTTCATTGATGCTGGGCAATTGTAAAGTGATCAAGTTCATGTAATATAATATAGATCGTATTTCTTTCAAGGCGAATGTTCATAATAAATAGCAAACATCATTTCCATCTCCAAGATGTAATAATTTATAAATTGAAAAGGCTTTTATGAAGGAGAGTTAATGAATTATTGATAATACACAAGTGTTTGGAACACGGTAATTGTGAAACTGTTGAGTAACAATCATGTATTTTCAAATTGTCGGTCTTTTTAGTTGCAATATTGGCATCAAAATATATTTAAACAAATTTAAAGTGTAAAATAATAATACCACTAATACCTGACATATAAAAGTTAAAAATCTTACACCACTATGTTAACGTGAACGAAACATTAGTTTACAATGCGTTTGGTATCAAAAATTGCATTCTGCTGATACTGACAAGACGTGACATTTATTCGAGTTTTTTTGTGTTCTAACCATTGAATTAAGTGCATTACTAACTATATTGCAGTGCACTAGGGTGCTAATTTGATTGGAATCGCATTGGCTAACATATGTAATTTTCTATTACTGTACTTAATAGTTTAAAATATTAACGATAGCATTAATTATCTCGCCAAGTTGCCAATTTGATTTCTAAAATAAATGTTAACTGTGAAAATAAATATAAATATGTAGGCATCTGTGTGAAAGACTTCGGTCACCCTTCATAGAAATCGTACAAGGAAACAAATAACAGAGGAAATAACAACTATAATATTACAATACAAAAAAATATGCTGTGTTACTATACAATAGGTCATGAAGTATTCATCAACGCTTCAAATACTCGAGGTAGATGAACTAATTTTTCACGAGTTTCTTGAGGTATAACATCATTTTGTTGATAGTGTGTTGAGCGTCCAGCTGAATCCGTAAATGAGATCTTGGATGAGGATGGCTCCACAAACAATTTCGAGCTATCTGCGTATTGAATACAGATAACTCCACTGGTCATTTGTACTGCGTGTCCAATGTTTGAAACTTGAACCTGTTTGAGTATTTTGTTTTTGTTTGAAGGCCCCCGACGGCTACTGACAACTGATGGCTCATATGCACCAACCTAAAATACAGAAAAGTAGGTCAACATCGAAAAATGTTCACAAAAATGGGTGAATTTATTGATACATGCAGTTTAGTAAATTCATCAGCAATGCTACTTACCACAGGCACATTTATTGCACTAATTGGTGACATATTTTCTTTATTCGATGTTTGTAGAGCACGTTGAGAGCTGACAGGGCGTCGACCAATAATGATAGGAAACGAGTCTTCTTCCGTGGATAAACTCATTTGTTCCATTGTTCTTTCTATATTCAGGCAGTGAGTTAAACAGCTTTTGTAGTGATCCCATATCATTTTCAAAGATGAAGAAAAGTTAGCTCCATCCGTTGAAATGTGAACTGTAGTGGTCCATCCATTTGTATCAACTATTTTCACTTGCTCCCCGGTCTTATTAACTTTTGCTCCTAACAACAAAATCAAATAGCTGACGTAACATCACCGCATAGCCAACATGAGATGTTGTTCTAATCATAACTTTGTGTACCGTCGTAGAATGCCGCTTCAAAATCAGCTCCAGGGCCATTTTCCATTAAAAAGCATTTAGCTTTCATGCTGTAGTAGATAACTTTTGCCGTTTTGGTCTTCACGACATCTACGAATCTTGAGGCGTACGTGTATTTCTTCCAGTGTTTTTGAGGGATGTTTTCATAGCTGTAAATGGCATCTGCACCACTTGATGGTAGACAGGGTGGCTGCTCGCTTAAGGTTACACCTTTACCTTTGTTGGGATGATATATCACGATCTGCAACAAATGTATAGCATCATTAGAATGGATTCCGGTGGAAAAAACAAATTATTTATAAGTACTGGGCAAATTACTCTTAGTCCATCTGAAGAGATTCGAAGAACTTCAACCACTTTTTCTGTTCTATCCCTATTGCGCAAAAATTCTAAACAAACTTCTCCTGAGTCCAATATATTGAGCACGACATTCTTTGTCTTTTGACGAAGTGGTCTTAATCTCTTCGAATTTATTGGAGGTACATCAAGTTTCGGGCTTTCAGGTTTTTCTGCAACGACTTGCTTGAGTTGTATCTGATTCGGTGGCAGACAAAACACTGGTTGAACACTTTCTGGCTGATGAGAATTGCCACAACTACTAAAGTTAATGTTAGAATGGTTACTGCATCCTGTAACTCTACTGTTTTTATTGTGCAGACATCCACAAGTATCCGCATGAGAGCACTGGCCACCACACTGCTTCCACGCATGGCTACAGTTAGTGTCTTTAAATGCAACAGACGTTGGATTACTAAAACATCGTTGGTTACTTGTTGCAAGGGACGGCATTCCTCCAGATCCAGGTCCCAATGGACAATGTAATCCGGGATTATATGAGTATTCTGTATTTTGCCAACCTCCCCCTGACCCACTTTTTGAAACAGTTGGACACATGTGGTTACTGGAATGTGAGCAACAACTGCAGTTGTTAGCGGTTGGTTGTTGAGTTGGCGTTAAGTTTCTGAATGATGGTGTTTGTGTTGAGCGAAGATCTCCAAATGAAGCTGGCACGGATGAACTTGTTCTTGAAAACGGGGGTTGAGGGCCCCTTGGGGGAAGAATATTGTTACTTAATACTGACGGCAACACACTGTTTGAGTGGGAATAGGACGTGGAGGTCAAGCAGGATGATGTTACGACTCCACTGTCATGAGAACCTCCCCAACGACTGGAGGATGAGAACATGCTCGGATATCTTGTCATGAATGGATGCTCCAGAATTTTACTGAGTTTAATTCTGTCCTTTGGATTCTTCTTGAGTAACGTACTTATCAGATCTTGTACTTCTGAAGACAAATATTTAGGATACTCGATCTCAGACATAACCACTAATGTCAACGTTGACTTAATTCCATCGTCAGTATCAAATGGGGGCTTTCCAACTAATATTGTGTAGAGCATGACCCCGACCCCCCAAACATCGGTTTCCAGTCCATGGGCAGCTCTTGTAGCGATTTCTGGTGAAATGTAGTTTGGTGTTCCACACATTGTCATGTGTTTCTCGTCAGGACGGGTTAGCTGCGTTGCTAATCCAAAGTCTCCGATTTTCTATAATCAATATCCCATTCTCTCATTTAGCCATTAATTTTTTTAATAATATGTGTAGCAAAGCAATGTCTATTACAAGTTCGGCTTACAATATGCATATCTTTAGTAATCAGCAGGTTGGCGAGAGTCATGTCACGATGAACAATGTTATGAGAATGAAGATACAAGAGACCTTCCACAACTTGCTTCAGAATCACCCGAGCTGAAACATACAATAGAACAATATTTGTGAAGCCTAAGGTTTACCTTTGTAGAGTTAGGATTGCTAAAACATGTTATCTTTTAATTATAATTTGCTTCAGAAAATAGCTTACCTTCACCCTCAGACAGTGTAGCTTTTGTAGTTTTTAAATATCTCTGCAACTCCCCATTGTGACATAGCTCTAACACCAGGTACACATTTACGTCATCCTCAAAACACGTGTATAATTTTAATACTGACGGATGTTGAAGCCTAGAGTGAATTTCAACTTCCTGCTTAACTCGATTGCTCATTCCAGAGGAATTCATTAGCTTTACGTTAATCATCTTGATGGCAACTTCCATACCAGTTTGATGACAGCATGCTCGGTACACAGTGGCAAAGCCACCTTTTCCGAGCACCTCAAGAACGTCATATTTCTAAAAAGAAAGAACAAACAGTTAATCACTCACTATTACTCTAGTTTTCGAATAATAGCAACTTTTCATTACGTTGGCTGTACTAAAAAACTCACATCAATTGAATTCCCAAATGCTTCCATGCTGGTCCTTTCTTGTATTCCATCTACACAGCAATTTACACAGTTACACACAAAAACAAGCTAAGCACTGATAAGTTATTTCAATGCTTTTATCCAACTCGTAAGTTGGACATCCACATCCTTCATCCTACGCCATAGCACTCTGTAGTACGCACAATCCTTTTTGGTATTGGTAAGAACTTCTAAATGATGTCGCACTTGTCACTAATTTCCAAACAAAACTGATACGTCTCTGCAAGCAGTTTATCTTTAAAAAATTTAATTGCTTCGTGAACTTAGCAATACTAATTCACATTCACGTACTACCAACTATTTGGTAGCGGAGCACATATTTAAAACAATTACTTTCTATAATTGGTTCAGTAGTATTTAATCTCAGCTGGCATCTGTACCGAATCATTGTTTTTAGGGTGTCCTGTAACACAACGAATTAAGAAAATTATAGGTACGTAAACTACTAGTTACCTCGATCTACCTAAAGAATTTGTAATTTTCCTATTAAATTAAATATTGACAACGATTGATGTACCAGGTTTAGATAGCTTGACAGCTGCCAATTGTCAACAATAAAATAGAAGCCTCTTACGCTGGTTTCTCCAGCATAAACAAGTGATAAAAGGGTTTTCTATTGCACAAAAGCAAAGCAGCAGCTATCAACATGTGTCCGTTGTTTCCCGCCTAACCTGACACATGTATTACTGTACACCATAGAGTATTGCTCTCCTGAGAATAGGCAGGAACCGATCGGTTTAAAATGCCTGCCGGAGTGAGAATTGCGTAAGAATGAGTTAGATTTTAACATAGCCCTTTGCTATGCGTATTTTGTTGGTTAACACGAAACTAATGCAACATTAAACAAAAAACAAGCACAAGGTCAGAAAAGAAGTCAGAGGTGTCACATTGTTTCGCACTTGAAGGAAAAAACTACTCTGAGGAGCTAAAACATAAAGCTGCTTTTGTGCGATTGAGTTGGAATTTAATCAGCTGTTACTAGTTACTAAACTTCCTTTGTTTACTTTACTTTAAGTTACTTTGACGTAAACCTTCAGTAAGTACCTACTTACTATCTACTCATTTGAGTAGGGAAAACAAAGTAATTTACTTAGGCACATTTCTTGTTTGTATAAAATCCTTTGTGTATTTTTCATTGCATACTTGTTAGTAATCAGCCGAGCTACTAGAGTTAAGGGTATGACTACGACTCCAACAGAATTTTAACACTATATTTTAATACAGGTGTAGCAGTTTAATTTAATACTTATAGCTTATACTTGGTAGTGAAATTTAATTTGAAATTTCTGTACTCGTCATGTCAAATTTGACCGCCACTCTTTCATATTGAAATTGATTGAACGCTGTCATTCTTTGTCAACATGAAATCCTTAGTTACTAAGCTCATGTAATTATATGATCGGACTGTAATTATTTGTTGTTTAATTTAATTTTCTGGTGTTGGTGAGTACAAAAGAACACTTTTTGGCAATTGCTGATCATACAAATGACAAAGTACCATTATCTATTGGATTTCAACTGACTTTAGTTGGGCTTCCATAAAAACTAGTTTTATTGGTTAAAAATCACAGTCAGGCCATGGGAACAATGTTTGCATGAAATGAACAGCATACCATGCTTGGTACATGTACTTATAAATATTGTGGTTTAATGTATTCATTGTTTTTTATAGTTTATTAATAGGACAAGAACTCGTCTAAACAATCTGCATCAAAATGATAGCAATAAAAAATGGGGTGGTGGTGATGGAAAACATGTATAAAGCAGTTCCATTATTACGTCGTTCTCGTCGTTATGCCAGTAGTGGAAAGGTGCCTGACACACCCACTATCAAAGGCTCACAGCCTACTGTATCAGGTAAGTGTCAGTGTTGACTTTTATTTTGAAATGATTGCCCTGTACTTTATTAATTACTTTTAAATGTTACCTTTCTGTTTTTAGCATCGACAGCAACAGCTCCCCAAATAAACCCAGATGCCACGAGTGGTGAGAAACCAAAACGTGCACGTATTCCACTGGACATCCCTTTGCCTGGGCTCCCTAATCCCTTATTTTCTACCGCAGAAGGTGGCTCTCATGAAACGAAAGTCACAAAGCTCGACAGTGGTTTAAGAGTAGCTTCTCAACCACGTCCAGGCCGTTATTGCACTATTGGTGTTGCTGTAAAGTCGGGAGCACGATTTGAAAAACCCTTTGTGAAGGGCGTCTCTCACGTTATTGAAAAGCTGGGATTCCTGGTACGTGTCTAAATGTTTAATTTGGAGAATTTATTTTTGTTTTTGTGAAAAAGCAAGGAGAATAATGCAAAAAACTTTAAAAAATACATTTACAGACATCAGACGGTTATCCGGACAAAAATTCCATCATCAAGGAAATGGAACATTACGGTGCTATTTGTGATTCTCAGTCATCTCGGTGAGTTGTAAAATAAAAGCAGTGCTTTGTGTAACTTTCATGTCATAATTAAAAATTCACAATAAAATTGATTATGGGTTTAGGGACACGACGGTCTATGCAATATCTTTACAAGTCTCAGGTTTGGAAAGAATGATGAAACTGTTAGGTGATGCTGTATTTCGCCCACGTATAACAGAGGAGGAACTCAGCAGTGCACGCCAGTCTATACTATATGAAATTGAAGATTTACAGCTTCGCCCAGAAAAAGAAGCAGTAATTTTAGAGATGATTCATGAAGCCGCTTGGAACAACAACACCCTTGGCTACCCCAGAGTCTGTAAAGCGGACGGTATTGAAAATATTACAAGAGAGGAGCTGTTAAAGTTCATGAAGACAAACTACACACCAGAGAGAATCGTCGTGTCAGGGGTTGGAGTCGACCATTCAGAACTCCTTGATCTCAGCAAAGAATACTTCACTGTTAACAATGCAACTTGGAATGTGGAGGGAATTAAGGGTGAAGACCCTGACGATACTGCAGCCATCTACACTGGTGGCGAAGTTCGGGTAAGCCATTTTAACTCGAATGGGGTAGTTATTTAGCAAATTATACTTATTTATTATTTACAATGTTTAATGTGATTTGTTTTGTTTTATTGCTTCTCAGGTTCAGCAAGACTTTACGCAGTTTAATGCTGGTCCCTTACCTGTGCCTAAACTAGCACATATGGCATTGGGATTACAGTCAGTTTCTCATATGGATCCTCTGTTCATTCCGGCATGTGTGACGAATATAATGATGGGTGGAGGAGGTTCCTTCAGTGCTGGTGGTCCTGGGAAAGGAATGTACTCTCGTTTGTACACAAATGTCCTTAACAAGTAATAATGAGTGAATGTTAAAACACTAAATTGGGTTTCATTTGCCATAAACAGTTAGTAATGTAATTTTTAATTGCTGCTTTTTAATCTCTTTTTTTAGCAAGCACTGGGTGTACAATGCAACAGCTTACAACAATTCTTACACAGACAGCGGCATGTTCTGTATCTACGCAAGTGCACCACCTGAGTATATGAAATCATTGACTGAAACATTAATGCAAGAATTTCATAAGATGGCTGATCCTGTCGATCCCCAAGAATTTGAGGTAAGCATATTATACTGTAACTTTGATGTCAATCAGTGTATGCTGAATCATAAACTAAATGAAGGTAATTCACAATTTCAGCGAGCCAAGCGTCAACTTCAGTCAATGCTGCTCATGAACCTAGAATCTCGGCCAGTTTTGTTTGAAGACATTGGTCGACAAGTGTTGGCTCATGGACATTACAAACCACCAACCGAGTACATCAAGCTCATTGGTAATTTGTTCCTTTCATGTATCAGATGCACAATTAGTCAGTGATATTTAAAGGTATATATTAAAAAAACTATTTGGCTTTTGCAGAACGAGTTACTCCGGATGACATCAGAGCATTAGCTCAAAAAATGTTGAAGTCACGACCCACTATTGCTGCATTGGGTTCATTAGAACGTCTTCCAAAATACAACGACATCATTACTGCTGGTGAAGATGGGGACGTCTTGAAGGTTCCGCAGGTTAAAGGATTGTTCAGACGTTAAACTCTTGTAAACTTCATGAGTTCAACTTCTTTATGCTGCAAGACATCAAATTCAATATTATACACAATTTATTACTTGGTTCCGTAGAGAGACATAAACGTATTGTATGGAAATAAGAGTCAAAATTCATTGTAATACAAAAACATAAGCAAAACTTCAAAACCTCTGGAAAAAAATAAAGTAAAAAGTAGCGCATTTCGATTTTAATTTATCTTGTAAGTTGTTTATTATTTTGTGTTACGACCAAACTTCGTAATCATAACTTGTGAATAATTTTTAATTGCATAAACGTTTATATACATAATTACATACATTTTTGCACAGGTGAATCACTATATTGCAGGTGAAAAGTTTTTGTGATTTTGCATTGGGTAGTATAACCACTACCACACACAAGCACACATATCTGTGATATCTTGGGCAATGCTACCATTCCGCGAAATTTGAAGCACAGCTGTAACTAAACCAGATCCACGAAAACACTGCACGGTTGATTGTCTATTGACAGAAAAACACGTGCAATGTGTAATGTGACAAAATGTTGGTCCAGTTGTTTGTTTCTAGCATTTAAAGATCTTGTCGTGTACTACTAGTAGTTTGTAAACTAAAAACTGTTAGAAACGGTCCTGTTATAGTAGGGTAGAAAATAATAATAACAAATAGAATGGATCTAAATACAGAGCTTGGTGGCTTACTGCTTAACACAGTTTTGGACGAGGAGGAAATTGTTTTAGGGCAAGTACCTGCTTCCAGTCCTAAGGAGAAAGATAAGAAGGGTGTGAAGGAGGTGGTACCACGGAATTTAAGAAAGATGGAACGAAAGAGCGCTCGTAAAGTGCATAAGATGAAACAGGGTGTTCCAGAGCATCTCAAAATTAGTGTCTCGGGTGAACCGGATAACGAGGTATTAATTACATGTTGTTAATATATATTTAAAAGCATTCTACTTTAATTTTTTATTGTGCGTATACTCAAGAACTACTATATAATTGTTTGGTCGTTAGTGGCTCTTCATTTCGGGATTCGGAATAGCGACAGGAACCAGTAGAAAGGATATTTTGGCTTATTTGACTCCTCAACCAGTAGAAGTTCGTTTGTATGGGGATAAGTTGTATACCTTCGTTCGCTGCTCAAGCATACAGGATGCTATTACCGTTAAAAACAAGTATCAGGGAAGTAACTACAAGGAAAGACAACCGCTCTATATTGGATGTGTTGGCAATGTTGAAGGTCCGCTTTTGGTCGTTAATCTGTCTCTCATAATTTTTATGTGAAATTTAATGCCGGTGTGTTCATTTTTTATGTTGTAGCGATTCCTGAGGAAGACATTAGCTACCTAGGGTCTTTCCAAACTAAACTTCCGGATGGGCTTTCAATTTATTTAGATTTTGTCACACCAGAGGAAGAAGACTGTATGATTAGAAATCTCTACGTAGACACGTCACAAGGTTAGATATTTATGACGAGTATATTCCAAATCTCTCAAGTATCCTTCATTCAATGTTGGAGGCATCCAAAATTCAATTGCCATTTTGTTTCTATACAGTCACTAACTTAAAGAAGAGAACCGTTACGCATTTCGGCTATGAATTTCGTTACGATACGAATGATGTGGATTCTAACTGTCCATTGCCCGAAAAGATACCTGATTATGTGATGCCTGTAGTTTCAAGAATAATCAAAACTAGTGGTACTTCTGCTGAGCCTGATCAGCTAACTGTCAATCAGTATTCGCCTGGCCAAGGTTAGCTCGGCATTCTAATGCCTGGTTTTAGATGTTAATTTCTTTGATGGCGTCATTTTTATTGGTTATTTGTACCACAGGAATACCTCCGCACTGTGACACGCATAGCTGTTTCGAAGGTCCAATTATTTCTCTTAGCTTAGGCTCGGACGCAGTTATGGACTTCAAACAAGGCAATTCTGTTTCAAGTGTGAATTTACCTGCCAGAAGTTTGCTAGTAATGGATGGTGAATCAAGGTTTGTCATTGTTAATGTTATTGACCAGTGACCTCACTATTGCTACAAGTGACTTTTGTAATAAATGTGTATTACATTTTCTACAGATACGGTTGGACTCATGGTATTACTCCAACAACGTGGGAAATCGTGCCTGATACATCCAACGGAGGTATTACTGTACAAAGCCGGGGTCTTCGTATATCGTTGACTTTCAGAAAACTTCAACGTGGTGAATTGGTTTGTCATTGCAAGTAAGTAAAGGTTAAATGAGTGGGATTTACTTGAATAGTAGTATAAAAATATTTTGTTCTAAGAAGTATTTTGTAATATAGATTTCCTAACTTATGTGACACACAAAAAAAGAAAGAAAAAATTACCGATGACAATGCTTCCGACTTGGAAAATGAGTTAGTGCATAAGGTAAAAAATCTTTATTATGTGTCAAATTACTACAAGCGTATAAATTATTTGTTTGCGCATTTGAAAAATACTAGCTACGTTTGTACAATTTTTTGTAGGTGTATGATGAGATTGCGGGTCATTTTACAGAAACTCGCCATAAGCCTTGGCCAAGAATTAAAGAATTTGTTGAGAGTCTCAAGCCTGGTGATCGCATGCTGGATGTAGGATGTGCTAATGGCAAATACTTCGGTATTAATAAAGATATCGTAGAGGTAAGTTTATTAGTAAATGCTTGCTCATATTAAAAATAATATTAGCACTTCCCACGTTATACAACCATTAATGCTTGATTACTATTTCTTAGGTTGGAATGGATATGAGTACTGGGCTTTTGGTCAAGTGCTTTGAAAAGGGCAATGAAGTCGTACGCGCAAACGCATTGTCGTTGCCTTTTCATGATGCCTATTTTGACTGTGTGATTTCCATCGCTGTCTTACATCATATTGCTACAAAGGTAATGCATATGAATACATAGTATGAATGAGTAATGATGCATAATAGCCGTAATTATACTTGTCATACATACAACAGGTTTAGTTTCAGTAGTTTTTGAAATATCGAAATCAAATCTAATGTCGTTTGATCAGGCACTAGATGAGTATATCTAGAATTTAGGGGGAGAAAAGTGAGAAAGTCACAGGTTTTAAAATTGCTATGGGCGTCAAGTCGACCTAAATTACTTACGTAGGAAACTCTTCTTCGCTTTTCCATAAAAATGCATTTGACTAAGAAACCTACACGTAAAACCATTGTTATGGCTAAACAGTAAATGACTGCATTTTGTTTTATTGTAGAAGAGACGATTTAGATTCATTGAGGAAATTATTCGAGTACTTTCACCTGGTGGTCTTGGATTGATATACGTATGGGCCAAAGACCAGATCGTGGAAAAGGGTCATTCAACATGGTCTGAAAGGCAACAAGAGCGGAATGTCCCCGATATCCCGGATACATGCATGCAGACTGACTCCGTCTACCCGTCTCTTCCCATTCATGCTGGAGAGGTCCAATTTCGAGAAAATGATATGGTTGTGCCTTGGGTCAACAATCAGAAAAAACAAAACACCGTTTATCATCGATATTACCACGTCTTCGATAAAGGTGAACTGGATGAATTGGTCACTGAAACTAAACCTGCTCCAAAGATTCTTGACAGCTATTATGAGCAAGGCAATTGGGTTGTCAAGTTTCAAAAGCAAGGAATATGACGTAGGAAAAAACTAAGTTATGGCAACTTATTTATGCTCCGAATATTAAATACCGAACTAACATGTATCCTTTCTAGCTTTAATATTGCAAAACATCGATTTTTCACTGTTATGTATTTTATAAAAATGAAATTCAATAGTTTTCGTATTCACACTTTTCGAAGAAAAAGCGAATAAAAAAGTCGAAACCAAATATTTTTTTGTTAATATAAACCCTATAAATGACAATTTTATTTTTGACTAACATAAATTAAGCATCATTTATGCAGTATTTTGCTTTATGAGACATGAAAATGTGAAAAACCCGAGTTTTAGGTTTAAATAATATGACAAATACACATTCAAGACAAGGTTAATTATTTTCATCACTTATTTTTATTATACAACTTTGAATAACAAAAATACGTGTTCAACAAATGGCATATGCCTTGTTCAACCAACGAAAGGACTAGATCGTTTGTTAACATTATCTTTGGAGATGAATCAATTACTATGTTCTTGAAACACAAAACATATTAATACATATATATATCCGTATGTCCAACATATAAACGAAAGCTGTGTTGAAACAATGAAAACAAAATTTACAAATGTAAAAAATGTTAACTCAATTTCTACAGTGAATTCATTTTTACCTTAGTTCCTAATAATATATCATTAACAACAAGACATGAAACTTTAGAAGTTTTGTTAGGCCACTTATTCGTACTCGCTATATCATACAAACAGATATATGATATTTGAAGAAGATTGAATCTTACTAATTATCTTGAAAATAGATCATTGGAGATCGTTAAGGATGTCACCATGAGATCTAGTTATTAATATCATGACATTAAAACTAAAATATAAGTCATAATTATTTAATTTTAACACAATTAAATACACAGGTTAATTCAAAACATAAATTAAAACTATATTACAACTGAAGCCACCTTTTGTTAAACAGCTTATACCAAACATAGCAGGAAATCATGCCCTGTATTTATTTATTTATTGCTACAAAACATGCACGGATGAATTACACTTTTTTTAAAACCAGTGAGCAAATCCATACTGCAATAAACCCAACTGCAGTTTCATGGACAAATGCTAAATATTATATAATAGTTGTACGATTACATATATAATACAATATGTAAAAACTGAGATCTACAAAATTTGTTTAAATTGAAACAAAGAGATCCCAAACAATGGTTAAACTTATACATTCAAAAATATTTTCACCTTTATACAAACACATTATAAACGCAATAACTGTCTTAAAACCGGGATACACTTTAGTTGAACTGCCATTATATATATTTGTTTACGAGCACAATGAAAACAAAACTGTTATGCTTCTTGAATGAATTTGACTAGCATCACATAACGGGGACATGAGTGGACAACCTTAAATGTGAATGCTAACTTCACGAAAAATTTAAATACTAAATTGTTTTTACGTATAAATGCTTTAGTATATAAATATATGAGAGCCCTTTTAGTAGTTGGCTTGATGTGTTGTGATATCAACCAATATATAAAATACACAGCATCCCTCCCTAGGCAGTGAATTTTCCAGCACGTTACATGATAATGTTTCTGGCAGAGCCGAATATGTATTGCGATTTGTACCAACATCATACATAATTAAAGAATCTATCTTTTTATCTCGATTTTCGATGCTCACGTTTTACCTTATGCTTACTTATTTCGTCAGTATCAACGGCGTTATGTTATAGTCAAACAAGAATATCTTGAGAATCCATTGCAGCCCTTGAGGTTGCAGCTTCGTAGCCGCAAGAGGTTGCCTTCTTTGCTGCCACAGTTGCACTGATCCCTACGTTTCGGACATGTGGAGAGTCGGCAGTTTGTTGCTCGACAACACCAACTTCAGCAGAGATCACTTGGTCAATTGAAGATGAAATTGACATGAGCTGATCAACGTTTACTGAAGCCATTTCTGCTAGACCGGTGGCTAGCTTGGTGTCCTCACGCCGCATACCTTTCATTGCTGTGTAGATAGCGGATGCGGCAATCAATGAAGGCTTCCATCCAACAAATCTTGGTTCTAGATTTATTTAAAAGAAGGTATCTGGTCAACACAAATTCTACCAATGGGCTTTTTTATTTAAAGAAATTCAGTGGAGAAATTCATTTTTAGTTACCTGTGGAGCATAAGGCAACAAAGGTGACCGCATGTCGACGAATAATCTGGCTGTATTTATTGCCCTTGCTGTAACCTTGATTAACACTGCGAACCAGAATAAAGTCAACAAAGTCATTGGCAGTAATCACGTTGATATCCCAATTAAGCTGAGAGAGGATGGCAAGTTCCCATGTCTGCAAAAAATAAATAAAAACGGAAGTTCAGTACACTGGCATGAAAGGGTTTAAAAACAATACGAAGGAGTGGTTACGCATACATTAAAAAGCCACAATCAAGACGTGCATGCGTGAATCATTTTGAAACAAAGTAGTAAGCCCTTCAAGTGTTTGCAATGTGATAGTCGGACAATTTCATACTTGGGCGAATGGAACATGGAAATTAATACCAAGAAAGTTTGATAATGAAAGGATGAGATAACCGGATGAATGTCAAGTAAAAGTGGAATCAAGGAGTAGAAAGAGAAGGAAATGAGGACAAGACATGATGCAGTCGTTTATTCAACAGAAACGGATATTATGGTTAAGGTCGGCTGGTCACAATGGGGTCTGGGTCTGGTTCACTAATAATATCTCCACTCATCTTCGTCTTTGATACGGATGGATGAAAATAAACATGTATGTACCTGTACTTGTGCATTCATGTTACATGCAAAAACTTAAGTAAGTATATGTATGCCTTAAGTAACCCCGTCCGTTCCATAAAACGTATGTATACTACACTACAATTGACCGAGTAGGAGAGGAGAGTGAGTGAGAGCAAGGAGTCTGATAAAAACCTAAGTAGAATAGCAAACCCTGTTTTTAAGGACCATTTCCTTTTTGCCCCATCCATCCGCTCATCCTTCTCCAACCATTCATTCACCCATTCACAAAAAATAGAACTAGTCTTTGTGCATAATTCCATCATTATCATTATATTCTAAACACATGGCGAACAAGTTGTCATGGAATGGCATGAGAAACAACGAAACTCACAATCAGCTTAGTGTTGGAGAACGCTATCCTTCTTCACATCATTGCATTGCAGTCACATTAAATAACCTTGCATGATATAATATGGTAAGCGAGTAGAGCAAAAAATATCTACGATCACTCAACGGGTTGAGATTGGGTTCCACGAACAAAGAAATTAACAACGGAAGGACTAAGTCATTGGCCAAATTCAAGGCTCGATTTTTTCTATCATTTTTTTTTGAATATTCAGATGTGGCTCAACTTCCTTTTTTCTTTGAACTTGTCTGGTTCTCAACATATGTTCACCCAGTTTCATTTGACCACATGATATCTTTTACTTATTACGGTTGCTTTGTAGCGTTATACAATTTTAAAATGGATGAGAATTCGCTATAATAAAAATTCTTTGTTCCCAGAACTCATATGGGTTGAGCATCATACTTGAAACAAAGAGTCTCATTACACCCCAGCATATGGCATATTGCTCGTATTATCACTCATCTTAATGTGCGTCAAATAATGCTAATGAATTCTAAGATTTAGCTGAAACATTCTAACGAGCAAAGAGTTTATTTTTTTGTACAAAACTTTTTTCAAATATGTAACCCTGATCAGACATGTAAAAATAATGATAACTGGTGAATGAATTAGTAATATCACTAGCAACTCTCGGCTCTCAAAAAGATTTGGACAGAAAAAGCAGTGGCAGTGGCCCTTGAGCTCATCCGGCCACGCTAGATCTCAAGATCTGAACAACTAACTACTTCTACTTTTCTGTATGTTAACGATAAGTAAGTGGATTCAGTGTAATTTTCTTAGTATCTACAACTCGCCTTGAAATGGTAATTTTATGCTGCTAAGGAAATCAATGCAAATGTGTAGCCGAAGAGTTTTTATACTCATCACACCACCAGAGTTTCAGCATGGCCAGACCAAATATACATATAGCATGAAGTAAGGTACGCATGTTCGTCATGTTATTGCCCTTACTCATCCATCATTATTATCCCTCCTTTCCCACAGAAGGATCTTCCTTATCACTCACAGATTTGCATGCACGGTTCCCTCCATTTGTATATATTAGGATGTCAACGGGATATGCTAAATTACACAGTCTACCAACTACCAAGCTGGAAACTATTTTCGTCACTTTTCTTCTGACAATTAGTTCCCATTCCCGTCATCATCATCCTTATGTGTTTAGCTTGATGTAATTTATCATGACTGAAGGAAGGCAAGCACCTTATGAGAAACAAGGTTGATGTAGAAATACGAGGATGAGCGAGGTATGAACAAGAGCAAGAGTTTTCACGAAACTCACCGTTCTCCAGTTTCCCATGATAAAGTACAAAACGAAAGTGTCAATGCACGGACTATAATGACCAGGTTCCTTCCTTCATTGCCCTCACATACTCATGCTCATGTGATGTTGCATTGCATGATCCGCTCGCGAGATATGCCCTTCATTTCATGTGATGATGAACCCTTTACTACCTCAGCCCTCATCAGCTTCACAAAGGGTACAACGCATTGCATGGACTCTTTCCTTGTTCCTTTCTTTCACAATTTTGCTTGCTTACTAGGTGCTACAACTTCCTGTCCTCTATCACATAAAATTCATGGGATGTGATGGGTGCTCAGAACTCCCATCATTCTTTATATTATTTACTGATAAATGATAAATAGGAAACGCAGACTGGAACCAAAAAAAATAATACTGAAAAAGTCTGACCAAGTAGGGGATTCCCCTATACATCTGTGCTTCGCTACAATATCCTAAAATATATGAACACGCATCCGACTTTTTGTATCCCTTGCTGAAAATTCTCAAAACAATAACCTGGGCATTGCTTTCTCGTGAGTACTTTGCGTTCACATATCCTCGTCAAGCACCAATAATAACAGTGAAAATGCAAAGTTTAACAAATTCACTGCCGTGAGCAATGTGGAATTTCAAAGTGCAGATGGAATGCACATTTGTATTCTAGGGAAATTATGCTGATGGATACTCAGAAGAGACAACATAAATTCATGTTTTTTTCAGTTTCATTCCACTTTGGTTCTCCACTGCCGCTGCTGCTGCTACTGCTACTACTACTGCCCTACAATAGAACCATGACATATGGACTCAAAGGGTTGATTTTACTTCACTTGAAATATTTTTCATCCCTTTTGCCATTTGGGCACAAGCTCATGTCAAGTCTGACTCCTCTCCAGTAACTTTCTCACCTGTATCTAGGTTATCAGGATCCGTAATGAACGGTGCCATGAAATGCATGCAATGAAGAAATGATAGACCCAGCCCGTCTCCATTGCATACCTAATTCTGGGTAATGTAAGATGTTAAACACCTACTCACCTAGATGAGGGTTGTTATGTGTGTTTGTGTGTATGCATATGGAAGTGGGTTTCTCGCGATAATGAAAGCATGATAGTGAGAGCTGTGAGCTCACACAAGCATGACGTTTGTAGTAAAGGGTTGTTTAAAGAATTATGAAGAAGGAAATCAACTTCCACTCTCGTCAGACTTTTTCTCCTTATTTCTTCCATATACTTTTCTACCTTTTCCGTTCCATTCGTACTCAACCTTGTCGAAGAAGGTGGAGGAACGGAAGATAGCCAATTATAAGACAATGCAATAATGTGATGATGAGGGGAAGAATAGGAATATGGCCATATTCATTTGTTTGCTTGGTGAGTCCAGACGAAATGAAATTGACATTGGTCTTTTCTTTGCATTTTTTACCAGCTTAGCAGCTTTAGGGTTTGGTTTTCCTTTCGATAATGCACGTAATATTATATGGAAATGAAAATTAGAGGACAAAAAGTAATGTCGTCATAGTAAATCGACGCATGAAACTAAAATTACGACAAGCAAGCCAAGTTGTCATCACCACAGGATATATTTGGTGAGAAACAGTTTCGCTGAGACGGCAAAGTAAAGGTTGAAGTAGAAAGATGGTTAGGAGAAAAAAAGAGAGCAATCAAATGATTAAAGAAATGAAAGCTACAAGCGTTTATAGTGTTACACCGTGATAGATTTATCTTTCCAGCTTACCCGCAGAGATTGAGGTGACACACTGTTGTCTGTGTACCATGAGAGCAGCTCCAGTGAGAAATGGCTGCATTGCCGAGACTTTGAAGCGAGTAGAAGGCACACACATGCAACCAACTGAAGTTGCTCCTTTTTTATGTTACATGTTGCAAGAAACTGATCAAGAATACCGATTGCCAATGGGAAAACTGCTTCGTCGCACCTCTGCTCTTCACATACCTGAATAATAAAAATAAAAATATATATTTTTAGAACAAAAATATTTAAGCATGCAACATCCACAAAAATTACCGATAAATATAGCCACCAGCTAAGATACAAAATTTAAATTGCCAGTGAATATTTTAAGAGTGTGTGTGTGTGCATCATTTCATTGCATGAGTAGCAAACAGGTTAAATGCGCATTCAAAGTTGTTCTTTGATTTTTTGATATCCATGTTTCACGTTTGCAGTGTACCGGCATGATTCCCCTAATTACTTGAGGCGTACAAGATGCATTCCTGATTTTCGGGTAAAGAAACCTTATGCAACATTGATGGGCGAAGAATAACGGTTTCACTGTTTACTATAACTCTTCCAGCACTTTATTCAGATTTATAGATTGATTAGGAATCACGTGTGTGCTCGATGAATTCGGGGTAGAACAAGAACGCATAATTTTCTCTCCTAACGTCTGCATAATATTGTATTTATATGTAGCTCCAGTATAATCATACCTCGTTCTTTAATGCACATACGATATATAAACGCTGAAAATCGTAGCAGTAGAAAGTCACGGATTTACAGTTCTTGGAAAAAAAAGTGTTTGCTTAAGGCGCCTCAATGATTATTTACGACTGGGCGTATTTCTCCGATAATTTGAGTATTTTTCGTTCCCTTAAAAATTACCATAGTGTTCCAACTGCACATGCCAAAAGGTCATGCTTGCTTCTACCATCAACGAAAATGATCTATTAGGTCAAATCTTGGAGTTTGATAGATGAATTAGTGCATGGATAAACACCCCTTTATAAACTTCATTTACATAAGTAAATCCAAGTACACACATTCCGCTAACATCATCAATGTAGGCAACCTCAGCACGCATGATTTCATTGCCACCCTGACTCCTTGCTTTTCTCTGCCCTCCGACAAACCGATAAACGTGAGTCGTGAAACCACAAGTTATTCATGCTGTATAGGCTCACCTAGCATTAGCATCAAATTTCAAACCAAGCATTAACTTGTAAGATGATCCTTCACCATCCTTCTACCTTGTGCTCAACTGCTATTTATATGGATTCTGGAGGTGATTAAATAATAATAGTAACTGTTTTGTGCGTGTGTAGCCACAGCCCTAATCTTGATAGTGGTTTTGCTGTTGATGCAGTCTTGTTTTTCTTATAAATTGTATTGTATTTGCACTTCGTGATCAGAATATTTTTTACTACTCCCATTTTAGATTGAGTCAATAGCATTAAATTATGCAAACTGAGTTTAAATGTTGGTTAAATAGCAAAAGGATGTTTGATGTTGTGCTAATTCAATTTGCATTTTGATCCATTTTGGCTGGAGCCCTTGTTTGATTCATCAATAGGCCGTGACCATGAACTACTACTAAATACCTCCCTTTGTTTGAGAAATAGTGGGCGTAGAGAAATGAATGGGAATAAAAATAGGCTTTGCTTACCTCCAACATCCAAGAGGCGACAACTTTCCTCATGTATGGCAATATGTCGTTCTTTGGTGAGCTCACAAAATAATTTTTCGGTTGTGGCATCATTGACTCCAATGTTCTGAGACGGGTCATCACTTCAGGATGGTGAAGTATTGAAGGATCAAAGAAAGACTGAACGGAGCCATCTCCATCGTTATTTGTGCCCGACACGGAGTCAAGAAGATCTGGATCGGATACCTCGGAGCACAAGAGATCCGCCAACACTGGCATTTGAGGTTGACAACAGGGTACGTCTGGCGTCCTGTTTTCAGGGACGTTCCCGTCCGTGGACATCAAGTGGGGTTGCATTTTTACTGACAACTGATGATTGATTAGCAGTTAACTGCACACTGTGTAAACGTATTCGTAAAGTATGAAAATTCCGATAGGAAAACAACGCTTTGAACTTTTAGCTGCTGGTGGTGGCGCACGCAAGAAATATTCTATGAAAATCCGTTTTTCCAAACCGTGTAAACAAGCACTTACAGCACACTGTTTCTCCAACTTGGAATTATGTATGGACACAAAAAAAGTTGGTTGAAGGCACGCTTTCCTCTCCTCAATCCACTGTGATCCACAACCAAGAGCTAAAGCTAAAGCTAACTGATGGCTGGAAGGTGAGTGTAATAAAGTTGGCTTCTCAACTCTCCCGAGACAGGCAGAAGAAAATGAAAAACGAGGAGCTGCAGACAAAATGTGTACCACACCAACAACAGCTACTCAACAAGTGAGTTAACGTCCGTCTTCGTTTATCGTACTTAATACAACAGCAAACACCAAGTAAGAAACGCAAGCCTCTTCTTGTGATATGAGATCCTGAGAAATGGCCCAGTCAAGATACCTTCCACACCAAACCACTATACTATAGACTCGATACGCAAGCTTCTGCTACAAAGTAAGTAGTGCAACGGCTCTACCTTTTACTCTTAAGTCAAGCCAAAAAACACCGTGGCACGCGACTTTTGCTTACTCCAGCTCAACGTAGATGCTCTTACTTGTGTAGAAAAGCTCTCTTTCAATTCACATACCTATATGTAGTATCCAGTTGCTTGGGATGGGGCTGCAAATGAGGCATGATACAACCAAACCACACCACCGGTCCCATCCATTTATACTTATATACTTTCCCTACCAAATATCTATGATCTACACAGGTTCCTTTAAAATGATTGAGCTGCTGTTGTAATACCAAAAAGAATTACAGAACTTTAGGGTCCTCAACAACTTGAGTTTATGCTCAGCGTTGTACTTATTTACCTGGGGTACCGTATTTTCAAGTTACATAAGGTCTTACTCCTTTTACATCAACCTGGATAGATGAACAGATATGAAATGAAGCATCAGCATTTTGAACATTTATCATACATATGTACATACACTAACGCAATGTACTATGTATTGCAATGTGTTTAAGGGGTATGAAGCATTATGCGTTACTCAACATATAACATATTATACCTTAAACCCGAAAGAGCATCCAGAAAGTATTACAATGCGGTGTTCTCTATTATTATCCCGTATCCTGCTCCTCTGAAAAAAGGGAACAATTTTTATATCGCATGAATCAGCTGCCCTTTCGTTTAGATGCTGTAAGGTAGAATTATTAAACTTTTGTAGGTAGATGAATATAAGAGTATACTCCGGATAAATGCACCGACATGAAAAACCTCAACCAAATAGAGAGATTCTGGTAGAGTTCGGAGACCAAAGGGATCTACATTTTTTTTCTCGGATATCAGTAAACATTATGTCAACGTGCACTACGTATAATATAATGAAAGGGGAACCCTTCGAGTTGTTGGAATATCGTTCCTATGCATGAATGCAATTCATATAGTTGAGTTGAAACGTTACGCTTTGCTCAATTTTTTTCTAAATTTTCACAAGTCCTCACAGGATCGCATCTATAGGAACCAGTTTCGTTATCCATGTGCCTGTGCAATGTAAAGTATAAAAAGCCAGGTGTTCCGAGACTTTTCTGGCTGAGGGGAAAAATCTTTTTAACCCATGTGCTCTCTTACTCCTGTATAAATATATACACATTGTGTGGAGACATTCACTATGAATATGTAATAGTACATGTGCACATGTATTAAAGAGACCAAACTGATTTTTTCAGCTGAAATTGTGAATGCTTCTACTTACGATGCATTAGTAAGTAAACTGACAATGAGATATGGGGCCTAGGGCCTGATGCTAAAACTACAAAGCCTTTACTACGCGTGCATGGTGTTTCATCGGTCGTCATACAATTTTCATAAAATAATTACAGGTATATGCTATCTAGCAGACGTGACCCTTTCCCAATATACTTATAATAAATGTTGGTATAGTAGGGTCAACTCTGTATATATGTATGTATGTACAATGCATACTTATAGATGATATAGAGAATAAGAGCACCTTAATCATTTCTCCATCACCGAATCATGATGATCATCATCTGTCTGAAATTAAAAGAGCTCGGCATATGGCATACGTTTGCTTATGCGAATGAACTGTTTTAGACTTTTAAATCTCCTAGTTTTTTTCTGACGGCCATACAACAAAATATGCACTATTAGTAGTTTTTTTCTTACAAATTAATGGGAAAAAGTTAGAAATGTCAATTTAATATCCTGATTAAAGTGGCTATGACCTTTCCATGACATTTGATTGCTGAAGTATTCCCGCAAATTTATTGCTAAAAAAGTCATGCAAAGTAGCATCTACAAATATCTGAATGTGATACATTAATTTAACATTTATTTAAAGAGGCTGTGAATGTTGCCTTTCCCCAAAATAATGCAAAATACATTTCAAAATGGTGAATTACAGCCTAAAGTATACACATAATATATGATACTTATAACATTCATGACATGACTAGTGCGTAAGCCAGTTTTTTATTTATTGTACGGATAAAGGGTAAATGCTGCAGAATCGAAACAACAAATGTAATGGCAAAGGGAAAATTGAACAATGAGATCACGATACAGACACAAACTTTTCACAGAGCAAAGGTATGCTTGTTCAAAGTACCTGCATGTCTACTGTCTGACAGACTGACTCACCCCATCCTTAAGCGTCAATATGATCTCACATCAAACCACATACAATTTTTCAAATTCTGAATTCTGCCTTTTTTTATCCTGAGTTGAAGTTCTGCTTGATTGAGATATTTTTACTTTTGTGAAACAAACTGCGTATGCTCACAAAATAAAAGAGCCCAATCGACTGGATTTACAAGAGTCACTGTAAAACGTTGGTTTTTAAAATTTCCTAATAATAATGATGCTCGTATTCATAGACACTTGGAAATAAATTCCCATGAATCCATTCCCAATCCAAAGCCCCGGAAAATGAGTAGAAGGGTAGAGTGATGCAGATATTGGCATGTGTAACGCAAGCTATGGTATTATCTTATCTCTTTCAACATGTCATAAAAGCTTGAATAGAAAAACCATTTGATACACATAACAAAAACTGAAAACGTTCTCTTCGTTGTTCGTATCAAATCCAAATAATTTATATGTTGCGTGCGAGTTTATTTTAACAAAAGCATATGGGCTTATTCCAATAAGTTTAAAGGAGAAAAGAGACACAAGGTGCGTTGACACATTTTTTGGTTTACAACTTCAGTTTTGCTAAAGTTGAAAGACCTTTTTCAACACCAATTCAGTTGTTAAAAGAACTCAAAACAAGATGCATTTGAGTGAAAATCATCATGAATGCAACGTATATCAGAAAAAGCACAACATATTGCAAATGTACTGGACCAATTTTTTGCATAAAGATTAAAAAAGTGAGTACATATGGTGATCACTTTTTACACACAAGAGGTCAAGACACGGAAGCGTTTTTAATAAAAGTTATGTTGAACTCGACATCTCAAGTCATTTTCACAAACGCATCTATATTTTCTAATTTATTCAGGGAGACTCATTTGCTGGCAAACGTGAGCAAACTGGAACGTAAAAAGGTGAGTAAAGAAGCATTCGCATCCGTTGCAAATAAACATGAGGAATCAATACTCGGGTTGTTCGTTTCTTGAATTTTTATAGCCAGGAGCTACTAGTATTTTTGAGCGTTACAGTCACATCATAAACGAACGATTATTACAAGCATAATCCTACAGACGCTCATTTGCCATTGCTTTACTAAACGCTGTTGCAAACCTGATACTTTAGGCTAGCGCTGGGGCAGCATCTTTGATCCGTGCTCTACAAGGCAAGATGTCAGAATCCAGTTTTTGCGTTTACAAAAAGCTCATGTTATACATATGACAGCTGGACGAATAAAATTGACCAGTGAAATTAACGGGTGGACCAACGATTTTTTAGCGTACAAATACATACATACATCATCTGTTGTGATGCGATGCGATGTTATATTATAGATGCATAGATGTATGTACATGCCATACTAATGTTGGGTCAGGTATGTATATCCAACAAAATTTGTTGGCTTGGCTAGCATACCACTTGTACAGCAATTATCTGTATTTGTACTTAAAACTATTCTATTTCATAAACAGCAGTTGCCATTGTTGCCACAGGTTTACTCAACAATTATCTTCTGCTGTCCATTTCATTTTAGCAAAGTCGAGTTGGATTATTCGACCAACAGCGGTGCATTTCTTCATCTAACCACCATGATTATTTGATTATAGCTATTGTTTGGGCTGTAAACGTAAAATTCTTCGGAACAGGATCAACTGCACATAAAAACTGGAATGGTTGACTTATAACGGGAGCCTCGTTTTCACACTAGCATGGTGATTCCCGGACCTTTAAATCGTTTCAAGTAAAACATTAGCATACTTGTGAAATCTCCTATTAAATACTTCCAACCACATGCTTAGTTTTAAACTGATTGTTTTAAAAAAGTTGACAATCTCCAGGATTACAAAAACATGTACGTCAACCAGGAGCGATTGATGGATCTCCTAAACTGTTTATTTTTACGTCTAGGATGTAGAATTTAAAAAAAACATTTACATTCAATCTTACAATTTATTTCATTGCACAAATTCATTAGTTTTCTTCAGCTATGGAAATTCTTATAATTCGTATGAAGGAACAATTTTCAAAAGTATAATGTGCCTTAATGCTGAAATTATCTAGTTGGACCTAAAACGGAGACTAGAGACAATGACCTTTCACAGTGATAAAAGTTTCTTTGTGCCCATATGTTGATGCCTTGCGCAAGGCTTGCAGTAATTTTAATATTGTAAAAATGTTCAGTACAGGCCCTTGTTTACCATTAGGCAAGTGCTCACACCAACCCCAAATATCATTACCGTCTTGCTCCATTTCTCCTTACTTTAAAACATTAATGACTACACAAACGTCATCACATTAAAATGAAGTATAATGACCTGATGCTACGTTTTTCATATCATAACACCGCATGTCTTTTATAAATAACAAGAAAAATGTACTGAAACCGTATTTCCTAAATGGCACATGTGAAATATAACCTCGTGGCAAAAGAAGCAAACAAAACAAGTTCATTTCTTGATAATTCGTGCTTGTGCTCGTGCTGGTCATCTGCCATTCCTGATTATGTTTATAAGACTAAATAAAATTTCAAATGCGTATTGCAGATCTCATGTATAAGTAAGCTATTCATAATCTAAAATATTACATAATTTCCTTTTGCTCACTAATGGTATGCTACTTTTGAAAGGTGACTTCCGGAGTGTGTGTACTTCTTTCATGTCAGCAGCTTCAAACTGAGAAACTGGATCTTCGTTTTGGTCACTCCCACTCTCTAATTTCATCGTGGTCAATCCAAAAGAAACAAAGCATTGACCCAAGATCAACACAAAACGTTTTCAACATGTTGAATGTAATAATTCTAAGCATGGTTACAAATGGCACAGTTGCGTCTTCAGTCTGTTGCATACTTTACTTTGACATTTAAAGGAGAACATTTTGAAAGGAAAAATTGTCACCTGGAAGTATGGACAACATGGTCAAATAAAGAATTAAAGAAGAATGGAATAAAAAAATCCATACATTTAAGTCCCTAAATTTTAACGTTTGCCCGTTCAATCAAAAAGACATCACTACGTTTGAGCTGAATCCCTTTTCAATTCATGTGAGGGAGGAAGTAAAACCCAATGTACCATAAATAAATGTAAACGTAGACATACTATTGAGACTGCTCCCCTTGTGCACGCTTATTTTTTAGAATGGTGAAAAAATGCACCGGTCTTAAGAAATAATAGAGTATTATTGAAGGAAAATCTGCAGAGACCCTGTGTGTCATCTCATATAGCCGACTCCTCAACTTTGTCAACTTGTTGCCTATGCGTTGCGCAATAGAGACAACAACCTTCTCTTACCTTCAAAAGGATTTGTAGAGTCAATACAGACCAGACTTTTCGTCATTTCAAGGTAGTCGAGTGACCCTTCTCGTTCATCTTCTTCTTTCATACTTGATCCAATGTTGTATTATGCTATAACTTTTATATAGAATATAATACGTATGTTTAGCAAGCTTAAGCTCAAATATACTAACTTGTCGCTTCAATAAGATGGACTTGCGCAATTCAAAGAAAAGAAAGCTGCAAGCATGGAAGTACAAAACGGAAGATACAAAGGAAATAGCCGCAGATGCAACAACTTTGGTATTCCAAAGGATCGTCTTCTGACGTGTGGACTCTTTCACCTACAATGAAAAGGGCAAAGGATGCCAACCAAGAAGTATCTTGCACTATATATTATACACACAAACAATAAAATGTTTCTAATATAAAAGAAATGAAGACATAATAGAAACTTCATGAGCTTCGCAAGTCAATCACCTTACCCCACTACGTGCAACATTGGGGTTTTAAACACAAGGTTTGGAGACCCAAAAGCTATGTGCAGATCTTTGATTTCATGACAAAACGGCGGTATTTCATAAATGTAAATATGCTTTATCTTGTGAACTGAAAATGAATAGACAATAAGGAGCCAAGTTGATCAAGTTGGTTCCTTATCGTCTATTCATTTTCCGTTCATGCTGACTTGTTCTGTTGAAATTTCATTGGGTTAGAAATGGAAGCATTGGCGACTTAGTGCTTTGCATATGGTTTAATGGAATGATTTACATTTTATACATAGTATGATTTTCTATAAACTCGTGGTATGCTTAAATCATTCCTTGCAATGGCTAAAAACTAATGTATTTTGCTGATGAGAAGAATTATAAGGATGGCTTACCCCACGGTAATACATCAAAAGCTCAAGACATGAAATTTAATGGTGAATTTAACCAAAAGTGAGTGCTCAATTTAATGGTACTACAAGTTTTCTTTTAATATTTTTTAAAATTTTTCTACAAAATTTAATCAACGGGACCGTTTCCATATTTATGGAATTGACATATTGCAAAGCAAAGTTATTAAACATGGTTTTTAAGCTGGTACAAGAGGCAGTGATTATAATGAGTTGCTGGAGTATCACTTGTAAACACTTGCACCTCATTTCATGATGATTCCTTTTTTATTCTATGGGTTTATCGCATCAAAGTAAACATGTACGCGTGCCCCTGGTTTACTGTCTCATATATGGGCTTATTGTTGGAAATAGACAATGACTGGCTTTGTTCAATGCGTAATGCAATGTACTGCTAGATTTTTTTATTCTTGTGTGAGCTTATACGCAAGTCTAGATGCTGGGCATTTTGGATAAAGCACTTCTTTAATGGGTAGATCTTGCTTAGATTGAATCTAGTGCACCGAAAGATTTTTGTTTTTAAAGGGTACTCAAATATCAGAAACTACGGTGTTGTTGTTGAAGCAATGTTTTGTTCTGCTCCTTGCCTCTTACAAGACAATACAGAATTTGCTTATTTATTAACTCACTATTTTATGGCTAACCTATGGAAATATATGGATAGTGTAGTTTTGACAAATAGTACAACAATCACAGAAATAAACAACAGTATCCAGAAGAAACTTGTCGCATATTAGTGAAGCATATTTGACAGTAAAGTGGAGTATCTTGGTGAAGTATCTTTATGAACGCTTTAAAGGAGAAATGAAACGAATGGACAAAATGAGTAACAGCTGTCAGGTCTTGTACTTTTTTTTGTATGAAACAAGTCTTCATGCAGCATGAAAATGTGTCTCAGTTCCATACAGGTAACGCAACGCTACGAGAGATCATCATGATAGATCTTTGTTCTTTCACGTTTATTCATTTCTGTTGTATGTGTGTGTAGTATTTACAGCTTTCCTATAATGACTGAGCTGCAACTCACTTTTTTTCCATTTTACTTTGTGCTTATGGACAGGCACACGGAAGCATATATATAGCTATAAAAATACATTTAGAGGAAGAAGCTTTGAGCATTCTATTGAAGCTGAAGCAGTGCTACTGTAAAAGTATGTAACTGAAAGACTTTTTATATAGGTATATACTATATCAGTCGATTGAATAAAATAAAGTCAAAGCCCAGCTCGCCTGGCACCTGGGTCTGCGTTTACTCAAGAGCACCCCTCTTGCTACAACAATGATAAATTACGCTCTTGCGAATATACAAACATAAGTACGCCAAACATGTTAGAAGAACAGGCTGCCTGGAAAGTTAATGCACAAGCACTAGTTTGAATAGGCATAGATGTATATACAGAACATCAATGTACATTTTGATCTACATCGACGAAATAAACTTCTATGTCTTATACTTCAACCCCATAACGTAAACACAGTGGTCAAGGTAGGTTTGCATCACATGTCGCATATATATTTCTGATCAATAACGGGCTTACCATTGTTACATGCAAGGAAATGTCACAATAAGTACTCAAAGCAAAAAATAATTTAATATTGAGTCGTAATAATTTTAAATGTTTACAATAATTTCAAAAAATTTTGAATTTGACTAGTAACCTTTTCGAAACATTAAGTAGAAAGTTGAACGGACAGACAAAACTTTAAAAAAAATCATTGATTAGCCTATTAAACAGCTAACCTTAAGAGTACATTTACCCCTTCCTCGTATCAATAGTTCATATCGGTTCATTTTTACGTTTCCTCTCTACTATGCGTTTGTAAAAATTCACTTCCCCTTGGATCTGGCCCTGGACCGGTTTGATGAAGCCAGAGATGCGAGAAGCAAGAAGATGCAGGCTGTTGCTGTACACTTATTGAAGGTATATGTTAAGGTGGTTGTAAACAATAACAACGACGCGACAGTAGTGTAGTGGTAGTAGTATTCAGTTGTAGTCAACAGCTTGGTTGTAAAAGCGTTTTACCATTTGGCCCTTTAAATTTTTTCAGATACCTTGTCTATGCCATCAACCTCATCGTCATCATTATCATCATCATCATCATCGTTCCAAGATCTGGAATTATAGCATCATCTTAACTAGAAGAAGCATCCCCTAAAAATGAGTAAGATCTTTGCCATACATGTATTTATGTGTACGTTCTGGTTGCTTTTTAAATGAAAACGTTTATTCAATTGTGGCTTCATGAAAAAAAGTGCAGCCGAGTCAGTAGTATTTTCCTACTTACTATTTACGTTTTGAATGAATACCTACGTGTATTTTATATACCGAACTTATAGAGTATAGTGGTCTAGTATAGTGGTCTAGCTGGATGGAATGGATGGAGAACCTTTTTTTTAAAATCCCAACAAACGAGATTGGACGCAGATCAGTTCCTTCCTCAATGAGACACAATGAGCGTTTTCATCGTCACCATTTCTTTTCTCTATTTTCAAAAGGGAAATGTATGTGAGTAGTTTGGGTCGGAATGAATAAACTGAAACTTCTTTTTCCTATCACCACCACCTTCTTCTTAGCCATTATGCTTTCACGCAACACTGAATAATCATAATGTGTCTTATGTAAGTTTATCTTAGGCTGGACAAGAAAAGAGGAAGAAAAAAATGCATTCAAGGTCCTTCTTTTGTACTAAAAAAGATGGATTAATTCCTTTCAACTTCTTATAAATAACTGCTTGCATCCTTTTTGTAAAAAAAGGACCTTTAAAGGTCTTCTTCATGAGTAGAAGTAGTGGTTAGCTCAAGAAAGTGTCCTTGCAAGACCCTTACTCAACTTCTTCAAGAAGCGTGGGGTACTTCTCCATCTCAACATGAGGAATAGAGAAATACATACAAGGTGTGACGTCGAGATGAGGTTTCCGATCCTACAATATCGAAGGGAGAAAAGGGCCACGTGGCCCAACACGATTTCCCTTTCAATGCCCCATTCTTTTCGAATATTTTATAAGCAAAGACGGAAGAATGGATATTATGAAAACGTATTTAATCAAAAATACATACACACATATATTTTTTCTGCATCTCTCAACTCAACACAGCTTCGGAGTTGCATCTGCAGGATGTCATAATCGGTCCTCGCACAAGGAAAAATGTATTTCCATTCAATAGCCATGGATCTTTAAATGTTTTGTTGATTTCTTAAAAAGTTTTGGCCTTTCACGGCGGACATCTCTTAAGAAAGGTAGAAAGAAGAATAAAAAAACGTAATTGTACACAATTCGTGCATTACCGAGCTAAGCTACTGCATCTGTGTGCAGCGAGTTAATACAAAAGGTGATTCCTGACCTTAGGAAAGAAGAGCTCAGACTTGATGTAGTCTGATACGATGCAATGATAAGAAAGTCTTTTTGATTCAGTTCCACATGCCTATATTTATGCACCGTGAAACGTAAACGTATTAGGTTGGTGAACGGACGTCTGCAACGTAGGTATACTTCTTTGAAATACATCTGCCTCATCAGCTTTTCACGGATTCTTTAAAAATGGCTCATATAGAAATAAATATTATCATCTTCATCATCGTATCATAGTCATAATATCAATATCTTTTCATATCAAATAGCTCATGAGTTTTTGAGTGAATAAAATGATCTGTACCATATGCCCAGAAGGTAAGTCTTTGTATGTAAACAATTTTTCAGTCAACATCAAGCATTTTGAAGATTTTGTGATTTTAAAATAAAAGTGTGCCTTTTGGGGAAGCTGGTACTACAATTTTATACATCAGTACCTGGGAAGAATAACATTATCACATGCAAAAAGTAATTCATTATGATAAAATGCTTGATGTAACTTCCTTACTCTCCCTCACATTTTTGTAGCAGCTGGAACAGTGAGAGATGACTTGCTCATAGAAAACAGCTAGCTTTTCTAATTAACGTTTCTGTTTATCGGAGACATTTATCATTAAAATAGGAAGGAAAACGTATAAAATGACTACAACAACACGTGTTGGGAAGCTCAACCTGAATCAGCTAGTTTAAAACAAGTATCTATCTCTACCTTGAACCTTGATTCTTAAGTAGTTTTCTATGTGAGAGAGAGAGAGAGCAAGTTTGAGTGAGTGCGTGGAGTGAGTAGAAGGAAAGTGAAATAATATTCATGCATGCGTACCCATCATAACATTACATTAGACATATTACTGCTGGAGTGAATGAATTGCATTCGTTTCCTTCCGCACTCCCAATCAACTCTTTTCTTACGTCTCCCTACGCACGTCTGTTTCCGGTTTAGAAACATTCGGATAAAGGAGGACGGAGGAGTCATTATCATCGTTTATTGCATCAGAGGAGCATTTCCTTTCCCTTTATTCCCCCACTAGTCATTGGATGCATTTTTATTATGTACGTTTTAGCTATTTCATAAAGAAAGAGGCTGTGGAGTGTAGTCGTACATCTTACAAGAGACTTTTTGTTTTGAAATTTGTTTGCTCACCTATCATATATACTGCCCGCTTTTTACTTGAGATACTAAAACCATGTTGCATTTATATAATTGACAAGCGACAGTTTTTAAGCAGTAATGCAAAAGCTTGAAAACTATTCTCATAACCAACTTTTAATATGTGATAGAAAATTGTCCGCCTTTTTTTGTCATTTTGCGATGTTAGTTTTAACATGTGTATGCAAAATGCATAGCTCTATTGAAATTCAGGAAACTGTCACTATGAAAAAAAACACGAAAACATACATTTTACATATCAAACCTCACTTCTAAAAACTCCTGTGGCTCATGCAAAATCGTATGCGCGTTTACAGCAGCCTTATAGCAAAGTCGCAATAAGTTTCTTGAAGGTGAAATCTATTTAAAGGTAAATGACTTTCCTGTCTTACTGATAGATTACTGTCAGCAACGCACAAACTTGAGCGCCAACTAGTACAAATTTATCATTCATTTTACTTAAAAAATATATGAACCTATTATGCATGGCGACAGTCTAAAATATCATGTTTCAGATCACCCCTTGCATATGTAAATAGATTTCTAATCAAAAGAGAACAAGTCAATCTTAGTCTCTCCACCATAATTCTTACTTGTACTTATCCTCTTGAAGTAAATACAGGCTTGGTTTTCTGTGCAGTGTTGGCTTTGCTGTAGGAATACTTCATTTCCCCATGCCTCATTATTCCGAGCGTGCGGATGCAACTATCATTTCGTTTCTCTGGAGTTGTGGTTCACCTGGGGAAGATCAGGTTAGAACCATCTGGTGAGCTAGCTACAGACCTTTTATATGTGAGTCCAGGTAGAAATATCATTTTAGTACATGTACCTGCGTGGAGGGCACCTCGTCTGATTAGATTATCAAACTGAAGGATTCAAGCGCTTATATTGTTACATGCAGCAAAGGCACCCTACCTTATCGCGTATGTATTATGATATTCTAAAACTAGTATTACACCAGAGTAGCTTCTCACAAACACCTAAATCGATTATACTGATTGATTGAACCATGCATTGTTAAAGTTTCGGATACAAAATAAATCTCAAAAAATTAAACGCAATGATTATCCCGTCACTATTTTTTTTAAAATTACAATTAACAATGTTAAACAATCATGAGTAAAATAAGAGACTGCCTATTTTCATTACATGACAGCGATTTCATACAATCCAATATCCAATCTAACAAATAGAAATCTTCCCTTTCGTTTCATTCACAAGTCAAAGGAAAGGATAGAGCGTAAAAAAGCAGACTTTCAATGAAATCTAACGAAAAGATTTCTACGAAGACTACACCACTGATACCATTTTACCTGAAGCTGATAAATAAACTAGTAACGGTGCAATAAGCACCCACCTAGTTTTGCTTTCACCGAATCTTTCTGTAAGAAAAGGGGATAGGAAAACAAAATGAGAAGTCAAAGGAGTGAACAAGCCTTCAGGGAAAGGAAATGCCAAGAGATGGTGGAGATTAAACTGACAATACGTGCATACATGACTACCTAGACAATATACCTTCAATGCTATGCCCCTTCTCAAGATTCTAGTTTCCTGGGTTAGTGTAGACAGTCATATTTTTCTCCTCTTGATTCTCAAGATTTTCGTTTGTTCGTAGAGTTTGAGATGCTTGCAAAATTTATTCCACTGATCCGAAGAAGTCTCATGGGGTTTCTTTCGAAGTTGTGTTGTACAAAATCGATCGAAGAAAGTGATTTTTATCTTGAAAAAGCGAGATCTCGAAAACTTGAGACACAATCTTGGATACGACATCCAATTTATTCCTTTGTTTTTAACATATGGAGTTTAGCTCTGTGAGTTTATGAAGAAAATAATACTATGTGTAAACTCCCCAACTGACAATCCACTACGAATAGTTTGATCGGGGGGCATGCATATTCAGAAAATTCCTATCGAATTTATTACATAACTTATCATTTGGAAGGAGACACTGAACTAATTAAATTGGAAAGGTTAGTTTTTAAACGTAAAAGGACAAGCCGTCGTCTGTCTCATTTCATTACAAATGTTTTTTCCTATGAATCGCAAAATTATCAACTTTTTGCTTA
The DNA here is from genome assembly GCA_964034955.1 of Orchesella flavescens. Taxonomy (NCBI): domain Eukaryota; kingdom Metazoa; phylum Arthropoda; class Collembola; order Entomobryomorpha; family Orchesellidae; genus Orchesella; species Orchesella flavescens. Next base: position 31,900,339 of record OZ035953.1, read on the forward strand.
CTACTAGGCAAATTCAGTACAGTTTAGCGTGGTTGTATGCTTTCCTTTGCTATTCGTCATATTGCTCATCGTCAGTTCCATATTTTTTAACGAGACAGTTTCACTGGTTTCGTATCAAAAAGTTTATATAATAGAGTATCAATCTATCGAGGCATAAATTTTTGACCGTTCATTGTTATGTTAAGCTTACGGGGGTTTGAGATGTCATTCGGCTGCTTCAACTTAACTTACATAGGCAGAAAAAATGGTAGCTAATATTTGAATAAAAACAGATGCGTAGGATTCGCCTTCATGCGGTTCATTCATCTACATTTTCAATAGAAACTTTATGTATTGCTGTACAAGTAAGCAGTGAATGAATTTATGAATGTATGTATACAAGAAGAAATGTCAACATTCAGTCACAGTTGACTTTTCTCTCCTCTCTCTAACTTGATTTTCCTCCCTACTTCTCGTTAGCTAAACAAACAGAGAAATTTCTCGGAGCTACAAGGCTTTTCCTCCGCATCCATTATTTCCTTCCTGCTCCAGGGCTCAAGGAGATCCTCAAGAGATCCGATGCTTTGCTTGTTCAAGCCAGTGTACCAATTGACTATCTGTCGCTTCCACTACTCCTCCTGTTCCTTCTTTGCTCATGCCGATTTCTTCCAACAAATAATATGACAATGATGGCGAAGGAAAATCTAAGAGTGGTAGATTGTGATGCTGCTGTGACATGAACGCAGTGTAAGTTAAGATTCAAGGTTAGGCAAGTTTGAGGAGAAACTAGCAATGCATAGAGGATGCTACCTAACAAATTTGTATCACTTCAACGGCAAATTCTCATTTATAAATTTTCTTAATAATAATTCTCTACATATTTGATTTGATTTGGCGAATGATATAGTAATGCAGGTATTTTATACTAATCCAAATTCCTGTCGATTTTAAGCCTGTAACCTTTGATGTAATTAATACTAAATTCAGTACCTATATGTCCGTCAGATTCTATTAGGAAACAATTCATTCTTATCACAGGAGTTTGCTTTGCAATTTTAAGGACATCCCAATAAAAAAAGAATTGAAAACAAGAAGAAAGAACTACCAGAAAGGAAAAGTTTGCTGACTAGAACTAAAAATAGTTCCATTCCTAGCCGACAAGTATTTTTCATGGAATCTTCATCCCACTTTTTATTTCTTTTCTCATAATGTTCCAAGGACCAAAAGACATTTAATCGCGTAAAACTAATCCCCAAAACGACTGGATGACTTGTGTCTATAAATAAAGGGACAAGAGAGAAGGAGAGAGGAAGAAATGGAGGAGCAAAAAGTAAAATAGGCTTGTTTTTCTTATAGCATCGGCACTCTCTCTCTCTCTCTCTTTCTCTGCTTGAAGCAAGTCATGTAGAATATAAGGTTTGGAATTCTATCTCCTCAGAGATACCCATGACATACAGCACAGCGCAGCGCTACCAAGATTGGGAGTAAACTACTCAAAAGTACAACAAAACTAAACCAAATAAAAGGTTGGCATGCAAACAACCCGGGAATGTACATGCATGGCTACATACATACATGATTGAAGCAGAAAGGGAAAACTAAGTTAACGAACAAAGAAGCAAGCAACCATTCCATAAATTTTCAATGAGGACATACTTTGTAGTTAATTACTGAATTGTCACGATGGGAATAATATGGGGTAGTCTGGTTGAGTTGTTTCTGATGATATACCTAGAGAAATGTACACTCATACACATATCCCCTTTTTATATCACCATCTAAATTAGAAGAACTTCTTGTCTTTTCGGGTTGTTGTAGTATAGTGGAGCCACTCTTCCCTTATACCATCCTATACATTTATACACCATATAGCACGACCACCAAAACTGGTGATACTTGCTCACTCACTGTTCTCATCTTTATCTAGGGTTTTGCCCCTTTGTAAGTTTAATCACAGTGATGTTGCTCCCTGCTATGAATAAATGATAACATTCCACTTGGAAAAATTAATTCGGAAAACTGTCTCTGCTAGATTCGTCATTGTCCCTCTTTTCTTTCTTTCCTGTGTATGTGTGTGTGTGTATCTGCCTGCATGCACGCTTGTGTGAGGCAAACACTGACAAAAACATTCCGAGTCAGAGAGACTTACAAAAAAAAGAGAGAGTAAGTAGTGCACTCAAACTTATACTTGTTTCCTTTACTTGACTTGACTTGTTAGTGTCTTGCTTTCTCATCCTCACTACTTTTTTTACTAACTCTCCTCCGTTTCTTCATATTATGCTCTCGTACTCAATACAATATACTGCCAAAATGATCCTACTGCTCTTTTTGGATAATCCCAAAAGTCCAAGTCACTTTTTCCTTCGTGACTACACTCCTATTTTCCCATCAAGTGACGGTAATCAACTTTCTAATTCAACCCCAAAAAGACACAATTTGTTGTGAAGTTTATATGCTCTGTTATATTGTTTTTTAGTTCATCGCTATCAAATTAAGAAATCGAATTAACTTACACGCATGTTTCCATGGTAGTAATTTTACTGACATTTGCTAATTTCAAAACTCTTTGGTTCAATAATTTGCAATTTTAGGTTCAGAAGAAATTAGTTTGGAAATAAGCTCCTACAAAAATTTTACCACTTCAGCGCCAAACATTTATTTTATTTTTTACAAGATAAAAGATATACAAGCTAGATTCGATGATTCTATTGCAGGAATGAATGTTTTGAAAATGTATACAAAATTTACATACCTTTATTGATTGACTTTCTGATTTTACACAACGAATTGTAGTAAAAAAAACATCAGTAAAGTATTTTTATGTTTTGAAAAATCGACTCAACAGTTTAAAATGTAATGAATAATTTCATTACACCCTCCGTCTTTGTGATTCGTTATGCAGTCAAACCATTGACGTATTTAAAGTTAGAAATAAAGGACAGTTCTACACCGGTTGAAATTTCGATTTTATTACACTATGAAACAATTTCTTCGTAAAGCATTTGTTTGCTTAATTAGGCAGGTCAAGCATCAAAACAGGGAAGTGTTACAAAGAAAAAACCTGCCAGGTGTAAAATAGAAAGAAATCATGCTATTTCTCAAGGAAACTGAGTTAATGTTTCCATTTTACAGCATTTAATAATTTCAACATTCCTTGGTTACCTTTTTTTAAATGTTATTTAGACGGAGGTAAAGAATATAAAATTTATTCAATTAAGCAAAATAAAGGAAGGTGGTTCAGACGAGAAATGTGTGTATGCAGGTTTTACCAAGGTTTTCGTATTTATTCACAAAGTGTATCACTAAAGTAAAGGGAGAGGAGGATGGAAAGGGATAGAAAGAACAACCGTTTTTCATTCTTGTTTACAATATAGCTTCCAACAGCAGCTACAAACTTGCTTTTGCTCTGCACGCCAGGCCTCAGTTTGAGAGGGGAAAGTAAAGTTGTCGACGAGGAGGTATGTTTATTTATGTCTTAGGATGCAATGTCTAGTAATATTAATTGAAGGGTGATGGTGAAGAAAAAACCACTACACCACTCACTACTACATTGTTTCTAAATCTACTAACAAATGTTTTCATGCTGTGCTTACAGCTTACATTTGATGCATGTATGTAGATAGGTGCCATCCCAGTTTCAAACTTTCAACCACAGCAAAGATTCAATTTCTCCTACGGTTTGTGCTTCTTGTTTTATGTGCAAACTCTATCCTTTTCTTTTTGACATTTGTGACGATAATGCGATGCAGAGAATAGTGGCTCGTACGATAAGAACAGTCCTAGTGAGAAGGAAAATTTATAAGGGATGCTGAGTAGGCAGGGTTGAGTTGCTTGCTGTGTGGGAAAAACCAGAGTACCAAAACACAGAGGACGGAGATCAATGGATTGGAGCTTTTCAATGTCATTCCCCTGGAGAATTCTTGGCCATCATATCAATCGACTAGGCACAGGCTCACACACCCGCCAAACCAACAAACGTACAAAATAAATGTATTCTTGAAGCAAGATGATTTCCTATCAAGTGGAGAAGTAGTCACTTTCTTTCGCGTTGTATGAAGCAAAAAAACAAACAATTTCTCAAGCTGCGGATTACCTAAAGGCTCATATTTTCTACCTACGATTGATGCCTTTCACAATACTCCAATTTTAGCTTAATCCACTTGAACTCCTTTATTAAAGTCCTAATTACCATACAGCTTGGTAAATTAGGTTGGTGTTCAAGCAGTTTGATTCTCACACGATATTATAATCAACTTGAAAGCCATGTTAATATCTTAATGAGTATGAGATTTAGGATGGGGATAATGAGAAACGGATTTCACAACCCAAAATCATTGAATAAACGGAGATATGATCTTTTTTTGCTTGTCGTGTGCCCACTTTACATTAGTCATTGTCTTTCCACTATTTCATACCCTTCATGGGATTGAGACGGAACCGAGCAAGGGTCCACATTCACCCTTACATGATAATATCATTCATGATCAACAAAAAAGCAGTTTGTGATTCAAGGGAAACGTTAACGATGAGTGGATTTGAGAACGTACCATCACCATATATTCAAGCTGCATCCTTGCTCTTTTTCATGTCCCACTTGTATGTGACATGTGTGTACGGAATGGAATGACAGGATATTGGCTTGCAGTAGAAATTGGTCGCCTGTACGAATTTTGACTTGGACTTGGTCTGAAATTTTATCATTTTCCATGCACACAGCACAAATGATATGCTAGTTGCTGAGGGATCTCAAAAGTGATATTATGATATTGTGACAATTGCTAATTCCCACTTGACACGACCTCACAGATAGAATTACGATGCGGAAGGTCATGGGAAATCCATTAAGTGATGCTTCCACGGGATAATCTACTACTTCATGCCCAATTTTATGTTGTAATAATATATTGTTTGAGGATATCAATGTTTGTATGTGTGTGAAGCACTCGAATCATGAAATAAGTTGGTGTTGAACAAGTCAAGAGTTTTGGAAAAAAGAAAACCGTCTCGAATCATTTGTTCTTTTTTATCCCTTTGTGTAATACCGTTGAGATTTGCATGTTTTCCACCTTGTGCACATTATTCGTTTTACGCCAGTTTTAATACTCAATTTGCTTACTCATGCAATTTATGACGCTTAAAACCAAACACCAACTCATTTTTACGGCTTCATCGTAATGCGACTAGACCCAGTATGCTCAATTTTCTCACACTTTGCAATTGACTGTCTTGCATTTTGAAGTTATAACAGGAAATAATGAGAAACATTTGGGATGGAGAAATCCTTGTCTAATAACAAGCTACATGGACACTTCCCATTTCTGTCTTTTGTCAATGTCCCCCTCAACTGTGTTATCATATAATTTATGTGGACATTTTATTACGCTTTATACAAACATCAGTGCAATACTTCTAGAACTTGCCATCAATTTTATGTAAGCAAAGTGCTTAAGATTCTATGACTTATACAATGTACAGATTGCAGAGCAGATATGAGCGTAACGTACATACAAAAATATAAATACCGGCTCATTCCCTTCTTACCTGTGGGCATCCCAAGAGACTCAAAAGATCCTGCTGAGGATGAAGTGAAAATGAGCAAGTGCAGCTGAGCAGAATTTTCACCGAAGATGAATCACCAACAGAAAAACTGGTAAGTAAAATGGGATATAGTTGTGCACACGTATGTACGTGTTCTCACATCAACCAGACAAAAAAACGTCCAACGGCCTTAGCAAAGGAATGGCTACATGGTTATTCCAGAACAAATAAAAATCTCAAGAGAAAGGGAGCGAAAAGTTAACTAAAAAAGTAATACTGAACCTCAGACATTTTACAAAAAGTAAGATGAAAGATGCTTCTCACTAACAATGTGTTGCTTGGCTATAAGTATAGCAAGACTATGTACTTGTGACTTGTGTAAAGAAAGTAGTAGTGGTTGTGAGGAACTTGCAGGTTTTGAGCGATATATAATCGTCAGTTGTTTTCCCTTGGTTCTTCCTCCATCGTTTTCTAAGCTTTTATGTACTTTGTTGGGATCGTAACTCACGACATTTATTGGTTCAGAAAGATATATGACTCTACTATATAGAGTACATATGTTGCTGGCAATGCAATGTACTTTTGAGTACAGTCGAAATTTTGAGTTGCAGCGTGATCCCGTTATTGAATCAAATGCTGAATATAACAACATCAACTGTTTTAGCGGTCATGGTCATTTTAAAAGAAGGAAATAGTTGAAAAATGAAATCTAGACAAGATTTGTTGTCATGCAAGGAAGATTTTAACCAAGTGATACAGAAATTTCTCAAATAATACTTCTCATATTCCTATTGCATTAGTTTCTTCTCTCACTAACGACGCCAATTCCATAACTCTATTTTACTCCATCATCTACGTCTACGTTCAATTTTGCATTTAACCAAATGAAATTATTAATATTATTATGATCATGTGGCATGAGCTGAGCTTGGAATGTAGATGGTGCCAAGGATTCTTGAATTACTCCACCATGAGCACTTTCCATGAGTCTCTTGAAACTCATTTTTTCTCACAATATTGTGATGAAAAAAGATGAAGTGAGAAAGTCTGCAATAATCATAACAATAATAATCATGATGATGTTCATACTATTGGAGTGCCGTGAAGTTGCTCTTTATCATCATTCATGAACTGTTTTGTTATACTTATGAAAAGCACGAGGAAAGGGGATATATGAACATAATGTCTAGTTCCAGTGCAAGTGGCTACCTGTTGAGGATGCACCATAGCATGTAAAAAAATTCAGATATGCAATGCATGTGTAAATAAATATATGAATACAGGTTCAATATTATATCAAACGACCATATAAGGATATAGGATATAACAAGATGAATGGATGGAAACCTGGACGTGTGAGAAAAGTAAAAAAAAATACAGATGTATCACTTGAAACTTTCTCTTGCTAGACAAGAATAAGAGCAGAGCAGATGCTTGGCTACGCATGGGAAGTAAATAAAAAAGGTATGAAATCATCTTCATCTCTTTTTTAACTCCCAATCTGAATTTGGCCATCTTACAGCTCTGCTAGTATAGTGAGTATAGTATAGTAGTAGGCAACTCTCTGTATATGAGCTCATAATGGATTGAATTGGTGTGTGTAAGGAGAAAAAAAATGAAAATAACATTCTCACTACAAAAGCACATAATCGAGAGAGAAAAAGTGGATTTTGGTTCATAACAATAAAATGTGCATATACATACACAGGCCAAGGCAAGGGGCAGACAAAAGAGTGGAAGGAGAAGGACTGGAGCAAAGATTTCCAATTCTTTTATCAGTAAGCCATAACATAAGAATTAGAGCTGTAGTATTTGTGTATAACGTTGCTGATAACGATTACTGCCAGCCGTAATAGTAAAAGTAAAGCTTATGGGGCAACGAGTGAAAAGGTAAAAAAAGAGAGAGAAGAGATTGGGAATATATGTGCTTACTTATTGTGTGTATGTCCGAGATTCAGGAAAGAGGAGGGGTTTCCTCCACTCCGAACAGAATGTGAAAATAGATGTGTGACACTCCCCATTGGTTGTGAGGGGCTGAGAAACTCCACCTCGGAAGTGGACGTGCACACCCGTTTCTCGGATTAGCTCGCTTTCCGTTGTTGCTCTCACTACTTGCGTATCCTTTTTATCTGATTCCTTCCTGATAGTACTAACTAACTACTATGCTTATGAATGGTGTTATGTCTTTCTTACGACTGAGCTTGTGTCTCCTACTCTTTCCTACCCTCACTGGAAAATGGACAATATAGCGCTCTTATAAAGGCTGAAATGCCTCAAAATTGAATTAGAGGCGAACGTTTTAACAGCAAAATTCAGTTATTGTCAAGATTCCTCTTTTCTCTACCTCTTTTCGAGCTCACACACACTTACTCACTTTGCACTCTGTGCTTTTTACCACGCTTTTGGCTTTGGCGTAAATAGTGAAAGCCCTTAGAAAGGAAAAAAAATCACAACTACGGCCGCGAAATATAATTAGCTCTGGACTTAATGAAATTTGTTCCATTTTGAATTTCCTCGTCGACATATGAAGGAAAAAACCGAGAGAGGAGTGTAGAAGAGGCTAAATACTTTTTATTAAATCATTACTTGTTATGTAACAAAAGTTGTTGAAAAAAGTGGAAAATCGAGTCTCATCAACTGCATAAGTGCGTAAATACTTTCTTAACAATTTATTTACCATTTTCTCTTCCTTTTTTCCTTACAATTTGAGAGTTGAGCTTAGGCAAATAAACTTTTTTTTATTTAACTCTCTCTCTCTCTTTGTCGGCATCTAAAGACAACTCTGAATGTGTGAAGTCATGCTTTGCACCAGTTTCAACGAAAGTGTAAGCATATATATACACGACTTACTAGAATATAGTGCTTCATTGGGGAAATGAAAGAACAGCTTGTGCAATACAAATTGTCCTGTGTTTTCACTCGTGATAACTTAATTTTGTCCGTGTACACGTGATAAGTGAAAGTATTATCTGAGAGATGATGTTTAATTTGTTCTTTCTTGCAAATTAAGTTCAAATACAATATTAAATGAAGGGCTAAAAGTGATTGCGTAGACAATAACAAATCGTTCATTGGCATTTACATTTATTCTTCCATTCTGAACATTTGATTACATTGTTTCACTTCCATTTCAAAGCGTTGTTATAGTGCAGTAACACAATTACTGGACAAAAATCGATCATACTTATTGTATTGGGAAGAAAAATTGTAATTCAATTTCATCAAAATAAACATGGACTACAGCAGTTACATTAATCATCATCACCAGTCCGGATCATTCGATCCACAATCTTGTGGCCTTGCTGGTTCACTTGGTGTTGGGGTCACCGGGTCAATGGACAGTGCGGCTGCTGCGGGTGCAGCTGCACTGACAAACATGGCGTGTTCCTATGCTGACCTTTCAGCATGTGCTCAGGTAATATATCTTTTAGCAAGTATGAATGACGTGGGCAAATTTTGAAGGCGTATCCTTCGTTAAATATTCACTTTCCCTCCCATCCCATCCCAACTCATAAATTTATTCTTTGCTGTGTGCATTCTTTTTGAAACACTTGTCATTTTTTTACCATCTGAAGTGGATGAGGAGAAAACTAAAAACAAGTGCAAATGCTACTTTCCTTCCAAGATAATTAGATTTCATTCTTCCTTTTGGTTAGGTATACGATACTTGCAGCCTCTAACTTAATTATCTTGAGGCCAACGGTTTCTTCTTTCCTTCTACATATCATCCAACTGTTTCACTAAAGAGCAGCTTAAGCATGCGTATGCATAAGTGCATTACTGTTTCATCGGTTGTTGGTGTTGATTTATTTATGAGACAAGTGCACATATTCCAATTATATTCAACGTTTCTATGCGAATTCAAGTCTGAACTACAATATTTAACCAAATAGGAAAAATGTATATATTTAAATATAGCATGAAAATCGTAATATTTTAATGATTTTCACTTGCATCTTCCTTCAGGTTGGAGGCTACCGATATGGCCATAGTAATGTTCGCAGTTATCATAGCACTGGAATGGGTCCAGGAAGCCAATGTGGTGTGATGCGTCATGACCAACAAAGACATCATCCAGCTTCCTCATTTCCTGCAATGAATCTACAAGGTAAATGCTTTTTCCATTGCCTCTACAAACTGAGTATTTTAATTGCATATTTTGTGTTACAAAAAAAGTTTACTTAAACTACGGCAAATACGTTTCAAACTGACTCAAGAATCGTGAGGCGAATGGTGAATGCTGGTTTTTGAAATCCCCTTTGACGCTTGATGTGCATCTACTTTAAAAGTTGAGGCAAAGAAAGCGACATGCAGCCGTAAGTTTTAGTTTTGTTGAGAAAGAAATGAAAGGTTCAAAAAAGCAAGGTGATGTATGAGAACAGAAAAGTAGTTGGAGAAGAAGCAGACGGTCTCCTAAACTGCTAGAGACATTTCTCTGTCATTTCAATTCAAATGCATCATTTCTCATCTCTCCCTTTCTCATCTTTTCTTCCACTTTATGAATGTGACTACCTCAAAATAGCAGTTTCTCGATGGGGAATATAATATAGCTAAATGAAAACTTTCTGAAGTTGGTGGGTAAAAGTGGGGAAAATATATGGATTATGGAACATCATATGTAAACTTTCTGTCTAGGAACAAGTTACAAAACAACTTTCTTTCTTCTGTAGTTTCATGTTGTAGATCTTCTTAGCTAACGATAAGCGGTTTCTCAAAATACTATGAGACATGACATGGGGTATGAAACAACGAAAAATGTAATTTTTATGGAACTTTAGGCAACTAATTAGAAACAGAATTTTAATTCCTATGCTACACTAAATGGGTAGAAGAATAGATTTTTGATTTTGTGATAAAGTAGTAGAAAAAATATTTATGAAACGTCAACGATTCTTCATTAAAAAGCAAATAATAATTAGACCACCTAAAATTATGTTAGTTAATGATGATGTTTCACTTGGAAATTATTTGTAGCCGCTAGTCTGAGTTACAAAATGTATGGGGGTGATGCCTCATCTGTTTTAACGGAAAAAAGGAAACAAAGACGGATCCGGACAACTTTCACCTCAGCACAGCTAAAAGAACTGGAGAGAGCATTTCAGGTATAGCTAATATTGAATTTCTTATGTTGTTGCGACGAAAAGGAAAATTATTTCTGATGTAGTTTTTAAAAGTTCTAAATACAACTAGCTATTCACTATTTTACATTGGTTATTTGCAGGAGACTCACTATCCCGATATTTATACCCGTGAAGAAATTGCTATGAAAATAGACTTGACGGAGGCTCGCGTACAGGTTAGTTGTGTTTTTATAACAAATGACTATTTTGCTTTTCTCAAACCTCATAAGTACAAGACGGTTCCTCTACCAACAAGCAATTTGTATGGAGTGATTATAACAAAAATCAGAAATCCCAGTACGCATTTGCTGTTTGACTGATTCAAGGAAACTCATACTTAATATCAAGTAATCAATGAAAAATGAGGCTAATCAAGTGAGTAGGTTAAAAGGTGTTTGGCATAAGCAAATACTTCGTACATTATACATCATACTTCAATGTTTGTCTATACTGTGTTTTTTATTCCTTTCCATGTAATAAGTTACACAGATTCATTTCCGTTATGATCATTCCATCTATTATGGATATGCGATAAGTGTGCGTAACATAATACTCAAAGAAACAACGGTAGTAGTTTAGTTTCACAGTTGATTAGTATCCTTCCGGCGAGCGTGTGTGTACGTCTGCCCACACACTACTTTCCCAAGCACCACGTCGTGCATGCTTGATTCTTTAGGGAGATATACATAAATTGACTAGTGTGTAGATGTGTAAATATATTAGCTTTTTCTCATGAACATAATATTAATTTCCGACAAGTGAGTTGTACTTTCTCCCTTTTCAGGGGCATATTCAGCCCCAGCAATGCATATTCTTTATGGCCACCTATACTCCCATCTTTGCACACAGCTTCGCTAACATCTAATCTTCCACTTTGTAACTCTCAGCCTTTTGAGCTGTCGGGTCAGACGTTGGTCAACCATTGGCCACAGAATGCACCGACGTGCGTTACACTTTCAGATGTTGATGCGCTCGTTGCTTCAACTTCCTCTTTGAGCATTATTTAACGTGCATTACCGCTTTAATCTTATTATCTTTCGATTATCACAGTCATTTTTGGTTTTGGTATTTTTTGCTGGAAAAAGCTACACAGTGTGGTTGGTTAAGCGATGAAATTGAGTGCATTCCTCCTTATACTATGAGTCTCATTGAAATGTAAGAAAATAATACCTACACGCGCATGTATAATGAACGCTAGCGGGTTTACTTTTTGTGTGCATTTGAAAATGAACCTACAAGATATCTTAAGTTTAAAAATCATATGCCATGAATTTCTTTAAACTATGGGAACATTTTCTAATTAAAAATTAAACTAAACAGCCCATTTAGCCATTCTATGTTTGTGGGATTCATGACAAATGTTGAAATTCGTAGATTTTATTGCACATAAAAAAATCCGTGATTACCTTGTTTTACATCACCTGATCAATTGAGTACGTACACCACCACCCAACGCTTGTTTTCCTTTCGAATTTAACTAACGCATTGAATACAAATCGGATCCTGAATGGTAACAGGTATTGAATTTTTCTTGCAACAACCCACAACCCACCCTCTGGAGCTACATCGACACATGCAAGTGCTAGAATTTTGATTAAAGCTTAATGTTTTCTATCCTTTCACTAACTGAAACTAATGGCATGCTTACATCTACTAAGACGACCTAATGTTTTCTTCATTCACGGGGGTATTTGGGTACAGAAATAGTGTAGGGTCTTCTTATTTTTTTCTTTAGCAAATAGCGTCTACCAACCAGTCCCACATTCATTTAGCAAATAAGCTGTATGCAGATGTGAACATAACTTTTACTGTTGTCATTGGATGATCTCATTTCCCCTTCCTTTTACTCTAGTAAATGATTAGAATGTTCAATGCATAATATAGTAATCCTTCAGTAACGACGGCACAAGTAAAAATAAAGGATATTACTTGGATACTTATCCAACTAAGTCAGTCACATACATAATATGCATCCTTCTCCTCTCATTCCAACAAAAAAAACCAAACTGCATAGAGAAATCTTGATAAACAACTTTCCAAGATAAAGGAAGGGAACTTTTACTGCCTTGAATGTATGTACATGCACAAACAGTGAGCAAGGGGATCTTGTGAAAAGGCACTTAAGAAAATTAGATACCACACTTGCTTCTTTGCCAAAAAACCATGAAACAATGATAATAAAGCGATATATTTTGGATGTCTAGTCTAACGCTATGTTAAAGCACATGCTTTCCTGTAGTAAAAATCAATGATATATCTATTAAGATTGCGTTAGTACAACCTTCTCCCTTTCTCTCTCTGTTCCTCTCTCTGTCTTGGGTGATGATTCGAGCTTTGCTTTGCTGTTTTTAGAACGACTTGCTTGAGTTGAGTTCCTATATTATAGAGTTTGGTTAACTAACGCATCTTTTTGTTGGCTTGATTTAATCCTTATTACTCCAGAAGTAAAGACAAGGATGGGATCCGGACGACTTGACATGAACCCAGTTGCAGTTTTAGCTCGACTCCGTCAAAAATGATGGTTGCCCTAATTTAATGGGCACTCTACTCTTAGTCATTATTACTACTGTTGAGAATTAGCTGCATGTTTTATATGGCTCGTCCACTTAACATTTTTGTCACTAAACTTTGGAAGAAAAAAGACCCTTCTACCACACCACGATATTTTTTTCTTGGTTTTAATCTGGTTTTCACAGTCGCCCCGATTCTAATCTTTTACATGTTCTTGCGCAAGTACAAGCTTCTATAACATAAATGAACATATATACATTAGAGCTATGTGCACATTTTGTTTCATTAATTGAATTTTAAGTGCAGTGTAATAATGTATTACCCTAAATGTTGGAATGAAAGTGGTACTATCAAATAAATTGCTCCTTGACACTTGCATACAATTAAATTATCATGCTTGACTCTCAAAAAGGAATGCATGGCATGACTCCATTGTTTTGAGTACCTTGATATTCAAGTATCCCACATGAGACTTCTGTTGTACCTACAGTTTACAACATAATGAATTACGTAAGGGTTTGGTGGTATGCGAGCAACTGATGAATTCGTGATCTTTGACTTACTCATTAGTTAATTGCTTACTAGAATTCTGACTTTTACGTCATGAATCAAGCATATTAAACATTTGTTTTCCCAATGTAGTTGAGTGGACTGTGTATACTTGTAAATTAGGAGATGCACCAGTGCATTTGCATTTGATTGTGTGTAAAAACGTCCTTGTGAATTATGAAAGCAACCATGTTACCTCGAATAAAAGTTGTGTTCGATGATTTGATGAAGTCATCTAACACAATTTTGAAGGTTGGCACTGTCAAAACATTGGGCTGCTTATGACATTTGTAGCCAGCAAGGCAAGGATATTTTTCTTTTTTCCTCTTGTTGTATGTTTGCTATTGTTACGGCGGGGGTAATCCTTAAAGTAAGCAGTATTATTTTCATTCGACCGAATGTTGCAAGTTACACAATCCATTCGTTCCTTTTGTTATCACATTCTGTGGGCACAGCAGTAGACCTCGCATGAAAAAATGATAAACAGCAGAGTGAAAGAGTGGAATCTGGGGGAAGGAAAGAAAGGAGCCGAACCAAGTGTTTAGTTAGCCAGAATGTGTTCAACCAGGCCAAGAAACCAAAACTCATATGGATAAAAATAAATTTGCTGTGTATTTTTACGAATGTTGACATGTGGCTCTACGGCTCTCGGCTCCATCCAACCAGAAAGAACCTTTCTTTTTTTGGAAAGGACTTTTTTCCGCACCGAGCAGTTATTGTTGATCTCCTATTTATTTACACTGCGACACTAAATTTTACTGGTTGAAAAGATACAATAAGTGCTTCCAGGCATAGCACATTGCTATTTATCAATCTAATTGTTAATTCGTATTGTATGCACAGCATTACTAAGCTTGCTACTCCTTCATGTGCGTTTCATTTGCATGAAATATGGCTTTATAAATTTTGTTTTACTTAAGTCAATCGTCATGGAGACCTTTATTGAATCAGTGAGCAAGTAAGAGTTAAAATATTACAATATTGCTTCATCAGGTGCTTACCAGAGGCGTTAGGGACATCATATAACAAAGCATTAGCAATTATGTTAACGTTATGGGTATGGTTATTGCTTCGTGTAACAAGCAAGCCTTTTATGAGTATAGTTGGTATAGTAATGACCATAGGCCTAGATCATAACATAACCATCTCATTCATAATAACAATAACAATCATAAAACCAAAGAGTAAAGTATCTCACAAAACACTTTTCGTGTAGCGACTTATTATCAACACAATTGTAAGATTCGTTTGGGTGGTATAAAAATGCATGTTACATAAAGGTTTCACCAAAACATATCTACGTCGAATTCTGTGTTACAAACTGAATGTATTAGCAAAGTAATCACAATGTCCATAAGAAAACCTTTTCTCCATTACAATGACCATGTATTTTTATATATGCATGCATGCATGAGCTTTTAATATATGTACTTGCAGCACTGTCTGAAACTGTACTCATTCTTGCTTAAGAAATAAACGCAACGCAAATGCATACACTTTATACTTTCATTTTACAAATATTTCCTTAAGAAATTAACGAAAGTGGAGAGTAAACTCGTCAGTTATAAAACATTTCCTAGAATGATTAAGACATTTTGTCTACACCACATGGCAGTATTTTCTTTGCAAACATCTCAAATTGATCAAGAGCAATATGAAAAGTAAGTGGATAGGAGTATTCCTTTATTGAATGCCTCACTGATCTTCTCTTAAATCAACACTAAAGTAAAAGTATATTTTCATCTACATCAACTTTCAGTTCATCAACGTTTTTGAGTCCCAGTCAGCCATGACGGCTTCGATGAAAACGAACTAAAACCATTACTCAATTGAATTCGTGAAAAGTTTATAAGTTAGCTTGTTTCCAAATGAATGAAACAAAGATATCACAACCTTTAAATCAACAATCAGATTAAAGGAAATGGGCAAGGGTACTAATAAACTAACATGAAAAAACATTGCTATTTTATTGAGATGCTTAGTATTTATGGATGTATGTATGTATTATCATGTATCTGTAAGTAATGATCCAAATTGTATAAAAATGAAGTTCCACTAAATTTGCTGTGTCAACAGTGACAGGTGGCATGATCAAAACAACAAAAGTGTACAGAAGGGATTTGGACGGAGGGTGTTGTACTCTCCCTCAAATAACCGCTTCCTAAGCACACATAATTTATGTATGTATGAATATCGTGATCAAGATGTAAACATTGACACTTTTCCTACCGCATACACTATTTACCACTGAATATGAATGAATACATACATACATATTTACATTCTGCAATGCAGCATCAAAAAGGGTCAACATTTTTTTGTGATGTTGCATCTTTTATCTTCAGTTCCTAAACCATAAGGTGCAATGTCTGGAACAAGTCATGCTCTTGTAGTTTTAAGGGTAAGGCTTATTATCTGTAATAGTGCAAATACATACATACATACATACATATGTACATCAATCCAGTCATTAACAGGATTGAGTTTGAATGCCTACATCCAGCATGCCACATTAGACACAGTAGTCAATAAAAGAATTTTTTTTTAAACACTCAGCTAAACCCATGCATGGTCAGGGTATGGATTGGAATGATATTTAAAATACATTTTAATGGGTCTTGGCTGAACATTTTCTAGAGCAGATGTGGGCTTACCAAACAATGTATACATGTTAGCGACATGATTCATGACTTGTTTTAAGGTACAGCATACATATGACCATGTATCCCGAAAAGATTTGTTAAGTAATGGTCATTAATCTGATGCCCATCAAAGTGTTGCAAGGAAATGATCCTTGGCTTGAAAAAAAATGATTTTTTTATATTCATTTGTAAAGGAACTGGATCATTTATTGCGTTGGTAAATGTAGTGTATTCTTAGCGAAACTGGGACTTTTTATTATTAGGACAAGAGTTCATTGTATTGTTGCATTCAAATAATGTCTCGTGCTACTACTCACTATTTAACCAAAATTTTTTTTATTGTTCATACAATATAAAGGACGATTTTGTGATGATGATGATAAAATGAACTTTGATGTGTCATCACACATGTACACTAAATATATATGTTTTACATTTTTTACTTTCCTAGACGTAATCATGAGTTTTCAATAATAGAATTTGTACTGAAATTGTTGTTTTACTCTTTTACAGGTCTGGTTCCAGGTATGTAAATCTTCAACATCGTAATTACCTTTCTGCTTGTAATATTTTTTCTGCTTTTAGTAATGCTGCTCGCGAATGTTAATAGCCCGACGGGCAAATGTTTAGTAAATTACGTTTGTCGAATTGTGCTATATTAGTAAGCATGAATTTTTAGTTATGCGTGCCGGTAACAAGTTCGTTATGCACAAAATTTTGTAATAAAAAATTGCGTTAAATGGGTTTGTTGTATATTCACCCTCCTTGAATGCAGTAATTAACGGATAATGCAGGCATTTAAGTTTTAAAATCAAGAATTAATTCGCATCTATATTGTTTAAAATTAAAACGTTAATTTAGTTTAAGTAGCATTAGTTACCTGCTTTAGGCTTCTTATGCAATCAATTGTGAAGCGTATTTCATTTACTAATTAAATCATAATTTTTCCTAATTTAATGTTTTTTGTGGTCCAGAATCGTAGAGCCAAGTTCAGAAAGCAGGAGCGGTTGGCTCAACAAAAGCAGAGCTCTAGTAGCAGTTCCAATGGATCCAATGGTTCACAAAACTCTTCTGGCACCAACAATAATAATACAGGGAGCAGTTCTGTAGATAGCAATATTAATCCTTCCAATATGAAATCTGGCTCAGATGTGAATGGGAAGTCTGCAAAGGAAAATTCCAAAGTAGATTCAGCAGGTGAGAGTCTACAAATATTGTGTGATTTGAATTATAATTATTGTGAAAGAAATTGCGACTAGGAGGCGTGACTTGCTCTTAATTTGTTGATCTATATTCACATTTCGTTAACATTGTAATATTTTAGAATTGGATTTAATAATTAGATCGTGATTTAAAAATTTAAAAAATACTCTGTGAGTAATAATTTTAATGCACACAATGTCAACTCCACTTAAATTTCTAATGCGCGTGCTACTTCCTTGGAATGTGCAGTTTTGCATTCATAATGGATGCACATCGCAGTCTTTTTTCAAAGTTACTTGTATCCTTTGTTATACTGTACTCTAAATATTTGAGAGAGAAAGCACATTTGCTTGGTGGATTTCAAACCATTCATAATTTTTTTCTACATACGACAGATATAAAGACACCATGAACATCCGCATATTATATAGATCATTCCTATTAGAAACACATTTGCACTTTTCCTTACGAACGGATAATAATACATATAAACTATATGAGATCTAAAAAGCACCAACAAACATTTGAAACAAGACCAACTAAACATCCATAAGCAAGAGTAATACATACACACAGTCAGGAGTATCAGTTGAAAATAATACATACTTTAGGTTCATATAATGATATGATGTTGGTTCGTTACTCCAACATTTCCCTTTTACCGTGAGTTTTCACTTTGGTTATCCCCCAAGCTTCCTATGGCTTGATGTCTGGCACTGCTTTGTAGAGCAGTGCTGTTCCTTGGGCATCATGTGGCACGGAGTGGTTACTTGACATTAAGTGAGACAAATGGTGGAGGCAATATGAGCCGCAATTTCCTAGATTAAACCGTCACAAGCGACGCTAGACTGTTGGTGGAACAGAGTTTTGGCCCTTTCTTTCTCTACATCAAACGAGCGAGTGAAAACAAAAGTACAAAAAAAGCGTATACCAAACAAGTTACCTAAACATACATACATGCAGCATTGAGATGAAAAGGAGATGGCTTTAATATCTATACTTGCTTGCTTCATCTTATGATGATATATTACTCTCTCTCTCTCATTCTCTCAAATAACAGAATGCGTTTTAATGTAGTAAAGATTAGAAAAGTTAACGAATACAAAAATGCATTGATTACTGCATGCCTATGTTTGTGTAATTAGATATGTTCTTGCATTTTGGTCGTAATAAAGAGTGGAAAAGTACAAAAAAATAAATTGGATTCTTTATTTATTCCCTTTGCATGTTAGTTTAAGGGGCATTCTAATGTAAGAGTTGTTACTTGGGTGGGTTATAAAAGGTCGCAATGAACTTTTAAAGTTTATGACGTCCCATTGCATGTTCATTTTCAAAGAGTAGAAAAACTATCTTTTCCTTCGTTTTATGAAAACCTACCTAGTTACCCAATTTTTAGTCGATTCACCTACCATACAATTTAACGAATAGGTTTACGTAATTCTAACGATAAGTAACACCATACATACTCATTTAATTTGTATCTAAATTTACAAAGTCGACCATGTGCAATGAATTGATTGTGCGCGTAAAATTTGGAATAGAATGTCCAAAACACGAAAAATAGAAATGGCGCGCAGTAACTGCAGCCATGATGAGCGTAATATTGCTTTTCCTTTCTTCCTCCCCAATCGACGCTTCCTTTCCAATCAGCTTGTGGCTGCTTGGAGTCCCTGGCTTGTCTTTCGAGAATCGGCTTCTTTAGTCTCCCTTATTTACCCGACTACCGACTTGAAATTTCAGTGCATGCATGAAATAATACTAGTGGTTCTATTTATGGCGTGTTATCTCGTTCTTCTCCCCCTTCTTTCCCGATACCCGTATGCAATAATACCATCCAATTATATATGCTCATTTTGTAAATCTACGACGACTTTTCTTTTTAGTTTATCTCTGCGAAGACTATATGGGAATGCGACTTTTGTTTAAAAAATGACAATAAGATACTTTTAAAGCTACTTGGAAGATCGTGTTTAATTTATTAACCTTTATATTTATTTAGTAAATAGATATTCTATTTGAACAATTCTATAGATAAAGGTTGGCGTTTCTAATATTTTTTGTCGGATAAACTGTGTGTTTGGTGCCATTACAAAACTAGAGAATAAAAAATATTGCATATCAATGCAAGAATATGAGAATGAAATCTCAAAATAGCTTATTTCATCCCACACATATTGCATCCCAATTCTCTGAAATTGCTTACACTCAATACGCACGCTTTCCCTTATTTCTGTAAGCTACGAGAGGAGAGTCAAGCGAGAGAGACAAATGGGAATCGGGGTAACTCACTACAACGGTGATAAATATCGCTGTCATTACTAAGACACAGTAGGAGCAAGTCACGCAATTCCTAGTCATTTTTTATTCAACCTCTGCGTTTGGAAGTTGGAGCATATGCTTAGCAACATTTTTCATACAGTGTGGTAACATAAATCTGATGTTTTCTCTTGTGTCTTTCGATTTTTCATGTGAACCGAATGAATCTTTGTTCAACAATATGGAATGGTGTTGCTGATGTTACTGATGTACAGTGAGCAAACTTCATCAATGTAGCGGAGGTAACGGTGGAGGAAACTCGGGTATAGTCTCCTCATCGTCACCCAGAGGAAATCAGTCACCATGCAAATCTCCAGTAATTCCTTCCACACATGCATTTACACCGCTCATGTTGACACCAAATCCGTCACCAATTTCGTCTGGTTATGGACTCAGCGCAAAAACTCTCTTCTGAAACCATCTCAAGTTATTTGTTAGAAGATGACTTCAAATTTATGGATTATATATGCATATATATATATATTATACCTACTATACATTCTGTAAGGAACAAAAGTTAGTGTTAAGTGTGAAAACTTTACAAAATGTAACAAACTCCATATATACATGATCTATATTATTAATCAGTCCGACTGTTATTCTAAAAATAGTGGGAAAATATTACCAGCCAACCTAGTCGTTTATTAATGAGGATACCAGTGTTTTTAGTACGCTGTAATTATGTCTGTATAAATTACCATCGTTTTGATTGTGTCAGTTTATAGAGTACTCAATCCTTTCTATATGAACGCCCATGTAAATTTTTAAAAAATATTTTGTTGTTTACCACTTACTGATTTTCAATGCAATATAAATGTCTCCAAATTGATTGTAGCAATGTAAAAATTCATGAAAAAAAGTTCTGTGTATAGCAGTTTCCAGGATAAAGAAGGACGCGATGTGAAAGGAAGTATAGTGAAAAAAATTGCTAGTAGGAAAATGGGGCATGAAAGTTTACAAGTCGTACTTGAGTATATTTTGTGAGCATTAAATATGTGTGCAGAGAAACTCATAATAATGGAATTTATTTTGAGAAAATGTTCCAGTTCTTATTCATACTACTGAAATGGTAGTAGTGTTGTTGAAATAAAATCGTGATTCTTTGATTGAAATATTCTTTTAACTTTCAGACTATGAAGTATTTGAGAGGAGAAAGAAGAACACTTTCAAAGCTTTTTAAAAAGACTCGTCCCCAGTTATTTTTTTATATTTTCAAAATACTCCTCATTTATGTATCGTATAAAATATATTAAATCATTGTTGTAACTTCGAGAAAATGTGAAATAATGTATGAATGTCAGATACGGATTTAAATTAAAACTAAGTATTATTTATGTGAACAGGTTTTACTACAACTAAATGGTTTTTATTTGGTACTGTCATGATTGATAAGGCATACGTACATTTCGTAAATTCAATTCCATAAACACATACAACAAGGTTGAAGGTTACATATTTTAATAAATTTTTTCCTTTCCAGCAACTGAACCCAGGCAGGCGCATTGCTTGCAAGGGAGTCCGGCGCAATATACCGTTTAAAACAAAACTAATGTTCAAACATCCAGCAGAAAAATCGTAATTACAAATCATTACTGTTTTAACAACCCGCAGATATAAATTTTTCGTAACTTTAACAAACTAACCTTCACACCTCATCCCCTTCACAGCTTACCACACCAGTTGATTAAATTAAAACTCTAAAGAAATTTAACAGTCGCGAACACTTTTAAAAACTACTCGCAGTTTCTATGGCATGCCATAACTCACAAAGTACACTACAATTAATTAATGTATCAAGGTATCATTAGCTTAATTAGTGAAAGTGTAAATTAGCACTTTCTACCCAAACAAACAAATCAAGCAGAACAAAAGAAACCCAACTCAAAAGTCAGAAGCTAACTTTAAAGTAGTCAACCATTAATAACAATATTTAACATTGAAGTGGTGGTAAATAAGATTTATCATTGTTTAAAAATACAAATGTTGTAGTCATTAGTGGTACATGGCGTACCAAGTTAAGGATTTTATTGTGCGGATAATGTCCCAACTGCTGTAATAATATTTCATTATTAGCAGAATATGCGATGTTAAGAGGATTGGATTAACCATGCAAACTATAAAGTTACACAACTTTTTAAGCATCTGCCCTTGGTGTCGCGCGTTTGCCAACCTCGAGTGCTGTATCAAACAATTTAAAAATTGTTTCATCCATAGGCTTGAACTGCAAATTGAAGCAGTAATACAAGTAGTACACTGCAAACACAGATGAATAAAAATCCAAGTTTTGAAGTATCATCACATTCTCGCATGTCACTTCAGCACAAGCATTACTATAGATGTCCATGCCATCCCTGAATGATAGTTGAATAGTTGGTTGTGCTCTAGTTTTCATCGGTTTTGTCTCACCTTGAGCCTGCAATATTCAAATTAATTCACTAACACAAAGAAACAGAAAGACTACATGTTATACAAAAAAGACGGATTACTAATATAATAATTTTGATTTACATACAGCATTGTCAAGTTGGTTGGGGAACTTCACCATTTCGTGTTTCCATTCCCCGTCCGTAATGAAGCACAAATACAAAATCATTTGTGCTGTCTTTTTTCGTGCTAGATGAAAGTATAAAGAAAAGTGACATTAGAAACTTGAAGTGAGAGAAGCTCATGTAACATAAATAATTCCACATGAAACGTATTGCACAAAATGTAACATAGAGTTAGATAGATGTATCTGATGTGGAAAAGGTAAAAGATCACGACTGACTTTGTAAGCTTGTCAAGTGGCTTTAATTGGATTTTACTTAACGGTGATTTGATGATTACTGTACGTTCAGCTTAAACTAAGCAACAGTCAAGCTTAATTTCCAAAAAAAGAAAAAATATCCATAAAAAGCACTAGCTGGTGAAAGCAATGTTAAACAAGCATCAAATTCATATCAGCAATACAGATAAATCTTAAGATGCGGATTACTTTTCATTTGATAAAAATGGGTTCTAAATTAAACAATGGAAAAGAGAAAACTAACCATCGCCTTCATCGGCGGAATCCAGGATAGCCTTTGCTTCCATGCATAACTGCTGCTCACAGCCAGTATGGTGGGTACACTGCTCTGCAAGCAGTCTACCCATCTCATTTTTGAATGAGTTAAACCCTACGGTTTGTATAGCCTGCCACCTCATGAATTCACGGATTACCTACAAAAATGCATACAATAGGATATATTTGCGCTCAAATATAAAACATAAGTTACTAAGAAAGTTAACAATGATTTACTATATTATATTCAAATATTATTCTAACCTGCTCATAAACGTGAAGTCCAGGGAAATAAAACATCAATTTCCGGATGCTGAAATCCTCATCTTGCAGAATCTCGGAGTGGCGCACAAAAAATGACTTATTCATGACAATGCCTAAATTGAATGAGTTGGACTGGCAGAATTCTGGATTCTTGCAAAAGTAATCAACGACTAGTGCAGCGTTTCGCAGATCATTCCTTTCCTCAGCAGTCAGTCTTTGGTTATGTGAACGATCCAAGAGCTTCTATTAGAAAACAGATGGAACACGTTATAATATTTTTACACATTTCATGAAATTTATTTATTAGAATTCTAACACTAATTCTTATATCGGGTACCTTAATATAGGCAACACTATTCGGGCTCTCAGAATACTCGCAGGAAGCCAACTGCGTGGCAGGCTCTAATTTCACACGGCTTTTAGACAGACGGGTCGTACTTGGTGGAGGTGCCTTCCTCTTTTCTCCTGCAAGCCGTCCCATTTGAGCTGCATTGGGAGCATCATCTGTTGAGGTACCCGGCTTTCCTGCATTGCTACCTTGAACCACCTCATTGTTGTGTTGAGTGGAACTACCTAACTCAACCTTGACTTTCTGAGAATTGTCTCCCAAAGGCCCCGACATTAAAGATTCGCCATCCACTCCTTGTGTCTCAACTTTTATTTGAGAAGGAGTAAACGAAGTATCTTTGCTTGACATTTTGAAAATAACACAATGAACTATTCAAAGTATAATTCTGAGGGCTATTGTACTTTTTGTATTTAAAGATAGTTACTGAAAGCAAACAATATCTTGTGATTTTGTCACGAAACCAATGTCACAAAGACTAATAGGTGCAGCTTTTTAAAAGTATTTTACTCCGAGTCTCTAAAATTATCGAAGCTTTAGTAAATTACAAGACATAAATGAGTGCATGCACTAGCCGTGAGTAAAATGGAAAGCTACGTTGACGAAACTTTAGTGATATAATGTATATAATACTTCCAGTTCTCTGCTGCTGAAAAATCACATCAGCATGTATGGAAACTCAAAACTGTTCTTACCACACGATATGACTTTTTGGTTGCGCCCTGTATGCATACGTGGACGAATATACAGTCAACTTAGGCTACAGGTTAGAATTGAGACCTTATTTAATCAGACAGGAGAGGGCCATATTGTAGAGGACAAGTAGTTACGTCAATGCCTTTCAGTAGCTGATAATAAACCTTCCTTAAACTTACATTGTCTTGAGCACAATAATTGTTCGGTTCTTGGAAGAAATGGCTCGCAAATTTTTCAGGGGAAGCACTCTCGTCTATGCACTGCATGAAGTCAATGCCACTCACTTTATAAAGCAATATGTGCATTATATCAATATGCCTGAAATCCCTTGTATAAGACGACGAACAAAGCTGGAAACGAGAGTCTCGGGTGTGAAAAAGATGATGATCATGATGAAAACAGCCAAAATATTAGACAACTTTATTCATACTAATATGTATGTGGCTTGTTTGTGCTTCTCTGTTAAGATGAAAATGATAAAGTTACATACTAATGTAATGAGACATAAACTTTACTTATTCGAATGTTTACAGCATAGGATAAACGTTTTATGTAATGCGACTCTTTATCCATACTTCTTTCATCCCTTCAATGCTCCTGTGTCAAGTACTTTGTCATACCTCTATATATAGGAACTTTCTAGTGGTCCGAGTTACTAGACAATCCATGCATAAAAAAATGCATAATAAATGAAACTGTGATATGCAAAACTCTCAATCTCAAAGGCGAATAATGAAACTGTTCATGAGCATGGAAAAATATTACATAATCATTTCATATAGGTTACACGCATGAAGAGTGCTTGACTCTGGTGTGTGTGTGTAAATGACTCATGTTCGTTCACGCCGTCTTTACTGATAAGAGGAAATGCAATTGTACGTGCTTCTTCTTGGCAAAGAATGGATTTTTGTTCATGAACTCTGATCCCTGGAATTTCTTAAACCTTGCAACTGGTCATGGTTTTATGCGCATGAAAAATCTATATGTGAATGTGGATGCTGCGACCTTGCTAATATAGGGTTTCATGAAGTTTTCATAATGTTTACGAGATTTGAAATTATTTAAGACCACCGACAAATTTCTTTGCTAGCAGGAGGTAGTAGCACAATGAATAACGCATTCATAAAGATGTGTTATGTAGCTCATCAAAACTTAGTCTTTTTCCCTTCTTAAAACCATTACAGCCATTAATGTATCTCATTTCTCATTCCAAATCCAAAAATGCTTACTCCTTGCTCATATGCATGTATACACACTACTTCACATGGCTATTCTAGCAGAGTAGATGTTATGACTTTTTAAACAGATTTGTAAAATAATATGGGTTGATTATGATATTTTAACATATTCTCAAGACAATGTGCCCTTGCAAAGAGGAATAAAGAATAATGTCATGTAAATATGTAGTAAGCTCAAAGAAATGTCATGATATGTTCCAATAAAGCAGTGCTATTTTTGTGAAATTATCTTGGTTTGTGAAATAGCGAAAGAACGATCTTGGGACTGTCGGTTAAGTTCCCTCTGCTACTATACCAGTAAGTTCAAGTTACATTATACATTTCATGAAACTATTTTGAGCTTCGTCAAGAGGATAAACACGATGCAGCAGCTTGTGTCCAGCACAGTGTTCTGAAATCATCCTGACGAAGGAAGTCTGGAAAAGTTCAACCAGTTACTGAAAAGGGTAAATGATGGGGTTCCTTTGTCGGATGACGGACAGTAGAGTCAGTAGTCACTGTCCTTATGAAGAAGAAATTTTGTTGAAATTAGACTGATCAAACAGTTGAGCAGCTTGAGAGTATGGCAATGGAAAACCCACGTAACGACGAATTCTTTATTGGAATGTACTCATTTCCATACATGATGCTGATAGAACGTAATGTTTCTGATGATACAATAACAATTATTACAAGTGATTCACACTCAGCGACATTTCACACCAGGAGCATTTATGAACAATCCAACTTTGGCTGATATACATAAAGCAACATACCTAAAACAGCGCAAATGAAATTAAGTCACTACTTTGTCTGTCCGAGAAATGTAGATGCTTAAACGATATCCCCTTACTGAACATTATAAAAATCTGTAGCAATGTAAGACATCTATGCACGAACATCTATCTATGGAAGAACGGAAAATTCTTCATAGGTGGCAACCTTTCACTTTCACTTTGTTTTTCAACTTCCTTTGATAGTCAATAGATCATGAAAAAAAATCCAGTTGTATATGTCATGACTGTAAGTATAACACTTTCACATGATAGTAAATGAAAATATGTGAATAAAGAGTATTGGCATTTTGCTAAAAATGTTAGAATATGAAACGCAGATTGTTATTATCTGACTACTCGTCAAAAATCATAGAATTATACAAAACAATATTACAAATAAGAAATATGATCATCTGTTAAAATTTCTGACCAGTAGCATTCAGAATGTATTAATTGCAAATCATGATATTGATGATGGGGCGACTATAATATATACCTTTACATACCATACTTTTACACTATTTGACTGACACTAAAAGGTGCAACTGATGGTTCGACCATCATATTCCTTTTAAAATCTATCGAAATGCCGGAATATATCCCTTTTTCCCGAATTAAATATATATTGGTAATACATGAGGTAAACTAACCACCCCATTTGTGAAGGAGTAACGTAGAATAGGCAGCAGTATTGGAACAACCGGACTCATAAGCAAAAGATTTAAACTACATTTATGTGATCTGGTCCTGAAAGAGCTAACTTCATTTGGAAGCTAGTTTTGATATTAGATATACTGTACACGTTACTGTTTTACAAACAATGTACTTTAATGATGGCGTGTTCAGCAGAGCTGCTTAGATTAAGTTGCCTTCTATGTCAAATTTAAATCATATACAAAAGAACGGAAGTTTATTGATTTCAATAAATGATGATGATGATTATAATTAAGCATTAGGCAATTTGAGAGTATAATCTTGTGGATGGACTACAGTTTTTCAATTAATTTTTAGTTTAATATTGCATTGTTAATGAGACAATTAGATTGACGCTGAGTTGATAAATAAGTATTAACCCCATTAAGATACTCCCATGCAATTGATACAGACGCAAATAAATGTATCTTGTTATTAATGCATATGTACACACGCATTCTTATGATAATGCCAGTTACGCACTAAATCAAAATATCTGAGGATGGATGGATCAAGAAAGGATGGACTGAAAGAAAAGAAAAAAAAACCGGAGTGAAAAGTGACTGTTTTCTGCCTTCCTTTAGTCACGTTTTGTGCGAACCAGTGGACACACACGCACAATATAGTACATGCCGTTGCTTCATTTCAAAAATGCTGAAGGAGTTTTTGCTAGTTAGTGTTGTGTAAACTACAATCAACAGCACATGGCATTACAAAAATAAATACTTGCTCTCAGTTGAAAATGCGTTACATGAGTGAAAGCGATTGTGCTGATCTTGTCGGTGAGTGGAGCTTAATTTAGCATATAAGCATTTACTTAGAATTTTGCTTAAAATAAGCAATAAAAGGGTTAGACAGTCATTTATCATTTTAACTTGTAAACAAGATGTGAAGGAGTCTTTAAAATACACTCACTTGTTCCTAAAACGACACCGACCAGTTCTGATAACTGGTGCAGTAAGAATAAGTCATCACTGCTGAAACAAAAATTTAAGAATGATACTCTGTGAAGTAGTCAGTCGGATTATAGAAGCAATCTCAAGAGTGTTTAATTTTTAATTGCTAGTTCCTGATTTTCAGTCATTAACTGTTTTAATATGGCTCATATCAGCATCACTGTCGCCTTGTGTTTGTGAACTCCTCCCTCACATCCCCACCACAGCATTGAAATCATATCCCCTGGCCAGAGTGCTTCTAGGCCATTCTTCCTTCTTCCGTGCCCTTCTTTTTCTGTGTCATCATATTTCCATAAGTAAATTCAGTCATTGGTTACTCTCATTTTCTTACCGTTGCTCATTAGTTGAAACATGGTCAGAGTTTTGACTGCTTGCAAAAGATCATTATTTACGTATTCTATGTGCTGAAATTACATGCAGAACACACATGAAACAATAAAAAGCTTTTGAGTAGGATTATGAGTGTGCGTAAGGGTCACTGGAGAACAGGAAATAAGAGATGGAGAGTAGCCTCATAAAATTTAAGCGTGATCTCATCCCTCCTACAACTAAGCTTAACGGCAACCTTACACAATAACTACTCTTAATGATCTTATCTTAAGTTGTCGGGTAGGGAAAAATGAAATTAAATTGAAACTAAACAATAACATTTAGGCGAATCAAGATTACTAAAATTATATGTAGTTTTATTTGGAGCTGCGTCATCATAGGAAAATGTACAATCAATACAGTTACCAAAATTAACAATGTTCAACAATTTTTTTTTGTAAAATACTGGTTTCCCAACGAACCTATACTTCAAATTTTGCTTTACTAATAATAATTTTAGGATCATT
This sequence comes from Orchesella flavescens, assembly GCA_964034955.1. NCBI lineage: Eukaryota > Metazoa > Arthropoda > Collembola > Entomobryomorpha > Orchesellidae > Orchesella > Orchesella flavescens. The sequence continues at coordinate 31,929,021 of OZ035953.1, forward strand.
TTCTGCAGAATGAAGATTGTTTTTGAAGTCACATCAAGTCCGATCTTTATTCAATCCATTGAGCTTCTTGGTTAGATCATCTAGTTGCATGTTCTTTTGAGCCACTTGATTAACCATGTCATCAAATACATCTTTAGGAACTCTGGTTTCTAAAAGTTCTTGATTCCCATTCTGCAATTCCAAGTTTTTGGCCCTCAGGTTCTGTAGTTCATCCTTCAGTTTCCGATTTTCATCCTTCACAATCTGGATTTCAAGCTCCAGTCTCTGCTTGTCACTCATTAGATCCGTGTTAGCATTTATGACTATACGCGAAAATTCCATCATAGTGGACGCGTTTCCTTGGAGCTTCATCTTTTCTGCTTCTTGTGACGCAAAAATGGAATGCAGTCCGTGGGCCACTTGATCACATCCAATTAATGCTTGGTGGTAATTTTGTGGCACCAATTGCTGGTTGCCAGGCTGGAACGCACAGCTACTTGATGCGTAGTACATTTGTTGTTGAGGATGTGTAAATGGTTGATTCTGTTGGGCTGCCATTAAACCACTTATGCCATACGATGTGGGAGCAGTGTTGCTAAATCCTTGAGTCGGTTCTTGTCGCCCCAGTTGGTGTTGAAATTGCGGTGCAAAATTTTGCTGAGGCTGTGGAACAGTCGCTTGTGGAGCATTCAATGGCCATGGTGGCCATTGGTACTTACCAGCCTCATCCATTTTAACTTCTTGCTAGTTAATCACCAAGCCAAGCCAAAATCTGAAAATACAAATAGACGACATGAAAAATTATTACACTACTTTACTTTTCTCAATCCCACCAAAGCTTTAATTCAAGTAGCGTATATAGCGGCTAGGTAAACTGAATGTATAGGAGTTACCTGAATAAAGATTAGTACGAGCGAATTAAGGACGGATAAACTTAAAAGTTACTGTATAAAGTTTTAACACTGTGAGACGATTGCAGAAACTATTTTTGGTAAAGAACGAAAGTTAGTGAATAGTTGGGTAATTTGCTGGCCGAAGACAGATGAAAGGAGCCAGCCCCATAGAAATTAATTACTGTATTGTTTATTATTTAAATTATTGTGTCTAGCTTTATAGGAAAATGGAATGATGTCATCGTACCATCACTACCATCATTTGAGGCGAGCAGCATAGCTATGTATTTTATTCCTATAAATCTCACAAACATTAAAATGAAGGCCACTACGATAATTTGATGATAATGGTATAAAGCTGCAGAATTTAGCTTTTTAACTCACCCTGTTCCAAAAATATAATATTGACCCCAGTATACTACCCGTCAATCCCGAACTTTCCGTTCCCGATGAAAATTCTCGATATAATGTGACGAATATATAATATAGCAAATATGTATGCTACAGATTTCAGATGTATATTTTAAGTATCCGTAATATTTCAGAGAAAGAGGAAAAGTAACTGCTAGAATCTTTTTTAATGTCACTTATGTTCACTAATAAAAATTGGAGCGCTGGTATTTCAGAATGACTAACTTTGCTTACTACACTGTCATCTATTATTTTAGATTTTTTTACCTTGGTTCCAAAGGTTTCGTAGCTGTATGAATAGAATCGGTGATGTAAGATGCAATTAAAAATTTATTACGTCGTGGTTACACACATTATGGCACAAATCTTGACAAGGTTATACTTTAGAGAACAGTTTGATGTACGAATATTAGTGGTATATATTTACACCTGTCACATATGTAGAGGTACCTTTGACGTTTAGCCTTTTATCTCCAACTTAACTTGATGCCTCACTGGATATGACAGCCAATAGAATAGAAGTGGAAGTAAAATGAATGCAATGAATGAAGTTTTAGTGCTATGTGATATACAATTAGGTTAGAAGCTTAATACGACAGAAGAGAATTCATAAATATAGTTGTTCAAAGATAGTTTCATTTAAGATGAAAAGAGAATTGATGAAGAGTTACAACGTTTTCCTAGCATCATAATCTGCAGATGCCTTTAATTCCTGAATCATATTTGGTAAACGGTTTTCAGCCTCAAATTTAGCACCAGGAACAGCAATAAGTGGATCTCCTGGTTGTATAAATTTAACTTTCGAACTTCCAAAGGATCCTTTTTAACTGCCCATGCAACGTGTTCCATAATAGTTGCAATGATAGCAATGCCCTGGGTGCTGCCTGTTAAGTAAAATACATTATAATCCAATATTTCTCTGTCCGTAATGCAGACAAGTATATAAAAGAAACCTGGTGCTCGGCAGTAAGTATTCGGAGGATTGTTTGTCAATGCTTTTCCAGGTACTACTTTCCATCCAATGGCTCTATAAAAACTTTAATACAAGCCCAACAAAATGGTTTGTGATGCTAACCAAGGAATAAATTTTACATACTGAGGAGATGACCTATTCTCATACCTTTGTGCACAGATCATCGCAAATAATGATGTAGCTTCATTAGCAACATAACCTGGATCGCAAAATATTTCAGCTTTCAAACTCTGTATTTTTCCATCATTTTCAATGCCAACCTAGCAAAATATCAGTATAAATTTTATAACCAGTGCTCTTGTCCGAACATTACCCTTTGGCTGGAGTGATTTGTTACTCATATTTTGTTAAAAATGAGGCTCGTTTCCCAATCATTCACATGCTGGTTTCCAAAATCAAGGGCCACCCTTACAGGTCTGTTTGTAACATGAGCTGCCACCTTGGAAATTTTACCAACGTCTCCGCCACCAAGACGCTTTACAGATACGTTAATGCAATTTTCAAAGAAGGAAAGAATGTTTAGGCTTAACGTTAAAATACATTCATATGTATTTGTTCTTATGCAAATCAAACATTATTTCAAACTTGCTATTAACTAACATTTTTTTGCTATCTAACATTTTTGTCCGGTCTTCCCATCGTACCGTTCGAGGACAAGATAAATCGAGAATGCTTCGAATTTTTTTAATTCTGTTTTGCCAATCAATACCTTATGTAGGTCAAACGAGAATTCAGGTTCAATTTTTTTATCAAATTGGAGTTATCCCTGGGAGAATCATACCCCCGCACTTTTTCAAGCTTAAGGTATATCGTATGCATTTAAAACACGGAATATCTTTCTATGTGCCTCAAATAGAGCATCTCAGCTAAATATTAGAGCAGACCCACAACCATGATATGCGCTTATCTTGGGTGTTATCCTTAGATTCGTAAGGATACCTAACTTCCAAGAAAAGAAATAGGGATGATCATGATTTTGATAATGGGAAAACAAGTTTTTGTGATGTGTAAGAAAATGTAAAAGGGAGCTTGAAAAAAGGGAATTTATTTAAAAAACGCACAAATTATTGAGATGAGGTGCTCATTCAGAATTAATTTATTATAATTGTGATTTATTTGATGATTTCATTATTCAAAATTAAGATTCAACATGTTTGGTTAATCATGGCCCTTCGTCAATACCCACTATGACGAGCCCGTCGATGCCACTATGCCATGCTTCCAAACTTGGTGGAAGAATGGTGGAAGAAGAAGAAGCTGATGAGGATGGCTTCTTTGACAAATACAAGAATCAACACTTGATTAGCAAGAAGAACCAATTTTGAATCGAGACTATGAGCCAATTAATATACTAAACGAGTAAGAAATACTAGGATCTTGTGTTTTGATGTCATGCAATGATGATCAGGTACAAGGTTCTCGCATATGAACTGTAAATGCACGCGTAATTTATTTATGTACTATTGAATAACCTTGAGGATTTGGAGGAACTCAGAGCTGCAACAAAACCAGAGGAGAGATGCATGGTCAATGTGGCGATTGCATCATGTTGGGTATCACTGTTACATAATCAGCTTGGGCACCTCAGGTCCCGTCGTTTCTCCTGTTTACATTACTGGAAATGAGATGCCGGGTGAGCGAATAGATGAAATGAAACGATTCAACATAGGCAAGAAGATTACACAAATGGTGCCCTTCTCTCATACAGAAGCAGTAGGTGGGTGGAAGCAACAACGTCTTTGTTGTGGAACTCTTTCTCCAACTTAAGCCCCATGCACAGAATCGGAGGCATCGTTTTAATCACACCAAAAATATCTATATAAGACGGCAAGACTGAATCAAGTAATACAAATTTAATAGAAATCATCTAGTAAAAGAGTTACTAGTTCCTAATTTATTTTGTGATTGTAGGTACATCATTTGAATCCCAGGTTACCGAACTCAAAGATTTCAAAGTTGATTTCGCAGATGAGATTCTTAGCATTTCAAAGAAGGGCAAAAGTAGCGATTTGAATGTACTCCACATTCCTAATTCATTTAAATTAATTAGGAGTTAATTAATCGCTGACTACACCAATTTCATGCATCGTCATTATTCCATGCTGATGCATCCATGTCGTCGAGTACAGAATACATTGCTGAGCACAGGTCATATTTCAAATATTTGGAACTGTCTTGATTACAGAATGCCCATAAACCCCTACGTTATATTAATATTCATTGTTACAACAATGTCAGTTGAGAGCAATGTGTTATTACCCTGTGATTAGGGTTAAATTCATTAATCATTGCATGTGTACAATATAATCTCTTCCGTAAGAACCAAAATGATGAGTAAAGAAACATGGAAAACTAAAAATTACATGGCACACTCCAAGGAAATGTATAACGTACCAACAAAGCTAGCAGCTACTGCTGCATCGTCAAAAGAGTCCAGTGCATCTGCGCCACACTGATTCGCAGCTTCTGCTTTCAATCATTTCTGAATGAACTAAAATCCAAGTGGTGCACTGCATAAAGTTCAGCAAATGACAACAATGTGATGGATTGTGTGCAAAAAATGATCAAGTCACCTGATCGAATTGATTGCTAGTATTTCACTTGCTTGAGGTTGTCTATTGTTATGAGTGTAGTGAACAGTTTAAGAGTATGAAATAACGTAATCAGTGACGATGGTGTCTACCTTCTTCTTGCTCTTTTTCGTAGTTTATTACTATTCACTACCATTTATTAAAAGACTATTTACATCCTTTGTGTCGTCAGCCCGAGCTTCAATCTCTAAGTTTATTGAATCTATCCCTGCGTTTGTGCATAGGGACGACGTGCTAAACATCGTGGATATCGTGGACAATTTTATTGATGAGCGAATCAATAATGTTTTAGATTTAGTGATTGACATCTTCAATAATTTCGGCCCGATCTTGCAGGATATATTCAATTGGTTTCGGGCTGAGTTGATTCTATAGTAGTTAAGTGTCAAATTTTGAATAAAAGACAATTAATTAGTAAAGGAGTGGCGTGGAAAAGTTTTGAAAAGCGAGTAGTGATCCTTTTTAGTATCGTTATCGTTGGTAAGTTCACTGTACCTATTAATTTTTTTTGTTTATGCAGCATTTCCTATTATGTTTTGGGTGGCAATGGCATCCTTGAAATTTCCGGCGGAGGGGTTCGTCCCCTCTCCATTAAAACTGCATGGAAATATCAGGAGTAGGAAAAGCAAGCTTACCCCTTGACTGACTGTTAAATATTATTTTTTGCTGTATTTTTTGTAGTGTTTTCGTCCTTTTGTAGCGATTTTAGGTTCTGCTTCCGGTAGCGTTAAAGTCGTTTACTTAAGTCAATAGCTGTTTTGTGTAAACCTGGTGAAATAACTTTTGTGTCCCCTCTGAGTTAATGGTCAGGTAATTGTTTAGTTTTATATTATTTAAAATCTTTTATTTTAGCATTTGTACCACCTGATTGAAAGACAATATTAGACTTTGAGTTGGACAGTAATTTCTAATTGTTTTTCGTTTCGTTTCGTTTCTTTCTTTTACAGAAATTGGAATCATGTCTGGACCACAGCGTAAAGCTCTTGCCGAGCTTAGCAAGGTTTGGGAAGCGGCACTGGCTAAAGGGAAAATGCAAACTCAGGAGGGTCTGAATAATATTTTGAGTTGGGTCAATGATATGCTCGCTAAGACATCCGTCCAAGCTGCCATAAATGAGCAGATTGAGAAATTGAACAAGCTTCCAAAGTTACCATCGACGGAAGAGTTCTCTGAGAAGACTCGGAAGAAAGTCAGAAAAATGATGAAATCGTATGAACAGACAATTGGATTGACTGAAGTGCGAAGAGCTCACGCTCGGGTCCTAACGGTAAGCGTAGCTATTAAATAATTGTAATTGAAATTGTATCGCTTGAGAGGTTTAAAGACGGGATGTTAATGTTATTTTTATGTGTTGCAGGCTGAAGCCAAATTCATCCATTGTCAACAAGAGCGACGATCTGCATGCAAGGAGTTGTTGGATGTTCAGAACAAGTTGGCTGAAATACGTGCTGAGTTGAATCGGACCACACGTGGTGATGAGTCCTGTCTTGATCTCATCAAAAAGGTTTTTTATGCTGTTACATTGATTCTCAATTAATAAGGTTATGAGTCGACGAGATCTTTTTTTTTATACATTTCCTCTTTTTATTTTAGGAGTTCAAAGTGATTAGAGAAGCGCGCATCAACCGCTCTCGCTTTGAAGATTTGGAACGTGAAGAGCGAGAAGTGTTTTCCGAGCTGTCGAATGCTTTGCGCTTTAGTCATGAGAAGGAGCGTGCTCAAAATGCGAAGACAAAGTATTGGTCAATTGTTGGATCCATTATCGGTAAGCTACATAGTTTATTGTCAAGTGAACAAAGATGTTTTCTTGTAGAATAATAGTTTTAATAAAAAAAATAATAATAATTTATTTCAATTCAGGTGCCGGTTTGGGTATTCTCGGTACCACCATCAACAACCGGATGAAACAAAACCACATGGACCGAATTCTCGGTGCAACGGCATTTCAGATCGCTGCAATTCAAGATGCTGTTGAAAATCTGTCTGGAAAGGTCTCTCAAGGATCTACAACAGCTCTGGAAGTTAGTCACATGATAACCACGTTGAAGGAGCAGGAGCAATTGATTTCTAAGCAGCGTGAGCAACTCACTCAGTCAATTGAGGAATCGGTGAAGCTATTACGGAAGATGTTCACAGCAATGTCAGTCTATCATAATAACAAGTTGCTCAAGGTCAACGCTGAAATGGAAGTGGACTCTCCTCCACCGGATGCGGAAAGTGCAGCCCGCTTGAGGGGTGAGAAGTGGCAAATCTTCACCGCTGTGTGCATCATGATTGCCTTCTTGGCTATCAAGTATGGATTTTAGTTTAATTATTATTATGAAGCCTGAAGTACCTATCATGTCTTTTATCAAGATTGTATCTACTCCAATGGATTACAAAGCAAGACAAATAGTAACATGATTACGTATTTCCCAAAAAAAATCACTTGTTAAACACATCCAAAAAGTACTCATTTCATTTGTATCATGTCTTCTTAAAATAAAGTCAAACGTAATTTCCTATATTATCGTGTTTTGTGTCTTTAATTAGTTTTAAGTAAAATAAGTAATAATTTAATTTTATCTTGCTTGATTGGACTGCATTATATTTTATGCTGGATACCTTTTCAAACTTCAGAAACATCAAATTAGAAATACCACCTTATTAAGTAAGTGAATGCTACTTCCGCATAATATTCCTTGGAAATTTTTCATAATTACTCAAGTCGAACATTTTTTCGAACTTCTCTCTATTCATGAAAATAACATGCAAAAGTAGATATCCACCATCATCTCCTGTAAATTTAATAGGAATTATTGAATTAGGCTCTATTAAATCAAAATACAATCATTTTTTTTTTTAGAAAAGGGACATGTATGAAAGCTGCATTCTAATTGGCTAATAAAAAACGAAAGCAAAAGAAAATCATTTTTTAGAAGAAAGAGAAACACGAAAGACGAATTCTCATTCGGTAATAAAAATCATTTTTTTTTAGAAAAGGAACATGTAGGAAAGCTGCATTTTCAATGGCTAATAAAAAACGAAAGCAAAAGAAAATCATTTTTTAAAACAAGGAGAAACACAAAAGCTAGAAAAGGGAGAAACATGAAAGCTGCATTCTCATTGGCTAATAAAAAAACGAAAGTAAAAGAAAATATTTTTTATTTTTAGGTAAACGAGAAGCACTGATAATGAATTCTTATTGGTTGCTAAAAATGCCCTTTGTCTTTCTGTCTTTATCAGCAGCAGCACGCACGGAAGCTTCCTTTCTTCTTCCTTTCCTCCCCTACTACGAATTTAAATGGGAAGAGAAGACTGTTCGAATATTTTTTCTCATTTGCTCCTTAAACTTCTTGACGGTCCTTTTTCTGTTTTGTAAAGTCAACTGTGTACACCAAAGTGTTGTGAGAAAGTGATCGTGTTTTTTTAGTTAATTGGTGGGAGAAGAAGGTGGTTGACCACGAAAATTTTAATTATTGACAACTTAAGTGGGAGATTTTATGTGACAAGGACAACAACCTCCACCACTATTGACGATGGCAGCCAAAAGACTAGTTACAGAGAATGGAAATGATGGACCAGGGGACTCAGATTTATATCCAATTGCACAGTTCAAAGAGGAGGAGAGGATTGAAGATGAGGAAGACGTGGTGGAGAAGGAGACTAAAATCTACTTTGACAGCGAAAACAACGAAGTTATTTATGAGGCGTACACGTACAAACGGTAAGTAATGATAACTATTCCTAATCATTAATAGCCTAATGGTAGGGAGCAGTATGCAAGTACATTATATGAGAAAAGTATAGATATATTAGTAGAGCTACACAAAAATATCTATCAAAACTTTCCTGAAAAGAAAATACTTGGGAGACAGATGTTGATCTCATGTGATGATGAAGCAAAGTTGTAGAAAAATTGATGCTTTTGATAATGATTTTAGTTCTTCCTTCTTACTTTAGGTCACCGTCGCCTTCCTTTTTTGACATTTCAATGGAGGCACCAGCTGGAAACTCCAATTGTGAACTAGAGAATTGGTAATCAGTCTGTGTATAAATTGTGTGCAAGTCAGTGCTATGGTGTTGATGTGTAGGGTGATGATGGGGTGTGAGTTTGCTGATAACATAAAATTGTACTATTTATGCAGGCAACCGGATTTTAAAGCTAAAATCTCCGATTTAAATCTCAGACTCCACAAGCTAAGCAATGACAACGCTCACCTCAAAAATTTACTCACTGAAGCAGATGAGGACTACTTTAATGATTTGGTAAAATAAGCAGAAACATTCGTGTCTTAACGTTTTCAAAAATTACCATATGGACAGTCATCATGATTTAGTTGGAAGGATGTTCATGTTTGTATGCACTTTTTGAACAGAAAAATCAACTTGACGAGCTGGACAAGAAGAGTCTGCAATTGAAAGGGTTCAATGAGAGGATAAAAAGACTGGAACGGGAGCTAAATGAAAAATCTCAACAAGTCTCTAGTTTTGAAGACGAAAACAGGGTGTTGTGTGACAGAATTACTCGGCTGGAAAATGAGTATGCAGTGTCTCAACAGAAGAGAAGTGAGCTCTATCTCGAGGTATGCCTACATAACAGGACTGAAATTGAAAAGTATATAATGTTGCTTGGTCCAAATATCTCCCACTCATTATGTTCTCCTTTTATGATTGACATTTGGTAGATTGATGAAATGAAAGCAGAGTGCAGAAGGGGCCAAATATTAGTCACTGAAAAGGAGGAGGAACTATGTCAAATCCTAGCTGCATCTGCTTCAGCAGACCAACAATGGAGTGAGATAGTGAAAATGTTGACTGGTCAAGTAGATTCTCTCCAAGAGGCTGTTGATCATTTGTCACAAAGGATCGAGGTAAATGATGATGATGATAATACTATCAATTCAACTCAATCACAGTATTTTGCATAAACTAGTCAACTTTCTTGGACTACCGTATATATATTAGAAGCTGCAACTGGAAAAATTAAACCTTGAAAATCAAAACAGTTTAGAGCGTGAGGATGCAAACGATCATTACAGTTCTCCTGTTTTGTCTTACCTCGACAATTTTAATGTGGTAAGACCTGCTACTTGTCAATTTTAATTTGTAATTTGAAACCTAAGCTCGCTCATCTCACTGATGAAGTAATTTATCCACGTTCTTTTCTTCACTATCTTTATCATTTTTATTTCAGATGGATGTTTCCTCTGATGATATTGAATTGGATTTTCTCGTTGCGGAAGTAAGTGCTATTTCTATATACATGCCGAAATCCCAAGTAGATTCACGTGACGTTTTTTGCAAATTATTTAAAATAGTACCTCTTTCTCGTTTGACCAATTAATTCACTAGGGGTGTTTCGCACCGGAACATGAAGCTTTACCTCAGCGCTTCGATGTAGCAACCCAATGCGGTAGCCTCGAAGAGTATAAGGTAAAAGTCATCTCATACATTAAGAGAGATGGCGATTTGCTTCAGTTAGCTTATCGCTCCTTTTCACATTTTCTATCAACTTACGTCTTCGGAAATGTCATTTTAGTTTGCCTTTTTCCCCAGGTTATGGAACAGGATTTGAATGATTTCTACGCTCTCTTGACTGAAATTTCAGAGATTCTGCACACAGCCCTTCACATAACTTTTGACAGGTTAGAAGAAAGTTGGATGTATTTATGTCTTCTGTTGTTGAAATGCCATACTATGTACTGTATGAATGACTACTAACTTACAAACAACACCATGCCATTATAAGTCAGGAAGTGGGAACTGGATGGTTTATTTTTGAATGTTTACAGTGGTTCGACAGGAACTGTTGATGAATTAGGTGAACGGTACCAGATAACGAACGGCTCCGGTGATGAAAGTGGTGAGCAGACAGCCGAGCAGAAAAGCAATGGGAAACCAGAGAATGTTACTCAGCAAGGGTCTCGCGCTGGTGGAAATGACGAGTCGAACCAGCTCTACGAGTCATATGCCACTTCGGTATTGCGATTTTTAAATCAGGAACTTGTCGAATTTCGGAACCATCTCAAAAAGAGTCATGAGCTATGTTCTCTTCTGGTAAGAAGAATCATAAAAATATTTAAAATACCAAAATTATTGGAAACAGATTAAAAAATGGGCATTCCTTCTTAAGCCATCTTTAAAAATTTGCTGCTGCTACTCTAATGTCTCTTTTTCGTGCCGTGTCTGCTTTTTGAATCACTCAGCGTTTCTACTCAACCCAAAGTATGCCACTGACAAAATCATGTCCTGAACTGCCAGCAGATCCATCTGACACGTTGGATAATGTCACTTTATTACAGCATAAAAACAAGTCGGTGACATGTGGCACACAGACTACTGACTCACTTGTGGTAGAGACATCAATCCTCACTCAAAATTTGGTCCTTCTCACAGCCTCTTCCTGTGCCGAGATTCAACACTCTCATCACCATGACCAGTGCCTCCGTCTGACGATGAGTAATGACGAGTGGCAAGCCACCAATAAACTCAAGCAAGGTTTTTCCGTGATACTCATGATTTTAGGATTATACTTCCTTCTTCAAGGATTCCTACCATCTTTTGATGATGGATGCGTGACCATGCCTTCCTTCTTCAAGAGCAACGGCAGCTACTTTTCTTACTGTGGTGACCTGAGTCACAGTGGTCCTCCTGTCATTTAAGCTAGAGCAAACAATTACCTACCATCACTTTTTACGTTTCAGAGAAGAAAAAATGTTTATTTAACTACTTCCACAATTTAAATTGTTATTATTGGTATTTGTAGTCCTTAATCTTATTGTACAAATCTTTACAGAAAAATGTTATTCCGTTCCATTCCTTTCGTACACATTGTATTATAAGAAAAATTGTTACTTTCAAGTTGCTAATTTCCGTATTTCGTTCTAACGCCGGATAACTATATAGTAATTAATTATTTTAGTACTATCCTTGTGAATACAAGAATTGTTTTGAAATACTAATATATAATAAACTTGATAATGTTATGAAATTACGTTTTCTCTCAATAATAATACACTATAAATCACAAAATATCAAAGTAATGAATATTGTAATTGTTTACACATGATCTAGTTGAATCTATTTACTGTTTTCGGGACAAAGAATTTAAGAAATTGTCAAAAAATTGGTTTGTTTGACTAAAAATAACATTAATTTAGACATTAGCTTCGTCATATGTCATAATACTACATAATACTACTCCTCCATGTTTGTTCATATCAGTTTTTTACTGAACCAAATTTGAAAATGATATCACGTAGTATTGTAGTATGCATGCAATATTATCCCATTTGACCAATAACATAATTCAAGTTGATGTAAAACTTTAGAAAGTTCAAGTTTGGACTATATTCATTGTGCTCACAAAAATCTGCCTCATTCAAACTGCGTTGGCAAACTTTCAGAATATATATGCAATTCCAGGAAGTCTGAGACAATTATGCCTGGCTGAAACGTCAATATATTTACCGAGAACTATAAAATTTGTTTATACATTCATCGGTTTGCTTCTCACAAGCCTAAAACTGATAGATATACTCGATAGATAGATAGCTGAGATAGCTTGTAAGATAAGAATGGGTAATAAACCTGGTAACACAGGAGTGTAACGAACTAGCAAGCTAGTGTTAAGATAACATTTGACACTGAAGATATCGGAAACAAGGGTGGGTGCATATCATGGTTGTTGATCTTCTCGAATATTAAGCTGTGATGTCCTATTTGAAATACATAGAAAGAGATGCCCACTTGAAATGCATACGGCATGACGCTTGAAAAATTAAAGGTTATCATGGCATTTGACCCTGAAGATAACATCGCCGATAAGCGTTCATAGTACCGCTGATCTTCTCTGACGATTAGCTGTCGACTGATATGCTACACGGTATACCTAACGCTCGGAAAATGCAGGGGTATGACCGTTTCCCCCAAGGGGTAACCTTGATTCCTCATTTTTCCTATGGTATTGATTGGCGAAAACAATTTAAAAAGTCAAAGCGTTCTCGTGTTATCGTGACCCCTAACGGACTGACGGACAGACTAGACAATCTATAAACCAGCAAAAATTGCTAGTTAATAAAAACACAAATTTGAAGGGCAAAAACATTCATTTTCTGCTTTAACGTTTTGCTGCTAGGTTACTTTTACATCACACCTTCTTTCAGTCGTTGCCTTGAGTTTGAATCCACTTTTCAGTTAGTTGTATGGTAATTTTAAAAGTTCCAAAATGGATACCGAACTGATAATGTTGAGGTTAATGATGATATGTAAGTAACAATTTAATAACCGAGTGCTAACCTAACCGAGTCTCAAGTAATGTATTTATTTGTATTCACAGTTATACTTCTAGTTATAAATTGCTATACTCCATCCAGTTACGAAGACTTAAGTGGAAAACCGAGGAACGTTGACACGACCTTAACTCATGGAAACGAATATCTTATCACCCCCTATAAATGTAAGTGATTAAATTATGTTTGGGGTGTCCACTAAAAACGTCCTAGTCATACTTGGTTTCAAGTAAACTAAATTTGTTGTCCACCATTCCAGCTAGTTGGCACTCAATTACGAAAGACATTTCTACCTCAGACCATGAACATCTTCCTTTCATGCCCTCAAGATTGTTTTGTAAGTAACTATTGAATGTATCATACGTTATCCGCTGAAATGGCTAGCCGGCAGGTATTCCTGGCTGCAAATAAAGCATTTTATTTTATTTACAGGTAGAATGTTAACCTTCTATCCGTCGATAAACTACCCAGCCTGCTATCAACTTCAACCAGAGACTTGTCGAGCGATTGACAAGGCATTCGGTATCATTTCTGAATGTTCCACTATCATCACCCCTCATACCTTGACTTCGTTTGGTGCCTTCGTATTTTTCAAAATAATGCAGTGGGCGCTCTCAGAATTTACTATCTTCGTTATTCGAGATCTAAATTGATGGTTAAAAAATGGAACAGCCATGGATGAGTAAGTAACTGCGTGGCCGTAGATGTACATAAATAAACTAAGGTATGTTCCACATTCATTATTTTTAAATTGTTTTTTTTTTGCAGATGCAACTACCAAAGCCAGCTTATCATCCTAAAAAAGGAAACAATCGTCGATATTATAAATGTCATAGATGAAACAATTGAATAAACAATATACGTGAATGCCTTTAAAAAAATTAGTCAACCCAGCCATAATGTTACGTTTGTTTTTAAGAAGCGCTGGTTGGTGGATTGATTAGATATTACAATATTTTGCAATGTGATTCGTATGTAGGAAGCTGTGAAGTCATCCACTTTCTGAACATAGGTTTCTCGAGAGATATTGTAGGTATGCATAACAATCCAAATATGTAATTGGACCATAATACTAACCTGCTGGTAAGTATTATGACCTAGAAACGTAGCTGAACGGCATAAACGGGAGAATAGGAATACTGAGTGATGAATTGGAATACTAAGCGATGAATGGGACTATTGTTAAATTTTCACTCTCAAAAACTGCATGGAATACTATCCATGGATGTATTACTATCACAACGAATCGATTCAGCATGTCAAATAACCTCTACATACTGAGTTTCAGCCAAACGTGTGGATTTTTGAATTTTCGCACCCATAACTTTCAAACGCTTTGACCGATTTGGCTGAAACGCAATACCAAGTAAGCTCTTGAGGTGTACTACCTATGTACCAAATTTGGTGGAAATCGGTCAACGCATGTTGACAGGAGAGTGCTCACAGACGGACAGACAAACTTAGTGAAGTTATAACTACGCTGACTGAGATTCAGCTACGTAATAATAATAACATTTTCCTAATGACTTTCACGATAAGTAGAATGTATTACGACAATGCAGTTACATTTTATTTTAAAATTCTTACAACACGAAACTTTTGTTTTGGACAACTCAAATCATGATTATAGGGAATTGCTATCATGAACTGCTCATCATAAAATAAGAATCATGTGTGTGTATATAAGTATATCGTATATATTTGTTATAAGAATAATTCAAAAAAGGTAAATATAGTTGCAAATATGAAGCACAATGTTTAATTATTTTTATACTTTGCTAACTTCACTAATAAGAGCAAATCCCCTTAATTGTAAGCTACCGCTGACATTAACACTACTGTAAATAGCTACAAAAGACGTTGCTTCAAATTCATTATACTTTCAGTTGGGGCATCACTGCAGTTTCCAATGTTATTACATGTGCTAAACTGATAATCTTCAAAGGGAGTATAGTGCCGAGCAGCCCTTTGAGTAACTATTGTTGGCCTTTGTACGGTATCTAAAGCCGTGAATTTCTTTGTCAAGTTTAATGCCATGCCTTTCGATATATCCATACTATATAAGGCCAACGTGTCTGAGTAGCATGACTCATTAACTTGGGGCCGGAATGATGTGATGTTGACTTGCGAATTAAATTTGTGGTGGTGGGTGGATGCAAATATTGCTACTTGATTTGCATCAACTTGTTGCGAAAATTGGACAAGACCAGGTTGATGTTGATGGGTTAAGCTATAAATATATGGAGAGGCTTCGGTAGCTTGTGCGGAAGCGTGGAAAATGAGCCGGAACCCTTGTCCAACTACAGAGCCATCTGATGTAAAAGTGACGATTGCCACTGGTCCTTCAACTGTAGCGGTTGAGTTAGTAGGTCTGAGTAAATATTGGAATAAATTAGTATTCGGATAACGTATGATTATAATTCTAAAATGTGATAAAAAACTACTTACGTTATTATAGATACTCTTACCTCAATCCCTTCAAAGGAAACAGAACTGACACTTATGTAATCACAACATTCTTCCATTTCTCCTGTCTCCAAATGGAAGTATATTTGTTTAGCTCGTGGAACTTCGATTAGCCAGATACATTGCTCATTGTATGAATATTTTCCATCTTCTTTGTAGCTGATCGTGCCAGCATTTCCAACAATTACGCCTCCGCAACCGGCGCCTAAGAATTGTAGATATCATAATATGTATGTCGGATATGATTTGAAACCTACATAATACAAATCTCTTACCCTCTTCATAAGTGAAACCAAAATGGGTAACATTTTCTTGAATTTGTTTTGTAGAAATTGGCTTGTAAATGACAAGGAATGAGGAGTATTCGGTACTGAAAAGGTTTTTTGGTGGTACACTGACAACATCGGGACATGATGACGTGTAATTCTTATTAGGAAGTATTTCTCTTGTTCACCAGCCATATGCTCTTGGAGTTGTGTAGAATATTATTGAATCATAGACACAAGATTCATTTCTCTTTCGAAATTCTCCGGAAGTCCAACGTAGGTTAATTGTAGACAGCTCATCCCCTTCTCTTGTATTCAAACTGTGAGCTAGGACAACTATTTCATTGTCGGCTGACTCTGCCTCACTCCACTCTAGACTAGGATACGTGATCGTTCCTTGTGCATCGGATACGTGACGAAGTTTGTAAATAAAGTCAGGGTTGAGATTGTTGCCACTCGCTGAGAACTCAAGGGAAAAGCCTTTTCCTCGAGTTGAGTGATCAGAGATAAATACGACAACCACTAGTGACTCTGTAATAGTTAGGGTGTTGTTCTCTCGACTACAACACACATGTAATAATAATTAATTAATTTAAGTATAGGTATCTTATCATTATACAATCACATAAATATGTCAATTGTTAGTATTTAATATTGACGTACTTCATTACTACAGTATCATTCCTTAAAATTCCAGAGCTTGTGCTAATCGTGTTAATCAACAGACCGTCGCAACATGGCTGAAATCCATCTTGAACCATATTTAAAGTAAAGATTTCGCTGTTGGGTGAGTGAAGAAGCCACACACAACGTTCATTGTTTGGGTAATACATTCCAAGTTTGTAATTCAATACACCTGACTCTCCAATAATTACTCCTCCGCAGCTTTCCCCTTGTTACCATCAAACACAAAATTGATCAGCATGTCAAGTTAAACAGCATGCTTTATCTAACTGTACGACATTTTATTATCACGATCCAATTTGCACCACATTACGAATTCGTTACGATATAAAATCAAAGGTTATGTAGGAAATGGACGAAGTAAGGGCAATAGGATGATTACAGGATTCAATTATGAATTACAGAATATTAATGTTAGAAACTTATCTGTTAATTAGCTTTCAGCAAGTTGGGTAAAAACTCAAACTGGCTACCAATGAATCCGATGCGTCTAGTGTTACGTAAAAGACGATAATGAGGATGATTAAACCTAAATTACATATTGTTCGTATGAATTTATGCTGAAGGACTTAATATTCATTAGGTAATATTTGAATTCGCTTGTCTTCTTGCGATTACATCCCGACAACTGCATTTAAAATACTTAATGTACAAGACAGCATCTATATGAAAAATGATATTTCCAGCTAGAGTCGAATGCATTTTAAACACGCCTGCCTTGGTCCTCTCATAAGAATCTTTCTCAGCTTATATAGTATGGCGGAAATCAATTGTCCCATTCTAACTAATGAATTATCCTAAACTTTTGTTCAAATGTGTCATTGATGATTACCCTCAAATTTATTAAATGTAATTTCAATTTGAATTAAATGACTATAGGTGAACCAATTTGTCGTTCGTAAATAAAATTTAGCATCAACTTTAGAATACGCTACAAGTTTTAATTTATTGTTGGTTTCTACATTGCGACAGCATATAATTACATCAATAATGAATACAAATAAAGGTTTGTTTTACGGCACACTGTTTATAGCAAGTTTATCAGAACACGTAAAACCCTCCATTAAACTTATCTTAATCATAAAATTACCTTACACTACAAACAGTATAACTTAATTTTCGGTATAAAGAACGTTTCCAATGCGTACATTCATCATAATAATAAGAACATTCAGTAAATCCATAAAATTATCAGACTATTCTATCTATTACTTCACCCATTTTTAACTATACTTAAACAAAATTCTGAAGAAAGTGTTAGCCCTAACTACTTCATTACAATTTCCATAATTCCTTGATTTTTATAAGTTAGCTGTTTTCAATCCCTTTCATGATCATTCTCTTTGGTCTCCTGATTGATTGGGGGAGCTGCGAGTGTCAGGATTCTTTGAGTTATGCGCAAGGGAACTGCTTCGTTGAACTTGCTGTGCTTCTGTTATACGACGTGTAATATAAGAACTTAAATCCAAAAACGGACCTCCATATTCGCCTAAGGCATTCCCAACATCCTTATAGACAGCTGCCCACCATGCATCTCGCTCAAACTGTGCAGGAGGAACCAAGGGAGGTATTTCTATCAGGGAAAGGTAAGGCAGTCCAGTTGAACCTGCGGTTTTGTCAGTAGCTCCAACGGGGAGATTAGAACATCCTTCAGAATTACCAATTGAAGCGGCGTTTCTGGTGGTTGGGATTGGAATGGATGGTGACAAATACTTCGGTGGGGCAGTGACAGCATTGCGCTCAATTCGCCCTGAAGACTGTGTGTTTATTCCAGAAAAAGGTTGGCACAATTTCGGTCCAATGGTAGAGGCAGGTGACGTCAATTCAAGGGTTGCAGGATTCACTAATATAAGTCCAGTTGAGCTAGCTTCTCCATGGGCTTGGGTTGGCAGTCTTGGTCTTTTGATAGGTTCAATGTCTGGCGATTTAAATTCCAAGTTCTTTCGTTTGTTTTCCTGCTGCTTCGTGGTGGCTGGCAAGCTGGAATGGGACTGCAATTGAAAATTTGGTCGCTGTTCTGTCAAATCAAGGCCTTCGCGATTTGCCTTGGAGTTTTGGGGAGGTTGAGTTGCCAAATCCACAACGTTTTGCTTTGGTGTTTCAACGTGTTCATCAGTTACTGGAGCTAATCCCCTAATCTTTAACTTTTCAGCAGCTGAGACAATCTTGATAAGTTTCTGTCTACTCACTGTCAGTTTACCGTTATACATGAAGGCAACAAGAGCTTCAAGAACCCAGAACTCCATGTCAGTGACGAAAATAACCAAATTTTCGGATGGTTGTTCTAAAATGATTTTCTCCAAGTAGGGAGACGAGGCAGCGAGAACCAATCTGTGGCATTTGATGCTTCCATCCCCACATGCAAGTGTAACGTCGACATGCTGCCCCTGTTCCTGTTTTTGGGAAATTCTTTGCATTAGGGTGGTGATGTGATCAGCGCGACGGAGCCTGCATTCCGTACTAGAACTCATGTTGGAGGTGGGATTTCAACTCGAGAACTATAACCTGTAAAGAAAATTTTTAATTTAATTCGTGATTAGTTAGTTGATTAAAACAATTAAAAGCAGCGCTATCCTCTGTGAACTTCAAGAAAGAAATATCATTATGATGTGCTTTTACCACTAATATATAAGTTATATTTTTTAATAGTCACTGAAAATCATACCTTGGGAGATAATAGTAATGATGAACCTTGTTTCCTCTTTTTGTCACTGAAGTTGGTCGTTGTCCAGTTGTTAATTCAAAAACTCGGATTGTAATTAATCTGAATAATGAATAAAAAAATTCAGAGGTTTATTTTTGAATAGTTCTCATAATGCAGAAAAATCTACTCTCCATATTCTGTCAGCCTTGGAATAGAAATGTCAATAGTCAACTTTACCCATCTGCGAAATGAGATAAATTACTAAGTACATAAAGATTACGTTTTAAATATGCGATTGTTTCGTTTTAAGAAGTAACATGACTAGGGTCGGATGCCCTCCGATTTAACTTTTGCTAGCTTTTTATACATGTTTTGTGTTAAGTTTTCGTTAGAAGTTAATATGTTGGCCAAAGAGAACGTTTTAAGAGGATTTCGACACTGATGGTGTTCAGGAAAGGTACTTTCTGTTGACGTTTTAGCAAGTCTCATACTGTCCCTCCGTTTTGGAAATGTATTTTATACATAGGATGACAAAGAAATTTTGCAACTTTCTCTTGTGAAGTGAGTGCAAATTATTTTGTGATTTTTGCCCTGATATCTTCCCTAATTTGAAAGTAGTTCGAACGCACCTGCTCTCCGTTCACTATGAACAGCTTAAATACCATTATTATTCCCAGCTTATTGTGCTTCATTAGGACTTGATCAAATTATTAGTAAAAAATTCAAAATCACATTTTAGCTATTTGTATACAAACAATTATCCAGTAAGCAAAAGCATTAGGAACACTCTGTTGTTAATGAGTGAATCTGTTAAAGATGTACTAGCCAAATTGCTTGTGTAGTATGTAATTTAATTAAGCGTTTTTAGTAAACTTCAAGTTTATGAAAATATTTTACCATGCCATTAGCATGCAAAAAATTCCTTCATCTTTGATAATTCTTTTAAAAAAAAGATTTTATGAGTATTTGTTTTTAGAAGGTTTTGCTTTTAGATGTTTTTATTTTTAGAAGTTTTTGCTTTATGAGTTGTGGTTTTATGAGTTTATGTTTTATGAACCTCCTCCTAGAACCCACGCAGGGCTTTATAATGATATTTATAACTTGTTTTCAAGCAAAGTAAAAACCAAAATAGAGGGATGGAGAAAGCATTTATGGTCGATTAATAAACTTTTTCAAGTCCATTTGACGTTTTTCCTTGGTTTCCTTAGGAGAGCCCACATCTTCAGTTTTCATCCGAGTAGTATCCGTATCTCTGATAGTTATCGAGACTGGAACCCCTTCAATTTTTGTTGCCTCGGTTGGAGTAATTCCAGTACTCTTTGATTCATCATCTACCTTCTTCCTAGGAATTGGCTTTTATCAACAACAAGCATCCGATAATTGTTGAGGAAGATGTGTTGATTAGCCGGGTTTTTTCTTTTAATTTTCATAACTTTGATGATGACAGTTTTTGCATGTGGTTTGATGGTTGGGTCACATCGAATATGGACATCAGTACTTGTACATTGAGGTAAGTCAATTTTCAATGATATAGAAAGCATAGGCCAGGGGAATTGACCTAAGCCCATGTTTTTGGTGCAAGAACCTTTGCATGAGCAAATTTGAAGCTACGTTTTGAAAGAACTGGGGCCGATTGTGACCGCTTCTTATTACGCTTTCTCTTCTTGCTTCTCTCTGAGTAATACTCATCAGAGAATGATGAAGACTTCTTCTTCCGCCTTTAGATTGAGAATATTTCTTCTCTTTACGCTTTTTATCCTTTGAAGAATTACTAGCTGCCTGAGATTGTACAGAGCCAGCTGGAGAAGCCGACGGAGGTACATCACCCCACGAGTCCTCAATAATTGGCTGAGCTATTGACTTATCCGAATTTAGAATTATCTTCGGGCTGTTGATTGTACGAATTATTAAATGAGCTTCGTTCTCGAAAACTGTGATTCCGAGGTAGATTTTAATTTCCACTTCCGGCATCAACAGAACTATCTGAATTGAGCGTGAATTAAACAACATGTTCTGCTGGCAAAGTTGTTAATCTTTAGTTGTAGGTACAAACTTCTGGGAATCTTGGGGCAATCTGTGATTGGTCAACTACACGGATTTAAAATATTATAAACTTGAAACAAATTGTTCTGGTAGGCAAAGTTGTTAATTCCGCAGCTGCTATCAAGGCAAATCCAATTGTCCGTTCTGGGCTCTCTCGAACCTGCTATTAAACAAAAAGGACAAATAGTTAGTTATATTTCATACACACCGCGTTTATTTAACGATACAAATTACAAATTTGTGTACCTCCACTTCCTCGACCGCGACCACTCCTCGTCCTCCGTTTCCTGCATTATTACCACCAGATGAGCTGCCCCATGTGTCGTCTTGAGTGTGTACTCGATTCATTCCAATTGTTAGTGCATGGCTGTTCGACTGAAGGAGTAGTTGGGGTAGAGCTCCAGCCATCATCATCACAACCGTCATTAAACTTTGGCGCAGGAATGGAGATACTGCCGGTGGGTTTGGAGACACTTTGCCATTGGAAGCAGCCGATGAGTCCCAATCATCATCAGTAGCTGTAGTAGAAGGAGCCGATGGTGGGTGACCAGTTGCTGTTTGGGTATCCGAATCAGATGTCCCAGATGTCCAATGCTTTGTTTTGTGGAGCTGAGTTACGAAATATATTGAAATGAGAAGCTGTACCTCTGGGAGTGCGCGACGAAGATGAACCTCTGCAATTGGGAGCCTTTATTGCTGTAGGAAATGAACTTGTTTGAGTTTTTGCTGGGTCCTCATATTGAAGCGATGATAGATACTGCATAGAACCTTTTGTATTTGAAGGTCTCTTTGGAATACGAAGATTAGTAGGCGCATTTGAAGCATCGGCTTGAACCTGTGCAGAATACATAATAGGTGAGTTGTCTCCGTCATCAGAATCTTTAGCTACAAACTTTTTATTAGTTGGGTCAGTCTGTGATTCCATATCACCCCAATCATCCTCAGTAACGGAAGATTTGTCAACCCCTTTCATTTCGCTTTCACCGGTTGTTCCACTCATTTGCAAAAGTTTTTATGCTAGGTCAGGTCCCATTGCTAAAGTATTCCTTGTCTTTGATGCATCAACTACATCTGCGGGATTTGTTTCTGTCCGTTTATCCCAATCGTCATCATCTGCAGTATTGTCAGATACTGGAGCAGTACCAACTTTCTTTTCAGCAGATTCCTTTTCTTTACAATGCCATTTTTTAAATCTGGGATCCAGACTTTTTGGCGTGGGTTTCCTGGCATGTCTGCCAACTCATTTTGTTAAAAGGATACATGCTAAGAAAATTAACTAATTGAAAACATTAGACGACGTTTCAACATTGATACTTACATATTGTATTAAATATATGATTATTGAACATCAGTTAGCTATATTCACTATCAGTTATTATGTACCTTTAGGTATATATTGAAAAGACTCAGCATGTCGTCCGTCTGTCCAGACGATTACTCAAAAACGGTTTGACTTTTTTGAATTCTGTTTTCACTAATCGATATCTTAGGTCAAACGAAAGGTCGAGTTCGAAGATGGGTCATATCGGTTCAGGGGAACCACTAGGTCAAAGGTCAGGTCAATGTTTTTGAATAGTGAGGTACAGGTTGTGATACATCAAAATGAAGCTACTTGTGAAACTAGATCAGTGATTTTAGTTTCGAAAGTTTTTGACAACTCCAGCGTGACCTATGACCATGATGAGGTCAAATATTTTTTACATAGTAAGGTATGGGTTGTGATACATCAAAATGAAGCTACTGGAGAGAACAGTTCATTAATGGGGCTCCCAAATTCTTAGGTAACCCCAGTGTGACCTTTGACCTTATTAAAATAAAATTAATTCTAGAGGTGGGAATTACTCAGAAGGGGAGGGGAAATTTTAAAGGTACATCATTACATCTCGATCTGTCGGGTTTATTAGATAATTGTGGTTCATTTTCAGACTTCACCATAATGCGAATGATTTTACCCCATTGATCTTTATCAGTGAACTGTTTAGCTACACTAATCCTTCTGCACCTCGCTTGGTGAATTCCAGAAATTATTCGGAGTATTATATTTCTCATGCGTTGCACGGATGCCGAATGCACTAGCTTTATTATGACTGCGGCGTAATTATTTGAAAACTAGGTGCCATGATTGTTTCATATATTCCATAATCGATGAGATACGCCTCTCAAATGGTTCCTGACTAATGCATCTGCTGCAGCTGCCCTTCTTGACCCTTCAACATTCTGTTTTCAACTAACAAAGCCCTGGCTACATGACCAATGGCTCTACTGTTGCAAAGCATTAGGTTTCCTTTACTGTTCCAAGGTAGAAGATTTTACTCTTTTTCAAGTTTTTGAAAGCGACAGATTTGATATTTCCAAAAATGATTTTGATGAGTAAAATAAAACCTAGGCCAACAACTTTCTAAATATGCACGTAAATATTTTAATAGACAATTAACATGTTATTTCTATTAATCTTAAAATATACAACGTTTTTAATAGGAATCGCTTCATGGATTATAATATTCCAATGGGTTATAATTCCAAAACTAATGGACTATAATATTCCACTCCAAAATATCCATTTTGAACACAACAAGAGTTACACATCTAGTATTAAATATACTACTTTGATTTTACCTACTAAGAATTAAATTGCTCAGGAGTTGCTTTAAAGAATTTGCCTACAGGTACAAGTGCAGACTTTGGTGTACTGAAGATGAAGATGAAGGTAATTGATGAAATTCTGTAAATATTTCATCATTTGTAGCTAAAGTCTTTCTCCTCCGCTTTTTTTTGCTACTGGAAAGCGACTTTTGAGTTTCCTAAAAACCATCATACAATTAAGGTATAAAATAATGTAGAATGACATGTTTCACCCACCTTATACTAAGTAAGTTTGTATCAATGTTACCTGGCTGGTTGATGTTGATGGTATGCTATTTTTGTGCTTCCTGATCTTCCTTTCCTTTTTGTTGCTAGAGGAGTCGTCATGTCTTACAGTATCGACTGTCTTTAGTTTTTTCCTGGCATTCTCAATCACTTCACAATCTATAAGGCAATATCAAACATTTTAGTTTAAGGTTTAATACTACATTTTTGAGTAAGCTATCACTTGGACTTATTTTTACTGCGAGTCTCACCAGAATTTATATTTTCTTCATCGGTCGAATCATCGGATGATAGTATAAATTCTGCACCAGGTACTGGAGCAAGGGCGTAATCTACAGGGGGGCGATGTTTAGATGCGACATTGGAAGGACTTGCCGACTTTTTGCTTGGAAGTCGTGGAACTTTAACTTTTGCTCGTTTCTGCTTTAAGCAATCACGGTTGGTTGATGAAATTAAACCTTGAAGATTCTTCGTAGTAGATTTGGAAATTCCAAATGTTTTAGAGACCTTTGGTACACGTCGATTCAATGTGTAAATACTTCCGTAAAATGATTTACAGGAGATGTATGGAATTTCCGATTGTATGTCGCTATAATCGCAATGGGATACAAATAAAATCTTGTCAACTAAATCTTTTGAAACATGGGTCTTCCAGAAGTAGGCAATTGCTCTCATTTCAGTCGCGTAAGCCTTTCTCACCTAAACAAATAACAAAATCATTCAATACCAATCCACTAACTTTGATTAGGCATTTAAAAAAATCATCAAATGTTAAGACAAACCCATCCTGACGCATACCACCCACGGAAAAGTCCTGGGATGTCAAACTGTGAACGTAGTGTTTGCAGTGACTTGTATTCGTCCCTGAAAATTTCTCCTACTAGCCACAAACCTCGCATTTTTAAACATGCTAACCCCTAAAAACAATGCCAAAATATTATGTCAGTCATCAATCAGAAATAATAATAAATTGCATAACAAATTACAATAAGTAGTAATTTACCCCTGTATAATCAGTAACGTGTTCGCAAATGGCCTCTGCTATTTTAAGTGCATAAACCTCACTCTGATTAGATACAATCATGCGATGAACCAAATCTGGAAGCAGGAGGCTTGGGTTCCTCGTCCGCAGGAAGTCCCAGAGTAGTTTTTTAAATCCTTCATGGTTCTGTTGCAAATCAGTTTCCTTCACCGACAAAATCCTGCTCAACTGACTGGCTTGGCCCCTGATACCCGCTAAGGTATCAAATTGTGAGACGCCACACGTTTTCCTGTTGCCAGCTAGTGTGATTGTCACGCAATTGGAAACATAAAAAAATATATTAATATTACAAAATTAAAACAATGTTCCAGACATTTTAGGCATGCCTAAATTATTTTGGAAAAGGGGAAAACTAACCGTATTGAGTGGAATTAGCATTTGTAGCATTACTCGTAGTAGTAGTAGGAATGCTCCGTTTCTGCGGTCTGACGACTTGAACTTGTTTAAGCGTTGCTTGTTTCTGAAGGTTAGCAGATGGATCTCCTGCGTCATTGTTTTGCAAGAGATGATGATATGATTGTTGTGAATGCTGTGACGGTTTCCCATTAAATGAACTAGATGTATGGCCATGATTTGGGGGTGGTGGAATGGTTTGCAACCAAGGATTTACCAGTGGCGGTGGAGGAATGGGAGTCAGCCATGGACGTGAAGTTTGGAATGGTGAAGTCATTGTTTGCTGCTGTACACTAAAGAGGTGACGGTACCGGTAACTCTCAGATCCTTCACTGTGATTTGGCGCAAGAGACAGGGAAGGCTGTGTGTAACCGATTGAGTTGCATTGATGACTCGAAAAGTAGAATTCAATTCGACGGCACTACGGACTACGACGGAAAATATTTAATTATTGACAAAAAATCACAATTACTCTAAACCCACACTTCAAGCTCCTGAGTATCTTAAACGTATAACTTTATAAAAATTGTCTAGAAGGCCCGCAAGCTGTAACTTTCTGGACCCAATAATTTTGGTCTCATTTTTTTTTGAGTTGTTACTAGTGTACTTTAACGGAATTACACATGACAAGGGGTGTAATTATGTCGTTGGTTAACAAGAAAAAGTCGTGTGTCGTGTAAAAGAAAGAAAGAGATGGGTCTCAAAATTACACTACATCTTCACGCTGGCGTAGTAGGGTAGTAAGCAGGAGGAAGTGGTGCACGGATAATTGTTTTTAAATTTGTGGTGTGGTACACCAATCACAACCAAAAAATATTGAATGTTTCAACTAGCGTTTCCGGAAATTCATAACTTAAATCTTGAGTCCGAAAGTGGAAATATATTTCGATATTTCAATCATATCACAAACAATCACATTATTTTGCATAGCAGTTGGTTTCACACTCAATCTCAGAATACTCATAAGCACTTTTCCCAGATCTCAGAGAGGCACGCATTGAGTTAAAATGTACACATAATATACGTCTCTCAGTCCGTAATGTGTATTGTGTATCAACCACCGTATCTGCACTTTAGCATATAGCTGAAAATGTGCATAAACTATAATATTGGTAGAGGCATCCATATCAAGATTGGCTTTCTTATGTTATAGCAAATGAATTTGCAACATGCTTAAATGGGTTAGGGTTAGCATAGGTTGGTTAGAATACATGCTGTAACCTAATTTTATTTATGTAACTAAAGGAAGCCAACCCTGATATGGATACTCCTACAAATATATTTTTGTTCTATATATGATTGAGTCAGAAAGAAAAACAGTTTTTTCTTTTGAGTGAACCATTTTTACGAATGTACGCATTAATATATTAATATGTGAAAGGAAACATTCTGTTAAGAGAGGTATAGGTAGTCTAAACAAACTCACTAAATTATATTTGTCTAGTTTGCCTCCGTTCTCCACAAAACAGAGATGAGAGAGATACACAAGCTAATCCGATGAAGATATCAGCAAAGTTACATAAAGAGCTTATATGATGCACAAGCAAAGGCATAAAGTTCTAGCAGGAGAGAGTATGCATTCTATGTTGCATCTCGGCGACTACGAGACTGTGAAAGAAGGGCCATAAAAAATAATGACTTTAAGTACCAGTGCGAAATTGATAAAATGTATTTTTGGTGATATCTCATTCTCATTATTACTCTTCTTTCCTTCGACATTCACCATCACATTGAAATGGTCTGGAGACATACGATACCGGTATAAGATGTGTGACTCAGCACTCTCATAAAATAATTATGAATTCCTTCACATTTTATCACCGCAGCTCAGTCATTTGATATCCTAATTTCTTCAAGTGTTGGTACATGGCTACTCAGCATTTTTTTAAACAAGTGAATCGGGCAAGGTTTCAGTAAACAAAATACTGGTCACCATTTTGTTGTGGTATAAATAAATAGCAACATGAGTATTGCTGTGATGTATATAGCTCCGTATTTGCAATCTCCCGTCGCCCCACTATGCTAAATTATATTTTAAAGTACTGAAAAGTAAATCAAATGAAGACTTTTTGTGACATTCTGAGATGTTGAGATTGATACATAGATGATTAATGAATAACCTGCAAAATAGGATGCAAACCAGCGTTTTCAGGATTTGTTTTAAACTGTGGCACTTATTTTATGGTAAGCATAAGTTTCGATACAATTTTACATTTACCCTTTACATACAGAGTTATATATGATTAGGTTTATAAGATTCTGAAATGTTCACAGCAACATTATTTACAAACGGGAGGTGTCATACACGTCAGACAATGTCACTTTATTACGTTACATCGCTTTTAGTGTAAAGCAGAACTGATATTGTGATGGATAAGCTATAAAAAATGAGCTTTGCCATTATTATAAAAAATAATGAAATTTTGTTTGGTTACGTTATTCGTTGTTTTCTTGCTTCACTGAGGGCATTTACTATGATACAAACATGATTTATTACATCAAGGCTACGACTTTGGACTTGGCTACGTCCAGAAGAAACGATGACTAATAAATAAATATTATGCAAAATGTAATACCGTTGCAGACATCATCACCCTTTAATCCATTAAACCGGACATAATTAAAAACGTTAAAAAGTCAAATCGCAATATACAATGCTTTTAACGTTTGTAAATTTGTATATCAATCAAGACTCCAACTAGAGTCAGATTTTGTGCATACAAAAATAGAAAGCATCTAAAAGGGTTTTTATTTGCGAACGTTCACAACTTCCCTCTTTGTCTAGGATTTATGATCTGCCAAACTTTCAACCTGAAATTTGTGAGATCAATCCAACCATTTCAAAATTTTCATAATGAAGCAAATTTTTGTCCTTGTTTTGAGACTTTTTTGTTGGTCTGGGTCTGGACCTTTGGCTCACACTAATTCAAAAGATGTCAACGATTTGAAATATTTCTACTATCCGTAAGTTTAAAAGGCTATTATTATACCAATACCATGAGAAATGAAGCAACTTTAGGTAAGGAATATCTTTATTTTCCTTTGGCACACAGAAATTCCAACCAAAAAACTGAAATCGCCTTCAACAATGGAAACTCTCTTGAGTCCTCCAACATCCGATCTAACACTCCAACCACCATCATTATTGATGGATTGCTTTCAGACTCCACCAGCCCAATGTCCAACGCCATGAAAGACATTTACTCTGCCCATCGGTAGATGTGTAGTAGTACATCAACATGCTTAGCTCCTTGCCAGATATCTGAGGAGAACAATCAATGAAATTAATTAGAAAACCTTCAAAATGCTTTAAAAAAAGGTCAATGTGTATAATCAATTATTGTACTGTCAATCAGTTGTAAAATAACTATTTTAAGCTGTTTTAAAGTCGATTTAGATTTGAGTACCCTGAATCCACGCAACTAAAAGTCCTAATTGAGTTTCTCTAGCTTCAAAGATAATATGAAGTAATATTTTTTTAAATTTGATTGTCTGAGAAAATTCGGAATTTAATTGAAAACAGTTGAAAGTATTTAATGAGTTTGGCTCCTCCATAAAAACGAATTGACACGTCATTCCAACAACATCCAAACCGTAATGTTTCAGATTCCCCCAATTGCATCATTTTGTCACTTTCTTCATCGTTTTGCATTCACTTGAGTTCGAAATAGATGGGTGTATGTGGAAGTAATTGCGATAATGCATTTATTGAAGACCATTTGAGTTGCCTGCAAGATGAAATATGTATTAAGATATTTCACAACGTGTGACATGTTGTACATTACAACGATGATCTGAATTTCGTTTAACTTCTTCCGTTTCAAGCGTCAAGCATACCGCGCATCATATCATTCAAATGTTAATCATGAGAGAAGACCAACTACCATGACATGCGCGCTTATCTTGGATGTTATCTTAAGGGTCAAATGTCATCAGTTTTCCTCTGTAAACCCTAAATTGCTAGTTCGTTACACTCCTGAGTTACCAGGTTTATTTAAGAATCAACTTGTTAGCCCAA
Source organism: Orchesella flavescens (assembly GCA_964034955.1). NCBI lineage: Eukaryota > Metazoa > Arthropoda > Collembola > Entomobryomorpha > Orchesellidae > Orchesella > Orchesella flavescens. The sequence continues at coordinate 31,958,565 of OZ035953.1, forward strand.
TAAACAGTTCATTTGTTACATCAAAACATAACTACAATAACTCATCATTATTATAAAAACTTAAGTAATAGTATCTAACCCCATCGAGAATGTCAATTTGCTAAATTCATTACAAATAAAAATTAATACTTGACTAATTCATAAATCATAACTTCACTGTTTTTCCTTTCCTTCATTTACGCTTGTTCTCCATGAGATTATCAGCCTCCTCCTCCTTCAACTGATTTAAATTCCAAGTCTTTTCATATTAAACTGATACGGATGAAGGCTCGCCAATTTTTTTATCTGGATCTTGTAAGACGATCATAAGACGATTTTGCATTCCTTCAACATCAGTTAGATTGTGACCTCTGATACGAAATAGTTTTTCTATTTCCCTTTTGAGGACTGAACCAGGCATTAAGTTGTAAAATCTTTGATGAAACTTGGTCAAAAGTAGACCAGTTCTTAGAGACACGGTGAGACGATCCATTTGTCGCACAGGATGTGAAAATGTCCGCTCCGGGATGCTGGAACTGGGACATGGTTTCCTCCTTCGCGCATTCGGCTTCCGTCGTTGAATTACAGTTTTTGCTGAAGAACGTCCTTTTGAAGATAAGCCCTTGATTTGAAGTCCTTTGCGGGCTAATACCAAATGCATATCCGTTGTCACCACCAATTTTCCAGTCGAGTCCGATGATTGAGCCAACGCTTTCTGATCTTTTGTAGCCATCTTGTCGGTTCCAGTTTTCTGGGGGCACACTGATTAAATATGATTCTCGTTGAAGCTTTGGTCCAATTTTACTCACAAATAACACCACCTTTCGACGCCGTCCACTGTCACAACGCTCCAAATTTATTGTGAACGTTTAAACTTTTCAAGTTTGGAAGTTTAACATTGTTTCTGGCTTAGTTTCCCAAGCACTTCTCGTCACGAACAACGAGTAATCAAAAAACGACTTGAAGTAAAAAGAATTCTTCAGATATCAGAATTAAATATAGACCCAGAGCTTTTAACCTTTGATTGTGCAATGGCCAAGCTCAGACCACGTGCCCACGGGTATAAATGTTAACGTAAACGAGTGCGGCTTATCCAATTTTTCCTCCCGCATCTTTTTCCGGTAAAAGATTATGCAAATCAAAACTTGGCATGAAAATGCATTTATTTCTTTCCAAATTTTCCTAATTGCTGATTGTGCACTCAAAATTCAATGAAAATTTTGAAAATCATACTCTTCCTTTGCAGCACAAAACGCATGAATTTTGCATGCACATTTTTCATAGAAAATGCAACACCGCACCGCAGCAGCAACAGACGAAGAACTTGCGAAAGGAGAAAGTACTACCCAGAAGCAACATGCAAACGCGAAAGGAATGTTTTTGTACCTAAAAGTCTTATTACGTAGCTGAAGCGGGAGCATTCAGCGAAGTAATGGTTTTACTCAAACTGTCTGTCTGTCTGTGTGCACTCTCCTGGTCACATACATTGACTGATTTGGCTCAAATTTGCTACACAGGTAGTACTACTCACGAAGACCTCTGGGAATACTTTTCAGACAAATCGGTCAAACGGTTCGAAAGTTATAGGCTCGAAAGTTCAGAAACTCATCGATTTGGCTGAAACGTATACGGAAGCATTGCATAGCATCCGTGTGAATGTGCTTGTGCATAAATCCAGAATCCGGAATGGTATTATGCTTTTAATACGTTGGGAGAGGATCGCAGAGGTGGGTTTAGAGAGCATCATGGAGGGGAATTGGTGGACGTGGGAGTAGGGGGTTTGGAGGTGATCACTCAACGCCTTCTTCAGCTATTTCTCTGGGCCTGCTTACTAGCAGTTTATTTGTTTGAGATTGACTTTTACCCTGAGTGACAGAAAGTGACAAGGAATAATTATATGCCGTACAAGAGCTTCAATTACGTAACGATTTCTCCTTCCACGGCAGAGATATCATATTATTATTATATGGTTCTGCATTTACATTAGAGTGGTCAAAGGTTACCACCAAGGTATTTTAACTTGTGTAGATATGTAAACCCGCATCCAATTTCAAACTATTTTGCCCAAGCATTGACACTTATTTTTCATTACACAACTTTCTTCTCGCTTTACTTCATCCCTATTGTTTTGGGCGCCTTGTCGAAGCTGGTATCAACATATCGGGTGTCCGAATGCCATATCGTTGATTAATGTATTTGACACAAAAGTAATGACGGAGGAAATGGAAAGATGGAATAGAAGAATGAAAAAACAATCTGTATCACAGATTAAGGTCATAATAGCGTCAGCTTATGTGAAGCTGCCGTAATGAGAAATTTTTGTCCTTGTATCGATGATTTTTTACAACGGCGAACAATTGTTGGTTGCAATCAAAGTTGTAACACAATGGAAAATAATATTGTAAAAGTTAGATAATAAAGATGAAATCAAGACGAGAAGAAAGTTGTGCAATGAAAAATAATTGTCAATGCCTTAGTAAAATCTTGTGAAATTTTATGCTCATGTACATATCTCCACAAGTTAAAATAACTTGGTAACATTCGTGGTAACCTTTGACCACTCTAATGTAAATGCAGAACCATATTATTATATTATGATATCTATTCGTGGAAGGAGGAAATCTTTACTTTATTGAAGCTGTGATTAACTTGTATGACATATAATACTACTCGTAACTTCTTGCCTTTCATGGTCAACGTCACTCTCAAACAAATTATATGGATAAAATGAAATGCCCTATATATACCGTTACAATATATACCTTTACATACAATACTTTTACAATATTTGAATGATACTAAAAGGTGCAACTCATGGTTCGACCATCATATTCCTTTTAAAATCTATCGAAATGCCGGAATATATCCCTTTTTCCCGAATTAAATATATATTGGTAATACATGAGGTAAACTAACCACCCCATTTGTGAAGGAGTAACGTAGAATAGGCAGCAGTATTGGAACAACCGGACTCATAAGCAAAAGATTTAAACTACATTTATGTGATCTGGTCCTGAAAGAGCTAACTTCATTTGGAAGCTAGTTTTGATATTAGATATACTGTACACGTTACTGTTTTAACAAAATGTACTTTGATGATGGCATGTTCAGCAGAGCTGCTTAGATTAAGTCGCCATTTATGTCAAATTTAAATCATATACAAAAGAACGAAAGATGTAGTTTACTGATTTCAATAAATGATGATGATGATTAACATTAAGCTTTAGGCACTGTGAGAGTGTAATTTTGTGGGTAGGCTATGTAAATAAATAACTCTTGTTATTGTTGCATATGTACACACGCATTCTTTTGATAATGCCAGTTACGCACTAAAACAAAATATCTGAGGATGGATGGATCAAGAAAGGATGGACTGAAAGAAAAGAAAAAAACCGGAGTGAAAAGTGACTGTTTTCTACCTTTCTTTAGTCAAGATTTGTGCGAACCAGTGCACACACACTCACACCATATAGTACATGCCGTATGCTTCACTTCAATAATGCTGAAGGAGTTTTTGCTGGTTTGTTTTGTGTAACCTACAGTCAACAGCACATGGCATTACAAGAGTAAATGCATGTTCTCAGTTGTAAATGCGATATATAGGTGAAAGAGATTGTGTTGATCTTGTCGGTGAGTGGAACTTAATTTAGGATATAGGTAAGAATTTTACTTAAAATAAGCAATAAAAGGGTTAGATAATCATTTTACCCCGTAAAATACTTTCACTTGTTCCTAAAATGGCATTGACCAGTTCCAATAACTGGTGTAGTAAGAATAAGTCATCACTGCTGAAACAAAAAATTTAGCGGGCCATCTTAAGATCGATACTCTGTGAAGTAGTCAGTCGGTTTATAGAAGCAATCTCAAGAGTGTTTAATTTTTAATTGCTAGTTCCTGACTTTCAGTCATTACCTGTTTTAATATGGCTCATATCAGCATCACTGTCGCCTTGTGTTTGTGAACTCCTCCCTCACATCCCCACCACAGCATTGAAATCATATCCCTTGGCCAGAGTGCTTCTAGGCCATCCTTCCTTCTTCCGTGCCCTTCTTTTTTTGTGTCATCATATTTCCATAAGTAAATTCAGTCATTGGTTACTCTCATTTTCTTGCCGTTGCTCCTTAGTTTAAACATGGTCAGAGTTTTGACTGCTTGCAAAAGATCATTATTTGCGTATTCTGTGTGCTGAAATTACATGCAGAACACACATGAAACAATAAAAAGCTTTTGAGTAGGATTATGAGTGTGCGTACGGGTCACTGGGGAAAAGGAAATAAGAGATGGAGAGTAGCCTCATAAAATTTAAGCGTGATTTCATCCCTCCTACAACTAAGCTTAACGGCAACCTTACACAATAACTACTCTTTATGATCTTATCTTAAGTTGTCGGGTAGGTAAAAATGAAATTAAATTGAAACTAAACAACAACATTTAGGCGAATCAAGATTACTAAAATTATATGTAGTTTTATTTGGAACTAACGATTACTGCTTCATAATAGGAAAATGTACAATCAATACAGTTACCAAAATTAACAATGCTCAACAATTTTTCTGTTGTAAAACACTGGTTTCCCAACGAACCTATACTTCAAATTTTGCTTTACAAATAATAATTTTAGGATCATTTTCTGCAGAATGAAGATTGTTTTTGCAGTCGCCTCAAGTCCGATCTTTATTCAATCCATCGAGCTTCTTGGTTAGATCATCTAGTTGCATGTTCTTTTGAGCCACTTGATTAACCATGTCATCAAATACATCTCTAGGAACTCTGGTTTCTAGAAGTTCTTGATTCCCAATCTGCAATTCCAAGTTTTTGGCCTTCAGGTTGTGTAGTTCATCCTTCAGTTTCCGATTTTCATTCTTCACAATCTGGATTTCAAGCTCCAGTCTCTGCTTGTCACTCATTAGATCCATGTTAGCATTTACGACTAAACGCGAAAATTCCATCATAGTGGACGCGTTTCCTTGGAGCTTCATCTTTTCTGCTTCTTGGGACGCAAAAATGGATTGTACTCGGCGGGCCACTTGATCAAATCCAATTAATGCTTGGTGGATATTTTGTGGCACCCATTGCTGGCTGCCAGGCTGGAACCCACTGTTAGTTGATGCGTAGTTTACTTGTTGAGGACGTACTTGATTCTGTTGGGCTGCCATTAAACCATTTATGCCATGCGGTGTGGGGGCAGTGTTGCTCAATCCTTGAGTGGGTTCTTGTGGCCCCAGTTGATGTTGAAATTGCGGTAGAAAATTTTGCTGAGGCTGTGAAACAGTCACCGGTGGAGCATCCGATGGCCCTGGTGGCAATTGGTTGTTACCAGCCTCATCCATTTTAACTAATTACAAGTTAATCACCAAGCCAAGCAAAAATCTGAAAGTACAAATAGATGACATGAAAAATTATTACACTACTTTACTTTTCTCAATCCCAGCCAAGCTTTAATTCAAGTAGCGTATATAGCGGCTAGGTAAACTGAATGTATAGGAGTTACCTGAATAAAGATTAGTACGAGCGAATTAAGGACGGATAAACTTAAAAGTTACTGTATAAAGTTTTAACACTGTGAGACGATTGCAGAAACTATTTTTGGTAAAGAACGAAAGTTAGTGAATAGTTGGGTAATTTGCTGGCCGAAGACAGATGAAAGGAGCCAGCCCCATAAAAATTAATTACTGCATTGTTTATTGTTTAAATTATTGTTTCTAGCTTTATAGGAAAATTTGAATGATGTCATCGTACCATCACTACCATCATCGTTGCTAGTGTCCTCCTTTTGAGGCGAGCAGCATAGCTATGTATTTTATTCCTATAAATCTCACAAACATTAAAATGAAGGCAATCAAAATAATTTGATGATAATAATATAAAGCTGGGGAATTTAGCTTTTTAACTCACCCTGTTCCACAAATATAATACTGACCCCAGTATACTACCCGTCCATTCCGAGCTTTCCGTTCCCTATGAAAATTCTCAATGTAATGTGACGAATATGTAGTATAGCAGATATGTTTGCTACAGATTTCATATGCATATATTACATATCCGTAATAATTATGGGAAGGACGAAAACTAACTGCTAGAATCTTTTTTATTGTCCTTAATGTTCACTTATAAAAATTGTAGTGCTGGTATTTTAAAATGACTAACTTTGCTTATTACACCATCATCTATTATTTTACATTTTTTTTACCTTGGTTCCGAAGGTTTCGTAGCTGTATGAATAGAATCGGTTATGTAAGATGCAATTAAAAATTTGTTACGTCGTGGTGACATACATTATGGCAAAATTCTTAACAAGGTTATACTTTAGAGAGCAGTTTGTTGTACGAATATTAGTGGTGTATATTTACACATGTCACATATGTAGAGGTACCTTTGACTTTTAGTCTTTTGTCTCCAACTTAATTTGATGCCTCACTGGAAATGATAGCAGAAAGAAGATAAGTGGAAGTACAATGAATGCAATGAATGAAGTTTTTAGTGCTATGTGATATACAATTAGGTTAGAAGCTTAATGTGACAGAAGAGAATTCATAAATGTAGCTGTTGAATGATAGTTTCATTTAAGATGAAAAGAGAATTGATGAAGAGTAACAAGTCATAATTTGCAAAAATATTGGAAGCTAAGGAAGATGAGCACCTGGTACAATCACCGAAGCAGATGCCATGATGCAGCCAACCCATCAGCCGATACAGTGCTAAGATTTACGTAATGTCATAAAACTAGAGCTCCAAACAAGATTCAATCTGCTATACTTACACTTAATGCTTATAGAACTTAAAACCAATTCTTTAGTACAAATTATATTTGCTCATCTATCTGTCGTTTAGCAAACAATTCTTTATAAAGAAAACACATTAGGATTTCCGATTACGTAATCCAAAATCCTCTCAATTTGGAATAATCTGTATTCCAGAACGTTTCTGAGTTTGATAATTCAAGTGAGTAATCCTAATTCCCATTGTACAACTAATCATACTATAATCCGCAATCTGATCCAACCAAACTTGGGATTCACAAATCTGATCATTACAAAAATTGTTGAATATTTTATGCGTTCTTTCGTATTTTGGGATGGCTCCTATGAAAAGCCAGGCGTTAAAAGCGATATACAACAATTAACGAGAAAAAAAGATCAAAATGAAACCGTAGTCAGAAAGACCAGTTGGATTTATATGCATCGTGCATGCGAATCCCAATTGATTGCGTATCCATATTCCTATTTGATTTGACTCAAGGCTTCCTTTGCAATGCTAGGCAAGGCTGCAATAAGCATAACCCTGCAACACATTAGTCTTAACTTTGCATACAAAAAATTTGTTCAAACAGCAAAATATAACTTCGCCAAATGAGGATGTCAAATGCCATCAAACTCCATGCAGTTTTTTTATCTCTTCGATTTCGTATAATTTGTTACTATTCACTGATATATTCGTCAATCCATGACTAGTGTATACTTACATAGACGCAGATTATGTTGCATGGCTTTTGCAGCTGTACTGAAAGTATTTGAAATCATATAAATGAAAATCCATTGAATTGAAAAGCATGAAAAATTATTGCATGACAAACACCATGTATGTATGTTAGTACTGCCAAAAAAACTGAACCATGTAGTCGATCGTATTGTTTCAATATACAATATTTTACATTATAAATCAAATTTAGGTTACAAGATAAGGTGTATTCCACAATTCTTCTGTCATTTCTTACCTTTAACTCATTTATACTAACATTAATAAATTAAACCATTATAAAGCAGTTAGCAAACTCTAACAATTCATGGATATTACTAAATTCTACGTTTAATAAAACATCCAGCTTTGGACCTTAAATGTGATTAAGGCTACGTCTAACCTTATCGCGAATAAAGTCATAAAAGAAAGGAAACAAAGAAATCTAAGCAGAAGTTACTAAATTCATGCTCAACAAATTGCAAATAAAGTTTCTATAAGATTATCTAGAAAATATCCTCACAGTAGCTTCCAAAAATCATAATCACATCAATATCATAATAATATGATAAAAAATGAAACGTGTGAACAAAGGACGTCGGCTTGGTAAACTTCAAAAGTCGTAAACGTAAGAAATACGCTTTTAATTAACTTTCCAGAACGATACCAAAACCTTCCATTACGTGTCATTTCATAATAGAAAACTAGGAATAAAATTACACACAGGAGAAACGTGGAAGCGATGGTATAAAATTATGAATTAATTTTATACACAATCATGTACACATAAACTATTGAACAAAAGTTGAAAGGATAACTTTTCTACAACTTCAGGTGAAACCATGGCCATATAACGTTGATTTGTTAGATTTCATAAAATTCTCATTGCTGCCAATACTTCCAATACGCTGTCCAATACTCAGCACTGTTCTCATCCATTTCGTTTTTGAATTGATCATCGCTAATTTTGGAATCAACAACATCTCCAACTATCTGAAGAGCATTTTCATTACAAGCTATCTTTTTCAGTAGCCCCAAATCCTGATTGCACCAGAAAGGTCTTCCGTGAACATTTTTAATGAGATTTTGAAGTTTTCCATTGTTGGTAGAATTTAATTTAGTTTGACCAGGATTAAATAGCTTATGCAGTAAAACCAAGTCAATATTTGACCAATAAATTTTCCGAGTCCCTCCAAAAGGATTGAGAGCTTTAGCAGATTTTTGAATATCTGCTTTTAGAATACCAAATACGTCCACATTTATCCACCAAAATTTTCGAGCTCCTCCACGAGGGTTGACAATGTCAAGCTTCTCCTTAGGAGACTTTCCTTTTGCAGAATATACAAATTCAAATGCCTCAGCGTCAAAGTTTGACCACCATATTTTATGAGTTACTTCACAGGAGTTGAGAACATTAAGATTCGTCCTAGTTGAACATTTTTCATTTTCGGATGGCGCAGCAGAAATCGTCGTTTCGGGTGCTTCCAGCCCAATATTTTGCTTCCATAACCTATTCCTTAATAGGATGTTCCGGGGGATAGGTCGTGGACGCTCAAGCGTGGCTTGAGTCAATCCTCGAAAGCGAATATTTCTGAAACATCATATACAACAAAATCTCAAGTTCGTTTGCTTAAAATGAAGTTTTAAATACAATGCAAGTAAACTGTCAAGTTATCACATTTTTGCTCTAGATTCGGAAATGCGCTGGAACAAACAAATGTTTTGATTTTTTTCATGTACCTTTTCAATCTGGAACCCAGTTCCGAATCCAACGTAAACATCTTTATCCCTGTTGTATGGAACCAGCCTCACGAAATAATAGCAAGCTCTAATAGTTTGAATGGGAAGCGTCGCAAAACGTCAGTTATTTTCTTTGATGATTTTCATACATTCACACGCAGTCTGAAATGCTGTCTTCTCATTTACAAGATACACAGCAGCACCTATGAAGAAGCACAACAAAAATGTCAATATCATTTTATGCAATTCGACGTTATAACAGGTAAAATGCTTATTTAAAATATCGATAACTGCTAAACAATCTCTTACAATCAAATCAACTTGTGTCTGTGGACTCCACAGAGTCTGTGTGCTGAGTTTCCTTTTAGTAGAAAAAGGTCGTATGTGTCTATATAATTCGCTATATATAAAATAGACGAACTATCCTTCACGTTAGATTACTGTGTTCACGGCTTTTATGATCTATAAATCAATTAATTTGCTAAAAATTAAAAAAATGTAAAGCATGTTTTGTACAGTAAACTTGCAATACACAATGACAAAAGTCAAAATTATAATACTTCCTTGCTGCCTTGACTTGACTTGATAGGAGGTGCTCGTAAAAAATTGAAGATTGGAAGTGCACATATCGTTTGCTGACAAAAAGACTGAAAGAAGTAACACTCAAAGAAAAGCTTATAGTTTCAGAAGCCCAACCACCCAGATAGGTACACGATCTGTCGCATTCAAATGCCTATAAATTAATGCAAATGATTTTTATCGTTTTGAAGTGAGGATAATGTACAAGGCGACGCTGTGACAAAAGACTTGAAAAAACACTACACATACAAGGCCGCATAAGAATAATATATAAAGAACGGATTTCTGTGTAAGAATGCCTTTAGGTGACTTTATTCACAAATTAGTGTGTATACATACGGTAGGTATTGTATACGGACGGTGGAGATTTGGGAAACCTGCATGTTCCGATGGAGAGAGGAGATGATAGTATGGAAAGGTTGTGGTATGGTGCAGCGAGGACTTGTAACGTCGATAGAACATTGAGTTGATATTCAGGAATACACCATACACCATTTCTTCACTACTACTTCTGTAACAGAGGCAATTATGAGCGTCTTGTCTATTTTCATGTGTTGAAGTCATTTACATTAAAAATGTACCAGGTATACTTACCAATCACTTACTAATGGTAAGTAATTGTGTTATCTTAGATATTTGTTGAGTAGCAGTGTTTTGTAGTAAAAGTTCTAAAACATTTGTGTATACATCAACCAAAGCATTGCTTTCATACAGTAGTTAGCTTTTTAGTTTTAATAAGTCCAGGAGGGCATTTTTGTGAGGTAGAAAAGGCAATGACATACCCAATTTTTTTCTCTCTCTTGTATGGATGAGCAAGCCCATTTTCTTTTTTGTAGTTTCATGCACATCCTCTCACGCACATTAAATTGTGCATTAGATATTCAACATTGTTGGGTCTATAGTGTTATATGGATAGGAGCGTAAATCATTTGGTGTTTTGTGAGTTCAATCAGTAGCTGCAGTTGTGATCACTTGATCCAGGGAGGTATAGGTATAAATCATAGAACAACTGAGTTGAAGCCCAATAATGTTAAATACTGTTGACTGGAATTTGAATTTAACTTGAGCATATGTTATAAATATTTAGCTACAGCTACAGATATTCAAGTGGAGGAAGTCATAATTTATCACTAAAGAAATCCAAGGTAAGAATTTACCCCAATTAAGTTAAAAATTAAAGTACAAATTCTATTGCATATACAGGTCGAGGAAATTCTGATATTCCAGATTAGAGTAAAAATAAATTGTTTTTTATGTTTCAGATTCGGTGTCCTCAAATTTTTCGAGTAAAACACGGAAGGAACGAGTGCAATGCCTCCTGTAAGACGTAGCGATCAAAATGGCAGGGTATGTTGAATATGATTTTGTGTTTTAGGCTAGCATAAATGATAAAGATAGTGCACTGTTATATGCTTATCCTTTATCCATACGTTGGATGCTAATTTTCAGGGACGAGAAAAACCCAAGTTAGTTTACCGACCACCGAAGCATTTGTCAACAGAAAATGCCACCCCTAAAAGGACTAAAGAGCCTCCTCGTTACAAACCTCCGACCCGATATCTTGCAGAAATCCGTCACTATCAAAGGACTGAACATTTGTTGATACCTTCAGCACCGTTTGGTCGACTAGTTCGTGAAGTGACGATGTCCGTGACGAACATGCCTGATTTAAGATTCCAGGGTCTTGCATTACGAGCTTTGCATGAGGCCGCGGAAGCTTATCTTGTTGGACTTTTTGAAGACTCGTACTTGTGTGCACTGCACAGTAAACGTAAGACACTGATGGCGAAGGATATGAGATTAGCATACAGAATTCGAGGTGATACTCTCAGGATGTAATTCTAAGCTTAAGTTTGAATTCATGGCATGCATTTTGAAAAGGACGAGAAATTGATTGCTAGTAACTGCTTGATATAGTTAGTTATAAAGTTCAGTTGTACTTATAGGGTATATGTTGTTTTGTTGGTGAAGTACTCACTTATATTTTACAATTTTATTCCGTTTTACCTGTATGTTTTTTAGTTACATACATTTTAACTGCAGCATGGAAAATGAAATTCCAATTGCTACGTGATGCCTTGGATAATTTTTAGATCACATGATTTTTGTTCCTTTACATATCGATAACATGGTTACTTACTGTTATATTATATTTAGTATTGCATGAACAGTTTTATTCAAAAGAGCTTTTATAGAATTTTTCATTTTTACCTATATAAAGACCATTAACAACATTACAGTGACTACAAAATGAAGTAATTTTTATATATCTTTATCCTTGTAAATGTAGAAACTAAATTAATCGTATATACTTTTGTCGTTAAAGACAAAGGTAACAATACCAATCTTTTAATAATGAAAAAAGTGTTTGTAAGTAAAAAAAAAAGTACATTTATAATTTACAACAGTTGAGGGTGTTCAGTTTAAGAGCTAAGCAGAGTGTATGTGAATGGTTCATTCTTCGTTTTCAAAAATAGTGATTCTACTGTTAGTATAAAGAATATTTTTTAGTAAACTCTAACTCTATAACATTTAATTAATACACTTCAGTTTGGTTAGACTTTACCTCTGGTGTCTCTTGCAAAACTATTATGCTTGTACTAGCCATACAACGTTTTGCAAATAAAAGGTTTTTAGGTAATATTTTTTAGGATGATGTAATACCCTGACTAATCATTGCTGCAGTTGTGCTGATTCTATAGTTGTATAAATATTCTTTACGTCATGATTCTCCTTGGATGTCAGCTAATACAAATTATAATCCAATTATTTCTGATTTTCTATAATGCATCCTGCAAAATAAAGAAGCACTCATGACATGCTTACAATATAAAACATCTTTTCGAATAGCCGGGATGAGGCTAATTCTTATTATTCTTTATTTTGCCATTCATTCAAGGCTCCATCCCTTTCTATTTTAATGCATTGTTGGCTTCCATACTCAAGTCATCATGCGTTTGACGAACCGCTGCAATTTCCGCATCCTTGAAACTAACCACAGAAAAATTACAACGTGCACAAAATTTTGATTATCACGCACAACTGAAAAAACACGTGATAAGCACCAATAATTATGCATTGTGGCGCAAAACTTATGGGTCTCCCAACCGTTTTAAAGTCCGCCAAATTAATTCTACTCTACGCACCTGTATGTGCATGAAGTTATCTAATTTGTTGTTTAATCAAGCCCGATTTTGATAAAAATTTTCCACAACCAAAATCCTTACCATGAATGAAAGTCAGCAATAGTGCGTTAAGAAATAAAGAGTTTTTTACAAAACTTGAATCATATCTAAAACTAGATCCAAAAGACTAAAAGAGATGTATCTTGAAAAAAGAAGACTTTAAAGATGCGAAATACTTAGCTGACAAGCTTCCTTTACCTTTTCATCCAAATTGTATGCTATAGTATACTATAGTACCTATATACTGCAAAACTTCTTATAGTCTCTAGATACCCCTCAAAAGTCATGAACCCTTCATCCCAAGTTGTTACTCTGCAATGAGCTTGCTTCTAAAAATATACAGGAAACCCAAGCAACAGGGTTCTTCCATTAACAAAAAACAACATTCTATTTTATTGCTTTGTCACAATATAGGGAGTTCTTTGTTCAACAATGTAATAATAGAAATATTAACTGCAAGAACCCAAGGTCTGCTTCTGGACCCGTGTGCTAACTTTTGTATACTCCCATTCATAAGTGAATTTTAAGGGATCAACCCTTGAGCTCAGGATATTTTTCCTAATTCTTAATTTTCTTGGGAGAGCTTGACCGTCCCACACAATGTCCGCAATGAAACAAAGAGACTCTTTGATAGCATATTTAACGGACAGAAATGAAAGTGAGTGTATGGTAAGTTGTATTATCCAGTCCATTTGGAAACAACATTACCTTTTGTTTCTACTACCAGCTTTCAAATGTCGGCACGGCTCCAATAAATTTAGATCGTATTTTTAAAGCTTACTAACTTTAAAAATAACAACTTTGATGGAAATTCGACCTCATTACAATGTGTATTATTGAATGGATATCGCACAATATGTAGGAGATGATGAATATAAAAAGGATGTTCAGTTCTACATGAACTTATTGAGCTGTCGTCGTTCCAGAGTAAAGGTTTGGCTGGTTGAGAACTGCCTAGATGGTTTAATTTGTTTTCAAAAGAAACTGAAGGCTGATCAAAAAAATTCCCATTTAACTTAAACGTGAGTTAGTTTACCCGTAATCATAATTATTTGTTTGACTCAGGCGTATCTATAATACTTTACTTTAAGTCAGGATGGAGATGGATCCTTCTAATAATTTAATCAATAGTTTCATTTACAAATGATAGACCCGCAAGCAATGTGGAAAGAACGTGTTGCACTTTGATTGTTTGTGCACGTATTTTTTCCACACCAGCATTAACTAACGCCATTTTTGTCTTCCTATTACTGTTCAGGTTTGTGTGACATCCCCCACCTCAACTCAGATGAAGATGTCCGAGGAACGGAAGCATGAGTCCAACCAAGAAAACGCACCATCATCATCATCATCATCATCGGGTGCTGTAAACACGGGCACATTCGCATCAGTTTGTGGATCACATGAAACCCCAATTATGAATGATAACCCAGTGCTAGCAGCCCATCGAAGGAGGAAACCAAACTCCCGAATAATTGGAGGTACTCGACACATATGTCACGTCTGTGACCTATTCTTTGTGAATAGGGAATTACTAGAAAACCATATTAGGGAACACGTCAATCTTACGGCTATCCCTGCTGAGGAAAAGGAAGAAGTAATCAAAATATTGGTTACAAGAGGTTATATTTCGCAAGTAGAATTACTGTATGTCTACAAAGAACCATGTGGTAGGGACGTTGCAGTTGTACGATGTTATAATTTGGGCACGTCTTCCCATTTTCTTCTTTTAAAGCCATATTGAGCAGTTTTGTTAAAGTTAATCGTTTTGTTATAGTGCTCATTGATTTTCTTTAACTTTTAAGGAGTCCTTTCTTTTTTTAAATACTTTTATTTTATTAACTAAACATATATAAGTATGTATGGATAAAAGCATTGTTGAACTACTGTTGATTGTGTACTGAATGATGTAGGATTAAATATGATGGACTTTAAACATCTAGTGTGTTATGGCCAGGGAAGGTGAAAACTCCAACTTCATTTCTTTGCATACCGTATTGAGTGAGCATAAACAAGCTGAACAAAGAATAGATTATGTCTAGAAATCATATACACAAAAGTAAAGCATCAGGTGAGGACGATGAGCAAGTCATCTTGATATTTAAATACAACACAGAGTCATAAAAAGAACGGAAAACTCATCATAGGTGGTACTGGTATGACTTTGTTCTTCCTTACCTACACAACCCAGGGAAGACACTCAACAAAACGCTAGTTCTTTCTGAAATAGAACGTGAAAGGAAGTAATACATAATGCATTAAGTCGAAATTGAATCTTTCATACAGCATAAACGCGTAGGTTCATCCATTTAATGAATAATATTTGTCTTTAGTCAATCTGAAGCCGCGTACTGAAGAAGCACATATGAAGTTAAGTTTTTAAGCCACGTCCTGCTAGAGGAAACATAAATAACCTGATAAATACCAATGTCATCCTTCAAAATTTTGCATGGATATCATGAAAGCTAAAATTGGCATAACAACAATATGGAAAAGACGATGGAAGGTTACTGATGAAAGGTTTTTATACTAGCAAAGTTTTGGGATTGTGAAACTGACAAAACAATAGGGATGCTATGAATTGACGAAAAGGAGAAAAGCAGATTAGACTAAAAATATGTATAAAGGTACTGGAGACCTGGGAGTCAGAAAAGCAGTTTAGATGGGGAGCGTAAACAGATAAATTTTCTAATTACTCCGGAGAAGGCTCTGAACCTGACAAACGCCGTAAAAAAGTAAACATACTTTGTTGAACTTTATCATGCCTGTTTGAAAAGGGCTCTGAAGGAGAGACAGAATCATCAATATTGAATAAATCGTTCCCATTTTCTACACATTTTGTAACTAAAAAACCAACCCAAATGATTTGCAACGATACATAGCAGAGCCGTTGAAAGCATCAAATACAATGCTACAAATCACAATTCAAATTAATATGTATCAAAACGTCCCATTCCTAAATAAACAAATTTTCAGCGATCATGACATATACATAAGCTTTTCCATCAGCTATGTATAAACTCGTAATGAATGTCCTTTTTATAGATTTGCCAGGATACTTTTCTGTGCATCTCAATTTGAATTGCTGTTTGGCACCTTTAGGTTGCGAGTTATTTCCATAAAAATTCGCATTAGTGTGCGTGTAAGCTAAGGACATTGACGGTTGATGGATCCAGAAACCAATCCTTCAAACATGGCAAAATTGGATTGTTCCTCGTTGCAAAAGCATTTCCTAGTATTCTAGTAACACGATGACCAACCTATGAGTAGGTGAACTTTCAATTCGTGAAAGATTTTTCATTTCATCAGAGCCAAATGATCATTACTTTCTATTTACGTGATTATATGTATGTGAATATAACATCAACTCATTATATTTCAAATGCAGAGATCATCATGTCATCATGATCTCTAGTGTCCAGATGTTACGGTTTCAAAAACGAAGAAATAGCCTATAGTTTAGCTATATGTGCAATAAGTGGTAAAATTTATACAAGATAACCAAAACACAAGTATTACTTTCACAGGGTACATCCCCACTTTTGAAAGCACATGCACAAACACAACGTCTTAAAGTGATACCGAAGCAGCAGTTGAACTTGAAAAAGGGAGCACGCTATTGCCACATTTCATGAACTTGCATGCCTATATACACAAACGGCAGGAGAGGGAGATGAGATGATGAGAGTCTGAGATCCTACAACAATATTATGCATGCATTTATTATCCAGCAATCTCCAGAGAAGGGAATGAGATGTAAATAGTCGGTTAGTGAGGGAAAAGTCATGTCTCGAAAAAGGACAGGTGTTGTTCGGAGAGCAGGTTAAGAGTCGACCTTGGCATTGGTTACTTTATCTGGTGAAGCTGTAAGAGTAAAAAGTCTGGAATTTTTTTTATACCTCGACTTTTGGTAACCCTCTCCTCTTTCAAAACGTCTTTTTTCATGCATAAAAATTGTAAGACATGTATTCATTTGCCGCTGCATGTATCCCGTATCAAGAACAGGAATTATATACATATATTTAGGAAGTTGATTTCTGTTCTCTTTTAGTGATGCTGCTGGCCATCATCGTATTGTAACGCAATGTTCCTTTGATTATCTTGAATTCTAAGCCGGCAGCAGGAACAGCAGCAGATTAGGTATTCAACAACAAAAAAAATACAACTTTATATCTTAGCACACACATATATAATATAAAAGACGACACTCCAAGTAGTTGAATTGTGTTCCGTTTTTCTTTCAGACAGATTGAAACGATCCATAATTGAGCTGCTCTCCAGGAACGGTTTAAGCCCGCTACATGTATGTATGTATACTCCACTCATTTGTATTTTATATCGTATGTAGATATCTTCTTGCATCATCATCATCATTCTCATCCCTGTATAAGTTAGTATATTATCATATCATTTATGCAGATGTTATTTTTCTGACTTTGATACAAAAAAAACTCTCTTGCCTTTGTATGTTCACAGTATGTTTTGATAACAGGCAAGTATTATCACCATCATATTACCCAATGATGTAATGATTCATTTTTAAGTCGATTACAATCTACAGACTTTTTCGTCATTGAATTTTGATAAGTTGGAGTTTTCTTTTATTGTTTGAATGCATAAAAGTCCTCTTGTTCAACCCTTGCCTTGTTGATCACCCTGAAGGGCTTCACTAGAGAATTTGATAAGGATTACGTTACTGCCGTAAAATGTAAATTTGTGGATATATATGTATGTATGCACCTCCACTATTATTATTATTTCCAAATGCCACTTGACAGCAGCTAACAATCGAAATTTTGTAAGGGCCAATGCCTGACTTTGACCCTGGACTTGATCTTGTAGGGATATAAAATAGAATTGACTGCACAAGTCAAACGTCATCCTTTCTTCGGCATGGAAGATGCTTGCAATGTGGCATTGCATGTAGCATCATCATCTTATTATATTATCCTCCTCTTCGCTCCAGACTCTCGTATTACACATGTGGCGTGAAAATTTTCAGATCCATTCTGGATTTACATATTGATAGGCTGGTGTGTACTTTCCAGGAAAGGAACAGCTGTAGGTTAACGTTTACATATACAATGAAAGACAAGGTCTATGTCATGCCATTTCTAACCACAATGCAGACCTAGACCTTCAACTGCATAATTAGGTAGCTGGAGAAAACAAGAGGATGAACCGAGACGTTTGTCTGTAACATATTTTGCTTCCTTTAGGGTCCAGTATGTTTGAAGTTCAAGTTCTCTTCCTCAAGATGTGATGTGATGTGATGATACTAGTAACGATAAATAGGGACATGTCCAGCGTGCCTTCATAACAGGTGTTCAAGAGGGAAAAGTTTTTTTGATAACCATATGCATTAATTATTTTTTGCTCTTGCAAAGATGACTCTAACATCTCATGACAGACTTAAATGCAACAACTGGTGAACTTGAAAATGAAGATGACAACCGACTCGGTTGAGCTTAGGCTTCTCAAATTGCTGGAGTATTAGTTGTTCATTATTTTACAAACTTCTTCGTGCCGGTGCCATCATCTACCCAACAATCAAGTTCATAGTTCCTTAAATCGCTAAAGTAAGTAGATTGAGAATGATTAACCCTATCTATTCCTTGCTCACACCACCATGCTCCCATGTCCGTGGCCATCTGCATCTCTCTAATTTTCTACAAAGTGGTAAGGTGAAAGCGAAAAAAAACCTGCTATCAACTATCAACCCATTGTTCGTTTCTGGACTATGCAGATGTTGAGCATGGGTAGAACTAATCGCGTGCAAGGTCATTAATTATGTAGTAGAGAAACCCGGAGCATCAAAAACGGAATTAATCAAGTTTAGGGATGAAAACATTTCTAGGTCATTTGGTATCCCAGTAAAAATACATACATACATTTTAATTGACTTAATTCAAGGTCTTTCCTTGACACTGATGAAATTCATCCTTGTTTCCAGTTTATGTCGAAACTAACTCATGGCATGATTCAAATGAAACTGAATTGAATGCAAGGATGCCCTTTTATTTTTGAGTGCATGGTCTGGTCCACAAAATCTAATCAAGTGTGTTACTAAATCATGTATGTATGAAACAAAATTGAGGAATTGTATGAAAGGCAGGTGTCATCAACAAAACAAAAAAAAACAGTCAATTTATCTCCACGCTATAAGTGTTCAAGATCTTTATTTTCCAACCGTCTTAACTTCAACATATTAGGTAAGCATACATATACTTTCACACAACACAAAAAAAGGTGTACTATTTATTACTGTATCTTTAGGATGATTATCATCACATCATCATCACTCATCACACTATTTATTATACCACAAATAATTATTATAATTAATAAAACAGCAAAACATTTTTTTCACAGTCATCTCTGTTTGACATTTAATATGTATAAGGTGAAATGTAGTGCAGTTTAACAATTGTACTACTTACGTACCACCGTGTACCGAGAAAAAAAATCGTTGATATACAAATAATATATTATTATTATTTAGTGTAATGTACTTTGACAATAGAATCATTTTTTGTTTTATATAATATACGTATGTACTTCTGTAAATCCAAATGGGAATGATAGTGAAATGAAAACAAAATCTGTTTGAAAGTGTATATATGTGTGTATATCTTAACATGTGGCATAACGAACGGAGAGAACAACAAAAAAAATCAACAAACAAAAACGCGTACGAACGATTGTAATAATATTACATATTTTTATAATATATAATGAAAGATCATCAGTCAATCCCCTTTTATATCGACCAGAAAAGAAATATAACTCACAATTTTTGTATCCCTTCCTCAACATCCTCACCTTTTCACTTTATACAAAAAAAACTAACAAAATGTCGTAATAAACATTTGTTTCATTAATGCAGATTATAATTATTTAGTTATGTGTTGTATAGAATAGTCATCTATATGTGTGTGGTTTTTTTACTTACTTTTACATTTTCCATTTTTTATACCTGGATTATATTACTTATTATCAAACAACAAAAAAAATCCGTTACTTACATTCATTATAGGTAAAATCTAATTCTACGGCAATAATTTTAGCTACACTACAACTTAGCTTTAATAATAAAATACAATTAATTACTAATCTAAATCAGCATATTTATAAGTAAAGGCACAAACTATTACTTAACTGGTAGTGACAAACTGACAAAATAGAATATATAGTAAAAAGGTAGCATAAAATATTTCAAACTAATAGCACACCATAGAGGCTCTTGAGACAAGAGTTGATTTCATTTTCATACTTGATGATGATGATTGTAATTAAAATGATTGTTTCAAAATTGATTGAAATTGGTTTAAAAACGGATTCCCATATTACAATATTTGTCATTTTTGTGCTTGTGATCGATCATCCTTCATTTGCAAGTGGCTAAACAAACAAATTGAAAAGATAATATTTTTTAGTTAATAGTACATTTTGTGTAAATATATTTTATTGCAGACAAACATGCTGTTTTTGACTTTTTTCATTTCCCTATCTACAAACTACTCTGTTACATAAGTTACAAATATCTATAACTTGCTCCCAAAATAGTAGCAAATAATAATATTATAAATGCTTATTGATAGATCAATATTTATGTATTCCTACCAAAATGACGATTCAATACATAAAACTTACATACGTGTAATGTACATATTTTTTACCATTTTAGTAAAAGGTACAAATCACTAAGTTCTACGGTATATCGTTTTCCAACAATCACATGATGTGATGGATTGATAATAACTGATTGTGCTATCCTGCAACAAATTCTGAAGTTTCTGAGAGCTAAAATTCATCATTGTTGTATCTGACTAAATATATTGTATGCATATATGCTTGCTTGCTCGCTCACTAATGATCGCTTTCGTTCCATTTATGAACATAATACTTTATGAAATGTGTACCCTAATGCCCCAGAAATAGACTGTGAATTAAACTAATATTTCGTTGCTGATTAACCCCAGAGAGTTGTAGTTGTTTGACATTTTTTATACGCAAATGATCTCCTCCTGTAGAATGTCAACATTCCTGTTTTTATGATGGAAAACAGCTCATTGTGGCTGATTGTTTTTTACAACTAATATGATTCAAAGAGATCCTCACTATCATTATCGATTCCACAAAAGCATTGATATATTCTATGTACTACGTACGTCTTACTATCAAGTTAAGATTTTTCCAGTATAAAGCTTTTACTACAGACACGTCTTTATATTTTGCATTTAAACTACGATATAAATGACAGTCATTGTGATTGGTTTTGTTCAAAGTACTCGGACGGTACTTTGAAACTACTATGCTACATGGTACTGATTATGAGTTGGTGCACTCTCCGGGGGAATAAAAGTTGCATCATCCAGACTAAAGCCGAACGAAAGACTACTCTTGATTGCACATACAAAGTGGCTAAGCGGTAAGTAGCCTATAATGGAGAAACTGGTTGAAATTTGGGAGTCGTCTTTCGCTCAGCCACACCGTTTGAAGTTGCTTTTTGAGTGAACCTGTAAATACACATATGAGATGTGTAATACAAAAACTGCTTTGCAAGCCGGCGCTGCCCTTGTTTAATATTGTCAAAAACCAAACCCCACCTAAGTTTGTGTAATCTCTCTCAAGTAATATTGGATCAATAATATATATTATCAGGTTTCTCTTTTACATGTATCCTAGGTATGTAGCGTTGAAATGCACTTGATGCTAGAAGCCTGCAATAATTACATGCGCGTGCAATTTAGCTTTGTTTGTAATATCAATCATTAGATGCTCCTGTTTTTATGTGACCTATAAAGTATGTTCTTAAAATTATGCAATCACTTTCTCGTATAGAAATAATGTTAATGTACCTATATATAATATATGTCGTGGAGTAAGTTAACTTCTCATCATTGTGTAAGTGTGCCTAAAAGTAAAAAAAAATGAGTGTATTTTAGGGTATGTTTTAAGATCGCACCTGGAGTAGCATGTTAGCAAATGAGGAGTTAGTGAACTTGAAGTGTCGCTTGTCATAAAACTTGAGGAGGGCTGGACTGTACGGATGATTTTCCTTCAAGTGCATGTAGTGGACTTCTGGCTCTCCAGTTGTGTGACCGCACTCTTCACAAACGTACACCTTCGTCCTTCGCTCTTTGTAAGCGTAGCTATGCTGAACTCCATGCACTTTCAAGCAATGTGACTCCAAACTACAACGTTGTGTGAATGACTTCTCACACATGTTACATTTGTACGGTCTTACTCCTATAATGCAAAACAAGAGAGAAAATATACGTAACCGTAAAAGATGGGTTTTATAGACAGTGGATGGTAGAAAAGATTTCAAAATTAACTGTATAAACTAAAAGCATATTAAAATTTACCTGTATGAGTTCTGGTGTGTCGCTTGAGGTCAAAAGTGTCGTTGAATCCTTTACCACAGAAGGTGCACAAATAGCGCTTCACATCCGAGTGGCATTTGAGATGTCTGTTAAGTAATCTTTGAAGGTTGAATGCCTTGCCACAGATCCTGCAACTCAGCTTTCCACCACCTCCCCCACTTGAGGAAGAACTCGTTGGTCTTGGGCTGTCAGCACAATCAGAGGAGTCTCCGTGGATACTTCTGGGCTTGTCGCTTTCACTGGAATGTCGTTCAGGGGATCTGGACGCAAGGGGATTTTTGATGCCATGTCCTCCGTTGACAAATTCGACAGGCGCATCATTGGGAATGCCTAGCTGCTTTGTCAAAAACAATACAAAAAATACTAAGTTTAGTATAAATGTTCTATCAACCAATGGTTTCAGAATGAAAGAAAAAGTGCGAGAGTATGTTATATATTATGCTAATATTGCAACATGAAGAAAGTTGCACAACATGAGAAAGATGAAAGAGAAAAAAAAATGATTAAATGATTCAGTTGGGCAATGAAAAGATGATGGTGAAGGGGGATAATGTTGATTGGGATAGATAAGGTACAAGGAAGAGTGAAGGAAGGATGCGTTGATTTTGTCTGCGTATTTTTGATTTTTTTTTTGGATCTGCAGTGATGGGTCTAGAAAAGAGAAACATCAGGTTGCTAACCCGTTGCTGTAGAAAGTTGACCCGAACTTGGAGGGATGGAATGCTTGAAATGTCATTCACGGAAGACCCAGATGAATGTCTTCTATGTGGTGCCTGGCTTGCGGAGCTACACGAGCCTGGACTATGGGCCATGAAGCCCAGGAATGACGGAGAAGGACCAGGAGTACCATGGTCAGTTATGGGAGTCATGGGGGTACCAGGAGAAGAATCAACAGAATCATTTGTACAGGAGGGAGGGGAGGAAATTTGGGCATGGGATGAAATAGAAGGAGACTGAAGCCCAACAATGGAATTTACCATTTGTTGTGACGAGCAATGACCCAGGGGAACAATAGATGAGGAATTGTTCACTACAGGTGCTCCTAGTAGTGACGGATTGAGACTCAGTTGGTTATCCAAGGCTGCACTAAATTCGTCTGAGAAGTTGAAACCTCCGAAATTGAAAAAGTCATTCGTTGGTTGTTGAACAAATTGTTGACGACCTGCAAAATTTATTATAATATCAACTTTAGTCATGCTTTGTAACAAAAATACGCGATCTCTTTTTATGCAAATTCTATCATGCACAATTTTTCAAATAACTTATTCAGAAATGGAGATCATTACTCACCTTGTATATTATCCAAAAGACTGTTCACATTAGTATTCCGGTTGACAAATTGGGAAGCGACATTATTTCTATTGTTATCTTGTCCCCTACTAACACAGTGTTCAGAGTTAGAATTCACAGATGGTTCCATTGGAGTAAGTGGGGCGAGAAGTGGTGGGGGCTCTGGTTGGGGCGTTTCAACGTCGTGGGCCGGCGGATCATCCCGATAAAGTTCGGCTAATTCCAACAATGACTCTGGACTGGGAAGAGGGAGTAGTAACGGATCGTTACCTAAATGTCCCCCTCCTCCCCCTCCCACGCACACGTCAAGGAGAGCTTCCGTCTGACGAGGATCATAGCGACTAAGGAAACTTCCTCCTAGTCCTCCCGAATTACCACTACTCGAACCAAAGTGTCCACCAAGTCCTAAACTATGCACGGGTGGTAATGGGTCAGAGGCCAAACGGTAGCCTCCAGTCCCTCCCAT
The DNA here is from genome assembly GCA_964034955.1 of Orchesella flavescens. Classification (NCBI taxonomy): domain Eukaryota; kingdom Metazoa; phylum Arthropoda; class Collembola; order Entomobryomorpha; family Orchesellidae; genus Orchesella; species Orchesella flavescens. The sequence continues at coordinate 31,982,648 of OZ035953.1, forward strand.
GTTATTTTCATTCAGGTTATTGTTTCCATTGCTGTGACAGGGCGGTGGATCATTCGTATTGTTGTTAAGTCCACCCGACGCCATTCCATCACCATCCCCACTTTTACTACCTTGTCCCCCTGACACACCACCTTGCATTCGACCTCCTCTCGGAGGTCCATTTCCTTCATAATCTTGCGGCTCCGGACCTGTTGTCCCGCCAATCGTACTGCTGATAAAACATAATAAAAAAGACTTGTAGCAATCTCTCTATGTTTAAATGCAACCTAATGAAAACCTTGTGATCATGATGCTATTTAGTTCTGACAAATATATGATTTCTGTCAGCAGGAGTCTATGTATATCCTGACTTGCATTAACTTTTTGCATATTATGACTCTACATTAAAATTTGAACAAACCTTTGACTGAAATCCAGCGGCGCATCCTGCTCTGGTGGAAATGGAGAAGCTGGGCAAGGAGACTTTGGAGCCGGAGCTCTTTGAATTACGGATGGTCTGAGTGGTGCTAATGGATCTGGTTTCAAAATTGAGGCAGATCTTCGTCCTTTTCCATCATTATCTGTAAAAAAATTGAAATATAAATAAGTTTATCAGGGGATTGGAATCAAATGAATTATTCAATAGATGGGATAGGGTGATATCACATTTTGAAACGTTTTTACTCAACTATCTAAATCATATGCAGTTTGCAATTTGATAAGATTATTTTGGGATGATAAAACTTTCAGCGTCCCATTCTTGTCAATGCCCTTTAAGCATTCATGTGACTCACATATGAACTCAAAAAAAAGTTCAACTAATCACGCATCTTACTTGTTTTACTTTCATTGCATGAGAGTCCAACCAAATAAAATTTAAAGCTTACAACCTCTACAGAAAGTAAGCATAGTTTCTAATAAGGAAAATAATGTGAGAATCTCTCATTAAACAATCAGAAACAACTGGATTTCCATATTATTGCAAGAAAACGCTGACATGCGAGCATATACCGTCTTGCGAATTAAATTTAAGAGTCTGTCGTACATGAACCTAAAGCATGGATGAAAATGAACTGGACAAATGGAGAGGAAGCTGTCGTTTCATACATACATATGCATAACTTCAAAGCCCAGCTAAACCGTCATTGTCAATCCTGTTTTTCTCCACTCTGTGACAGCTATGCAATCAATCCTGTGTCTGCATTGTTTTAACTTCCCCATGAACTTAACTTGTATTTTTTATCACTGTACGCAAGTACGATCAATACCGAAAGCAATTTTTACAAGAATATGAAAAATTATTACTTCAGGTTCACAACAGTTAGCAACTGCTCCCCGCATTGAAACTTGTCTGTGGTCGTGTGACTTTTTTCTCCTAAAGAACAATGCAGCTCGGAATGTCAATGTCAGACAACCACATCAGGCTTGATTTATATGTTTTCAGACATTGTAATAATAACAATGAAGACACAAACGTTTGTTGAGCCTAGACAACAGAAAAACATATTTTCAATTTTCCCTATTACCCCCTCCAAGTACGGTACTCTTATTATGATGTCTGTGCTTAAAACAAAACAAAAAACGATTCATAAAAACATTGCCACGAACGGCTAATAACACGCCACTATGGCGTCATTGATTTTTACAGCAGTGTGTTAGGTTTATTGCTAAACATTTGGGAGGCATGCGAATTTTCCCAGCATCTAATCCAGGTACTAAACGGAATTGCGTTGTATGGTTATATCGTGCTACCTAACAAAGAAAAGGGGGTGCATAATTCCAACTTGAGAAATGAAACCTTACACACTCAGCCTGTCAGAATTTAACTGCACGTATGAACATTATTACATAGGAACAAGGAAATTATGCTTTCTTAAAAAGGTTTCGTCCCATTCAAAAAAAAAGATGGAAATTAATAGCGTATGCTGGAAGCCAAATGGGAAAATTAATAAAAATTATACTTTGGTTTAGGACGTTGCCCCTTTCCGTGAGTTTTATTGGAAGTTTCTCTTGTCATTGACAGCAAAACAAATTTTCTATGAACAATAGTAACATGAGCATGCGCTGATTAACACTTCATAATTTTTGAAGTGCCTGGATGTATCTACGAATAGATTTGGGTCATTGGCTTTGGTGAAAAATATTTGTAGGTATATCGACCTTTTGACGTTTGGTTTCATCATTCTAAAACTAATTTGAAGAGCTCAGAGAGAAGTAAAAAAATCTATTAGGAGATGATGTTAATAAATATGTAATGGCTCAGGTATGTATTTTACATTTCCGCGTGTCTTAATAGTGATGTGGTGGGTTAAGTGGAAAACAATGATTTTCATACTACCTAAATACTACCAACTGTGTTCGATATTCATCTCCATATGTGTGGCCTACATTCTGCTTTAATATTCTTTCTCATCATCGGTGGTCAGGTCGGATGACTGCGTAGTTTGTTACTTAACCTAGAATTCAACTGCTGGGGTGACGCCAACGACAAAGAATTTGTATGCAAATGCGCACAACCTTGTATGATTCGAATGCAGAATTCGTCATTCTCATTTGGTACCAACATCAACCGACGCACCGTCACGTACTTATGTTTTACGACGAAAATGTGACTGGGACCAGCCAGCACATTGCCCTGAAGGTATTTCATGAACAATGGGATGCCACCAAACATAATATTATCAAGTAGAGTAGTGTGCACAGTTCCAGAGCTTCTGTTTGCAACACTATATTTCCGTTCTTTCTCGTCAGTATTTAATTCACAGAGCGTGTGAGTGTTCATTACCATATATTACAGTGGCAGAAAAATACTACCGAATAATGGTGAATGTATAGTCAGTCAACCAAATATTTTCCATCGTTGTAACCGTATGAAAATGCAGTTAATCAGCCTTGTTCGGACTGATACATATTTCAATAGCGGTGGTGCTACACTCCCAACTTTTTGTTTTGCATCCTCTTTATTCTGCCACTAAAATATAATTTATCAGATCCTTCCATTCTCCAGATATGAGTATGGAGTGGAAGCAGATTCATATGGAGATTAGAGAGTGACATGGAAATGTTGTTGTGGTGGAGGGGGATGTTGATAAAAATTATCTATGTAATACAGCGGAATTAGTGCTGATACCTATATCATTTACTTTGCTATTGATAAGCATCACATAGAGAACATCTAAGTTCGTCATGGAGCCTGATAGAAAGTCTATTCTCAACTTGAACGCATAGTTGGTTTGGCAGAAGTTGCAAACGGTGTTGTCATTTCTGCACAAATTATGAAAAATCAAATGTAATCTCCGACAAGTTTTTCCGACATTAATGAAACTACGTAATGCCAAATGCTTCGTTATTTTCCCAACACTCCTACCTCCTTGCTGCTACTTCCTATAAAATATGCAATATTCAACCATCTGTGCCTAGTTATTATTATTCAACGAATTTTGTATGCATTAAGTAGCATCCAACTTGTAGGAATTCCTCTCTTTGTAATGCCCATGTCGTAAAAAAACAAGACGATAAAACCGTTACGTTTTTCCACAACAAAATATCTGCATCCCCATCCATCTATCCATCCAACCTTTGCCGAGAGTGAAGCCGTAAAGAATTACTTGTCAATTCACTCTTCAAGCTTGCATGGCAAGTCTTTCAAGCTCTGGTTGGCATGTCGATTGTGGAGGAAATTGAAACTGAATTAATGAACATATGTCGTAGTAACTATTATAAAATCATGTCTCAATACCTTTACCCACATTGTATTTCTTTAGAATAACCGGTTCTTTTGAGATAGCTATTGCTAAAAAAAATCAGTTTTAAGAGAATGAAAAGGTTTCCTTTAGCTCTGAGGTCACTTACATGCATAGGCTAAATATTACGTTGCTTAATAAAGGTTTATATCATAGTTTCAGTGAAAGAAGGAACTTTCCTTGACATCATCATCGTGATTGTACCTGCCCTCATTTTCAACTTGCCATGAAGGTCCTTCCCTACGTGTAGATATCACTTTCTATACTTCTCGAAGATCTTAAAAATTATTATTCCATTTTGATGAATTAATATAATTCAAAGATTTCGAAACGGGATGGGAGAATGGGAGCACGAAATGAATTGCTACCATTGTCTCTTAAACGTTGGAAGGTAATATGAATACATACATAATACTAAATATTATATATTTCTTCATTGTACGGAAGAGCACCGTATGAACATGCGTCATCCATCCAGCCAAACGTTGTTGGTCACTCACTACCAATATGGTATGCATGTAGGACGATATGCAAATACAATGGAATGGGAATATGAGGTGAGATGAGGTAGCTCTAGACATCAAATATTTACACTTCTGAAACAGTATAATTAAGCCAACTATTTTCGATTTTAGCATGTGTATTCACACACACTAAAACAGGATCACTTTCGACTATTTACAGATGGCAATAGGAAGCTATTCATAGCGCACATATACAATGAATAACATATATTATATTACTACCATTTGAGATAAGGGATGAGATGAATGCAGTAAAATAACTAATAAAACGAAAGACAAGGCCGAGTCGCTAACTATTATATAAAACGGGAAGACGAGAGAATGAGTGTTTCTCATTCCAAACATTAACATTTTTATTATGTCTCACCATGTGATTGTGATGTGATATATACCTGTGTGTAGCCTTCATCAATTTGTGTATGCACGGCAATAAAACTGTACAAATGAAGATAGAAAAAATGACGCTAACAACTAATCTCCATGTTCTATTATGGAAGAGTAGGCTTTGCATTTTTTGCTGTCCTTTATGGATGGGTTAACGTATGACCAAGTGTGAACATCACCACAATATATGCAAATGTAAGCATTTAACACAAAGCAAATCTGCAAAAAATATAATTAGCGTTTACACCTACCACCCTGCAAATAATAGGCTATTTGGCTACGTCGTCGCTAGTTTCCTATTTGCGTCGTAATTATTTCCACCATGGCACCACCGACTTGCCTAATTTATTCAAGTGACAGAGAGACAGGTGCAGGTAAGGTATGTATGTTACGTATTTACTCCAGAGTCCAGTAAAGGATGATTAAGGTCTAATGAATTTATTGACAGAATATATTCAGCTTGAGATTTTCCTCCTTTGCAATAATAACAAACAAGTTTTAAGTTGTGACTCTGAATTTCAATGTCATTATTAAATACAGGTGTGCATATTATGAATGTAAGTAGTAGCTAAGAAACAACATAAAATGGCTGGCTAAGATTCCCTTTCCCTACTCCATAGAAAACGGGTTATCAATTTCATCACATCACATATGTTACCAAGATTGGACTGGGAGTCTGAGCGTTGACGACTAAGACCGGTATATATGTGAAACCTGCATATTTGCACTGTTTTACCATCATCATTTCACTTAATGTGGAGCAAGAACGCATGGAACGTTAGATATTAAGAAAGCTGTACTTGCTTGCTGTACATCTACAATATGTAAGTTACCTTAGCCAAGGATGGGTAGGAGCTGCTAGCTTTGACGCTAATGTAGCGACAGTGATGTGATGTATTACGTGAGCCAGAGCCAGTAGTACACAATACAATGCAATCACAACAGCAAAACTGCTATGATATGATACATACCTACCCGTTTTCAGCGTCACAAAAAAAACACGAAGGTGCAGAGATTGGACAGGGAGCAAGCAATGTGTGGGGATATGGTATGAAACTAACTATTCTGTTGATAGTTCGCAGGTTTATATTATGCGCTAGGTAGATTGAGTCAAGTGATTATTACGGAAAAGGGTGCAGAGCAACAGGTGGAACAGCTAGAAAGGTAAGCAAGCAGGAGCGAAAAGTGAAGAATTCATCATCCCTTTCAATGGATTATACAAGAATGCATTTGCAAGAGCATAGAATTGCTTGGAGTTGCAAACAAGCACGATAAGGACGCATATTACAATGATGCATGCATCAGGTATAAGTAATGATGATGATGATGATTTTTTTCTGGCAACAACGGAGGCAGTACCTGTAGGCATGCAACACCATACCATGACTGAGAAAAGACGAAACAGTTTTGGACCAGAGAACTGGCAATGGTGGGGAAGTTTAATAATATGGGGGCGGGGGTTGCTTTCTTGACTTGCTTGAGGATTCTGCTTCATCTTGTTCAGCTAAAAAGGGTGAACGAACTCGATGAGGGTCATTATAAAAAAAGCTGAAGACTAAGAAACCACGAAAAGGAATTACACATATCAAACCTGCTGCTCCGCTCTTAGTTCTTATGTTTGTCTTCATCATTATGGAGTTATTTAAGACGTAAGAGCTCGGATATACCTGTGCAACAAGACGTAATGGAAACATTGAAACAGTCCAAGTCCAAAGAAAAAACCTACACTATAATATCATCTCTACGCCAAAAGCCTGGTGTTGTAGCTCTCTATCTCTCTGTCTTTATGTATACATTATCCATCCATTTCAGCTTTTGTTATCATATCAAAATTTGCCTAAGGGGAAAGGGGAGATTCGCAAAAATCCATTTGAAGGTTTCACTAATTTTATGCCCAGTGAAACGTTACTCATTTCATACATCCATCCTATGTACTTCCACTTTATCCATCTAACAAACATGTTGTTTAGTTAGTATACATACGTTTATGTACTACTTGGTTTGACAAAGAACTTGACTGTGAAAATTGCATTACAACGGAGATTTGCACATGAGTGAAGGCGAAGCTCAACTTTTGTATATTTAATTCTGCTATCGTTACTCATAACCTGATGCAAAAAAAAGCTTTTAGATGAAACCTTGCACTGTATTTATTTATGCAATACGTGTCCTGTCCTGTGTTTTTATCTGCTTGCTCGAGACATCATGACTAAATTTTTCATCTTGATTCATGAGATCATTACGATGGTCCTATTTTCAATCTCTCTCTCTCTCTCTCTCTCTCTCTGATTGGGAATTCCATGAGGGCTATTCTCAACAGTTTTATATCGATGAACATTGTGATCATTAATCATGTATAAAATGATAGGATTCTGAATTTATCCATGGAGCATAATATATAAGATTGCGACTCTTTAAGTTCACAATTGTTATCCCTTCATTCAATCCCCAATTCATGAATGTATGTACATGTTTATTACAACTACATAGGCGTACATAGTATCTAAATTGCTTTTCAGTTTTTTGTTTAGTGTCATGGATGGGCGGATAAAAGTCTGCGTACGGTTCGTCCAAGTGAGATAATATTATGCTTATTTTTTCACCTGGAATTCCAATGAAACATGGTAAAAAAGAACCTTATTTCAGTCTAAACTGTACATATCAACGTTACGCAACATTATGGTACCTGCCTGTCTACCATACGATACGATGAGTCCAAAAAGTACAGAAAAAAATCTCATTGAAAACCCCCTTACTTGCTGTTACTAATACAATAATTGGTTTGCTTTGGTTACAGCTACGCCATTCTACTCATTTCCCTGATAATGAATTGACGAGCGTATGCCTTTATTGTGGACTCAACTCTCAACGTCATTCCTTTTCCTCTTGGAACTCATAAAAAAATTCTTCATCTTTTCAGTAATAAAATACACCTGCAAAATATTTGAGCGTAACTTATGCAAAAAAAAAGTACATTGAGCAGAATATGTACACTTCACAGCTTGAATGCACCTTTTTTTGTCCAAATTTTCATGAATGCTTTTCAGATTGGAAGTTGGAATAAAAACTACGGTATTCAATTTTATAATATTCTGTTGTAAAATCATAACCATAGATTTCATCTCTTGATATATTGCGTACATAGTTAAAATCTCAAAGCGAATGCGTGTCCAGGTATGAAGCGACATGCATTTATCTGTACATGCTTACATATTGACACATACGTAAGTAGGTTCATGAATTATCCATGCAAGTTGGGTTACCTCACTTTTTTTGAGGATGGTGAGATTACAGTAACGTCAAGCCACGTGAAGTAGTAGTTTTTGTATTAGCATAAACCGTAGACACCAACCAGTACCAGTGCAATGTGTACTATTCACAGAGTGGTGATGAGTTAGCATTTAATTATTGACTCTTTTGACTATCAACGAAATTTTCATGAGTCAATATTGTTCCGTGTGGATTGCATTATAGTTTTTTTTGTAAAGTGCTTAAAAAATACTTGTCTCCCCATGAAAAACGTAGCTCTTATGACTCAAGTTTAGAGTAATATTAGTATGACATTGTAAAAATCAGTTTTTCAAAGTCAACATTCTTTCTAGCGGTATACAACTCAGAAAAGTAACGTTTGCTTACGGAAAGGATGCAATACGTTGCTAACTTCTGGGAATATGATGATGCATTGCTAAACTATAGTATATAGTGGTACTTTTCTGCTTATGTAATTCTAAAAATCCTTGTCCGGACTTTTGAATGAAACTTTAGGGAAGAGTATTGGGATGCGTACGCAACAGCTAGAGTAAAATCGCATGAGGATCATCTCTCTCTCTCTTTGTGAAAGGTACCGCGTGTAGTTTAAGCAGTTAGGCAATCATCACAAGGCGCAGAAAAATATTATGTTACTCCTTACTTCAGTAAACACTTCGGAGAATAAGGAAAAGAGATGACATGGTAGTGGAGGGAAACTTACGTAAGTAATTCACCCCATATTATGAGTAGTAACAATAGAAACCCTAATAAATATTTTATGGCTTTTATGTAACATTTGACTCGTTCCTGACATGGTGACATGATTTCACTCGCATTCCAAATCATTTGCATGTGCATAATTTTATGAAGCGCGAAGATGATAACGTAGTAAGTAAGTGGTTGGTGTTAGGATTAGGAGAATTGACGTTTGACAAAATGGTTGATGATTTCGTCAAAGAGGAGGATGATACAAGATGATACCATCTCATAAAATATTTTCTTTTCTTTCCTTAAAAGCAGCCTTGACTCACTGACTCACTAAAGGGGCAACTGACGAAAGAAAATAAGCTGTATTACTCCAAACTTTTACTACTCCTTATTTAATACGGTTTATTGCGTCGAGCGTCGCATTTCTTTGAAACCAAGTACCTGAAACTTAAATGTCTGTGAGCGAGAAAATTTAATATGGGAGTATGTGGAAAATAACATGAACTCAACAATACACCCTCCTTACAACATCCACATCCACATACAATGAAGATGATTATACATGATTCTTCTTCCATTAATACACGTATGTAGAGTAGCTAAAAGTGTATTTGTGTGTTGGTTTTGCTGATGTCCTATATGATGCACTACGAAAAGTGTGTGGAAGTGGCCAAGGTCACTTTTATCTGACTTTCTGCGATTTCTCCAAATACGCCATTCTCTGTTTGTTTAACAGAGTTATTGAATCAGTCTTTCAAGTTATGCGAGCACATGCCCGAGTTTACCAAAAAAACAACTTATTTTTACCAAAGAATAAGTGACTTTGAATACGACAAAATCATTGAATGTTTGTTCGTTCCTTTTGTATTTATTGCAGTAAAAACTAGAGGAAGTATGCATGATTTTTTAAAGATCCACGCCCATCTTAACCGATTTCAGTTACAAAGTTGATACGTGTTGGATCGCGTGATGTTGTAAAGCTATGAGAGAGACTTCATTGTGGTACAAAGCAACCATCAGTAACGCCAACATAAACACCTTAATATCCATTTGTTCAAACCGCACTAGACTACTAACCATTCACGAGACTTACTCATCGTAGCTTGAGGGCTGTCATATAAATTTTTGTAAGATGCTTCCTTGTAACAAAAAAAGAGTGCTTATTCTCTACATGCTTAAACGTTAAGCCAGTAATTCATGAGTTTTCATGTTTCCAGCCTGTTAAACTAATGCATGCAAACACAATTGAACACATTTTTGAATCAGGTGATTACTCCTTTAATATGCCATATTTTAGCAAATTAGTTGTGCACATTTAAATCATCTTACAAACAACAGTGGTATTCAGTATCGAAATACTACTATTTTTTTTTGTAAAAAATTCATTGTTCCTGGAGTCGAAAAAATAGCTAAGAGAGGAAAAACGTTCCTGTAGATCAAGAAAGTAAACACAGTAAGAAGTAACAACTATTAAAGAGCAATACTGTGGTGTAATAATGTAAAGATTATGTTAGTTGCATGATTTTTGTGGTCATGAATCAAAGAATACAGTGCTTATTATAATGATGATGACTGACGGTAAAAACGTAGAATAAAAAGATTCATCCTACAAAGTCAACAAAAAAATGTTTTAAGTCTTATTCGGTTTGTTCACCTCTTTTGCTTCTCTTCTTTTTAATCTTCAGGAAAGAAATGATCATGATCAAGCTCAAACATTTTAACTATGCCTCCTGTTGACGTTTAAGATTTATGTGGTAATGCTACCAAAAGTTTTTCCACCAAAATGAGGATAAAAAACATTAATGTTGATGAATGAATATTTGGCTTTAAAATAAGTAATGGAAAGGTTACAGGAGGCTCACTTTACTCGAAAAAAAATATAGTGGAGGAAAGCAAGCACCACCAAGAAATTTCTCATTGAGTGAAAAAGTAAAAAAAAATCCATTTCGTCCTCCTCATCCTCACACGTAATTTAGAATGCATCATTACAGGATTTGAGATTACAACTTTTTGTCTCATCCTTTTCTGATGTGAAGTGGAGAGGATCAGCACCAGCTAGAACTTGCAATTTTCTTAACATTGTAGATTGACGAGTGTCCATTGAATTGAATGCAACTTTGTGTAGTAGCATTATTAAAGACACGTTTCTTGTATACAAGAAAACAGGTAAAAACCTGGGTAAATCCCATGATAAGAGCAAAAAATCTTCCATGTATGTAATTACGTTTGTGCCCACAAGTTAGCTGGCATTCAGTTAGTACACGCAAGGTTCTCCATCTCTCTTACTTTACTTCCCTCGCTGCTATGTGCAAAAAAATATAATTTTCTCAGTCAGTGTAATACAACTTGTCTATCTGCTGTTATTCCGCAGCATTTTTTTCTTTCATTTCTTCCTACGTTTTATTCCGTTGGTTTTTGGTTTATGTGAAAATGAAAGATTCACTCAAAAGTGGTTAGCTGGTTTGGCTTTGGCTTGGGTTGGCTAGAGGTTTTTAGAGTTGCGGAATACTAGGTCTTGTTTTTACGCTGAGAAAGTGCTCATGTTTTATTATCAAGATCATCATCATATAATCATCATCCTCATCTACCTATTTGCCATCCTGATTATGCCATATCCGCACCATAATACACACACACTAGAAATACGGTTGATGTTGATATATTCATATTCATGTGTGCAGAGTACGCTCCATATAGGTACATACTTACATATATATTCTTCTTTTCTGCATAACACTATTAAATAACGTCTTTCAACAAAGGCACGTACACGGAGGAAGCAGTGTTGGGTGGAGACGACGTTCTCAAGCAGTTTTCCTCTCAACCAACCAAGTTAATGCATTCATCCTACTAGTTCTTTCACTATACTTATCATTACTCTTCCGATCAAACTCAAAGGACGAGCTTTTGTACTTATTTTTTTTTGTTATCTTGATTCCATCTCAATCTCAATCTCGGCACGCAAAAGTTGAATGTATTTTTGTGGGGATAAAAACGCCTTTTGATTTTCTGCTACATTGTACTCAGGTTTTAGCATAATATGAATATATACATACTGTGCTTATAAGTATACCCTTTTGCAAATGCATCTTGTCCCTATGTACAATTCATTTATTCATTGTTTTGCGCACACAAAAAAGACAGTCCCGACTTTGGTTCGTATTTCCTTAATCAGTACTCTGTAACTATGTTCTAAGCAATATTTTGAATGTGACAACAATGTTGAAAAAATGTGTAGATATAGAAGAAATTCTCTCATTTCTCCACAAACTTTTACGCCATCATATAATATAATATAAGAATAATTTTCTCGCAGTCATGCGAACGTGCGGTGGTGCAGAGCCACAATTCAGTCCTTTCGTGGAATCACGGTATCATCTGCAAGTATCTGTCTGCGTTTGTTGCTCCCATCCCAGGCATGATGATGACAACAAATGCACACATATGCTAACCAGTTTTTCATCATCACTACAAAAGATTTCCTTTCTGCTAAGAAATTCACCGTTAGTCGTATACTGGCGTGTATACATAATTTGAAAAGTGAATATACACGGATGCCATGTGTGAATGTCTTTCAAAAGTACTTGGCGATGGCGATGCTACCTCTAGCATAATGCTTGTTTGCTAAACGTTCAACTAGAATCGCATTCGACAATCCAATCCAGAACAAGCCGTGGGTTCTTTTTCGCAGAATCCTACCATGACATCTCTTAATACATTTCGTTCGTTGTAAACATCCTGCTATGCTTTGTCTACGTTTTCAAAATCTTATGACATAAGATTACACTCATTTCCTATCCTGTGTGCTGATTATTTGCTTAAACGTGGTGCTAATATGTACGACTTGGTTTGTATGTGGGAATGACCCTGATCATACTAGTCTTACCACTACCACTAATAATACTCATGAGTTCTTCTGATTCAATATAGACAAAAAAGCAAATAGCAACAACGTCGACGTTTTGTTTCTATTAACAAACAAAAACGATTGACCAGTTTATGACGGCTCAAAAGTAGGGAAAACGTACATGACAAGGGGAAGCTGGTGTAAAGCAGAATTTTCCTGTGGACCTCACATCTCTGTACTTTGTGCATTTTTATTGCTCCAAGTTAAAAGTACCCGTGATCTATAAAAAGAGGACTTGGAAGCCATTCTGAACCTAAACTTGAAAAAGATCGCTTTGTATTTGGATGAGAAGAATGGGAGCCTTATAGTAAAAATATTGATTGGACAGGAGGATTATTTAAAACAAGATATTTATTGGGATGCACACATGATAGCAACTGATAGGAAGAGTGTATCCTGACTGAGCACACACATATTTTATATGGCATGTCCGTTCAGGGAGCAACGGAAGAAAATGAATGCATTCCTTTATGAAAATTCTAAAAATACAATGAGCAAAGTAAACGACCCTTTAAAATTGGAAATTTTCGAGAGAAAGTTAATACTAAGAAAATCATGTTTGACAGGATTTGGATGGGGCAGTGACTACTGTCTCTATGCATTCATTCGGCACAATAACCACAAAATATAATAAATACACATGTTCTTCACACACAAAAACTGGACAGTGGAAAGAAGATAAAGGCAAAAAACCATTAGCTGTCATATCCATTCAAGCTCTCTGTTTCCAAATTGTCATCTTGGTTTTTCAATGGATCACTCAACCAAGTGGTCCATGAACAAGGCAAGACAGCCAGAATTCTTCTTGTCTATCCAACCCATCCTAGATTTTGTGTTCGTACTTCACATGAACCTATTATATTACAACTGGTTAAGAAAATTTTATTGGCAGCAGTACGGAAGAGAAAACGGTCCCTTCGCACTCGAGTTTATGTTTCCCTTATCCCTTTAAGAAGATGAAAAGAGTCCCTTTCCTCTCGGTAGTTTCTTTATTTGGATGATGATGCCTGTCGTTTTTCTTCTCCACACAACAACTCTCATTTTTCTCAGTAATATACCCAGAATAAAAATACATATGACGATGATGATGGCCCTGGACTACTTAAGAAATAAAGTGCAGTATAATTGTTAACTAAAAGAAAAAGGTTTGAAATTAAGCCGGACCATTTTTTCACGTATCAGATATAGGGTTGCATGCTTTACAATGTACCTGAACTACCTCAACTATCGAAACAGTACTTTTGATGCCATGCGTGCGTGTATCTATGTGCGTTTTTATTGTCTACACTTTGGTGAGTCCAAAATCATTTATTGCACCTGCGGCTCGTCCCCATCTCAACCAAGAGTGAAAGAAGGATGAGTAGATGAGAAATAGCTGTGAGGCTGTGAGAACCTTTGATAAGGGTTTCTTCAGCTGCGTCACTTCACATAAAATATATTTACACGCATGATACTGCATGCCTTCCAATTTAGCTCGGTGTTATTGTAGGAAGGAACAGTAAGCTCATTCCAAGAAATTATTTCATGTTTGATTTTTTATCAAAAGCCGTTTTTCAAAAAAAAAATCAGAAAAATCTGTACGCATGGGATTTTTAGATTGATTCTATTATGCTATTAAGTCAACATGGTCAATATTTTTCCAATTTTTCATGATGAATAATGCACCCCCTTAGAAACGTAGGGTACGAAAAAATGGGTGAATGAGTTACCCAGATTTAAATAGTGATCGGAATCTCATCCTATTGTGAATTATTTCTTTTGTGTTCCTACTTTTTGATTAATAGCAGTTTGGAAAAACTGATAAAAGAGTCAAACTTTTTCCTGAAAAATGGAAACTAGCTCCATATACAAAATGAGACAATTGAAGGGCATTGTTTTGATGCTATTTTTACTCAATATTATTACAAGACTAATTAACAAAAATATCAAGGAACTAAATCACATCGGAATCAGACCTACCGCATTATCATCACAATGCATGTTAAGCTTTATAAAATATGTCGGAAAAAGTTTCAAGGAGTAAATTATTTTCCCATGAAATAAAAAATTATATCGTTTTTTACAGGAATGAATTTTGAAGGTCCTTCTATTTGATACACTAACTGACTTAAAGTATAAATCATACGAGTATAGTATCTTATTTTGTAAAAAAGAATGAGCTGGGAAGATCTTTAGCTCATTGAAGTTGGGAAAAGGGCTTCTTCTCAACCTAACCAGCACGAAATGAAACATCAACAGGTCAGTGTAATTAAGAAGCTTATACTATCTCCTCGTCTGTCTCAGAATCTCTTTTTTTTTGTAGGAAGCGGTAGCATGACGTGCCACCAAGAGCGAAGTTTTATTTTAAAGGGGTTGGATACAAAATCATTTATTATTCTACCTTCAAACTTCTAAACAATTCCTTATAGTTTTTTGAAATGTCAGCCTCATCTAGACTGCCCCAGCTCTCATTTCAATTACCACCGGTATAAATCTCAGGAGAACAAAAGTACGAGATTTATAACAGTAGTTCATTCTTGATTTTTTTTGGAAAGGAAAAAACTCCGAATAACACATTTTTAAATTCAGATGGACCATGGAGCAATGTCTGTGATGAGAAGAAACATTTCTGGATGGTTGAGATGAAGGGGATGATATGATAATCATGCAACTTGTAGCAGTGTAAAAGCAACCCTACTGAATATAGCTAATCGGTCCTTCAATTCTCACTCTAATAACAATGGAAAAATTGACAAATCCAAGAAGGAGCCAGATGCTCCGTACCTTCGTGTATTCCTTGGAGCTACATATATACGTCGGTCCGATAAAAATGTTGAGTTGAGGCAAGAGAGCAGACCATAAATATCACTGAGATGCTCCACACCGAAAACAATTGGTGTACTTACAAAGGTTTGAAGTAGGACTGTTATAATGAGAGATAAAAAATATGCCAGTTTTTTTTTATCCTGGCCTCTCCATTCCATCCTTTTTAATACGTATCAAAAAAGCTTTGGTTTTCTTCGATATATTGTTATTTAATATTTTTTTATTCCCCATTGCAACCGAACATAAGACTCACGTAAGTACATACTTATCCTCTTATCGCATATCATTTTTTCTTGCGGCATTATGGCGCATCATGTAAGCTTGATACATTGGCGCAACATTATAATACAGGACTCACGACAGAAAAATAATAAAATCCACTCTGAGCACACATTCATATACTCTCATTATTACGAGCCAGCATAGCAAAAGAATAAAATAAACTGCTAAAAAAACGAATTGTATGCAGGATCGAAATCGTTTACAAACAACAATAGCATGATGGCATGGGGATTAACATCTTTGCATGAAGAAAAGCAACAAAAATTAGATTCATGAATCACCTTGATCTTGATCTCAACCCATCTCTAACCGAAAAAGATGATTACGAACAAGTTGACATTAGTGTTGAATAAAATAAGCAACAAACTAGTTTTCTTCTTGCATTTTATATGTGGAGTGGAGTAGACTAACTTTGTAGCATCATCATCCCACTATATTGTATATAGCATTCCAGCAACTTATTTGCTTACTGCTTAAGTATCCTGAAACCATTTTCTTCAATCAAGTTTCTTCTCCCTCTCTCGCCTTGCTGGACACGATTCTGATTTTCTACCCACTGCATTTTTACCGTAGACATGATAACTTCTCCCCGCCACTAAGCATGATCTTAAGACCGTACCATCATCATCATGAGAATAACAGAGCTATAATATGCATAGTGCATCATCAATATCATCCACACACACACACACACACACCTGAGCAAAAGAAGTATGTAAGTAAGTACACCTAATCACACAAAAGTGGCTAGCGGTCGAAACGGGCAATGTGACCTTGGCAACTAGGTTTTTGAATATAGTAAAAAACTCGTTTGCATAATTTTATAACCTACCAACAACCACCAAAAAACAACTAACTTTGTATAGAAATGAAACGGAGAGTGAGACTTTATTATTATTTCACTGAAAATAATACTAAATAGTACGTGCTTGTAGCAGGTAAGTTATATGTAGATATAATGTCATACATATTCTCTCGCCTCTTGTCCACAAACAAAGCACATCTGCAACAAGTCGTAAACTATGCAGATTGTTATAACTGGAGGCAAGCATTTATAAGTAGAGAAGGTGAGCTTGGAAATGCATCTCCACATACCACTATATATCCTTCTTGACAATAACGTTATAATAAGGACCACCATACCTGTGCCAGTACCAGCATAAAATGCATGATATGACTTGTCTTGTGCTGCGTGTTTTTAAGCGATATGTAGCTCACGTTTTCATCAAGATATTTTTTGCTCCTTAATTTTGTATCTTTCCAGATTTAGTCTTCGTCCATATATACACACAGACATGGAGTCTTTTGTATGAACATATTTTATTCTGACTTCACGGCTTATCTTGACTAATCTACCTACCTGAACGTTGCAATAATAATGACATAATACAACTCCCTATATGGTCTACACACCTTTTTTTTTATTGTGCTTAGTTTTTTAGCTCGTCAAACTACAATCAACGTCAGCAGTGTCAGGACTCAACATGAAAGATTCAGACGGAGTGTTATGTTGCTTTGAGTACTTGTATTCATCACAACTCAAACATTTTCAGCATTAATGTGCACGTTTCCATTGAAAAAAATACAGTTTTTTTCTGAATTCCAAAAAAAAAACTTTTTGTGAATAAATAATACATTTAAAAACTCTACAAAACGCATGTGCACAACAACCTCTCTCATGTCAAGTTATGTTATAAACAAAGCCATATATATTGTATATGAAAGCTGATGTGATAACTGTCGAGTGGATAACAATGAAAAAAATCATGCAAGTTGACTAAAATCACAATGAGTTGATTCTCCCTGCAACAAGTAACAAATCAGTTCTGGTCAAGGAATGAGTACTTTATGGGTTGTTTGTTGGTTTGCAAGTCCATTGGAGACCATGCAAAACATTATAGACAATACTGCGCATTATCTGCATCTCATTTGTGCAAGGGGCTTAATGAACAACCAAATAGAGATGAAGAAGACCTCCTGCGCCATTTCAGAACAAGTTCAATATCAATGTCAAATGCAACAAAAAGTGCCGATATTTGTAGCTTTTATCCTTCAACCCTTCAAGCGTATGTAGTATATACTGGTGCTATTTTGCAAAACTTTTTTCTATCACTATCGCTCCATGAAATCCTAGCATGGGGTAACGTAATCCGGGTGCATTAAGCTATCGATTTTATACCGATGATTACAAAGAAACAAGTTGGTTGAGAGGAGAACATAAAAATCTCTTGCAATAATAATGGAAGGAGTTCCAAAACAACCAAGCATTCTCAATAATATTGGCTCTACTTGCACTACGTAACATGTAATCTACAACATCATTGTTTGCTTTCGTTCAGTAACGCCTTGATTCCATAGTGTACCAAAATCAAGTCCGATATTTTGGTTGTATATTGCATAAACATGCACTCATCATATCATCATGTAGACACTTGCGTACATTCATCACTTTTGCAATTCATCCGAGTTTATTGCTATTCTTTCAAATTTGCAAAAGTCGTTTGCGTTACACATCATCTCACGAAACGTCGTCATCATCATCATTATTTTAATGATTGTGTGAAGATAACGTGAATGTATAACATTGCCACAAGTAAAGGATTTTTTTGCTGTTAGACACGGTCATTTTCAATGGATTTTTAAATTAATGGCTTTGTCGGGTGGAGAACCACATTCGGAGTTGAATGCGAACGAATTGAACCTTTATGGTATTCTGCAAAGTCATATAGAAATGTATTTTACGTATTTCGACAATGTCATTACTTTTTCCCATACTGCTGAATAAAATGCTATTAAAGTTCATAGGCCAGGAATGGTTTTTGAGCGTGAAGACTAACCAAATTACACTTTCTACTTCCTCTGGGCGCAAACAAGTAATATTCTCCAATCTACTGGAAGTTTGGAAGCGCTCTGGATATAATGTAGTCGTTTTGATATTTAACTTTTCATACAACCACACAAAAAAAAACCACGTCCGTTGAAGTAGACATTTTTTTGGGGGATTTGTTTTACTAATTCACAGAATTACTTCCTGCCTCAACCTAAAAACCTTTGATGCTCTTCGATGTTAAGGATATAAACTCTCAACTGGAATGAAAAACAAATGAATATTTAAAACTGTCATTTTAATTAAAAAATTATAGAATTTTACTTGGAAGGAAATTTTTAGCATCAACTACCTTGCTAAAATGTCGTGAATAATATTATAACAGATATAAAAGTGGTAATGTAGCAGGAAAATAGCAAAAAATTCTTTTTTCGTCATAGCAATTACACTTTTAAGTTTCTATTCATCATTATGTAATCATAACCTTAGAGAATTGAAAAGTCATTTCATCTTCTGAGTTAAGATTGTCATTTGGAGGAAAATGGAACTGAAATTCTTCTCTAATCAATTCAGAAATTGGTTTGGGTATCCCCTACATATACGTGTAAATCCCCTAAAGAGAGCAATGCTGCTAACGTCAGTAATTGATCGCGTATCAAAACTTGTTACGACATATGTATGTATCGCATTAGGTTCTACTTCGCATTTCATAATATGTACCCCAAGAATCGAATGATATCATTATGTATATGCAAAGTCTATATTTTTCTTCCACTTTCCGTCAAGTGAAATCAAGAATTGTAGGGTGAGTAGCGGGAACTGGTTGCAGCTACCATATTTGCCAGTGACTGAATTTTTCCTTTTGGCTATTTTTCAAAGAACTGTTAAAACCAAAGCATTGTCATGAATTCGTAAGGTATACGTATCTAGTCAATAGTGAATAGTAAAATTCAAGGTAGTCAGCAGGACAGGATTTTGACTGTATTTGTCAGTTCTGGTCCGTCCTAATCATGAATCGATGAATACTGGTCAGGTTGGTTGCTTGTTATTCATACACCTGCATTACGTTAATAATATAGTTGGCTTAGCTCCTTTCATTTCCCCTCATTCAACTCAACCCTACTGTTGCTTTCTTCTCATTTTCTTTTCATTCTGACCAGATAGCTCTGTATATAGGTATTATTTTTTATTTCTACCCCTTCAAAATAACTACACTAACAAACTTTAATGAATGGAGCCGTGCTGGGTTAGATTAAGTTAGCCCTTTTAAAAATGCTGCAATTGCCAATCAACAAGAAATAAATGAAATGACATGTCCAGAGCTAGCCACTTGAATATTTTGAGGAAAATATACCTAACGTTTCTATTCAATCAGGATATTTATTGTGTAACTAACTATCCATTTATAAACGAGCGAGTCTGATAATACTCTCCTCAATATACCAATGTAATTGTATGAATTTATAAGATGCCAGATGAAGTGGTGCAGTTCCTTGTTTCAAGTTTTATATCAGTTCCATTAAAGAGCCTCAGGCATATTTCATTCGTTTTTATAAGCCATCCAATTACAACCTGTATTATATAATGTATCCATCCATCCATCCTCACAGACATGTACCCTTCTTTGTTGCGCGAGTATTACGGTGTATTTTATGCCCACACTTACTTCTCCTCTCCTTCTCAATCAGTGTACGCTTTGGCTCATGGAAAAACAAAAAAAATGGATGGGTATGTATGTACGTACATATCTACCCCTAGCTCTAACAAAATAACACAGACAACTCTATATGAAGATGGGTACTCATCAACTTATCATTATTGTTATGACCGTTACCTGTTTGAGGAATCAGTGCTGGCTGGGTCTCGCTCAACACTCGAAGCTGGCATGTTTAAAAGAGACTCGCTGGCATGGCATGCAAGAAAAAGGTCTTATTAAGCCAGTCTGCCTCTTGTATGATCCTCTAACATGATTCCAGCTACTTGTTGCGTCATATGCATGAAACATTCAAGTGGCAACGAGAAATAAGCAAGGTAAGTAAACAAGAATTGAACAACAAAAAACTTTTTCTCAAGCTCCAATACAAACCATATTATTGATGCCTACTGCTCACTTACGTAACAAAAGGAAGGGGAGGATAGCGAATTAAATACAAAACAGCTTAAATGTTATGAAACAAAGGGGATGCGATACAAATAGAAACATAAACCAAGTAGTTCGTTTAAAGTTAAATATGTATGCATAACAACACTGCAGTCTGCATTTTAGTCAATAAGTAGAATAATAACGATGGTATGATATCATAGAGGTAATAATGAAACAAAATAAAACAACAAAACAAGAACTAGTGGCAGAAATGGAACGGGGTAAGAAAAAACAGAATCATCCCCAACACCTGAAGGAATTCTCCTTTATCCAACTACCAACCAATGCAGCAGTAATGCTAATGCAGTTATGTGTGGGATATGATGATGTTGCATCAAGAGTTGGTATGGACCCGTGCATGAAAATACATGGAAAAGCTTCAACTTTTTTTATGTGTTTGTTTTTTCGTGCGAGAACGGGTTATTCTGCCCTATTCCTTTGCAAATATCCCAACTTGTTTCTTTAACACTTTTTTTTCTGAGATGATGACGCTAATGATAACCAGAGCTGGGGAGTAGATCCATGGCAAGCTAACAGGTACTTGTAGTTTCTGTATACATCAAGTTGCTAAGAGCTAAAAAGGTAAAACCTAGAGTTGTGATCAGATTGACTCCATTAAATTCCAAGAAATACGTGTACACGATGAACGTTATGTATTGGCTAGGCTCTACGCGCTACAATAATGTGCGCCATGGTAAATACGTGGAAAGTTTTTAAAAGAAGGTCACCAACAATTGGTGTAGTACTTTTTTTGGGTACGAAATGAAGATGGGTATACTAAATTTCAATCAAATGTTCTAGATGGTTAGTTTCACAAAAACTATTTATGGAGGAGGATTAGAATTAAAAATTCCATGGCATGTAGTAATGTCACAGAGAAATTGATTTAGTACAGTATTTATGTCATATGTTGATGTCATTGTCATACTCATCTTGTTTTACGGGCTTGTCCAGTTGTTTTCAAAAGCAATGTTAGTGGATCAGCGTAAATGCTTAAGATTTAATTTAAAAACGGCTCAAATTTCAGGTCTTCCTTTTCCCAAGGATTTTCTCTGATTCAAAAATTTTAAACTAGAATAACACTCAGCTGCACAGCTTTGTTCTGATTCATTCATTCATAGAAATAAGAAATGGCATTGAAAGATTTTTTAAATAGAAAATATCAGATTACATAATGAGGCACTTTCCCAACATGGCTCATTTCAACAGGTAAAAAGCTTCGTGTGAATGAATATAAACAAAACATTGCATTTAGTATTATTGATTTCATCTTCAGACTTCCGGTGAGATTATGAAGAACCCCCTCCAAATCTCAACTTGTCAATGCAATAGCGCACTAATGGTGTATTTGCTTTATGCCATCATCATCCTTTTTCCAAAACCCTAACCGTGTGAACGCTCTGAAGATAGAGCACCTGCGCAGATTTTTTTCACTTCTTAAAAAACCAACTGTTGGCGTTTGTATTCCTGTATTTCTCCAACTGTTTATTTAACGCTTGAAATGAAATGGATGGAAGGTGGAACTGTAGTCTACTTTTAGAGATCCTAAATCTACATAGAAAAACTTGAAGACGGTGTGCTAATGGGTATAAATTTTCTTCTTCCATCCCCAGAACTACTAGAGATAACGTCAATTGTTCAAATTCATCTCTGAAGGAGTTGTATTGAATGGAAAGGTTGAAATTTAGTGATGTGCGGATACGGATGGGCTTACTATTTGAAGAGGAGCTGTACACAAAAACATGGAGTAATATGAGAAGGGACCAAGGAAGGTGGGATGATGCTGAGCTATGCTTTGAGCGCCCAGCAAAGTAAGTTTACGTGGTTAGGAGATAATAGTATTTGAGGCACATGAGTATGGCTGTGCATTGTATAGAATAATAAAAATTGTAGCAACAAACTTTGGAATCGGATCAAATATATAAATTCAATGAACTCGCAACCAATCCCATAACAACTATAACCAGGCATGCATCATGCATCCATTGAATCATATGAACTATCTCGAGTAGACATGTATTAAATCCCAACTGTGAGATAGGGCTATAGAATTTTCATGCACTAAAATGATGTCGAATGATAGACTCATCTGAAGTTGACATCGTTCATCAATTAGGTGGTGGTGGTGGCGAGGAGCAGCACTCTCTAGTTCTGGTTGAAGTCAATAGTCAATGTCACATTCTCATCCAACATTTATACATTACATAAAAAGGGAAACACGACATGCAAAGGTACTTACATAAGTATATTGTGCAATGGAATGAAAAGCGCATGCTCTTTTCTGCTTTATTTCCGGTATGAATACCGTTAGATCATGAGAAATGTATGGGAAAATGACGGGAAAAGGATTATACTTCACGATCAAATCATACAGTAACGATTTTACTGACAAGTATACTTATTTGAACTCAGTCAAGTGGGAGAACTCCTTCTCTTCTCTTTGCCAACTGATGATAATAGTGAGATTATTGTACTTTCATTAGTTCTGCAAGGGAAATTTCTCAGCGGAGTGGTTGGCTGTATTATATATTGTGAGCAATCATCCATGCATGACAAAAACAATTGTGATGAAATGTACTGTTTAATACCAATGCTAAGTTGCCCTCCAGTGTGAAGTGTATATGTCATATTAGAAGAATTACTCATCACTATAAACATATTTATGACAGACTACAAATAAAAATATAATATTAAAGTAATTGTTAGCGAAAGCATAGCGTTGAAAATTCTAAAAAGGAAAAGCTTCAAGTCGTAGAAAGGAAACGTTGTGTAATAATAATAATATGAGTGTAAACGAGTCTCTGAACTGCATAAAATAAACACCTTCCCTAAAGGATGGGAGCTTAAACCAGATGCTACACATCAATAATAATAACTTAGTTATTCCTCATTTCAAAGTCACTTTTTCATACACATTGTTAATACCAAGAATATTGATGAGAACGGGAGTCGTTGTGTAGTTTAAATTCATGAAACAGTTGCTCGTACTAATATTATTAATATAATCTCCAAATATTTCTGTCTCGGACTCTATCTTTGTATCTGTAGGTCATGTTAATGGAAACGGAGATGTATAATTAAAACAAGTTCCAGAGAGGCAGCAATGATTCTTTAACATAAAATGTTACCTCACTCTCAACATCAGTGTGAGCTGGAACGAAGGAGAGCACACTCATTTCTAATACATGACGTTCTCATTGACATTCATGGGAATGCGTAATTTTTGGCGGTGGTACGAGATCCTCTCTATGAATTAGCTAATTATGAGGCTATTATACCCTACAGTTCTGGATAACAGTATAGTTCTACAACTCAGCCTCATATGTAAACTTTAAAATATATTTTAAAATATACAGTCCAGCTGATAATCTCAGTACGGTAGTACGGTTTTACATTCAAATACTCTGACATAACATTAGCATTATTCCGTCACACAGAACAAATTTCCAAAGAATCTTCGTGCCTCGTACACTCATCTTTAGTGCCTTCACGGTTTAAAAATATTGAAAATAAAAATTGCAGTTGTGAAATATTGCTTAATCGAGAAAAAAATGTTCTATAAAATTTAAAAAGGCCAACATTCACCTCTTAATATAATTCATAATGTGATTGCAAATCTGAAGTTATTTTTAAAGCGGCTCATAAATACGCATTCAATATTAATGCATACAAAATAGTACAATAGAAATGGAATGAACGGAGATAACCAAAATCGAGGTTTATGTTCGGTTAAAAATAATTGCTATGTAGATGCGATGATGATGATGCACAAGACTATATACGTACAATCTTAATAATCCAACCTGGTATAGTATTATTAACCGTAACCAACTAACCAGAAACATTCTCTAATTTGGTATGGAGGAAACTGAGAATCAAGTTCAAGATCAACTCTATAATCCACACATGTATATATGCACGCAAAAACATATGGTATGACTATGACGACAAGATAAGTATAAAAAAATTATTTGGTGAGGGATTATGGGAATTTTGATAGTCATAATAATAATAATATACTACTTGATGTACATATCATGAAATCTTCAGACAAAACAGGACTGACGAAGTTACTCATACACACTTTGCTGATATAAGAACATTATAAACATGAAGCAGTTACAATGCATACGCCACACCATTCACTTCTTGCTTACCTACCTCAATCAACTCTTTTTCTATGGCTGTTATATCATCAATTACTAACTAAAGTCAATGCCGCCTGCTCACTACTTTTCCTTATTAATTAAGTATTTATGTAATAGGCTGGTTGGGGATTCTAATCGAAAAGTCAGAATAGGAAGCGTGTAGTTAATTTAACAAAATTAAACATTTGCGAAATTATTTTTTATGATTTTTTTTCAAGCTCTCTTCGTCCTTTCACACTCCACACATTTTTATATATTATTGCGTCAATCTGAAACGAACTGTTTGAACCAGGTATCTTCATATTAAGAAATTTCGTTATGGCACGAGCATGCAATATCGTTTACTTAATGCGTATAAAATAGGAGTTCATAATGGTGCGCAATGGCTTAATCATGAATATTGCACGGATTAAGTAGTTAGTTAGGAAGAATCGGTTTCTTGAGCTTGAGTGATTGCATAATATCTTTGGATATGTAACAATTTACTGTATGTACTTTGTGAGAACTCTCACTTCAATATTCTATATCTTGCCTTGTGTATATTATATAATAAATATAACAAATACCAGGTTGCATCAACTGATTCTGAGCTTTATTTTTTTGCATGACCATATATCTATACGTATACCAACAAAATCCTTATTCTGGAGTTAAACTAAATATGAAAGAACAGGATTGTTATGATAATGATGAGATACAACGGTGAGTTCCTGTTTCATCTAATTTTTCTTGCTGTTCTTCGCAATCAATGCACATATATAATATACTGCATTAAATGTATATCATACAACGTCGTCATGGTGGACCGAGCCAAGTTTTTTGGAACGTGACGTAGCTCACTGGAATATTGTGAAGGTGATATGATGCGCGCTTTTGAAGCTTCAGTAAACATTTTCGTCTCGGATGTACATACGCTTTTAAAAACTATATGTATATACTTACGTAGGCATTTTCTGAAAATCAGTTCATTGGAATTGAAGTATAAAATGAATAAATTGGAGCAACTCCAATAAATGCACAATTTATTCAATTTAAACAATTCAAATACGTACGTATTTGATACCATGAAAAAAAGGAACGTGGAAACAGTAAAGCTGAGAATTCATTCACGGTACAAAATACAACGAACTTTATACTAACGTCTGATGATTAAAGAGATAGCGACTTTAATAAAGTGAATATGTATAGCTATGAACTGGGAATGTTGTATTTTTCGTCAAGGAAAATTCCAGCTCTTTTCATGACTTCTACCACGGTCTTTGAACAGTACACGCAAACAAAGTCGGAATAATCTCAAATGGTAAGATAACCAGCGTTATAATTATTAAAAAAATAAGAGAGTAGATGAAGCTGGTTGATAACTGTGTTCTAACTTTTTCTCAGGAATAAATAAACACATTTTGCGAGTGAACACGAACTTGGGAGAGACAACTGCATCACTTAGGATTTGCATACTTGCTCACAATAGCTTGGTACGGATTTGCTAAGAATATAAGATAGCAAAAGGAAAGGTAAAGCTGAAATAATACAGGGTTTCAAATCATGCATAATATACTATAAATTAGTTCTCACTGTTGCGACAATTTGTTATTGTGCAGCTCTACAATTAAAAACAAGTTATAGGTGCTTTTATGCTAAACTAGACTGACTATTAATAACTGCAAATCCCATTATGAAGTTACCCCATCCAATTTTCATGGCATTGTGAGAAATAACCTTATAAAGTGCATGCTTAAAAAATAACATAGGTAATTGCAACATGCTACTTCATTTCAACAAGCTCTGGACAAGAAGCTTAATTCACTCATTTGGATCTAATAATAATAGCCAGTATTAGCACTGTTGCTTTATTACTGTTTTTAATCCCAAATCTTTCATACCTAACCTCATAACTCAACTTCAACATATATCTATGCACTCTTACATCATCAGCATCCCACTGTCTACTTGTTATACTTGGTTTAGTTAAAAAAGCAAGATATAAAAAGTTAAAGATAACATCAATATCCTCCATTATCCATCCACCTTTTCTTAACTTCAAAAATAAAAAGGAAAGATTGTTGTCTATTCCTGGACTATATCCTGGACTTATTTTACGCTGGATTGCTTTGCTATCTTTTTTCTTTAAAAAAAATATGGTGGTGCAACCGAAACTGGCTCCTGTTTCTTGGAACTTGTGCAGGATGTGCTTTGATGAGTTTTTATATCATTATATGCAAGTTTTAAGAGGTCTGGTTGCAAATATGTCTACTATAAATCTCCATATATATATATATATATATATTTGCTAACTCTAACGTCAGTGAATGAATCCACCGAGACTACTTCCTTTTCCAATAATTAGCGTCACAAAAACAGGGGATTTCTTGAATCAGGAAATTTGTGTCGACGTAATGAAATCTTTGACGATGTAAAACTTTTTTTCTTTTCCCCCTATCCTGAATTGAGAATCTGACGCATCGTTGACTCTAAACTTGGCATTCTTTTTATCAAAAGGTAGGTCTTGTTTAGGATGAAAATCATGCTTGAAGGTTAAATGGATAATGCAAAGTCCGTGATTGAAACTGATACTAATTAGGAAAAGCTCTCGGTATGAACTAGGATCTTTTGTTTTAATTAGTTTGTGTGTTAATAAATGCATGTGAGTTAAAGAATGGATAAGAAAAAATAGGCTGTGAGTAAAAACGTTTCATTTTATAGAGGGGACAGACACATGCGCGAGCAACAAAAATATACTTTGCTTACCTCGATGTACAACCAATGAGAGTGGCTCATCGGAGCTATCCTGATCCAAATCAATTTCCTCACGACGTGCTTTACTAATATCCAACGAGTCAAGTCGTCTTGGTTTAATTAGCTTCTTAATGTAATCATCCGTGTATCTATGAGCTGTAACTGGTGGTGGAGATGCGGACTTACAACCACCCTTTGAACTATTATTTGGGTTTTCGATTTCAATATCATCAACTTCTCCTCCGGGTTGCTTGGTTGTTTCCAGCAGCCTCTGTTGCTGCTGAAGCAACCGATTTTTGATCAAAAAGATTTTTGGCATTTTGAATCCTTGTAACTTTCAACAGTCAAAAAAACTCAAAAAGAAATCTCCGTTTATTTACGGACGCATTTGCATGCAACAAGTTTGACAAAACACTCTCCTACAAGAAACAGTCAATTGAACTTCCACTTGTGTAGATATAACTTTCTCTGTCTTTACCTAACCTATAATCCTTCAGATTATATACTGACAACTACACCAATTGTTCACACCAACCGGCAAAAAATGTTTTAACTTATTGTCACTGTTTTTTTAAAAAAAGGTCAATTTATCTTTTTAACGCACGAGCATTCAATAAAATGCTTTCTTCTTTGAGAAATAACAAAAAAGTAATTCTCTTCCTTTCCAGGCAAAGAGCACATGATTACATGAGATGAGCGTTTGCATACTTTCACAGAGAAAAATTCGACCAAAAATAATAATAATAATTCTACTCACTTCACAACTCAAGTAAAAGAGATATTGCTAAGAGTGATGTACAAATATGATGTACAAAACAAACCAGTCCGAGAACTAAGTTTTTCTTAAAGGTCCATGAGTAAGAACTCGTTTATGAACGACACGACGGTCTATTCTCTTCGCAGGTTTCTATGTTTCTGTGTGAAAAAACGGTTCTAACCAGAAGGTAGCTAAGCTGGCAGGCCCTACTGTTCCTCCTACTAATGGCTACACAACAATGCTGTCTCATGTAATGAAACAGTGAAGGAAGAAGCTTATCATCATCCGTCTTCTTTCTTCAGCTACAACTAATCCTGTTCCCTTCCTAACAACTATTCTCCAACTCGCCTTCGTTCCTGACAATTAAGTGAGTGAATGAGGTTTCTTCTCGGATTCAAGCACGGTGATCATACAATATAAGTATGTGTTGTGTATAAGATGGAAAGCATATGCATATATATACGTATCCGTATCTTAATATATATACATATATATATATTGCTGGTAAGTTCCTAGAGTAATAATAATAACAGTGTTGGTTGTGGTAGTATAGAGTTTTGGTTGCTCAGAAAGTGGAAAAGAAATGATAGGATAGACACGGAACGAAACTATTCTCTCCAATACATAGCTATCTATCTTATGCACTTTCAGGACTTAACGCTGGCTGAGTTTCGGTTGAAAGTAAAGTAGGATCTTGTCTCTCTCTCTCTAAATTATCTTCTTGTGGATCCTGCTATTCCGTCCACTGCCAAGGATGAACTGAACAGGTAGGGATTCATGGCCAAGGCTAACAGTTAGTCCAACCCCCTTCGCTCATCATTTTCGTTATACGCTTTTTGGACAAAAAAACCACCACCACCACTATCAACAAGATACTTGTTCATGTGGTGCACAATAAGCACAATGGTCCGCTTCAAAGAACCTGCATCATGGGCTCAACTCAATCCAATGTATGTAATGCGCTTCTCTCTCTCTCTCTGCTCACTAAAGGCTAGTTTTTCCTCACACTTACCATGGAACAGTCGTCATCATCATCCATCCTATCATTTATATATGAGATTAAGCAGTGAATGATTTCAGATACTGTTGGAATGTACGTTAAATGCAACCCTACACATTGTCTGTAGTTACTCAGGGGATCAAACAACATCGTATTTTTATCACTCAAAAATATGCATGTTGTGCTTACACACCAGTGTTGACTGTGTGATATGTTCGTATCTTACTTACTGGGAATATACCTATCTCCTCTACTCCCACAGTTACCAAACACTACAACTTGCAGCATCAATAAAATGTCATGAGGTATCTCCATTGCATTTTCCCAAAAAAGAAGACGAGATTCATATCCAGGGGTATTATAAATTCATCCCTTTACTGTTAAACCCATATAGAGTAACGTGCAAGCATACATACGTACACGTTTTATGTTGCTCCAGTCCTTACTAGGTTGTTTAGCTCGCCTGCCGTGTTTTACATGTAGCACACATATATATATGCATCAAGTTTCGTATGACCAAACCATACCTTTTTCACTTCACATTTTCATACGACAACAGACACACACCTTTTTTACCTTTTACCTGCTGTATCAAAAGCAGAGTTTTGTGTGAGGAGAGTGGCACCTCACCAGATCAGGATTTGCCTGAAAGGACTGAAAGAGATCATGATAAAAACCATCCGCAGTCCAACTCCAACAATGTCAATACCTATGTACAAGTAGATAGGTATATTTCACCCTTCTTCCCAACTCATTGCAATTTGGATCAGTCAGCCCATCAACTTTATATGCGTATGCATAATATATGCTTAATACATGCATTATGTATTTGTGTTTATATAGAAATAGAGGCTGCGGCAGAGAAATATTTAAATATGGGGAATTTTTTTTGAGACAACAATTATACGGGTCTTGGAGTTTTTCTTTGGGTTGGATTTGAGCTCATACACGTAAACGACCAAATGCGTATCTTCCCGTAAGGTAACGTTAGAACCAACGACAGTGATGGTGTTGGAAGTAGCGAGCATGATAATAACAACAAACCTGTTGCTTCGTCCACATAATCTCAGCTTAGCAGCCTTGCAATACATGCTTACTTGAAACATTGTTACGTTACTACCCTCCTCAGCTTAGCTTGCGTATTGTTATGTCATTCATTTTTCTACTGCACTGGCCAAACTAAGCGGAAACATTTTTGGGGAGAGTTACATAAGTCAACGTAGTATTCCTTTTGTCAATCATTCTTTTTCCATTTCTGCTCAATGACGAGGAAAGCGTGCGACTAGATGTTTAACATAATCATATGTAAAATTTGAACTAAATTTGGGATCAATACACACCTTCTGATTTGAGATGCAGATCATTATCATCTATTTTCCTTCAACTTTGATACTTTACATACACACATCTCTTGACATTCTTTTGGCTTTGTGCACTGTATGTAACTGTGTAAGCTTTTCTGAAGGAAAGAAGCTGGTGGTGTATGAGGAAAGGGATTTTCAACGAAAGTAAAATAGTTTTCATCTCTAAGAATCATAAATTTTTTTTTCTTTTCGAGCTCGTTGGTTTTTCAACGCATGAGACGACTGTGTACTTAAGACAACTGTCATTGAGGAACAGTCAATGCACTCAAGAATGTGATTCCTAGACACACATTCAAATCGTATGGGAATTGTTTACTACCCGAAATCGAAATGTAGAGTTACAAAGTTGCAGATCACAACTCCGTGAATATTCATGGTTTTTTGCATCCTTCTTCTTTCCACTTACACAACCATGACTGAGAGAGAGAGAGGTATGTGCGCATGATGGGATATGATGAGATGAGATGCATGAATATATATGCCTACGTATCATATAATATTGTGGTTCTTGAAGATGAATGTATGGAATAAGTCCACCCTCCTACCCCTTTTGCTTTTACCAACTTCCCCTTTCGCTATCTAGTAGCTATACATACATTCGGGGGACCAGCAGGTGTCTGCAGATTAAAAGAATTCCTATTACAGGGTGTAGTGGCACAAAATGCCCAAGACATATTTAGCCACTCGCATATGGCATAATACATTTGAATATATTATAATAGATTAGTTTTACATAAAGTAGACATCTCTAAAAAGCATCCGCAAAAGATACTTGCAGGAAATACAGATTTCACACATGCGTACCTAGGAACCGAGAAAAGGAGAGTCCTATAAAAGCCCTGAACAACCAACTAAACAAGTTTAGTTGTCAAAAGTTTATCCTGTTGTTCAGTTCTCATCTTGAGGTTATCAAGAATTTATATTCCAAACCCGGAATATTAGGACACCATAGTGGTAAGGGATACAAATACATATAAAACCCACATATAGTCAAAACAATGCCTTGTTCATCATTTCCTAGAAACATTAGTCTAAAAACTGGGATTCTCATTTATTTAGTTTCCTCAAACCCAAACTCACTCTAATTGTCAGAGGAGAACCAAGGTCTTGGCACCATAATAAAAGTGGTAAGTCACAAGACTATAAAACTGCATTCTAAGATTCATGTACAATTAGGAAAGTGAGTTACATGCGTGCTAAGTAGGAAACCATTTATCTTTCGTAGCCACCTTGGTCTTAGCTGAGGCATTAGGAAACACATCCACTCCATTTGGTCCATTGGACATTCAGAACTGGATAGGACGTGCTGCTTGGACTTTTGGCGTGTGCTCCTTACTTGGTCTTAAACTTCGAATTATTATCCACATTGTCAACTTTATAATTTAAAGGTCCAACTGTAAGTGTTTTTTAATTATACGGAACTAGTTCTTATAAATATAAGGTATTCACGGGATTCTGAAAGCTGTGGGTTGACTGAGAACCTTTGGGTTTCACAACCTCGGCCAGACGTCCGTCGTGAAAGGTAGTGACTCAGAATACAAGTGAATTAAATTTTTATACATATTTTTGTCCATATGAAAACTTAAATGATTCCAAAGGATATTCATCCTAAATAAATTCTGACCTTTTAATGTCTTAACATAAACTTTAACATCTTTGTTGTCTCAAATGACTTAATATTAATCTATTTTATGCATTGACATTTCTAAAATCTCATATTTTACATTCTTAAATAACTTCAAGCATAAATATTTGTAAGGAAAAGAAGGATTCACCCAGAAAATTACAATATAACCTTTTTCTCCTCTACACGATGGCGAGTGCACCTGTCTTTTGAAATCGTAATTGTAGAAGTTCTTATTTGCAAAGTTTTCAAAGATTACGTTTCTTACTAAAGATTTGAACCTGTAGCGTTTAGTTTTATAAGTAATAATTTCAATCACTTCAAAACCGAATAACATTCAATTACCTACGTATTCTGAGTCGGTAATGGTATAGAGTATAAGTATAACAATTTTTGTAAAAGTAAGGAAGCACACAGCACAAAATCATAGCTGCATATCCATATTCAAATTCTTTTCTATTCTATAATTTCCAACGGCTACACCAAGCAAAAGCATCGAACTTACTTTCCAAAGCGTACGTGAATTTCATAAAGCTTACAATTAGCATATATGACTAGAGGGTGCAGAACTAGGAGTCAGGCAGGTAAATCCGCGGAAAGTAGGACACATATCCAGATCGCAAACAAAGGCAGAAAGGAAGTGGCAGTGCCAATAAATATCATAAAGAAATCTGACAGGGGCACAATGTCAAATGGAAATGAAGGCGAGGGTACTAGCCAGCAAAGCAGGGAGAATATTCATAATGTAAGACCAAATGCAAATGACTTAAATGCGGAAACAATGCGGACTGTAGCAATGCACGAATCCAATCATGACGCATCAATTCAAATGCACGCAAATGCACAACAATCAGCAGAAGAGCATGCTAGAAAAATGGACTGGTATAGCGAGCGAATGGACTTTAAGTTAGAGATACAGGCAATGCAATTAAATCTAGAAAGTCAGGGACGGGAACTTCGTTTTCAGACTGAAATGCTTGCTACCCAAAGAAAAGAGATTACTGAATTAAGAAATGAGAACTGCAATTTAAAAGCAGAAGTAGAGCTTCGTTCTTCCAACCAGGGTAAAGATAGACAAAGATCATTCCTCACTCCAGGATCGAGAGGTACATGGCGTAATAGAGAGAATGAGGGAATGGAAATTCAGAGACCCACTACTAGCATTGGAACAAAGAAAAGCCAAGTAGATTCTGTAGTATCCGCACTACGTAAAACTGTACCGGAGGTAGGCAATGGAAATTTAGTAGGGGAATCTCAGCGAACTCACTCAATTCCAGTTATGCAAAATTTGCAAGAACCACCAGTTATTGATCTAACAAACAGGCATGGTAATGAGGGACCACCATACCGTAAAAACCTAAGATTTGAAGATCTCACAAATACTTATGGGTTTGACCCCTCGAATACAAATCCATTGTATCGAAACCAAAACACTAATCCATACACACAGCTAAACAGAAATGCATACCTTGAACACTATAGCCCTTTTGCATATGGATCCAGTGATCGACTTAGTCAAGCTGCTAACACGTCAACACCTAGCACAACTAGCTATGTGGTGAATGAAAGATTTTCAGGTAGTACAATGACAGCAAAACCCATCATGAAACATATAGATCCACCGACGTATTCAGGAAGAAATGACAACAAATCTGCATACGATTTTTTGGAAGAACTCAAACGATACCAAAATGCCACAACGGCTACTCACGAAATGATGCTACAAATCGTAATTCCATTTGTTTTAAAAGGAGACGCATATAGGTGGTATGACACTGAGCAAATGTTAAATCCAATTTACAACTGGGATGACTTTGTTCATAGATTTCGTAGGAAGTACCAAAGCCATGACTATTACGAACGACTACGTAGGGAATTAGACGCACGTACTCAAGGCGAATTAGAACGCTTATCAGACTATGTTATTGTAATAATAGGGTATTACAAACGGTTAAGCCGTGTCGTCGTTGATCATGAAGTAATTGCAAAAGTCCTGTATGGACTGCATCCAACATTCTTTCCATTTAGTAAAGAACTATGCTACATCAATACTTTGCAAATGTTTTTGGAGGAAGCACAGAGAATTGACGATTATGTGTCTAGGGCAAGAAGTTACAAGCCACCACCAAGCATTAACTCAGTTGAAAATTCATTGCAATACATACCATCTCAACGAGAGGTAGTCCAGCAAAGAAATAATGAGCATCATCAAAATAAATCTGCCTACCATGCATACCGACCATCAACACCTTATGCAAAAATAGACAAAGGTGTGACTTTTTCATCTACCGAAAGCAATGGGCAAAATGGAAATGCACAAACCACGTCAAGCATTATTGACAATGCATCACATAATAAAGCTGCAAGTATGAGTAAACCAAATTCACCATACAAAAATCCATCTCAGCAAAGCTCCAGAGCTACTTCTCCCGCACCTAATGGCATACTCAGAAATAACGAAATGCAAAATAAAGGTTCATGCTTCAGATGCAAAGGAGACCATTTCATTAGAGATTGTCCTCTTAAGAGTCCCATTTCGGGAAACGGGAAAAGCCCAGATCGGAAAGGGCAGTAGATCTGGATGAAGAAAAAAGCTGCCAATCATTCGTGTCATTTGACTACACTAAACAATTACCATGTATAAATGTAAAACTATTGGATTGTACATATCCTGCACTACTTGACACAGGAAGTTCAATTTCCATAATAGGTAGTGAAGTAATTGATAAACTTGCAAAAGCAGGGATCACACCAACTCATAATGCTAAGAAAATTATATCGTTGGGTGGAGAAATGGAATCATATTCATCAGTAGACTTGGAAGTTGAATTCCCAAAAGGGAAGCGCACTCATTCTTTTGTGTTACTTCCTGGGGTAATCAAAAGCGTATTGTTAGGTAGAGATATAATAGGAGCGGAGGGGATTGGAATTTTCATAGGAAAAGGAGGATACACAAACTCTTCCTCCACATCTTTCACACCTTTTACGTCAAATATTTGTCAAGAATCAATCTTGAACAAGGAATTTCATAAAGCCGTATCGGAGGAGAGTAAGGAAATAGTGAGCGATGAAAGATTAGACGAATTCCTCCAAAACATTGAGCAGGAACTTTTTGCTGATGATATTACAGCATCAGTACTTTTTTCATGGCAGGAAGAAATTGATGAGATTCAGGAAAAAGTTGATGACAAGGAAGAAGATTTAGAAAGGTTATTCCCAGATAACGAATTTTTATTAATTCCAGCAGAACTTGAGGAAGATAAAAAGCAGGCTCTTAGGGAGGTAATGTCCAAGCACATATCCATGTTATCACACAACCCAGGGTTATGCACACTTTTTGAGCATGAAATTGACACAGGAGACGCGAAGCCTGTCAAAGTTAAAACCTTTCCTATGAGTCCAGGCAAAATGAAAGCATTTGATGAAACATTTGAGGAGTTGGAAAGACTTGGCATAATTGAACCTTGCCAATCGCCATGGTCATCGAATGCATTTGTTACAAAGAAGCCAGACGGAACGTTTCGTTTCTTAGTTAATTACCAGCCATTAAATAAGGTCACAAAGTTAGACTCATATCCGGTCCCTTCCATTGAAAACATGCTCGCATACTTAGGTAGAGCATTAGTTTACTCAACTATGGACGCAACGAAAGGATATTACCAAATAGCAATTGCAGAGAAGGACAGGGAAAAGACAACATTTCGCTCACACAAAGGATTGTATCAATTTACTAGATTAGCAATGGGATTGACAAACGCTCCGGCTACGTTCCAGCGGTGTGTAGATGTCATTTTAAGTGACATCCTATTTAGTTTCGCGTTTTGCTTCTTTGATGATAATTTGGTGTATTCCAATAGTTTTGAGGATCATCTTCAGCATTTAGACGAGGTCTTCACTAGATTTAACAACGCGGGTTTCACCTTCCACCCAAAGAAAATTCAGCTGTGTAGGCGAAAACTGAAATACTTGGGATTCATCATAGAACCAGGTAAAGTCTCACCTGACCCCAAGAAAGTAGAAGTAATTAAAAACTACCCAGTTCCTAAAGACATTACGGAACTGAGGAGATTTCTTGGTTCACTAAGCTATTATAGGAGATTCATTGAAAAATTTGCAGTGCTTGCATCACCATTGTACAAATTAACCAGTTCAAAAGTAGATTATACTTGGGCGGAGGATTGCCAGAAAGGGTTTGAAGCATTAAAAGCAGGCTTGTGCAACTTCACGGAGGTTTATTTACCAGATTTAGAGAGAGAATTTGTCATTACTTGTGACGCCAGTAGAATTGCAGTGGCTGCAGTACTCTCACAAGAAAAGGATGGGGTTCGGTATCCAGTGTATTTCTCATCACGGGCACTTAAACCAGCAGAGAAAAATTACTCTGTGAGCGAAATTGAACTACTTGCAATTTTGTTCGGCATAAATAAATATAGGCAGTATATAGAACTCTCACATTTTGTGATCGAAACTGACCACAGAGCCATATCATTTTTACAAGGGTTGAAGGACCCAACAGGAAGACTTGCACGATGGTACATGGTACTACAAAGTTATACGTTTACAGTTCGTTACAAACCCGGAACGAGTTCTGTCATGAAAACGGCCGACGCTTTGAGCAGGGTGGAGCAGTCATTTTTCTTATCATCAAATCCAACGCTAAATAGAGAAACTTTTATAGAAACACAGGAGAATGATGAATTTCTTTCCAAAATTATTAAGTGTCTCAAGGGGGATTACAGCCTGAAGAATAATGATGGAAGAAAAATACATTCAATTGCTCGGAAGGCTCTTTTGGTGGAAGACGGTATTTTATTAAAATATGTCGGTCCAAAGGGAAAGATATGGGAAAACGAGGGGTTGCACTATCGCATATGGGTTCCCGCAGCATTGAAAGAACTTGTCATTTCAGAATTTCATGATACCAACCTAGCTGCTCATTTAGGTAGACAGAAAACATACTCTAAATTGGAACAACGAGTTTATTGGTTCGGAATGCATAAAGATGTAGAGTCATATGTTAAGAAATGTATCAAATGCATTCAATCAAAAACACCTCATATACCACCAGTTCCCTGTAGACCAGTAGAGCCAGACGCTCGTTGGGAGGTCGTGGCTGTTGACCTTATGGGACCCTATACGAAAGGGGTAAAGCAAAGTCGAGTCATATTAGTTATGGTTGACACTTTTACAAAGTGGGTAGAACTATTCCCATTGCGCGAGGGGAATACAAAGAAAATTATCGAGTGTTTTGATGCAGTATTTTATAGAATTGGTCACCCAAAAGTTGTCATTTCTGACAATGGTACCCAATTCAGCTCAAAACTATATGCAGAATACTTAAAAAGTCATGGCATTCAAGCATATTATACATCGCCTTATCATGCCCAAGCTAACCCTACGGAAAGGTACAATCAAACAATAAAAGCAATGATACGCGCACTAATGAGCAAGTCCAACGATTGGGATAGGTGTCTTCAGGAAATTGCATTTGCATTGAGGACGGCAAAAAATAGAGCAACGGGTTTCACACCAGCATACTTAATGTATGGAAGAGAAATGCGATGCCCATTTGATAACCAATGTCAGGTGGAATTGTCAAAGGTTAAAGAGATAGGTGAGCTACAGGAAAGAATGACCATGATTCAAAATATAGCCAGGGAAAACATGCTAGAATCACAATACCAAGCTCTCACATATAAGAACAAAAACGCTAAAGAAAGAACATTTGAAGTGGGACAGATAGTCTGGTACAAAACCCATATCTTATCTAATGCAGCAAAAGGAGTAACTTCAGGCCTTATGCCACTTCTTGAGGGACCGTATGAAATAACGGGAAAAATAACAGATCATACATTTGATCTGAAGCACACAGAGACAGGGGGCATTGTAAGAAGGGTCAATATAATAGATCTCATTTTATTTGAGCAGGAATAATAAATATATCTTTTCCAATTAAATTAATTGCAGATTAATGGCTTTATTACTGGCAAGTGACGCAATGCGTCAAGCAAAGGAAAAGTGGGGACAAATCACAAAACGTCCACAGGAAACGATTCCAGCATTTTTAGAATGGAGAAAAGATATGATCAATCGCACCCCTCCACAAATACATCCGTATGAAGAGTCAGTGAGCAACTGGAAATTAACTAGAGAAATGGTTTCCACACTGAAACTCAAGGAGAATCGCGATATGAAATATGTGGTTTCTGAACTCGAGTTGATTGAATGTGCATTAGATTTAGAACTGGTGGATGAAATGATAGTAAGCATAATCATGCATAATGAGTCATACCATCCTATCATTTGTTGCATCATAGTATCAACTGAATCCAGGGACTACGTGGTTCACGCACTTTCCTTGTTTAATAACATTGCCCAACATTTAAGTCCGATTTTTGAAAATGCGGAGAAACTCAAGGTATTCTACGACACACACACGTTGGTTCATCTGCAAAGGCAGTTTGGCATATATACAGTAGGAATGATAGCAATTAATGAAATATATGAACTTCTACGAGCAAAGCAGTGCACTTCTCTGCCAAAAGCAATACTTGATATCGTAGGAATCCAAATTGATTTAGTACCACTAGTAGCAGATTATAGGTTATGCCCACTACCCACAGAATTAAGGAATTACGCAGCAACTACCTCAAAATATATATTTCTTTGTTGGCTCAAGCTGAAACATGAGGCAGTCTCAATAGAAAGTGAGGTTTTTCCTAAAAGTAGGCAGGCAAGCCTTCAGCTTGCATCAAATGAGAAATACTCGGCGGGGAGGACTTGGATAAAGTACATGAACGAGCTGAAAGTAGAAAGTGAGGATCGGTTTAAAATATTTAACACCATGCTACAGCAAGCGTTATTTAAATCACTCTTCACATGGCGAGACAATCTTGCAAAGGAAATGGATTATCATCCACATAAAATCATTTGTCCAAAAGATATAGAGTTCATCACACGCGCAATGCCAGGTTCAATAAATTCATTACTAGCAATGCTTACAC
The DNA here is from genome assembly GCA_964034955.1 of Orchesella flavescens. Classification (NCBI taxonomy): domain Eukaryota; kingdom Metazoa; phylum Arthropoda; class Collembola; order Entomobryomorpha; family Orchesellidae; genus Orchesella; species Orchesella flavescens. The sequence goes on from OZ035953.1 coordinate 32,021,829, forward strand.
CGGGAAGACTACTAAAGGAAAAGCATTTAGAACAAATTCTTAAGATAATCAAACCGCATCGAGAGATCCATTTTGGAGAAAATAGTACTTCGGGTAGGCAGATTAGCGAAAGCATAGATTCTGGGGGTATTAACAGAGAACGTTCATTGTCAAACCATGCCAAAAAACACCGTAGGCATAGAAACAACTTAAAAGCCAAGCGTGAAAGTTGCATTAAAGCGTCAGCAGTAAAAGAAAGATTTCCAGAAGCAACCCTACAACTTTGTCTAGTGACGGCAGTGCAACGAAATTTAACTATTCCTCAATTACTAAATCTCATGAACACCGTTCCCAAAAATTAATTGTATACTATCATTGCTGTAAACAATGAGTTAAGAAAAAATAAAATAATTGATAAATTGATTACATAAAATTGACTCACATGGATTCTTTAAGCGATCTCAGGGCCGAGATCAAAATAAGGAGAGGAGTGTGTAGTGGCACAAAATGCCCAAGACATATTTAGCCACTCGCATATGGCATAATACATTTGAATATATTATAATAGATTAGTTTTACATAAAGTAGACATCTCTAAAAAGCATCCGCAAAAGATACTTGCAGGAAATACAGATTTCACACATGCGAACCTAGGAACCGAGAAAAGGAGAGTCCTATAAAAGCCCTGAACAACCAACTAAACAAGTTTAGTTGTCAAAAGTTTATCCTGTTGTTCAGTTCTCATCTTGAGGTTATCAAGAATTTATATTCCAAACCCGGAATATTAGGACACCATAGTGGTAAGGGATACAAATACATATAAAACCCACATATAGTCAAAACAATGCCTTGTTCATCATTTCCTAGAAACATTAGTCTAAAAACTGGGATTCTCATTTATTTAGTTTCCTCAAACCCAAACTCACTCTAATTGTCAGAGGAGAACCAAGGTCTTGGCACCATAATAAAAGTGGTAAGTCACAAGACTATAAAACTGCATTCTAAGATTCATGTACAATTAGGAAAGTGAGTTACATGCGTGCTAAGTAGGAAACCATTTATCTTTCGTAGCCACCTTGGTCTTAGCTGAGGCATTAGGAAACACATCCACTCCATTTGGTCCATTGGACATTCAGAACTGGATAGGACGTGCTGCTTGGACTTTTGGCGTGTGCTCCTTACTTGGTCTTAAACTTCGAATTATTATCCACATTGTCAACTTTATAATTTAAAGGTCCAACTGTAAGTGTTTTTTAATTATACGGAACTAGTTCTTATAAATATAAGGTATTCACGGGATTCTGAAAGCTGTGGGTTGACTGAGAACCTTTGGGTTTCACAACCTCGGCCAGACGTCCGTCGTGAAAGGTAGTGACTCAGAATACAAGTGAATTAAATTTTTATACATATTTTTGTCCATATGAAAACTTAAATGATTCCAAAGGATATTCATCCTAAATAAATTCTGACCTTTTAATGTCTTAACATAAACTTTAACATCTTTGTTGTCTCAAATGACTTAATATTAATCTATTTTATGCATTGACATTTCTAAAATCTCATATTTTACATTCTTAAATAACTTCAAGCATAAATATTTGTAAGGAAAAGAAGGATTCACCCAGAAAATTACAATATAACCTTTTTCTCCTCTACAAGGGATGAACATCCGAGTCTTATTCCGCATCCGACTGACTGCTTACCTAAGCATTTATGCTTAAAAAATCTTGATATAAGACAGTGTTTAAATCAACAGGTATTTCAGCCCAAGTAATGAGTAAACTTGTGTAACCAATTTATGCAAGCTGCAAAAGAAATAAATTCATGTAATTTTGATGTCTTGTGTGATTCAGGAAAACCACGACACAAATATTTGAGACAATATATTTTTTTAATTTATTCATGAACATTCGGACCATTCGGTGGTAAAGTTTAAAAATTTAATTCTGAAAGACAGACAAAACGATACATAGCATCAAATATTGCTTTGCAATGATTCGATACTCATTACAAATTACATTGTTTAGTCTTTTACGATAGCATAATACATACATGAATCTTTAATATGATAGTACGCACAGAAGCCTTCATTTCCTGGTTTACCACTGTATTTTTAGTAAATTGTAGAATTATCCTTGCAAGTACAAGTGGCTTATGCACACTCAGCATATCTTCATTGTGAATTAACAATAAATAGTAGCATTAGAGTAAAAAAAATATTTCATCGAAGAAAGCGCACATGAAGGAATTACAAATGCAGTGTCCGTGTGGCCATGGGTAGGGATGGAGTACGTGAATGTATGTAATACATATTTAAAATACGAAACTACGTTTATGCAATGTTCTGCGTAAGGCGGCTGCGGCTGTGATCATGGTTTTCTAACTTTTCTCCTTCGTCGGCTTCGAAGGTTGGAGTGTCATCAGAGAAGAAAATCACGTAGGTTCTTTCAGGTTCTGAATAAGTTAACCAGGCAAAGGCGCCTCAAATCTTTGCATTGAGCAATCACAACAAAGTGCGGAAGTAAGATTGAATCGTTGTATTATATTTCTTTTGCAAACTAAGAATTTGGTTCAAATGTCCATCCACACGCTCATGATACACTGCACTACTTACAAAACATTTTTAGACAAAATTACTTAGCATATTTTCAAATATTCTTATTTGCAAGTCCACACTTTTGAACCTGAAATTGAAATCAAAATTGTTTTTACCAATTCTTGACGCTTCCCATGGGAGCAAGTAAACATGACATTTGAATTAAAACATTGATTAAAATTAAACTTGAATTTATATGAAAAGCAAAAGTGGTTTCGGCAGTTCGGCTACTTTACTTCCATTTAAAATTCAAATGAAGGAATTTCATACATTCCAAAATGTGAGAGGTGGCTACATTTTTATGAGTTTTCAATTCCGGGTTACAAAACCAAGTAAAAGAAAATACTTTTTAGAAACTTTGGCACTGATCCACCCGTGATAATTGAATTAATAACATATAACGATATGTATCTTAGCCCGCTGGCACCATGCAAATTATTTCGCCTGTCTGCATTTCCACGTTTTGACCATGCTCCTGAATTCCAAATTTCAAAAATTACATACTGTGACCTTCACATCATGATATAAACCTACATGAGGTAGCAAAGTCCGAACTGCTGCAACAAAAAATGCAATTTCCAGAATCGATTTGGTACAGCCAGATCTGTTAGAAATTGGTTCGCATTTCCTAGTCAAGTAATAGAAACCTGAGGTGCTTTAAATTTCCAATTTGTTCCTTGAGAGTGGTGGATTACATCAAATATATTCAATGGTAATGAAGAACTCAAAAACAAATAATTCCACTGGCCTTTGGATCTTTCACGTAAAGGAATACATAAAACCAAATAAAAAATCAGCTATGATGATTCCATTCCAATTCCCTGAATCAGATTGCTATCATTCCAAATTCGACAGGTTTTGGTATTGAACACGTGTTCATGTTTGACAGTCTAACCTTATATACAGATTTACATTTCTAATAGCTCCTTGTAACAATCAGTGTTCTTTTAAATAAATACAAAGTTAAAGAAAGTGATCATATTTGAGCCAGAGTGCCCAGAAATGAATCACATCCCAAGTAAAAATAAATAATATTCTTCATTGAAAATAGAACCGTGAACATGTAGTTAAAAAATATGAGTCAAAATGAAAATGAGCTATTATTTAGCTACAGTATATTTTCGGTATTAAAGGGTACAAACGTGTTTACTTCACATCGAATTATTTTATGAGCAGACGTACGAAATCAATTTTAAAACGGACAAAGGAAAAATCCTTTTAGTTTTTACAACGTAAAACCCCCCACTAAAAATAGTAATGCTTTCTTCACTCATCCGAAACTTTCCTAACAAGCTATTAAATTTGTTTTTTTTGTTGCTGAACACTATATTGAATAATACATATGTAGTAAAATGAAATGTCTACGGGTATAAGAATTTATAGGAATTAAGTGGAAACGGGCGTTGTACGTACTTTCTCATCGTATTTTTCTTAACTGATGGGCTACCGAAACTGAAAGGTTGACGATTTATAATTCGGTGTAAAATTTATGTAGCTCCACCACTCATCTGTTTATGAGAATCTAACTAAGGAAACACGGACTCAGGTGGCTGCCTCTTCCTCTTAAAGTTAGTTGCAGATAATTCGTGACAAAACTACACACTTTTTTTTTAGCAAGACCAAATATTTTACTCAAACTTTTGCTTTCTGGACTTGGTAAACTGCATTGTATTCTAATTCATCACAACAATACATACGCAGAGCTCAAAACAGGGTAGTTTAGATTGACGGAAAGAACATGATCATGATGCATGAATAATATCAGTCTTGTATGAGATCTATTGTTGTTTCGTTTGTAACACCTCGTAATATTACATCATTACATGTAGCTTCTGCACTGTTGTCGGCAAGCAAATTATTGAGAATGTCATGAAATCATGTCGTGCTTCGAGAAAATGACAACACTAGTACAATCTGCGCTTCCTTTATGTTATCGCATTTAATAGATAGACGAGACGACGGCTGGCTTGGCTATTGACTGTGACTCGCTACACCTCACTGAGTCAGCAAGTAGCTACACCTAATAATATTTCATTGTGTAAGGTCCTTCCACTTTCAACAGTCACTGACTGACAACATTCATCTCTGTTAGTGTTAGTGCTGCTTTGAAAAAAAATCATATTAAATTTTACAATTTTCTCACACAGATGTTATAGAGCCGATGCTATGAAGCTGCCTCCATCAACATCTATATTGTGCATCTGCTCCCTCTGATTTAATTTACTGCAGTAAAAATGAATAACAATAAAAAATCATGCGTACACAAACTAATTGCAAAAGCCTATAAAATCTCCATAGTTTTTATGGGACGGTGGAAATTCATGTTTAGATGTAGAAACGATTGTTAGTATTTATTTTTGTTGCTGATTAACTCAAGGGGGAAATACACCGGTACTTAATCTTTCATTCGCAATAATATCATGTCTGATTTACACATGAGTGACTTTAGCCAAAAATATTCAATTAGGTACTTTTCTCAACTTTTATCACGGAGTTCCTATCCATAGTTCCTTCAATTCTTGAGGATAAGGGTTTGTGGAATGCGAGGGCGGCAAAAATTCACTCTTAAATCATGATTTCCAGGGTCAAGTCAATTTATGGGTAGTCAAATGTGACAGCAAATTATAGTACCGACTTGAGCAAGTGTAGTTAATTTCACTTTTCATTTCACAACCATTTTCATTTCACTTCACAATCTTAGGATTTTACATTTGCGCAATTTGAAACGGTGATAAAATTTTTTGGTTAGGGTTAATACGGTAGCATAATTCAATCTCACGTGAGGATTTTATGCTCATCTCATCATCACTTAGATTTACGGGTGGATTTTATGTCATTTCAGAGCATCCCAATAGGAGTGGAGAGTGAGCATCAATCGAAGTGAAAATGAGAGCTATAGCCGCTCAACTCAGGTAACAAGAATTCCTTACGAATACTACCGTATGATACATGATGATGGTTGTGATGAAAACAAGAGTGAATGGGAAGCACATGAAGGCTCGTCTTCATTTCGATTTTTACAGAAGGTCATTGGCTTGACGGTTATATGATGAAAGATGTTAAAATGGTGATGAATTTGATGCATTGACTGACTTACTTGTTCATCGTAGTTATTAGTGTTTAGTTGATGTTAAGTACAATCCGCTCACTCGCTCAACAGATACGCATATAATATGTTTGGATAGGCTGTACGAACGCAACGGTGACTAAAATATATAGGTTGTGTACAATCATCCTACGTCGTCACCAATAATATTATCATTTTATCATTATCATTCCCGATTCATTCTCGGATACTAATTGTAGAGTACATGCATTGTAATGTAACTATAACAATTCAAAACATCACCGTTCTCCTCTCTCGCTCCCATCCACTTACCTAACATGTAAAATTGAATAATACTTATGCGATAATAGGTTTGCTACGAAAGGAAATCTAATGCGAAAATCACATACATATATAGCAAGCAGCAAGAGCATAACATTTTTTTCGGTTTGCATTCATGCGAATCGTTACTCAAACGCGAGAAAGTATTTTTTCATATTATGAGGAGAGAAAGAAAAATAGTTACACACTCTTCGTGCATAAAAAGTGAAGAGGAACGTACCCGTGTGAGAAAGAACGTCAGCAAAATACGATAAAAATGATGATTAGTAGAATGTAGAAACAGGCAAGCGGATGAAGTAGCATGATGGAGTTCCGTTAATGGCAATTTTTTATAATTGTTTATACACACTTGGCGTTTCCCTTCTAGCGCTGGCACTAGGAAACCTTACTTATCGGAGAAGACCTTAGGGGATATAAATTTCGTTGTTAAAAGTTATCTCTCTCTCTAGCTATTCGATTTTATTTTCATTTCTCGGTATAATACGATGTTATTCTACCTTCTTCCTTCATCTATAATTCAAATATTTCGTAGACCATGAAGAGTCTTGAAAGTAATACTATGTAGTTGTAGTTAGGAATTGAAAAGCTCGTTGCGTAACGAGACCATTTATATTTTGGATGGGCAACCATAAAAAGAATAATGGTAATGCATTGGTTTGGTAAACTGATTTCATTTTCATTTCTAGTAGTAGTACTATTGTTGCTGCTGTGTCTCTGGACACCGTTAGTGCATCCAGAAAGTAAGCGCAGATTACGGTGTATTCTGCAATTAAATCTGATTTTTTGATTTTTCTTTCGTTCAAACTAATAAAACCTGCCAGGCCGGCTACTTTTTCTTGAAAAACAAAGTGTAGCATCAGACTTTACAACTTTTTCAAAGTCGAACGAGTTTAAGGGATGTATGATGGTGTTGAGGATGCCAAGCAAAACCATGATATATAGTAGTTTGGCAGGTAATATTATATTGTTATTATTCTATTGTGGTGCGTTGTGTTTGATGGGGGATGTTCATGATATGATACCTGTTTAACAATAGAAGGCCAGCCGAAACGCTCTCATCTTCATCATTATTCCATTTCAGCAATTTCTTTCGCTTGAGATATTCATGTAGTAATAGCAATCTAAAGGTTGGCTTCAGCAGCTAAATTATATGTATAGTTTTTGAAGCTTACAAGTTTTGCGTCTTTGCCTGGTTTCAACAACGCCAACGAGAAAGAAAAAATGGCAATGTGATTTAAAAGCGAAAATATGCAACATGCATGTATCCCGCATTTTATGTTCTTTTATTATTACCACTATCTACACAAGTGAGTGAGTGTAAGTATGCATTACATAAAAGAAGTTAAACATACAACATACATTCCTTCAGCAACAAGCGACATGAAATGAACACAGCATGTAACTTCACTTTTTCCTACATGCATCCATCCAGTTACACTATCTCGGTATATTATGACAACAATGCAATCCTACTCTACAACGATTACTGTTGCCTGCCCCATTATTCAGCTCTTCTATTACATACACATATTTTACTCCACTGTGGCAACTGACTAAGTATGTACGTATATATCTATCTATCTGTATATTATACCAAAAAAATTACATATTTTGATAAGCTGACGTTGTCTGTGGTGGTGGAAGTACAAGTTCATTGTTACTTGGCTTTGCCAAGATCAATGCATTCAATCTCTCTCGCTTGTCGTTCTCGTCGAGCTGACAATACAATGTTTGGTTTTGATTGCATAACAATGTGATCCTCATATATGAACATGTAGTTAAACACTGATGATGACGCTTCACTGATACATTTTTCCGGCTCATGTCACACTTAACTACGGTACCCGATGAAGTTACTTATATTCACGTGTACCCCCCATATTTTTATCAGTCAAAAGTTTGAAACAAAAACAACGGAAAAAGTAATACGCAACAAATTTTTATTACTGCAAAACACGGATTTATTATTAAAGGTTTTACTATTTTAGTATATAATATATATTGTGCTTGATTTCACACTGGTTTGAAGAGATGCAATTGTAGAATCATTTCCTAGAATTTGTTCAGGAACAAATTCATGTTCCGAAGGCGGATGTTCGCATGGTTGCATGGATATGGATGTGGCATGCAAAACCATGATAATTACATAAAAATTGATAGTGATTAATCTGATTGCACACACACATATTCATATTCCCATTATATTTCTTTGATATCAAGTTCGGATGAATCATACACACTCAATCTTATCAATCTTGTAGCATTGTTCAACAGGGCGTGTAATATGGATGTATTTTTAACACTGTTGCAAATAAAAACACAAAAGTGCTTCTTCCAAATAAAAAAAATCATTTTGAGAATGATATACGACGTCTCCATCTCTATTGTTATTCTTTTCCTCAAATATCTAGGGATACTCACATCCTTCACACCTACATACATCATGTGGCTTTCAGGCATGACTACTGTGCTCATCATCCATACGAAAATCCAAAAAGTACACTTCCCACAATTTTATACAATGGCTCACCATTCTGCGCAGATTTTATGTTGCGATTAATTTAACTTGAAACGGTATTTTTATTTTCCCCAAGCTCAGTACTACCTTCCTCTTCTAATCCCTTCCGTTTACGTAGAAAATATGGTTGCCATGTGCTTAAACATGAGTACATTAGATGTGTATATCTATATATATATATTTGGATTTGTGGAGCAAAAATTGAATATTTCAACAACTTCGTAAATTTCTGTATGAATGGTGAAAATAGCAGGCTTTATTATTACGTACGCATTCACAATATAGAGAGAAATATGTGAGGGGTTTTGGCTTGTGTGCTTCGAGAATGATTGTGATGAAATATAATGATTGCGCGATGATAGAATGGCATGCTCTTGCGAATAGTGAAATGAATGGTGTAAAGTGCAAGTTGAGCTATAGAAAAAGTACAAGCTAGAATCCTGTCACGATAGGATGAGCAAGCAGGTGATAATAATAGACACGAAGAACCGCTAATGAACTTCCTGATTTGTATTTTTCAAGTGCAAATACGTAGAGAGTTGCACTCCTTTTCGTTTTTTCTTTTCCTTTTGTATAATTTTTTCAGCGAAATAAGTAAATAGCCCCCGAAGAACTTAATTCTTCTATGCTTCATTTACTGGGTTTGGTTCCACCTCCCTACTTTTTGTTATACACCATACACCACGCACATCAAATGTACAGCCATCATGTTTAGGCATTCATCCAGTAAAGTTTTTATGGTAAAAAGAAAATAAACTCTTCCGACTATCACACCATTGACTTTTGCTCATGAGAGTAATTGCGCCTAAGGAAGCAACATGATAATATCCAGATTTCAAAGCTTTCCTTAATCAACGACGAAATAAGATAATCCAACAAAAACATGCGGATACCTTTTCCTTATTTTCTTCATTCTTGACAAAAAAAACTGTAAAAAACTGTGAACCAAAGCTCAGTAGAGGTAGGCAGTTGTATAACAATCATAATTACTGCTATAAAAGGTAATGACAACGCGTGAAAACTCTTCATCAACCCAAAACCCTAAAAAACGGAAGAAAGGACAATGACGATGGAATCATCACAAAAACATTGTATGCTCATGTAGGGCTTAAGACAAGAACAGTTCTGTGAAAGAAAGTCCAAAGGAAAATAAAAAAAACGGCTACTGCTTTTCAACGCATTCAATTTTGACGCAATTTTGTTTTATAAATTCAAGAGGGCGAAACTATTTCTCACAGAATAGATTCCTTTGTTTCAGTTTATGTAAGTGGGAGTGATAAATACATGATATGACAGTTGAGGAAATTCTGTACAAAACTCATGTCAGTTTTTCCTATTCATTCAGATTTCAAGTACCTCAAACATTTTATTGTCAACCTTATTTCTGAGAGTAAGGGTAGAAAATATTTTTAGGGAAAACCTAGTTAGTTGTACAGCTCTTTTATGTGCATCAGAACAGAAGAACTACTCATAGTCATGAGGTATTACAAGTTTTTATTTTCTGTATAAAAACCTCGCTCCTTTTTCTTACAAGTCTAATTTTATGCCGTTGCCTTTTGAAAACGGAGCAGATAAAAACGTTAAAATGACAAAAGAAAGTTTTAGAGTGATATACAACGCCGAGTGTCGCCGGCACTTCACCAAAGTCCAGTGAACTGCACCCTTCTGTCAATTGAGTTGAAATCTTTTACAAGTGCACAAATGCCGTCAGTCTAAAAGGTATTTAACCCCTTTGGTATCCCTGGAAAATAACTATCTGGGGACTATTCTAGACAGGCAAAACTCACTCTAAAATAAGAAATCATGTGTACCTTGTAAGTGCATATATGAGAGATTCAATGAACAATGCATATAACTCTCTAAACGGATGTTCAATTTTGTATTCTTTATTTGCCCCGACAAGAACCCCATTTTTACGGAATTATATCTTAGGCAACTCATGCTCCTAAAAATGCACTTTCACAATTTTTGTTGTTAAATACAAGCATAGTCAGTTCCTCAGTTTGATGAAATATGAAATGTATAATGCTTAATTACAGATCGCTCCATCAGCTTGTACGCAATGTGAAACTTTTTCAAGTATTTTTTGTGTGTCATTACATGTCATGAAACGTTTAGTTTAGGTAGGCTGATGATTTTCATTTGGATATTGCATGTACCGGCATCGGTAAGGTAAAAGGTAAAAAAAGTCTTGCTTGTTTTCGACTAATGAGGTTACATTCTGTAAGTTAATCCACTTAGGTCGGCTCAATAGGATCAAATGGAATAAATAATCACTTACTACAATGAGCTGCCTAACAAAAACAACAACTTAAAAAAGTTGTAACACAATTATAGAATGCAATCATTACCCACCGTTCACAGTTATGTTTTATGGTGTTAATGATACTGACAGAGTTGTAGTTCACTTTTTAAAAACCTTAAAGTCATGGATGATGGATGTATGGAGAATGAACAAACATATTGATGACATGACGCATTGGTAAAACACGAAGAGAAATGAGGGTAGGCCTAAATCTTAATGTACTTTAAAGTCAATGTACAAGCAAATACATAAACCAAGTTTTTAATGCAGTTTCAAGTGGATTGTGCTACTTCTGTAACGAATATATCACAAAAAGTTTTGTCCACCAACCCTTTCAAAATGTTAATAAATGATCCATCGAGTAAGATCTATTTTGCATTAATCAATATTCAATGAATTTTTCGTTGACTCGTATTTTTGTACCCCTGAGGTAAATCTGGCGTTTCCAATACATAAGTTCATATACTCTTGTTTCAAGAATTTCTGGAAATATGTAAATAGTGAGCTCAAATTGGTAATCTCCCAAGTCATGATGAATAATGATAAATGGTAATACTATAAACCCCGTTTACGACCTCAAGTTTGCTTCATTTTCATTTGAATCCAAACAGCGAGCCATCAGATCAGTGACATTTATGGGCATTTCGTGGAATAAAAGGAATAATATGTGGAGTACGTTGACTTGTAGGATTCTTTCCGGGTGGTGATTTAATTTCTATGACCGAAAATGTATTTTTAGGAAGTATTGTCAAATGTGCCAAGAGTGCTTTTGCTAAAGGCATTTAAATATCAACCTGATTTGATTTCATTGACCTTAGGGTACTTGAGCAGGACGTTTTAGTTACAAGCTTGTCGTCAAAGGGCCTCCCTCATCCATTGAGCGTCATACATAAATGCATGTGAACAAACAGTTTTTGTTTCCTATAAATATGATATCGGGAAGTCATAAAACAAACTTACTGTGTAAACTTAAAGTCTGGAGACACATGGGCATACAATTTACAATACTAAACAAAGCATAAAGGGAAAAGAAAAACGAAATCAAAAAATCTTCTAGTATGTTGACCTTTGCATTCTTAAAATACATAAATGTGAACTCACATCCAAAAATAAATAGTAAATAGATCCATTATCATAATGGATGGTTTGAGTGGAGTGACTGATCCTACGCTGCTTGAGTATTATCAGCCTGTCTGTAGCTAACACAAGCAAAGTTTTTAGGTACTTTTTTGTTGAAGCCAAGCCAGCTCATTTATGTAGATACCCTTTTTGTCCACTTTTCTATTATCACTTTGCATTAAATACTTGTTAAAATTGGATTTTATCTTATGGTACTTTCCCAGCTGCACTATTACATTTTACATATTCTTGTAGATAGAAATTGTTTTTTATATTGATAATTTGGATAAGTATTTACTTCATCAAATTTTCTCGGAAAAAAATTAACTTGTTTGCTTCCGATTCCAAGCATTTCGTGAAATGTGACTAATAGCTATTGTAATGCTGTTTAACTTCTGATTAGAACAAAATTCTGTTTTGTTAAACCAGTCACTAATTACAAACCCATTTAATATCTTCGATTTCAGATGAGTACATAGTACATCGTAAATTTTATTGTATGTGTTAACGTACAAGTACACAGCATGCTTCGTATCAATCAGTAAGAATTTTTGAGTTGAAAAAGATATTAAGTAGACCACGAATGTTCATTTCGTCCACTAATATGGGTAAATTAGAAAATGGTCATAAAGTGGATGTGAAGGGACCAAGGTCAGTGCATCCCATTCCCCTTTTAATAGTCTCATTTTCCAGTTGTAAAATGTGTGCCTCGACAACTGCAGAGAAGGGCCTGTCCACTCAATTACTTAGCGTGTTTTCACTTTTCGTTCCTTGCATATTACAGACAGACGACATGCTCAGAGTGTCACTTTTTTTCATAATAATCCCTCTGTAGACCCCATATGAGGGTAGTTGAAAGATGCACCAGACTTCACATTTTATAATCGCTTTCGGCTTGTACCATTTTATGACTTGCTTACAAATATCATTATCTCCAAGAGAGAAATCAACTGAGAGCTAGAAATGGAACAGAACCATGCAATCAATGCAACTACTTACACAAACTAACGTGCAACGCATGATGTTGAATGAATTCAGTAGAGTAGTGATTTTTTTCTTGATAAGAAAAATATGCAAATCGGTCGCATGGGACAATTGCAATGTTTTGAGATTACTTCAAAATCTACATGTCATTACTTGATGAATAAAAGCTATTAATTTAAATTCACATGCTGCATAAAATGGTTCTTATCCCATCAACGTTGTCATTCTACACCAATACTTTCTACGATTTTTTCTAGTTCCAACGACACATTAAAGTACTTCCTCTTTCGTAGGGATGAGGTTGTTCAGTATGCAACAATATCAAACAAAGTTCAGGTTTCCTTTTTGCTTTATGACATGATCATATTCAATAGCTCATTCATCTCCGGAATGTGAAACGTAAACTGGAGAAGAAGCAAATCAGAAAGTAAATATGAGACACTGCGATACAGGTCCAATAAAAGTTCCTTTGTTCCATTCAACAAACGTTTATGAAGCGAGTGTTGTACTCACACACAAACATAAATGAATATTTGGGGCTGCACTGGGTTACTTACGAATATTATGTTATATTCTTTACGGGTTGAATTGCAGCTTGTAAAAGGTTTTTACAATGTGCGTTTTTTTATTTCCAAGAAGGAAGTCGTTTCTCCCTTACGAGCTACTGCTACTCTGATAACTGGTTATTTGAACTGCTAGAGAGTGTAAATAGGTCAGGGAAGAATGATCTTGTTCGGAACCCTAAAAAACAAATTGGAGATGATGGACGTCATTCAAAATCCTTAGGATAGGTAGGAACCCATCTTAACTGTTTTATGATTCATCCCAACTCCACTGAGTAGTCAACATTTATACAACTGGCACAGTCGACGGATGGAAAAAAATAATGTTTTTGTATGCATCCTTTATAAGACTCAGTATTGGTTTGACCTAGATAGAAACTGTTCACTATGAATTCTGCTCCGCATTCAAACTTTACAAGCAAGATAAAATGTTATGACACACAATTCATTTTGGAGTTAGTTCTCTCTTCATAAAACTGGTGACATCGGCGATCTGCTAATTGGAATAGGTACTATTTTATGTGTTGGCCGTTGAAATGTTTTTTAACAGAGGAACTCAGTCATAAGTTTTTCATTGTGTGGATTTATTGTGACGTTTGGGTAACTCACAGGCGGAAAATTGGGTCTTAAAATTAGCATGGGATTCATTAGTTGTATTCATCATCATATCCTCAGCCTCATGAAGGATTACGCTTGCAATATTATTGCGTGTTCTTTTCCCAGATAGCATGTGCAGCCCTCACTTCGCCTACGTGGCTTTCAGTTACAAGCCATCTAAACCTACGTGCGTACTCAACGAACTATGTAAGAAAGGAAGACAATGTCAAGTCTACAAAAATACAAATGAAATTTCAAGAATATTAGGAGAATCCTTCTGTAAGAGACGACATAATACATTAAGTGTTGAGATTGCGCACAAGAAAATTGCTTATGAGTTGATGATAATGGTCTTCTGTAACATCACATCAGTCAGGAAAAGGAGTTGAAAAAAAATTGAATAAGTAACGGAACTTTTTCCATTACTGCGTGCTCTCTTATTTTCTAACAAGTCAAAATTATAATGACCAAATACAAACAACTAAACAAACCTATACAGTGCCACTGACCAGGTACGCAAACCGTGTTTATTCTATGGTAAAGTCATTTTCAACCTCAGTTTGAAACCACTCAAACTTATGCGCCTTCATGAATGGATTCATGTGGCAAAGTTTACGAGGTGATTAGCAAATAAATAGCGTCCGAGTTAAGAGGCATCAAAAGATCACATGATATAAGCATACTAACAAAGACAAGGTAATTGCTACACTAAATGCTTTTTGCACCTAATATTGCATACGTTATCTGGCATACAGTGATTTCGGACTAAAGAGTGTGTGATGTGATGTGATAAGTTATTGTATAGTGTAAATAAGTCATGGCTCATGGCTCATGTTAGACAGCAAAACTCCATCATTGACATACATATGCATAAGACAAGTCATGTTCCATATAGATAGCTAAAAATCCATGAACATTTATATTATGTTGCAATACAGGGGTTCAGTTTTTCTTAAGTAAGAGCTTAGCCCACCAATTCCATGAAAATCAATATTTTTGATGCACCCCAAAGATACAATTCCTTCATCCCTGTATGTCGTGGTGTTATGACAAATATGACAGTACCCACGATTTATCTTATTGACTTACGCTCCCAGCTCGTACGATTTAAAATACCGACACTCAACATATATTCATCATCACATCGAGATCCATACATGTATCTAGTAATGCCAAAGCTGCATAATTTCGTCTTCCAAAACAATTTCAATAACATGACACTCATTCATACCCATTTCCCTATGAATAGTTGTTGAATGATTGATGATGGAGTGGAGTGGCCCGGCTACACTTATTCCTGTTATATCAAGCAAGTAATAATAAAAAGTTGTTCTCAAACTATACAAAAACGTATAAGGAGATGGACATACAAAATTTATTGCAAATATAGTCAATATGAAGTCAATGCATTTATTAAATACTCGAAGAAATCTTTGCAAACTTTCCGCTACCAAATCTTAAATGTCCAAAAAACAACTTCCAGAGTTGTATATTGCGTTGTGTAATGAAAGTACTATTTTGGTAATCTTTAGCTTTGTAAGTTCATTGTCAACTGTAGAAACAAACTATTGTTGTGAAACCCATTCTTTAGAGATCGCATATTACAATTTATATATGGAGTAATGCCCTTGCTGACCTATCATTTCCTGTTGCAAAGCAGAACGATGACAATCGTAACAGCGAGTTTGTTGGGTTGCATAGTATCCGTAAGGATTGTGAATTGCATCAAATATATCACCATATGGGTATTATTATCATCACATGCGGTAATTATTATTCCGCATGGACTACATCCACACGAATGCATTTCTGGTTTGTTGGTGCCACATGTCCGAGAATGTTACCTATTAAGTCCAAGTCCAACCAGTATCCATATTATGGGGTTCACGTTCATGATTATCCTAATGAAATCAAAACAATCAGTAATGAATCCCATAAGTATGACGCATGGCTATGCATCTAAATTCGACTGCTTCTGCATTACACAGAATAAAACATTAAAAAATAGGATACTGAAACATTCATTCATTCATCCTATCTAAATCAAGGATGATGCTAAACGTTGTCATCACCTAAATCTGAGATGCATAAAAGTATTACGCGAGGAAGATACACACGTACAACAACCATACTCATTTACATACAATTTACAAAACGCTTTGTGGCTTGTTTTCCTTAGAATGGTGGTATGGAGATCCATAATATTTTTGTGTTTGTCGTATGATATCACTCACTACACACAACACAGTAACAACAGAATAAGAGCTTGCAAATATGCAGACATTGACCTGCATTTTCCCTTTTAAGATATTTATCTGATCCCTCCCGTGGGGAAGTTGGAATCGGGATCGAACAATTACAACTTCACTACAAAACGTGTGTATTTCGTAATTCCTTCACATTTATTTGAATACATACATACATACTCGATGCAACTTGAGATGCAATCATATACCCTATTTTGGAAATATTTGATTGAATTGAATTGAATTGAATTGAATCTTTATTTACGTGTCTGGCCATTTCAATACAAAGTACTGTTCTCCCAACGGAGACACGGTTTACAATAGATAAATTTACTAGCTATAAATAATCAATATTAATTAAAGTCAGGCATATACATATTATTCTAACAATTTAGTCTTAACTATTCTTTTAAAATTAAGAAATCCCAATTTTTTTGCATTTACACCGGCAGGTAGAGATAGATCATTCCACAAACTGATCATACGGTAGTTCATCGACTTCCTATAAATTTCAGATTTAAACTTAGGTGTTGTGATTTTTGGAAGATCTCGCTCTGCCTGTCTCTGAGATATTTCAAACTATTACAAAAATCGGTTAGTAGAGATATCGGCCTGTAATTAATGGCACTTTTTCGCGAACCGCTACCTTTGTATAGAGGGAGTATCCTGGCTACTTTGAAAGCCATTGGAATGGACTTAGAACTAATAATGGTTGCGAACAACCACACTAAAATTCTAACGAATACTTCACCTCCACCTTTTATAACCTTTGCAGGGGTTATATCATCAGGATTGTGAGACTTTTTACATTTTACAGATTTTATCGCTGCAACAACCTCACTATCTTTGACTTTAACTGGATATTTATCTGCATCTAAACTGTTTGAGAAATCGTAATTTTTCCGATAATTTGAAATATCCTCACTTAAATCCACCACAGTAATATCACTTTTGACAACAAAGTTATCTGCCAACACGTCTGAGATTTCGGGCTTGTCGTATATTCTCTTCTTTCCTACCTCTAAATATGTTATTGGGTTTGCCTTTTTAGATCTGAATCGTGTTAGTTTGTCTATTGTGTTCCAGAGGGATTCACTTTCACATTCACTTGCGAATTTTTCCTTGAAATATCGCTTTTTAGTCCTGTTTAGCACAATATTTGCATCATTTCGATGCTTCTGATACTTTTTCCAGTCCTCCCCACTACCTGAGCAAAACGCCAGCTTTTTGATTCTGTTCCTTTCATTACATTTGCTCCTAACCTCAGCTGTTAACCAGGGAGCAAAAGTTCCTTTCACTACCATCTTCTTCAACGGAGCCTGTCTCTCTATAGCTTCCATGGCAAAATTGTTCACTTTTTTAAACTTAATATCTATGTTTCTTAGCTTATATTCGCACTGCGAATCATCAGCCTCGTTTACAACATTTGGCCATAACGCGAGCTCCTTTTTGAATTGAAGCCAGTCTAGTTTCTTCCAGCTTCGAACTTTAATTATTTTTGAGTTACACTGTATTTTTGGCCTTTTCCGGATCACGTAACATAAATTATGATCCGAAGATGTAAACTCAAAACTTCCACTTGTCTGATACATCAGCTTATCATTCACATAAATGTGGTCAATCAGTCCCCCTTTGATGTGAGTTGGATTTTTCAGTAGTTGCCATAAATTCAACTCCCTGCACACTTGATAAAATTCAAAACACGCGTTGTCAATTCTTCCTTTGTCACTACTTAAAAGATTTAAATTAAAATCGCCCATTGCAATAACTTCACATTGGGTCGTTACTATTGATTTAATTACACATAAGAAAACCTTACTAAACTCGGAAATTGGAGTATTTGGATGCTTGTATATTATTACAACAAGTATTGGTTTGACTCCTACCCTCCTTAACTTAAAAACAGTAACTTCACATAGTTCAGGTACTGCTACATCTATATCTATTGTCTCGTGAACATAACTTTCGTGTATATATATGATGTTTCCACCTCCTTCACCTTTTTCCCTGTCATTTCGAATAAAACAGTATTCATCGATAGAGTACATACAATCTAAATCTCTATGTTTTTGTAATTTCGACTCAGTCACTGCAAAAACTGCTGGTTTCACTGTGGTAATGAACCACTTCAGCTCATCAAATTTGTTGCGAATGCTGTTCAAATTTTGATGACAGAAAAGTATTCCCTTATTCCTCACTCCTTTAGGTAACTCCGGAAGACACAGTTTTTCTTCCTCAGTGTTGACACGAGGATCTTCAAAAATGGATTCCCCGAGATTGTCCGATGATGTTGCAATCCATGATTTTTCTCCTTGTGGTGAGCGGTGTGGCATGGTCCCCGGTTGTTCGGAACTCATGTCATCACAAAGAGTTGGATTAGGACATGATTTATCCATTTTTGTTTTTTTGTCAATTTTTAAAAAGATATAAATTAATAAAATAATGGCGAAAACTTGCCTATCGACAAGTCAAGAGGGTTGTGAGCAGCTGTAAATCGGCCAGTTCGGCTTCCACTTCCAGCATAACCGTTACAGCGTAGAGCTCACAAACCCCTGACCTTTTGCTGCAACCTCCAACCCCATCATTGTGGACTGCTGATCTGGGATGACAAGACCGGGTAGTGTCAATATGTTATTGACAGAGCCAACGGGCCAAGCTCCTCCACATCAAAATAAATCCTCCAACACGGACGGTATAGGCTACAGCATTAGTAGGATGTAGACTTTTAGGTAGGCATCCTACCATGTTTATATATATATATTCTTTCCACTTTTGTTGTGATCAAGAAAATGATTTTCAAACTTTTAAAAAACGCACTAAATTGTGGTTATTTCGTCAATTATTAAAATATACTAGTGCCCAACCTGCTTGGGCTTTAACCTCTATCAATTATAAATTTTTTACATATAGTCTAGTACTGTTTATTTTAATTATTCATTTTATTTGGTACCGCAGCAGCACTGCAGCACCACTCAGCTGTATGTATGGTATTATTATGATATGATAAACAACAATTTCATATGTCAGAAATCATATATAAATTAAACCTCATTACTGACAAGGAGTTCATGACCTTCAAATTTTCTTTCAAGATGATATGCTCCAAGATGCCCCCAAATCTCATTCTGACAATGCAATGCAAGAGGATACGACAAAAAAACGATTCATCATCTTTCAGTAGCCAAAAAGCCCATGTGCAAGCATTCAGTTATACTACCTACTTTGCTGAATTCAGGTACTACGACGTTTGCAAGTCGACTTTTGCCGGTGGCATTATTGTTGAATGCAGATTATTCTCCTCTGAAATACCTGTTGCGTCGTGTTTCTTGTATCACAGATGTGTAATGCAGCTTTGTAAAAATCAATATATATATACCTAAGTATGTATTTCATCACAGAGCAAACCTTTGAATTACGGACAGTTTACAAGAAACCGAGTGTATATTCATTAGAGCATCAGAGTAGAATGCACCGAGCCAGGAAATCTAATCATGTGGACATACATACATAAATCATGCATATTTTTCCTTTTATAATCTCATTTTAGGGAAGAGGTGAAGAATCTCCTAATATGCAAGACTTTGTTAATGATCAACATTTACGTAGCAGCTCTACATCTACTGCATGCGTGTATCCGGTAGAGAATTGTTTTGGCAAATACACGTAATGAATCAGAAATGCTATATGTAGATGATACCTGTCTGCTCAATAAAATAAAATAATTGTCTGATGTTGCTGCTACCGCAAATGTGGTTAGTGTAGCCAACTCAGTATT
This sequence comes from Orchesella flavescens, assembly GCA_964034955.1. Classification (NCBI taxonomy): domain Eukaryota; kingdom Metazoa; phylum Arthropoda; class Collembola; order Entomobryomorpha; family Orchesellidae; genus Orchesella; species Orchesella flavescens. Next base: position 32,041,899 of record OZ035953.1, read on the forward strand.
ATGACAATGAAAAGTTGCAAAACGAAAGAAACTTGATGGTGGAAGCATCTGCCCATAGTATCAAAGCAAACCAAGGTTTTGAATCAATACACAAAAAGTGATCAACTAGGATACATCGTTGTCTTCTTCCCATTCGTTTATAATCAATAAAATGGCAAGCTAGCTTTTGTCACTAAGCAGTGAAATGACAAGTTGGCGAAAGAATGTATAGGATTTGTGCATTAAAATACATCCAACTTTTATATCAACAATTAATACAAGAAGATTTGAAGCCAAAAAAAGTCATGTAAACTATCTACCGTAGCCGGCCATTGACCCTTTCATTTTCATCGCACCATGCAATAACAAGTTTACAGGCTTACCTTCCCACAAGTAAAATACATGCATTCATCCCTTCTACTACCAGCAACAAAACGAAAGGATGATGATATCTAATGCGTATTAAAGTGTTACAATACGCTTTTGTTATGGACACCAGCATAGAATCGACTGTCTCCCTGCATCCGACCGTCTCAGTTCCTTTTTCCACTGTCCATGTACATTTTTCCATTTGAGAGGACGATAATGATGCATATAGGTATCTCATCATCATATCCCAACATGAAGAAGCTACCCAGTGAAAAAAAACCAGCCACAACAACTGGCAGCCCAAACCCGAACCAGCCAACCAGTGCGCCAATGTTTCTCCATATATTCTGCACAGAGTACAAATACAGTAATAGTAGAAACAGGTATATATTGTATGCATAGTAAATACGAATATGGATTCGCCTTTTCATCCTAATTGACTTCCTGGTTTTGTGAGAACAGGCACCAATGCGGAAGCAAGTACCGTTGCACCTTCTTTTTGCTTCAGCAAGTGATCCAACCGAAGTTTTGCAAAAACACTGAGCACATCCATCCCTTTGCTTACACTTACTACCTGCTTACCACGTTTGAGGCTGGCTGCTTGCCTTTTTGCTTGTGCGAAATACTTTACCCCTTTGAGGATGACGATAATGGTTATTATTACAATGATTTTGCTAGCATATGCCGTGTATTCCCTTTGGTTAGTAGGTGGAAGGATTTTTCAATCTCGTATTATTTTACTTTTTCAGATACGGTAGAGTGTTATCAGACGTACTCATCCTGTACATCAGCTTTACTTTTCATCCGTTTATTGCATAGAATACGAATCTACCTGTTCAATTCGCTTTCTTCTGTCGGGCGGCCAGAAAGTAAATGAGCAGCCGATGGATCCATTATTATGCAATGTTGCTTGGATTTATTTATTTCTACTTAAGTAAAATGCACGCAGCCATCACCTGTACATATAAACGAAAAAATCCTTTTGATGTCTACTACAAACTGAGATGAGATTGGCTTTTAATTTTTCAGAAACTAAAATTTAAAATGGTCACTGACAACCTCTTTAATTGATTTGTAATTTCTGATGATAAAAATAATGCAAATTTGTGTCTTTTGCTTATTCAGGATAGGATGAATCTTGTTCGCTTTGCTAAAGCTATATATAATATTCACAAATAGTCATATCAAGTCGTTATAAGCATGGAACATTCCGCATATTTCGAAATTTAAAATGTAATAAGTGGGCGAAAGTCAACTGTCCAAAAGGGTAAGAAAAACTTATTTTTCGTTCCCTTTTCAGAGATCTTGATGCAAAGGTCTTTTAATCATTAGATATTCAGGTGCCAGTTCGACATTAATGAATTCCGCAGTACATTACAGACTTTCCCGAATCATTTATATTCAGATTAAGAAACAACGGCCAGTCTTTTCAATTTTCAAGCATCTTTGGCCACCAAATTTATGCACATAAATGTGTCACTAAGAATTCCCGCATAAAGTATCTATAGTCAACCCACCGCATTATATTTCATTTAAAATTTGCTGTGTTGTTAAGTGTTACCTGGAAGCTGTCTTTCAAAACATGACCAAAAATTTGCAACCTATTCAAATTTCAATATGTACGAGAAGGTAAAGTATATAGATATTTAATCATTGACTATTTCATTTTGTCACGTAGGAGTGATAACATGGTTAACTTTTTAATATTAAGAGACCAGATACCTTAGATACAAGCAAGAAATCAATTAAGTATTCAAATAAATTCGGATTCATCTGGGTACACTTCGTGAAATGATTGCATAGGTACAAAAAATCATATGAATCTCATTATGCATTGCCATGACTCTAACCAGGCATAGGAAGTTAGGCGACATGAATCTCCGTAGACATTTTTACGGTCGTCAAAAACCTTGTTCAACTTTTTCGAATCAAAAGTATGAGAACTCATTCGTTATCATTGATCTAAGGAGATGTTTATGGGATTTGATGTTCTTTAGGTCATTGATTATGCATGTCATTTTAAATTTCTTATTTGGTCATGGTTTAAATAATCACATACAAGCTTTACAATTTCACAAAAGATTTGAAATACATTGGGCAAAAATTTGTGTACCCGTTTTGTCATATACCAAAATGTGGAAAGCATTTGAGGTAAAATTTGCTTTGTTATTTCTCAACATTTTAAAATTTACTATTAGAAAAAACAATAGGAGGGGTGATGAATTTAAAATTTAGAAAGAATTTGAAAAATAAGTTACACAATACTTTCTTTCTATTAGCTTGTTCTCCACAATTATGACATTCTAGCCCGGTCATGGTCATACTAGCATTTGTTAATTTAAATTCAAGGCCAAGCGTTTTGGAATTCTTCTACATAAACCCTTGATTTTGAGGGAATTTTTGCGCAGCTTTTAATCGTTTGGACCTATCATAATTTTTATGAGTGACCAGCATAAAAAATTTCCCTTGTTTGCAACCCCTTCATCCTCAGTATTTTGTGTTTTGCATATTTCATCATATCACGTATGAATATGATATTATATGAGAAGGTATGTGTTGTTATTATGCATTATGAAAAGCTACTTCTGTTTATGCACACTAAATAGTATTCGGTGGCCGGTGGAGCGAATAAGCTCGGTTTTAGTTTTGGTTACTATCATTAATGCTCATAATAATAACTTGAGCTCGCATGGCATAGCATGGTTTGCTGTGGCTTTGCATTGCTTGTGATTGTGACAGTGGCTTGCTCCTCTTGGATTTTCCGCAGTAGCTCGACTCACTCACTTTTACGTGAGAACCGCCCTAATGTAGTATGTGCTTGGCCAAGTTTGCGAATAACGGGAATTCTTCTGTAAATCCTAACTCATCATCAGCATCGCTATCAACGTTTTCATTTCATCATTCTGGCTACCCGTGTATGCAAAGTCATCCCATTCTTCCCCTGCTTTTCATCATATCATGCCAACTTTCTGCATCCGAAATGTGCAGATTGCTGAAACAATACATACGCCGTTGAACTGATGGCATTCGTTTTCAATGGAAATCAAGTTGTATGATATTTGAGGTTTACTATAAATCTTTTTTGTATCGTAAAATTTTACACAACCTGTCAAATAATAACGTAAAAATTTCAACAGATTGAAATTGCGTAGACTATATGATACCATTTCGTACAAAGAAGTGAAAATAAGTATTTCTATCATGTCATGAACAAGAAACCATGTATATTCTAGGAAAGCATACTTTTGTTATGTAACATTCAACATTAAGCAGATGTAATTCAAATTTCGAACTTTGTATTTTAGTATACGACTGCATGTTATCTCTTAATTGACATAGATTCCAAGTCTACATCATCAAAATTATATTATTAGTATTTTAAGCTTTAATATCATTAATAAGAAGAATGGAAGTGAAACAACTTCATCAAGCATAACATGGCATGAAACGAAACAAGATAGAATAGTTTAAGCTTGCGTATAGCATTTCGTACGTATCAAATATCATTTGCGCAGCCTATTGGAAGTGTATAGAACCTTTCTGATGTTCTGTCTGAGAATGCGAGAACTTCTTTAACAATACGGTAGGTGGTCCGTACACATAACACTTGGTTGACGGAACTTTGTTTAACTTTTGTTTACTCATGCATCCATGTATGTACAATGAAATTTGGGGTGGGCTATCATGTTTTAGTATGGTGCTTGCTACACGCGCAATCTCAGCCAAAACCATCTTTACCTTTAGCAATCACCCTCCATCAGATCATTATTATCTGTCTTTATCGATAATTTCCACGCTAATTGTTTACGTCTAATCTTCCTTTACGTACTGTAGTCTGAGCTACAGATTTTACCACACTTACTATGCATAAATTTCAACATTGATTTTGCTTGCTCAATGCTTCCATTTCCAATCAGTTTAAAACATCTCATTCTTGAGAGATTCATTATAAATCAGAATTTGATGGATTTCAATATGATTGCAGTAAATGCAATGACAGTGAATAAAACATGAGACCTTGTCAGCAACAAAATGGCGTTAGGAATTCGTTGAAAAGTATGAGAAATGCAAGTTATTCTGAGAGCTACAAGAGGTTGCTACTACAAGTTTTGTTTTTAATGCAATGCAATGCAATACTCAAGCATCAGTTTTTCTATTAGTCTAGCTCCTTTTTTTGACCAACTTTCTCGTCATCTTTCCAGTTTTGCCTTTTGGGAGCTCACGGACACAGTAGACCCCACCACGAATAAGCTTGCAGCCAGCTAGCTTATCTATAACATTTTAACATTTACAATGATTAGTACTGCTCAATAAGGCGCCAGATAATAAAAACATAGATAGATCAGTATTAAAAGTAGTCATGTTTCCGATTACCATTTGTGTACTCCAACATTTCATCAGTGGTTATTTAAAAATCATCCACAAGGACACAGACAGCTCTTGGGATGTGCCCTATGGGAAGAAATATGTTTTAGTATATCTAGATCTATTCAAAAAGCATAATGCATTAAAGCTTTTGCCCCCCGACCGTCCAAAATACCTCCTCCATTTTCCATACGGATCAGGAACTCCGATAACACAAACTTCTCTTATTGCTGGATGGTCTAGTATTATGTTTTCTATTTCTGTTGGCTATACCTTCACACAAATATTGTAAAAATAGAAACATGTAGTCGATTGGCAGATTTAGGATATGGTTGGCATTATGTTCATCTTGTACATGTAAAGGTAGCCACATGTATAGTTAATCACTTGCATTGGTTTTATAAAACTCACGTGATTGTTAAATAATTTGAAAATTTCCTTTGCTCTATCCATCAGAAATATGTAGCCATTTTCATCATAATATCCTGTTTCAATTTAAAATATGCCACATTCTTCAGTGTGTTCAAAATAGAGTGAAGTTGCGGATACTTTCCATCTTCCTACGTACAATTTTCTTAGTTCTTACCAACGTCTACAGTTTTAAAGTAGCCATCAAAAGCCTTGTTGCCTTGCCTTCAGTTGCCTTTGGGAAAAAAAGCTATTAAAAGATAAGCAAACGACGCAAGCAGCTAGCGTAGGTAAAGAAAAACAATTCATAATGGCCTTACATGAAAACTACCTGTGGATTCAATAAGTACTAAAAATCCCATCGCATTTTATGCAACGTTCTCCCATTTCTCTAGTACTTAATGCTTCGCCACTTTCAGAATCCATATACTTTGCGGAAGATTCTGGAACAAGCTGTCCAATGCTAGTTTCGGAGCGATCTGAGACATCATGATTTTTCTTGCACATAACTACCTATGTACTATTCAGCACTCGCTTTTGCATATTTTTTGTGTACTAATACGTTAATTAATACCTGGCAAGGTGTCTTTCCGATCAAAATCATAGCTGATTATAATTGGAGCACATTCAGTAAGCCCATAAACCTAGATAAGTATGCATACTTCTTCCTTTTAACTCATTCATGAACGCAAAAAAATTAATTCTTATTGTATACATTGCTCCTTAAATTAACCACGAATCTTTCACTCGGAATTGTCATCAGTGCATTTATTTTATAAATGCTGGTTTCTCAGGTCTCCACCTGAACTAAGGATTTCTAGATCGGAAACATCCAAATTTGAAGCTTCAGGGTCATGCACAAGCATCAGTAAAAATGTTGGAAAGCCAAAAATAAAGCCTGGCTGTAGGGAAACTTCATACACATATAAATATAAAGGGAAGCACATCATCCGGTTGCCTGTTGTTTCTCATTTGATATTTAGTAAAGTTGTCAGTTCTTAAATATACCTTGTGAGTATTAATCGCATCAAAAATAATCTGCTTTGAGATGTACGTTAAGATCACGATACTAATGCATGCTAGTAAACTTCCAAAGGAAGTAAGAGCGCCAAAAATATGTGTGCCTTCTGCTAAAAAAAGATTATCCTCAAAGAGAGGAATGTTGCCCATTCTTGTTGCCATCCACATGAAAGCCGAATGGCTTATCGTGGCTCCCTGAATATTATGCAAATTGATATAAAGCCATAAATAACTCACTCATCGTCAGATATTGGTTTTGGGTTGGTTTTGTTTAACCTTAGCTTGACTTACCTTACTCATCCCTGTAGTGCCACTGGTACACATTATGAGTGCTGTGTCATCCATAGTTAAATCCAACTCTGGGAGTTCTGCAAACCATATATGTATCGATATATGTACAATGGCATTTGTGCCGGGCTAATTTCCGTTGTATGATGCTTTGCTACACACGCAGCCTCAGCCTAAAAATCGGTGAAGCATTTACCTGAACCATCATTCTCCATCAGCTAATATATTGTTGTGCAGGCTTCCAACTCCCAACGATCACACCAACATCCAAATAAATCTTTTCAGCTACAGCAAGGCATAGCAGAGCATGAGCAGCTTCGCAGTAAATCCAGCCACATATACTTTGAAATGCCCTTGCCAGCAGTATCTCTGCCAACCACATATTTTTTTCTACCACATTCCATGCAAATGAAACTAATATCTTCTACTTATAAACACATTCTTTACCAGCATCATCTTCTGGATATAACGCTCTTCCGGTACCCGCCAGACGCCAGTAAGAAATAAAGGTTGCTTCACGATATCCACCTGCATGAAAATGACGATGTCACCCTTTCGCAATCCCCGTCTATGCAATGCACTACCAATCCGCCGTGTTAAATCGTCAAAAGAATCAAAGTCGTAACTTTCTCCGGTCAGCGCACATTTCTATGAAGTTAAATCAAATTGATGATTTCAAACTATCAACCAGTGTCAAACCAAGTCTTAACGACTCAAGATTTAAGAAAAAATTAGGACAATATGATAAATAACAACATTATAATCCATTCAGTCTTTCCATTTTCCGCGTGCTCATTTCCATTATGGCCTTGCTCAGGCACGCTTCCACCATGTTTCCAAACCCATTAAAATCACCCGAAGGTGACTGGAAAGGGGAGTGGATGATGTTGTCACCAATGATGGGTTATGAGACTTCAAGGTACGTTAAAAGCCCTTGTCGTCACATTCTGTTTAGTGTACATGTACCGCACAAAAACTTCCAGTAAGCTGTCCAGGGATAAAGAATAACTCACGGAAGAAGACAAGGTTTCAAACTGGACTAAAGATGCCATGCCATGGCAATATATCATGATGCAAAATGTTTTATTCAGCTAATTCCCAGTTGGGTATAAAGTCGGTCATAAAAAGTTATGCAAATTACTTATGAGATGGAGAAGTAGAACTTAACAGGTTTTTACTTAGTTGCAATGGCATGTAGCCTTAAATCGTCCGTTTTATGAGCTACGTAGGTATGCATGGCTTTGACATATTAAAGAATCATCACTTGTGGAAATTTGCAGCAAATCCGATTATATCAATAATCTACAGATATTTATCTTCTTTCTCAAGCAAGATGCCAATAAATCATTAAAAAAATCATAATAATTAAATTTATAACAGAAATTATTGACTTTTACTCATTGTGTTCATCTTTTTTTGTGTATTTCATGATTATGACATTCTACAAGGTGATGTAGAGGGCAAGAGGACATACATAAATTTTCCTTTGTCTCGTCCTAGGATTCTCATCTCATCAATTTAACAACAAAATACGGTTTAATAATTGTTGCTCTTCCCAAGCCAGGAGACACAACAAAAAATCAACATCATCATCATCACGATTTGATTCCTTCTAATACCTAAAATTCCTTCAGTATCAAACACGGGGACATTCATATTCAGTTGGATGGAAACAGAAAGTCGAAGAAACATTTCAGTTCGCATTTTCATGATGTGGATTCATACAACACAACAAGAAGTTAAGTAACACTGGATATGCTTTTTTGTATCATCATCAGAGCAGAGCCAATCCAATATTTTTAGGGCAAAATTTTCTCGCTTCGCTTCGTTTGTTTGCTTACTCATTTGCATAGGAAGAGAAGTCGAAAAGAACCTTTTTTTGTGAAAAACAACTTAACCTGCACGAGAGAGTGAAATGAAGAGTGCTGAGAGAAATGAAGCTGCTACTGTTCCATTTTGCCAGACCACATTTGCATTTTGTGATAAAGTTCGTAGCTAAATGAAAGTTAATTGTTTTTTTCGTTATCTGGTTTTTAGGCAAAATGGACAACAGATACGGATTCCAATGTGATAGATATTGGAGACAGAAAAGTGAAGGGTCGTTTCATCATCACATACTCCGTCGTTGGTTGTTTGTCGCTTGTCTTTTTCGGGATGGAGTAGCTTGGATTGCATTTGAATGGGCGGAGATTGATCAATTTCGTCTCTCCTAATTGGATGGAAGTAGGTGAAGATGGAAGGTATGTTGCTGAGTTTGTTGAGATGGATAGCGTCTTTTTCCATCGAGCCAGAATTTTCTGGATCTTTGGCTTGGTTATATTAAGAGGATTCTTGGCTGTGGACCTCATTCTTGTAGGAGACGTTGAGGGAGAAGAACAACCAGAAGAAGAGCCCCAGTCTTATTATACAGGAGTGTGATTGAGAAGATCTATCTATATTCAACACTAAAAATTTTAACTTGTGACTTGTGTAATTTTAAATTCAATTTGTTGTTCAAAGACCAAATAAAAGACCAATAAGATAGATCCAAATTAAAGGTGAAGTTCTTTGCTTTTAAGAGTTTATCTTACCTTTTTCTATCAATAATTCCCGTTTGTGTATCTAACATTCAATTTTTAAATATGGTGATTAGCATGGTCTATGTGCTATACGCGCCTATGAGTTTTTCATTCTCATCCTGTACTCATGACTAATAATACAAATATTACCTACGCTTTGCTTTGTGAATTCCTTGTTTTATTGGTTCTGAGATTTTTTCTAGGAATTGAATTGGTGAATTGACTACAATATTATTCCTTCTATTTTTAGATCATCATCAGACATGAGCGATCGGGATCCACCACCTCCAGTGAGGGGACGCGCAAGGGCGAGATCACGGGGAATGCCTCAGCAAAATCCAGAAGCTGTGGTATTAGAAGCAGGGATTGGGGAGGTTCCGGCTCAACAACAGCAAATGCTTGCACACATGTATGGTGCCAGTGGAAATGACAATGGAAATGGCAATGGGAATGGAAATAACGATGGTTCGGTGAGCAGCAGTGGCAGTGCCCGTGGACGAGGCTCCCCTAGGGGATCAACAGTAGCAAGTGCATCGGAAAGGCCGAACCGTGATGACATTGGAGATCGTGACTACGTAGTAACTCGACCCGAAGGATTCATAAAGCGTGGAACAGCGGGGAACCCCATTAATACTGTTGCCAACTATTACAAGTTCAAGCTGGTTAAGGGATGCAAAATGATGCTCTACGCGGTTGCCGTAACGGTTGATCCCCCATCCGACGAGATTGACGACAGGAAGGTGAGGATGTTGGTGAGGACTAAGCGAGAAGCAATCGGCAACTACTTGTTAACTGGCAATCAGTTAATGACGACCAGGGAAATACCAGCAGAACTTCTTGAGCCATTTCAGCACACTCCTCCACCTCGAAATCCAGAGGAAGGACCATCTCCAACTTACACTGCCACCATCTCGTACGTGAGAGATGTTGAGGAGCATGAGGGTGTGGTTATCCAGTTTTACAATGTCATCGTGAGAATGATTCAAGGAATATTGAGATACGCTCAACTTGGAAGACATTATTTCAACCCAACTGGCAAAGTAAGCTTCCCCAGTTGGAAACTAGAGGTCTGGCCTGGTTTCAACAATTCCATCAGAGCGCAAGACGGTAACAATGTTTTCAATTTCGTATTTTTTTTATTGCTGCATGTACATCCCTTGGTTGATAAATAATGTTTTTTTTTCAGGTGGACTGATGATGAATGTGGAATCTTGTTGGAAAGTTCTCATGACTCAAAGCGTCTTTGAAAAAATGACGGAGATTCGACACCAAGATCCGCAAAACTTTCAGGAGAATTGCAACAATGCAATTGTTGGACTGATGGTTGTTACCCCCTACAATCCTAAAGCCTACAAAATTGACAGGATTGACTACAACGTCAATTGTAGCAGCACCTTTAATTACAAAGGACAACCCACCAGCTATGCTGTCTACTACCGGAGAAAATACCAACAGGAAATCAGGTTCCCGAAACAACCGCTCCTTGTAAGTGTGCCCACTCGTCGTGAACAAAAAAGGGGAATGGTTGGTGACATCTACCTCATTCCGGAACTCTGTTTTCCTTGTGGACTAAATGATGAGCTGCGGGCCAACTTTAAACTCATGAAGGAATTGGCTTCCTGCTTTCATATGGATGCAACCAAACGTGTTGAAACTATGCAGAATTTTATTAACAGTCTGCGTGGGAATGTAGACGTAAGTTTTGTTCACATTATTTTGCTGTTATAATATTTCATTTTGATAATTATGTGTATCATTTTATACTCACTAAATGAATTGTTGATGATTCCAGATTCAGGCGCAGTTAAATGGTTGGGGGGCAGCTATTAGAGGAATTCCGGAGGATGTTGTAGCAAGACAGATTCCACATGAGAGAATTGTTTATGGAAGTGGAGACCCTATCAATCTTGATGACAAGGTTGATTGGACCATGGGTTTTCGAAGTAGGTGACCAATTACTCATGATGTTTTTTATTACCTATACCTTGTCGAGTACAATTTGTTTCCTGTATTTTGCAGATCGGCGATCGTTTGTGCCATCCGCTTTAAAGAATTGGGCCATTATCGTATCTAGCAGGTATAACTTCATATCCATTCCATATTGTATGTAAATTTTATGACACTAGATTGAAGATTGTTTATACAACATTTGTTTTGAAATTGATTGTAACAGGGACTACCAAAATATTGCCGGCTTGGTTCAAAACATGCAACGTGTTGGTGGGCCTATTGGATTTACCATGGCTCAACCAATGGCTATGTGAGTTAACTATAAGTATGAAGACTACTTGTACTTTACAAGAAACTGATTTCACTTGCTGTTTGTTTTCTCTAGTGAACGGACTCAGAATAACAATGTCCAGGCTTACACTTCCGCTCTAAACACGGTAATGGCAAAGGCTTCAGGGAATCTGGATATGATCCTCATCGTGTTACCCAATCCTAATGCTGATTTGTATGCTGCTGTGAAGTACTTTTGCTCCATCTCTCATGGAAGTACGTATAAATAATAATAATATGACCATGAAGGTATATATGTAGTTTATTGAAAGCCACTTACTGAAGATTTGTGTGTTTGTAGTACCCAGTCAATGCTTTCTGTCGAAACATTTTGGCAATCCAAGAGGATTGATGTCCATTTGTACCAAGATGGTGGTTCAAATATGTGCTAAAGTTGGTGGAGAACCATGGGGTGTTGCGGTTCCTATGAAGGTACAATTTAAGTATTAAATCACTTATCAATTGATCATGCTCATCGTCGGCTACTTCTTGTAAACAAGGAATGATTGATTTAATTTTATCAGAACCTCATGGTGATCGGATACGATGTTCATCACGGTCCAGCTGGAACTCGAGGAGCTAGCATTGCAGCGATGACAGCTACTTTCAATTTGAGCCTTGGTAGAAGCTTTTCGATAATATCACCACTGCCTTCAAGGGAGGAAGTTGCCAACACGGTGGCTCAAATGTTTGATGGTAATATAATTTTTGTAGTTTTTATTAAAATCCCGCATCAATTGTTGCGACATAGGCTTTCTATTAGTAATTTTGTTTGTGTTTTTATGCATTCTTTTTAGATTGTTTAAAAGCATATTTCAAGCAAAATCAGGTACTTCCAGATCGAATTATGATATATAGAGATGGTAAGTTTCATTTTCTAAGGCTATGTTATCGATTAAAGACTAACGACGAAGTTTAATAAACTCCTTCTTGTTTTATTTAGGAGTTGGAGAAGGACAATTGAATGATGTGTGCAATCACGAGCTTGTCGGAATTCAGGTAATTTGCTGATTGCTTTCTTTTGTTTCTACGTCATGTATTCCAATTAAGTGTATCGTAGTAAATGTAATTGGTTCTTTGTTTATTGTCTGATTACAGCAAAAGATTGCTCTCCGTTTTGAGCAGAAAGGGGCCAACAAGCCAAGACTGACCTACGTCATTGTGAATAAACGAATCAACACTCGTTTCTTCCGCAAAGAAGGAGCAAGGACTTATAACAATCCACCCCCTGGAACTGTTGTAGATGACATCGTAACCCGTCCTGAGAGGTAGAGTAGAAAAAGTTATACATATCTGTACACGTCTCAATGTTGCTGTGAAATATTGTCAAGTGCTTTACTTTATAGTTCATTGTTATTTCTGATTGTTTTCAGATACGACTTTTTCCTGATTTCTCAAACTGCTCGCCAAGGATGTGTCAGCCCAACCTACTACAATGTCATTCATGACCAATCTGGACTAGACCCAGACAAAATACAACGGTTTACCTACAAGCTCTGCCACCTCTATTACAACTGGAGTGGCACTGTGGCTGTACCTGCCCCGTGTCAGAATGCTCACAAATTGGCTTTTCAAACCGGAACTGCCCTCATGCGTGTTAGAGGAATTGCTAGTGCAGGTGCAAATGAGAGACTTGCTTATTTGCCTCACTACTTATAGGTTTGATGATGAAGAGTTTCACACACTTTTGTTTTCATTTCTTCTGACTTCAGATGACTTTACATAGATATTAAATATTATGTAGTACTTATTTGTCTGTTTGGTTATCAAATAAAATGATTATCATTGTTAGTAGGTTAATAATATTGGTGTTGGGTTAAAATGCTAGTTTTAGTTGTGTTCTTATCTATATTTCATTATGATCTTGGGGAAATATCTTTGGTTTTGATTGATTGATTGATGTTCTTTAACATTTTTTTATTTCGTTTGACTTTTCTTGTTATCGAATACGTAAATATAAAGTAGTGTTAGTCTCAGCAATAATATTATACATTAGTGTTTGTTTGTTTTCAAATGGGATATTTGGGTTTTTGATGTTAGTTTTTTTTGGGAATTTTATCTGATAAACTACGATTTCTCTTACCATTTTGATTGACTGGAACGGAGTGTTTACTCCATTAAAATCTCTGGTGTTGAGGATTCTGTTTGGGTGACATTACTTATGGACTTTGTTATTATTACTTATAAATCTTCCAATATGTTATATAATGATTTATATACGTTTAAATAAAAATGGTGTTGGGTTAAAAAATACTTGAAGTCAAAAAGTTGTACGTTTGTTTAAATGCGTTCATAATTTTAATTGATAACTTATATATCAAAGCTTCTGAGATACCATACAATAATGTGTTTCACTTCCATTGTACCTATTCAATTGTGACTAAATATTGGAAGTGTAACTGAAGTTCTTTGAGTAATAGTATATTATCCAACTAGTATTCCATGGTTTATACTTTTTTACTACGGGAATCCAATAAAAACATAAAAGAATATCTTGCGTCTGTTGCTAGTAGCGTCATCATTTCTACCCATTCAACTAATCTTAAAAACATCATATTCATGTAACCATTATGGAGATCTAAGGGTTTGACCCAGATACCAAAAAATAATTGGGTTTGGTTTCTAAGGGCAGTGTGGTTTGCCCAATGCCTTTGCCTAACGATCAAATTATTGCATTCACCTATTTAGTATTGACAACGCGTGCAGAATCTGGCATCTACAGAAAACTCATAGAATGCGAATTCCTGATGCATTGCAAGTGTGAATTGAACTCTTGAACTGGTCTCCGGACCATTTTAGCATCAAAAAAGCATCACCATACCTTCACTCGTAGAGGAAATGCATACAAGTCATTTTAAAATTTGACTCATTTGTTTCTGATCATGTAGATTTAAGTATGCTAAGTTTGCTTATTTTTTTCTGATACGTAGGCGAGTCAAATGTCGGAATGGGTAACCCCAATCGAAATACGCAACAAAATACAATCCGTGTTGAGTGATGGACAAGTTCAAGATATCTGGAGCTTATACCAGGAAAAACGATACCCATTATCTCATTTTTATTTAGCATAATCAGGTTGCTGTTGTTTAGTTGCTTGTTATGAAAGTGTGATTGATACTTGCATTATTAATCTGATTTTTACACTTGAAATGGTTACTACCTCATACAATTAATCCCGCATATGATTTTGAATATAAGAATATAAAAATTGCTGAAGGCTAGATTAATTTCTTTCAAATTGATTTAATGTATGAAACCTTTAGAAATTAAAATGACTAAGAGGTTACTCATTAGTGATTTGATGTTTTCTATCTTCTGTACAATGAGGACGAAAGAAACTTGGTAACAGCTTGTTTATCTTCTTTAGTTATAAATTTTGATATGACCATGTGCCTGAAGGTTTAACTTTGGGATCAACTTTTGTGAGCTGGATAATTAACCAATTACAAGTATGCGTCATTTATCATAGTGCTCAATCCCATTGCGTTTTCATGTGAGGGTGGGCATTTTTAACAGTGCAAGTATGGAAACTGCACGAAATTACTACATCGCATTATGTCAAACTTGCAGAAACAATGGTGGCTTAATCGAGTTCCCTTATCTTTTCTGGTGATCTTTTTCTTAATTGGAATTCAGTTCGTCGGGAATGGCCATGAACACAAATATGTGATGCTATTGAGTTTTTATATATGCATGAACTAAGTAGGTAAGTGTACAGCAAGAAGGGTGTTTGTAATTAAAGCAACGCAAGATATTTAAAGTTGTATCTCAGAAACAATAATGTTGCTAACGTAAACTATAAAGACTTATTTTTAAATATGCTTCAAATCAATATTTAAAAAGCCACGGTTTTGCTGATAACTTGAGGTGAATTGAATTGTATTTAATACATTTTATTTACGAGTTCAAAGGCATCACTATCGTGGCATGCAGGTATAGGATGTAATTTATTACGTTCCTTAAAAATTATAGGGTTTGACTATGCCTTCACAAATAAGCAGGGATGAACACAATTACATGTATTTCAATTACATGTAATTCAATTACGTAATTAATTACATTTTTTGTAATTTGTAATTGGTAATTCAGCAAAAAAACCCAAAAGTAATTAAATACAGTATTTATTTGAAGGAAATTCTTGGAAATGTATTTAAATACATTAAAGTAATTCAATTACATTTTTGACATTTCTGGGCAACATTATACTCACAATAGGACTAAAAATGAAAAATTTACATTGAAAACTGGACATAGGAATTGAAAATTTTAAAATTGTTACAGTGGTTGTAGTGAGAGACCTATACCCTCTTTTATAAGCATCTTTTTCACTGTTATAACAATGGATTTTCAATTTTTGGTTATGCGGTACCTGGGATTTTAATAAGCAACTGTATTTTGTATTTACAAATGTAATTAAATACTGTATTTTGTAATTGGTAATTGTAGCATTACCCAGAAACATGTAATTGAATCTAAATGTAATTGCAGCATTTGACGTATTTGGATAATTGTAATTTGTAATTGAAAGTCAAGTAATTGTTCATCCCTGCAAATAAGCATGTTAAGAAGTTGATGCTGTCATAAAAACAATGTATACAAAGCTGGAAAATGATTCAAATACGATTGTTATGCAATAAAAAAGTTAATAAGTGGTTTTTAATTAAACTTCACTTTGTATTTATTTAATTTGAACGGAGATTTTGTGGAAAACTCACAAAGTGGAAATTCATTTCATAATAACTAAATACAACCAACTCTGTGTACAAAAAAATGTGGTTAATTGATTCATTTTTAACCCAACACTATCAACAAAATAGTAAAGCGAAAGCTAAATACCTTACAAAGACTTAATTTCATGACAGTGCCAAAATTAGATTACTTTCGTTTATATGTACTACTTATCTATCAAAGCAAATAGACAGCTTCGTTATCTTAATTTCTTGCTAATATCTGACGACCCAACTGTTCCAACGAATTTCAGGCTTACTTGGAGTTCCTTACTGATTTCCTCTTCTATTTGCCTTTCCTATTAGCGTTGTCATCTGCTTCACCAGCATCAGATGACATTGAATTCCAGGTTTTACGACCACTCACAATCTTTGGGTAGGCGATGGCAGTATTAGCAGCTTGTAACATTTGCAACTGGCTCCGACGTTTCTTTTCCTGTCGCCCCTCTTTTCTGAAATGTTAACAAAATATAAAATGATTAGAATAATGACACGTACTTATAAATACATCACAAAAATCATGAATAAACTCGACAATTCAAGATGTAATAATGGACATTTATGCTTATCTTATCTGAAATCGTATGTCTGTGTCAAGGGTCACGCTCAGATAATCAAAACATGTTGAAAATAGTATCAATGATCCACTCTCAGCAGTAGCTTCATTTTGATACATCACAACCCCTACCTTGCTATATTTTAATCTTATCATGGTCATAGGTCACACTGGGGTTATCAAAAACTTTTGAAAATAGTATCAATGATCTACTCTCAGCAGTAGCATCATTTTGACATACCACAACCCATACCTTGCTATATTTTAATCTTATCATAGTCATAGGTCACACTGGGGTTATCAAAAACTTTCAAAAATAGTATCAATGATCTACTCTCAGCAGTAGCTTCATTTTGATGTGTCACAAACCATACCTTGCTATTTAAAAAACTATTTGACCTCGACCTTTGACCTGGTTCCCGATAACCGATTATGCCCATCTCAGAATTTAAAGTCGGCTTTGACCTAAGGTATCGATTACTGAAATCAGAATTCAAAAATGTTAATCCGTTCAAAAGTTATCGTGACCGCGGTCACACGGACGACAGACGACAGAGTGATCTTAATATGAACCTAAAGGTCCATAATAAGTATAGTTAAAACGTACACTGGCTTTTTGGCTTGAATAGTACTTTGAGTTATTACGCGCTCCTTCACAGATGCTTCTGTCGTTTTTTGTGCTGGCTCCACTGAAATAAATATAAAAACAATACAAATTAAATTGAAACAATCCAAATCCAAAAAAAATGAATAAAGTCTGTTTTTGGATTTTACGTGTTTAATAACATGTTGCAATGTTTTCGTTACGAACTGTTGATTTCTGCTCATTCGTACTTTCAGTCTGAGTGCAGTCACTCTTGGCTTTCACCGTATCAAGTTGAGTTTTGCACTTTGGGCCTTGGGCTAGAGGTAGTGAGCCATCTTCAGAATCCAAAACTGACGCATCCAGATTCCTTTTAGACGCACTTGTCGCTGCAGTGGATGACAAAGTAGCATTCCTTGTGACTTTCCCTTCTTCCTGAATAAATTCAACTGCAAAAAATATTTTAAAAAATCATATCAGCATTTAAAATTTCACATCAGATGTATTCTCAGGAATTTCATTTAAAAAGATTACACAAGTTTCATTACCTCCAGTCTTTGTTGTATGGGTTTGAGATGGTTGGACGTGTTTGAATTCTTCTTTTTTCTGAATACTGCTACCGTCCTCATTCGTCTGGGATGTAGTTGCTGCTGCTGCTGCAACATTCCTCGCCAATTGGGCTGAATTTCGCGTTTGTCGTCGGGTTGAAAGGTTGTGTTCAACTACCGCTGCTCCACTGTCAGAATCCTGAGCAGTGATAGGACCAATGTTTGATGTCGTCGTTGGAATTGGTAATGGCGTCCTGGATGGAGGGTTGTTGAAACAGTGATCAACTTGTTGCCCAATGCCTGACACAGGCATTTCCGACACTAATACGCTCGAAGTATTTTGTGACGCTGCACGGACAGTGATAAGTTGAGTACCACTTAAATATTGAACAACGCCATATTCTCTGCTTGATTCCTCGTTGGAAACTCGCCTTTCTCCAACACTCGGAGGAGTTTCACGATTATCCACCATGTCGTCCATCATGTCTACTTCACTCGGGCTCGTTACCAAAATAATTATACGTCGGTGCGGGCAACTAGCAAACTTTGTGGATTATAAATCTCAGGAACTTTGAAAATTTCAGAAATTTCAAAATTTCTAGCTTCGAATAGTCAACCAAACCAATCAACGGATGCTGACTAACTGATGCTTAGCTACATATTTTCCCTTTTTATAGGGGTCCTCAAACATTATAGGAGGTGTACCTTAGCACTAAACCCTGAACATTGTTTGTAAATAAACGTATTGCTTATCAGAAAATCTAATGAACGTAACAGAGGCAGGTCAAACGATTAAGGCTAAACCAACGCGACGTAAGTTTTTAAGAAAGTAGCGTCGGGAGCAAAGTCAAACCTAAAAAACATGTCAGGAAGCAAAAGGTTAAATTAGCTCTAACGAAACAAAGACCACCAAATACGATTATGTCCGGATAAAAGGTCAAGATAGTACGAAACAAAGGCCCAATTTCACTCAAAGTTCCAGGTAGCTGAAGTCAATTAAATTCACTATTTGAATAACATACAAATGAGAACGTGCTGTAAGTGAAGTATAATCAACATTCACGATTCTTATATAATCAAAAACCAACGTTGTTACCATTCCGTTTTGTTGCCAAATATTCTTGGACTTGGCCATGGTATAATTTTTATTGATTCAAGAAACATTCTTGCTTCTTTTCCAATACTGATTTCCATTGCATTATTACATCAAGTTGTTGAACGCGTGGTAATTCGACTGAATAGATGAAAAGTTGAAGGTTGGAGCTTGGAAGTTAACATAGCGAAAGATATTGACAAAAAGACTGACATAAGTAAATAGTTTCTCCTTATTTTTCCATACTTTCGCAAGCAACCTGACGAAGCCATTATCCAATCGTCACAGTGTTCTACTTCATCATATAAATAATTCAAAAAGTCATGAGTTCATTAGATAATAACTTCAGCATTGGTATTACTCTCTCTCCCATTAGTAATTTTTAGCATTGATACTTCTCTCTTCACTGAAAAGAAAAGCGTACAGGAAGAAAGGTATATGTTCCAGCACATAATGATAAGTTAGAGAGAGAATGTACTTGTTTTCAGCTCACAGAAAGGAAGGAAAACAATAAATATTTTTCATGGAACTTCCATCCAGCCGTATGTACAGGCAGTTAAATGTTTGCGGCTTAAAAATCTCTATTACCAGAACGGTACTGACGACTATTATTCGAAGTCGGGCCAGGACAACGTCACTTCCTTACTCACAACACAGCTAAGTCTGAATGAATAAGGAGACAACGAATAAGTTGTTTTGGCTTCAAATAAATTTATAAATACGTCCTCATGAGTAAATCATGAGATAATGATGATGTTGTAAGAGTTTCATGCTTCAGTTCTACAAACACAGCTTCTCTTTGCTACCTCCCATATCCTCTGGACCGTTCCCTTTTCCTCTCATTCTACTTTTTCTCATCGTATTGAACACACATTCAATAAATTGCTTTTGCTAGACTTTTAGTTTCAATTTAGTTAGAACCTTTTTAGTACAACCCATTTTGATTGACATTACATTGATCGTGATTGAGAGATTTATTGAGCGACAGAATAGATGGTGGCGCAAGAAACCTTTAGTAGTTGGGCAGATTCGATTCAAAGTACCATTTCTTCCTCAATTGTACCACCTCCAGCTCCCTTGTTCAGTTCAAGCAATTGGCATACTGAGCCTAGTGGGAGCTATGCAGAATCTAAATGCTGGAATATGTGTGAGGGAGCATCACTCTCTTTCCCATCAAACAATCAAGAGCAGAGATCACCTAGAGCCTGTGTGAATTGTTGCCAGTTGTGCAGCAAGTACTTCGTGATTCCTGAGAATGAGTTTTTTGCTCAGCAAAATGTGGAGGAAACATTAGAGTGGACAAATTTAGTAAAAAACTCATGTTTTACATACATTTTAGCATGGTGAAAACGATTTCGGATTTGTGCATTTGCGCTACGCTAGAAACGTCCTTTCTATTTGTGTCACGGGTGTTAATGCAGTACTCCCCTTCGTACCTCAACATATTGGTTTCTCTACTCATCGTCAGTGAATTTGGAAGCTTGCCTTGGGAATAATGTGAATGAGACTGTAGCTGGTTAATCTAATCTCATCAGTGAAATAATTTTATTATGCATCATTTATTTCATGTCTCTCATACAGGAGCATTTAGACATTCCTATCGGCTAATGACAATTGCAAGTTTCAACTTGCCCCCGCTTGCGTCAGGTTTACGTTTCACTAGTCTAATGGTAACGATTTTAGAACTTCTGAGCTATGCTAATACAAATATATCGACCATCAGGACAATATATGATTAATTTCATCCGCAATCTCCGGCAATGGAGTATAGAACTTTTTTTCTCACATGAATGTGTTTGTATAATCTTATCTTACCATGCCATATCCTATGTATACTCACTCTGCCAGCATATCTACTAAATTTATGTACATATTTCCCCGCCAAGCAATCAGTAATTTCTCTTATCGTGCAATTCATAACTCCGCCGTAATTTTCGTAACACGTCTCATGCATACAAATGATACTAAAATATGTGATGAGTCATATTGCGTTGATTCAGTTGCCTCTCATTGCTATTTGGGATTTGGTATCGAACTGTCACTACCTAACACGCTCATGTGCTATACAATGGCAAAAACGGAAAGACTTGTAATTCTTCGAAGGGTCAATGGCCAACTTGAGTTGGACCATAAAAATTTTAATGATTTTTTTGAAATTGTTAAATTGAATCAAGACACCCCACTTGCAATTCTATCCTTTATTGGTGAAAAAGGGTCTGGGAAGACTTTCTATACCAATTTGCTAATCCAGAATCTACGGAACAACGGTACAGGAGATTGGCTCAGTCATGTCAGTCAAAGTCATAACCATGGAAGTCACTGTCAACCGCTCCCTGGTTTTCCGTATGATGAAGACAAAACTGATGTTAGCGAGACTACCACAAGTGAAGTTAGTTTATGGGCAGAAGCATTCTGGATGAAAAATCATGGAAAGAAATTCGTGGTCCTGGTTCTTCACGTTAATTTCAATGGTGCTGATAAGAAGCAGGACACAGTAGATTCTATGGAATTGTTCTTGGCTTTAATGAGCTCACGAATTGTGGAGATTCAGTGGAAAAGGGAAGAGGTAAAGTATTTCTAAATTAAGTTATTTCTATAACATATGGTTAATATATAATAATGACTTTTATTTGGAATTATTTAGTTTAAACTTCTTGAAATCTACCATCGTCTACTAGAAAAGGACATTAATTTGTTTAAAAGTTTCCTAACAAACCACGCATTAGTATATCTTTTGCGAACCAATCGAAAACCACCTAAGGGCCCTATCATAACAGAAAGTGAAGCTTTAACTCATTTAAAGAAGCTAATAAAGGCATCAAAGACTAGTAAATTTGATATGGAATATCTTGTGAATGTCAATATTGCACATGTTAGCGATGGAAAAGAGACCCTTCTAAACTCACACGGCGTGTTGATGTTGCCCACAGAAATATATAATAATCTTAAGACAGTCGTCAATTTGATTGCGGACGATGAAGAAATTTTCCCCAAAATAATTTTTGACACAGGTGAAATGCTAACAGTAGGAAGGCTGAAGGAATTCTTATCCAGTTGCATGAAACTTGCGAATGATGTAACAAAAAAAACAAATGAATATTCCACAATTGAAGTAGCTGATGTTGCCAGCAAACTTCTACTGGGTGAAGCTGACAGCAAGATAGAAATAATTGTAGCTGACAATGATGGTAATTCTGCCATCCACGTAGCACAATGTGGTGGTGGTACAAAGGAGAATACAGCAGAATATTCTACAACAAGCCCTAAAATCCCATCTGAACCTTCAATCGAGGGAAGCAAAGCTAATGAAAATAGAGAGGAAAGTACACCAAACCACAAAACAAATGAATCATTACATAATTTCTCAATAGCAGAGAAGCCAAATGAAGTTAAAGCATCCACGGATGCTCAGTATCCTGCCACTATCGGATTAAATTTAGAGGACCTATCCGATTTTGTTATGAAACAAGTGAAAGATAAAATTTTGTGTCAGCTAAAAAATGGGAAGTTGGATGATGGAGACCAAAAACCAACTGTTCTCCCAGATTTTCCCAAAATACTGGAGGAAAAATTAACAATTTATCTCAACAACGTATTTGAGAAAGCATCGGGAATGACTGAGGAAAATCGAAAATGGGTAACCACGTCCTGTTCAAATCGTTCCAGCTACTTAAGACAAGAGTTGATCAATATTCAGAATTTGCTGCAGTCGTTTTTTGAAACTATTACGACCATGAACACCAATAAAGGTTACATTTTACCTGAAGAATTTCCTAAGTTGCTGAATAATATGGAGAAAACGGCGAAGGCGTCATTGATGCAAGTAGAATCATTTGACTATACAATGCGAGTATGCAAATGGCTAGTTTCAAAATACATTGATGAAAACCAATCATTCTTTGCGGCATTGGAAGTAATTTGCTTTGAAGAAGTGCAAACATTTTATGCAGAGGAAGGCAAACTATTCCTAAAGAATGGGCCATATGACACCAAGACTTTGTCTAAAATCCATTCCCTTGTCCTGAGTCAATGTGTCACGGCAGTCGTTACTGCTATAGAACCGTCAATCGATCCGGAAAGGTTGAAAGCATTCGGAGAACATAAGTTCAGTAAGCAATATTCTGTTTTGAAGCAATCTAACCGCAAAATGATGCAAATTATGGTCAAACGGGTTAATAATTTGATTGCCAAAGCTAAAGAGAGATATGATCAGAACGAGAAACTGAATAATATTCTAAACACCACTAAACTAAAAGGCACCAAGTCGGCATTATGCAAGAAGGCACATGAGCAAGCTCGAGCGGAAGCAGTCAAATTTCTTGAAGAAAGAATCATTATGGGAGATATACGTGACGAGGAGCCAGTCGATGGTCATCAAAAACTTTGCTTGCAGTTATTGACAGTTATTGGGAAGAGTTAATTGCACAACATATTTAAAAACTAAAATATTACAACAAAAATATACTGTTGTTTGTATTTGCATGCTCATTTCATTCTATTTTATAAAATAGCAAGCATTATTGTATATTATTTGATTGACACTCATAAAAAACACGGAATTAAACATCCGACGAAATGAAACTTGTCCAAAAACACACGTTTTCTTATCACATTCAAAACGTATTCCATGACATCAAATATTAATTTATATGTAATCATCATTTTTGTGTTCAACTTTTGTTCATTTCTTTCCTGAGTGTCGGCTTATCCACAAAGGAAAACTGGTTTACCAAACAAACCATTTTCAAACTCAATATTTACTCAGATAGATAAAACGAAAGGTAAAACGGAGAGTTGAGCTCCAAAGGTAAGCTTACGAACAAGGAAAATCACGACCGAAAATAAAAATGCTGAGTAGCTACAAAAGACAAACAAACTTGAAATAAAATTTGTTAATAACACCATTTACGATGCACTTAAACTTAAGTAGAACCTTTGACGACACGTAGACCGGTGTCTGTAGCCATCCATAAGCAATAATACAGATATCCCATTGCTCTTGTAACAGATTAAAAACTTTGCCTAACATCATTGTTTTGTCCTATCCGTCGTTTTCCCTTGTCACTTGGACATGAGCTCAAAACCATGACAATAAGCTCTTGATGAGTCAGATGTTGATCGCAATTTGAGTCTGAGTTTGAGTCATGAAGCATTAACATTATTTGAGTGTAAGTTTTTTGTCCCAAAAAAAAACAACCACTATATTGGTATTTGATTGAAATTATGTTTGCAAGTTGTTTTTGATCTTCACGAAACAAAGATGATTTCATTACGTAAATACTGAAATATATTCATATAAAAACACTTTTTGGCCAACGTCAGTTTTCAGCATGACATTATCACTATTATTTTATCGAAAATCCTTGTTTACTCAAGTTTGTCAGTCGTATTTTTCTCCTTTATCAGCTAATGCTCAAACATATGCAACATATATCATGTATGCGTCATTGATATTTAAGCTCCACAGGGCAGCACTATAAATATAGTGCAAAATTGGATTACCGCATCGAGTCCTGGACAAAGAACGAAACGAAGTTAAAAACTATAAACCAACGTTCAATAAGGAAACAGCGATCCCAGTTTTGCAGGTATGAATTGACAAGTCACTACTCATTAGTAAGAATATATACACAAAAATCGAATAGTCTTAGAAGAATACTTCATGCTTCATAATTACTATAATGTTTTGAAGGTTATCAAAAGGATGCCGCGTTCAAATAATAGCCCCGTCATGGATTCAGGGCTTGAAAGAATGCATAAAGACGACAGTTCCGACTGCTTCAGTGACGATGATGAGGATGCCTTTTCTAATTCCAAAAAGCATAGAAAACATTCCACAACACCTAAAAAGAACGATAGCAGCGAAGAAAAAGAGTGGGAGTTTGATTCTGATGATTCAGACAATGAAATGTTGACCCAGGACGGAATCCCTCTTTTACTTGTTCGCTTCGTAAAGGCTGAAAAAAACCAAATGAGCATTAATGTTATTCCAGAAAATTTAGACAAGGTTGTAAAATTAGTAGGGGAACTTCCTGTGTGTCCCATTATTATTATAGGGCCGCCCGGCCATGGAAAAAGTTTTCTTGCTAATTTCATCATAAGAAAGTTGGCGAGCATGGAAGAAGAGCAACCAAACTGGATGGGATGGTCTGAGAAAAAACAACCACTCACAGGATTTCCATGGAGGGCAGATGACAAGCTTAAATCTTCTGAAGGCCATGGGCTATATGTTTGGAATCATCCTTTCGTCATCGATTCTGAGGAAGGAAAGCTTGTCGTTTTGCTAATGGAATGCGATGGGTTTCAGGATGATGTATTGATGTCGCAAAAGAGTCAGACATCTATTTTTGGATTAAGTTTTCTAATGTCTGCTATTTTGATTTATACTGCAAACGCATCCTATACAATCAACGCGGACTTCCCTGAAAACCTCTTCCTACCATGGATTCCCTACACAACGTTTGGATCAAAAATACGCAAAGCAGAAGAAGAAAAGACACCTTTTCAAAACCTTTCCTTTTTAATCAGAGATTGGGAAGATTCAGGTAAATTCTGTTTTGGGACAAAGGACGGCAAAAAGTTTTTGAGCGATCAGGTGACAAGACTGAAAGATGAGAAACCTCGTAAGTATGTGCAGAGTTCCCTCAAGTTTTTTTCAACGTACGATTGCTTCCTGCTTCCACCTGCCAGTGATGCCTTCTCAGAAGTTGGGTTTAAAGCTACATTGGAACAGCTGCCAATTGATTTTGCAAAGAAGCTGGAAAAGTATGTAGATAATCTTATATCTGAAACTAATCTACCGATAAAAAAAATTGGCAATGGAAAAATGGGCAGCAACGAGTTCAAAGTATTTATGAATTCATATTCAAAACTTTTCAATTCCTACCTACAAGGACGAGAAAAAATAGATGGAAGCTCATTGTACAATAACACCATTCGTATCTTTAATGACTGTGTTATTTTAAAATCCATTGCCAAGTATGAAACCGAGGTCGAAAAAGAACAGAAAGGGGTTCGCTATCTGGTTGATGATTTACAGCAAGTAGCTCATGAGAACGCCACCAAAAAGGCTGAGCTGGTCTTTAAAAAGTCTCCAATGAAAGCAGGAGAAAGACCAACTTTCAAGAAACGTCTAACATTAGAAATGAAACAAACATTTGAAAGAATTTGTGGGGAAAATGAGAAACGACGTATTAACTTCATTTCTGAATGCCTTGGGTAAGAAAATCTTGTTTCAAAATGAGGTCACATTCTATGAAGAAGCTGATATTAAGGAAATTGCAAAGTCAGTAGTGGAACAGCTGAATGAAGAATTTCTTAACAATTTTGATGGTGAAAGCAAAGGAAACTTGATGAAACTAGATGGAGATCTTAAACAAAAGTTGCAGCCTATTTTGGAAGCCATCCTTCATAAAAACAGACAGAATAGGAGACAAGCAGAAGGCATTATGGAAAGCGTCGTTGACAATTTATTAAGAAGGTACAAAGTGGAAATGAATGAAAGCATTGCTGAGGAAGCGCCTGTCCAAACTCAAATTCTACAGGCGTATCACAGAGTCTTCAAGAAAATTGTCATGAGAAAATTTGGCAAGCGGGACCTGCCAGGCCCAAAAGCATTTCAAATGCCATATTCTAACATATTGAGTGAATTTATGGAGGATGCGTTCATGGCATTTGAAAGTGGAGAGCAGTCCAAAATTGAAGTGAAGCAGACACAGGCCACCATCCTGCTCAACAAGTCCCTTCAACAATATCAACATCAATTGCATGAGTTGTATTCTGGTAATGATATGCTATCATACGGATGCTGCAACTAAAGTTGTAGCAGACTTTAAGCAAAACAATCCGTTCCAAATTGGTAACCTACTTGGAGAAAAATTGAATAATAAGTTAGAGGACGACCTTCAGGCAGAATTTGAAGCTGTTATGAAACGAGAAATCCAGTCAAAGCGGAAGGTAGCCGAAACTTGTGAAAACGCCAAAGCTGTAAGCTTACAACAATATATTGAAGACATGGAAAAGGCGAAATTTGATGTTGGTTTTGTAGAAGAAGATCAAATAATTCCTACACATCAGAGAATTTTGAGAAGAGCATTAGGAAATTATGATGAACTGACCGAATATTGTAAAGAGGAAGTTTCAGCTTCGGAGCAAAGACAACAACTGGAAAATGGAGTTGCAGAAGCATTTGAAACCTTTAAAGCCACCAATATCCTTTCCAAACAAGGGTTTGAGTCGGAAGCAAAGTTATTGGTGAAGGATCTTAAGAAAATGTACGCAGACAGTATGACGCTTGAAAATTTGAAGAGTGCAGATGAGCTGGGAGACCAGCATCAGAAGAAGTTGAGTGACAGCGTAAGAGCCTTTTCTGAAATGTTGGGAAGAAAGGGTCTCTCTTTCAAGGACAGATGGGTTAACACTTTGACAACAGCCATTAACAAGAAGTTTTCAGACATAAAGCTTAAATTTGAGGTGAAAATAGCCAGTGAAGAAGTTGAGTTCCAAAAAGTTGTCCAAAGTTCGAGAGATTTTTATCATGAGCAAATGACAAAGGAGTGCGTGAATAGTAAAATTATTAACAAAACTATACTGGAAGCACTTCATGAAAAGATTTCAAAAGATGCGATTGAAAGTCGTTCCAAAGGGTTTCAAATGACCGAGAAAAACAAGAGAGAGTTGAGAGAGTCCATGGAGGAAAGTTTTTTTAAATACAAGATGGAATACACAATGTACAATTCAAGAGAGGGTGAGGAACTTGCTATCGGGATTGATTTGGGCACAACGTATTGCTGCGTCGCCGTATTACAAAACAAAGAGGTTATAATCATTCCTAACTCAGACGGAGAAGATACCACCCCCAGCTATATTGCTTTTAATGAGGATGAAAACGGAAGTATAGATCACGTTATCGGGCAAACTGCAAAGGATGATGCTTATAGTAATCCAGAGAACACAATTTTTGACGC
The DNA here is from genome assembly GCA_964034955.1 of Orchesella flavescens. Taxonomy (NCBI): domain Eukaryota; kingdom Metazoa; phylum Arthropoda; class Collembola; order Entomobryomorpha; family Orchesellidae; genus Orchesella; species Orchesella flavescens. The sequence continues at coordinate 32,069,639 of OZ035953.1, forward strand.
CAAGAGAATCATCGGGCGAAGAATGAATGATGAGGTGTTGAAGAGCGACATGAGGTTTTGGCCATTCAAAGTTATAGAAGATGAGGGAGTTCCAAAAGTTGAAATTCATGGGACCGCTCATCCACCAGAACAAATTTCAGCAATCTTGCTTAGCAAACTCAAGGCTCAAGTTGAGGAAAAGCTGGGGCAGAGTGTGAGAAAGGCTGTGATCACTGTACCTGCCTACTTCAATGATGGCCAAAGGGCGGCAACTAAAGATGCAGGGGAAATTGCAGGATTTGAAGTTCTCAACATTCTTAACGAGCCAACAGCCGCAGCTATTGCATACAAAGTGAAGCAATTTTCAGAGAGCCCAAGGAAAGTACTTGTTTTCGACTTAGGAGGTGGAACCTTTGATGTGGCAGTGTTGGACACTGATTGTGACTCCATTGACGTGCTGGCAGTGGGTGGAGATACCCATTTGGGAGGTGAAGACTTTGACAAAAATTTGATGCAGTATTGCGTTCAAGAGTTCAAGAAAGAAAGAGGAATAAACTTGCTTGCAGATAAGGATTCAAATGAAAAACAAAAGAAGGATAATGCAAGGAGGACGTTAAGGCGACTCCAGACGTACTGTGAGAAAGCTAAGCGGTCTCTTACTGCTGCTAAACACACAAAGATTTCCGTGGATAATATCGTTACCGGCATGGACTTGCATGTGACGATCACCCGAGAAAAGTTTGAACAACTTAACATGCCCCTTTTCCAAAAGACCATTAAAGTAGTTAGTGATGTCCTTCAAGCTGCAAAGGTCTCTAAAGATGAAGTGAAGGATATTGTTCTTATTGGAGGCTCAACAAAAATACCAAAGGTGAAGGAAATGCTCAGTAAACATTTCAAAAACAGGGCACTCAACCATTCTGTTAACCCAGATGTTGCTGTCGCATACGGAGCAGCAGTACAAGCCGCCCTTCTCAATGGACCAGAGGGGAAGAGATTATTTAATTTTAAAAGCATTCGGGACGTCACTCCTATGTCGTTGGGCATCAAGGCGCGTGTTGACGGAGTTGATGACGTATTCTCGTCGATAATTTCAAAGAACACTAAAATACCACACAGCCATACTCGAACGTATTATACTGCGTACGATGATCAGGATGCTGTGACCATTGCGGTTTATCAGGGCGATGAGAAAGTTGCAGTAAAAAATAAGCTTTTGGGGGAATTCATTCTGGACAACATTCCGCCTGGAATGGCACATGAACAAGAAATTGATGTGCATATGGAAATTGACAAAATGGGAATATTACATGTGAAGGCTGTATGCAGAAGCACAAATGGCTCCAATGAAATCACAGTGAAAGAGGATAAGGGTAGATTGACGGAAGTTGAAAAGACTAAAATGAAGGCCAAGGTAAAAACAAGCTTATGAAATGATTTTGAATTTCTAGATTGCAAAACCTGTCAAAAGACCAAGAAAAAACCCTTGAAAGTGAACGGAAATCGAATGTATTTTTTTAAATTCTCGTTGCTAAAATTACATATCCGTATCTCTTTTCATAATGTTGTGTTTAATATGACTCCAAATTATTAACGTAAATTTAGCAAGTTAATGGGAAAGTGAAACTCTCTTGGGAGAGCGTTTATTGCTATATAACTGTTATAGTACTACCATAAGACACATGAAACTCAGTATCTACAAGTTTTTGGACATGATAAAACAAGTGGCAGTACTAGTTTTTGAATTCTATGGGTATTTTTCCCTACTATACGTGATCAGTAAACTTCTTAATTTTAACAGCATTAATTAATGCTACCTATACAAAAATATATACATATTTATAATCATTTTATTGTATCATCCAATGTATATACATCGCTCACAAGCCTCAGACTCCAAGTTAAATGTTTATAATAAAAATTGTGAATTATTGATATTTGACAATCTTTTAGAGTTCTGTGATGAGCAGAAGTGTGTACCTGTACTTTATTATTCTTACTGAAAACTAGCCTCACTATTAACAATGTTCTAGTTCTGACATAACACTTAACCTGAGCTGGATAACCATAAATTGACCATTATTTCTACTTTGGTCTTTTAAAAAAAATTGTTTCAAGCACTGTATTTGTACTTGCAATTTCCATTAGTATTTGCCTGAATAAAAAATGATGACAATAATAAATGAACCTTAACATACTCTGTCGGCTACATCAATGTCATATTCAGTCTCACACTCGCTAAATATCAAATTAGACCAAATTAGAGTTAAGATTAGAATATTTCCAGAATACGACAGTCAAATGCTCGATTTTCCAAATTAATTTTAATGGCCACACATCATTTCAGACAATCTTATTGGTTAGCCTTAACTAATAAGCTAAAAACTTTCGCTGTGAAGGGATATTATTAGAATGACGTTAAAAAAAATTGCAATTAGAACAAATTTTGCTGTTTGTGAGGTGGCTGGGTCATATTTAATTTGGCTTTTGAAAGTGTAGTACATGCCCTAAAAATTTCCGCTTTTTGGACGTGCCCATTTTTCTACGAAAATCGAGTTTTACATTGATACCCTCCACTGTTCTTTGACAATGCCAGAATTACTAAAATCATTACTTACGCTGGATATTGTAAGCGAATCTGACTTTAGAATATAGCACGTAACTTTTGGAATGTTTTGTGGAATAAAATATTGAAAATTTAATATTAACATATTGTTTACAGTTTCGAGCAATGCTGGTGTAAACTATTTTAGTTGGAGTATTTTGTGGGATATCCACAGTGCAAATGCATAAACTGAAGGTCGAAATCATAGCCAGCACTTACTTTTGGGTTGGTACTACAGAAATCGTAAGATTGGATTTGGATGTACTTAAACAAGATTTAAGTATTGTTGGCATATAAAAGAGATTTTTTATACCAAAGGGGAATTCTTATTGGATGCATGATTACGTTTGCAATCTGTAGAACAGATATTATATTGGCACTTGGAATGGATCAAATCATGTCGATGGCAAGTCACGTTGTACGTTCATTTCACAAATTTTAGCTTCATCGAATTATTAGTAAAAAAATGTTTTTTGTATTATAATTTATAATCATTTTATAGAAACCCACTAAGCAAAAGGAATATTCCTCCGGGCCTCTCATTGCCTTGCCTTGGCATGTATCGTCTTTCGAAATTGTTTCTACGCATATATTTGGGCAACGAGGGAATTCTTGTAATTGACTAGAATCGATGAAAGATTTTACTCCCGAGCCCGACCTGAGGATGGTCTTTGGATTGGCTTGTATTATGAAGTTGTGAAAGCCATTCTTTGTCTATATTCTTTGTCACCCTTGCGTTGAAAACGAAGCTTAAAGTTGAGCCAACAATTTCATTGGAGATTACAAAGGTTTCTGTGAAAGCTGTAGAAACAAATTCAATGAACGCATTGACAACCAGAAAATTGTAGAATTAAAGCTGAAAGTAGCAAGACAACATGCAATTTAGGCGTAATGATAAAGGTAGTTGCAAAAAATATTGACCTAGCTAGTTTTTTGTTGAAGATAAGACAGACTGATGACCTTTCGATACAGTTCGTAAAGGAAAATAGGATATTTTACACTGTTTATACGTTTTAATACATTCAGTCAAAATGGTGAAACTTGTTGATGACATTTACATTAACAAAAACATTTGTTAACATCATTTGTTATCCATGCAGGTGCTTGTGAACAAATAAGAACGTTGAAGAAGGTTCCATGAATGAGGTATGGAACCAATTTATGATAATGCAGTAAACGGATTCCGTTTATTATCGGGTTTGTGATGCATTTCCTCTCAATTTACTAGGCTCGAATGCGTAGTATAGTTTGTTTTTCATCTTGTAAGTGATGTGTGAACAATACTATCTGCCAGAGTTGTTGAAAATCCCGGATTACCGTAATCGGATTGCGGGATTAGGATTATGGATTATAATCCATACTCCTAATCCGAAAGACCAATTTCAGATTTGATAATCCACAATCCGTAATCCAAAGGTCCAATGAAGGAGCCTATAATCCACTCATAATCCCAATCCAAGAACTTAATTTTCTTCGTAATCCATAATCCGGGATTTTGGATTAAATTTTAGCCAAAACGAAGGCATTTTTTCACTTTTGGAAGCTCAAACTGTTGGTTTTCACACATTAACCCGATTTATTTTGTTGGTTTATTAGATTTTTTCATGCCAATTGTGTGGAGAGTTAATTCATTCGTGCTTTTAAGTACCAAAAGTAATGAAAAATTGGTTGATTTTAATAATAAAAATCCCGATAATCTGGATTACGGATTACGTAATCCAAAATCCAAAATCCAGGCCTTGAACTTTTGAAAATTGAATAATCCGTAATCCAGAAAATTTTGCTGGGCTTGGTAATCCAAGAGGGAAATCCCAATCCATTAAAATATTAACCCGTAATCCGCAATCCGACCCCTAGAATAATGGGATTGAACAACTCTGCTATCTGCGTTGGGAGTATTGTCATTTTTTAAATATTTAGTGAAACGGGTGGTTGCTCTTTGAAACAATAGTTTGTTTATTGTTTAGTATATAAATTATAGTAAATATGAAGTTAACGTATTTCCAGGATGCCATGAATAAAATTTGGTCTGAAGTATGAATCCCGATATTCAATGTCTCGTTTCATCATTTAGTATCATTAGCTTGCTGCTGTTTAGTTGCTTTTTATGGAAGTGTAATTGATGCTTGCATTATTAATCTGATTTTTACACCCAAAATGGTTAATACCTCACACAATTAATCCCACAGATGATTTTGAATGTAGGAAGATAAAACTTGCTGAAGGTCAGCTTAGGTTCTTTCAAATTGATTTATTGTATGAAACCCTTTGAATTATTATATGAAATTAAAATGCCTCAGAGGTTACTCATTTGATATTTTCTGACTTTTGCACAATGAGAGCGAAAGAAACTTGGTAAAACTTTGTTGGTCTTCTTTAATTATAAATTTTGATATGACCATGTGCCTGCTAGTGTAACGAACAAAATTTGCTAGCTCAATTATAAACGAATTACAAGTATGCGTCATATATCACAGTGCTAGATCCCATTGTTTTCATGTGAGGGGTGGTCATTTTTAACAGTGAAAGTATGGAATGTACACGAATTAACTACATCACATTGCAACAAAAAACGTCAAACTAGCAGAAACAATGGTGACTTGATCGAGTTCCTTTACATATTCTAATAAATATTAAATCCATGGCAATGTTCGAATCGCTCTGATCTAAACCTGTTCACTAGGCATCTCTTAACTCACTGGGCAAATAAAACCAACGTTTTTACCAGAGCCGGGCGTTCCGACCGTTTGGACTGCATACTTTTTCGTCGCATTACCCTCACATTCTTGACCAATGACACATAAGGGGTGGATCATGGCAGCAATGTGTACGACCAATGTCACTTGGGTATACCAACAAAGACAAAATTTTTCTTAACAAAGACAAAGTTTTTCTTCCCGCCATGATTCCTGTCATTGGCCAAGAATGTGAGGGTAATGCGACGAAAAAGTATGCAGTCCAAACGGTCGGAACGCCCGGCTCTGGTTTTTACCATGTTACCAACTTTGTTGCCAAATATTCTTGAACTTGGCCATGGTATAATTTTTATTGATTCAAGAAACATTCTTGCTTCTTTTCCAATACTGATTTCCATTGCATTATTACATCAAGTTATTGAACGCGTGGTAATTCGACTGAATAGATGAAAAGTTGAAGGTTGGAGCTTGGAAGTTAACATAGCGAAAGATATTGACAAAAAGACTGACATAAGTAAATAGTTTCTCCTTATTTTTCCATTCTTTCGCAAGCAACCTGACGAAGCCATTATCCAATCGTCACAGTGTTCTACTTCATCATATAAATAATTCAAAAAGTCATGAGTTCATTAGATAATAACTTCAGCATTGGTATTACTCTCTCTCCCATTAGTAATTTTTAGCATTGATACTTCTCTCTTCACTGAAAAGAAAAGCGTACAGGAAGAAAGGTATATGTTCCAGCACATAATGATAAGTTAGAGAGAGAATGTACTTGTTTTCAGCTCACAGAAAGGAAGGAAAACAATAAATATTTTTCATGGAACTTCCATCCAGCCGTATGTACAGGCAGTTAAATGTTTGCGGCTTAAAAATCTCTGTTACCAGAACGCTACTGACGACTATGCAAAGTCGGGCCAGGACAACGTCACTTCTTTATTCACAACACAGCTAAGTCTGAATGAATAAAGAGACAACGAATAATTTATTTTGGCTCCAAATAACTTTATAAATATGATGTCACGAGTAAATCATGAGATAATGATGATAGTGTAAGAGTTTCATGCTACGGTTCTACAAACACAGCTTCCTTTTTCTATCTACCTCCCATTTCCTCTGGACCTTTCCTCTCATTCTACTTTTTCTCATCGTATTGAATACACACTCAATAAATATCTTTTGCGAGACTTTTAGTTTCAATTTTAGTTTGAACTTCTTTAGTACAACCCATTTTGATTGACATTATATTGATCGTGATTGAGAGATTTATTGAGCGACAGAATAGATAGTGGTGCAAGAAACCTTTAGTAGTTGGGCAGATTCGATCCAAAGTACCATTTCTTCCTCAATTGTACCACCTCCAGCTCCCTTGTTCAGTTCAAGCAATTGGCATACTGAGCCTAGTGGGAGCTATGCAGAATCTAAATGCTGGAATATGTGTGAGGGAGCATCACTCTCTTTCCCATCAAACAATCAAGAGCAGAGATCACCTAGAGCCTTTGTTACCGAAGCAGGAGGAGGTTAATAAAGCGAAAACTCATAAAAGCGAAACTCATAAGCATAAACTCATAAAATCAAATACTTCTAAAAGCAAATCCATCTAAAGACAAATACTCATAAAATCTTTTTACGTTAATATAGAAATTGGAAACTTCAGGCTTATTAATTATTACCCAGTTACTACAAAGAAACTAAAAGTACATAATTAATAGTTATTAAATGTTCCTGCAATGTATCACACTCTCCTTCAATATTCTGCTAGGAATTACCTTGGGAATTCCTTGGCTTCCTTTTTAAGTTTGCTTGACATCATTAGAAATACTGCGTAAGTATTTACGTCTGTCTGCTTTGTTTGTTTATCTCAATAATTAATTGTGCAGTCCGAAGTTTTTCCATAGCAAGTTAGTGATAACTAATTACTAGTAAAAAATTCAAAATCACATTTTTGCTATTTGTATACAAACAATTATCCAGCAAGCAAAAACATTAGGAACACCCTGTTGTTAATGAGTGAATCTGTTAAAGATGTACTAGCCAAATTACTAGCTTGTGGAATATATGGTGTTGGTGTTGTGTAGTATGGAATTTAATTAAGCATTTTTAGTAAACTTCAAGTTTATGAAAATATTTTACAATGCCATTAGCATGCAAAAAATTCCTTCATCTTTGATAATTCTTTAAAAAAACGATTTTATGAGTATTTGTTTTTAGAAGGTTTTGCTTTTAGAAGTTTTTATTTTTAGAAGTTTTTGCTTTATGAGTTGTGGTTTTATAAGTTTATGTTTTATGAACCTCCTCCTAGAACAGAGGAAACATTACAGCGGACTAATTTACTTTCAAATCTCATGTTCCACATGCATTTGAACATGGTAAAAGCAATCTCGGATGCATTCATGATTTTAATTGATAACTGAGGTATCAAAGCTAATTAGAATTTCCTTTAGTACAGACTCATAGATCATATCATTTACAGCAACGTGCCAATTACAATTGCTAACCGTAATTAACAGTTTTAAAAATATTGTGTACTCTTTTGGTAAGAACTTTTTTTATATCTCCAAAGACCAGCATCCTTTTCTATTTCTTTAAGGTATGCGGAAATTATAATTCGTAACCTAATTTGATTTAGAAACATTTTTTATGCATTACAGACTGTATTACTAGACGGTACTACGCATTTATAGCTTAGCCTATAAAAATCAGGCTGAAGTTTTTGCAACAAGTTGAAGCAAACTAAGTGGCAATATTTGTATCTACCCATCACCATGAATTTAGCTAGCAAGTCAACATCACATCATTTCGGCCATAGGTGAATGAGTCATGCCATTCAGACATTAACAATTTATAATCTAAATCCAAGTAAGGATTACGCAATTCTACATTTCCACTGCTGAAGATACGGTACAAGGGTAAACTTTTAATTTGGAGGAAGCTACTGAAACGGTACAATTTTTGATGATAGTCCGTTTAATTTGTGTGCAAGTATTGGCGTAAAACAGTGAGGATGTCCCAGATGGAAATATATTGCTGTTGGACACGACTACTTATGTGACCATTTACGCTAGTGTTAAAGTGAGCAGTAGTTTAAAATTAAGAAGTTTCGCACTAATTAGTAAACTAGTGCAAATCTGATCATTATGAAATCTTGTTTATACTGTCGTGCTTTCCTTCGATTATTAAAAGGTTCAATTTTTATTGCATTATTTGCATCTGCAATAAGCATTACAAAATCAAGTGCTGTTAGCTGTAATTTATGATAATCCATGTTATGGCGAATTAAGATGGAATTGTGTTATCAGTTTAACTCAGGCTTACTAAGAATCGATTTAATAAACACGCTTCAAACGAAAAAGAATGACGTAAAAACATGGAAATGTCCATACATGTCGTGATACTACTATCTATCCATTCCTGTCGAAGAAGCATTGATTATCCTAACATTTGCATTTAGGCAAGCAATCAAAACTCAACAGCACACAACGACACAAGCAAGCACCAAATTGACCAATTAACTCGATTAAGCATCAACATCATTAATCTGATTCATGGCCAATGCAAGAAGGCAATTCAGAGACCGGTGGGTCAAAGTCATGAACTTTGCGAAGATGAATAGCGCAGCCAATTCGACATGTAGTGATGTACCTTTAGGGGCTCCTGATTCGGTAGGGATTATGTATAATACAACGTTTAACTTCTGAATTTTTAAAGTCATACAGTTACATGCAATTACTATATGTTATAAGTCTAAACTCAACGTACGCCTGCGTATTAAAACGAATATCGGTTTGAAGTCTTTAACATGGAAAAGACCAGCTAAGATAAAATGAGATATGCTCACATATTTGAAGTCAGCTATGTACTTGAGCAACTAACATTTCAAACTTGACATACCTGGAAATAGGAAGTTATAGGTCACGTTGGGGTCATTGTGACAATATCATGAATAAATTACTCTCAGCAGTAGCGTCATTTTAATTAATCACACCCCCTACTTTACTTTTAAACAAATATTTCACATTAACCTTTGACAAGGTTCTCAAGAAACGATTTCGTCCATCTCAGAACATAATTTCCGCCTTAATCGAAAATATCGATTGGTGAAAACAGAATATAAAAAAAGTGAAACCGTGTTAAAGTTCATGAGCAGGCACGACGGACGATGTACCCAGCCTTTTTAAAATGTACCTGACGGTACATAATTAAAAAATATTGAGCATGTGCATGTTTTGTAAGCCTGTCACATAATATATTTATGTATGTGCATTTAACATAACATTTATCAGTCTTAATATGTTGATCTAAATGTAGTGTGTTTCTCGGTAATTGGAATTCTAGTTGCATTAAATTTAGGAAGGAATATTCATAAAATCATTAATAATAAAATGTTAACCAAGTACAAAGTGTTTCACTTTAACTTCAATTTTATTATTAGTCAAGATCGAATGTTTTCTTTACGACAATAATATGTTCATAATACAGTGAGATGGTGCATCTTTTTACTTGCCTTTCAAGATTGAAAAAATACCGAAACGCCCTCAAATAGCTTTAGAATTCGTTGGTTCTAAAAAGCAAGATGCACTTAAAAACATTTTGTGCACTGCTTTTCTTCTTCACTTCAGCGATATCAACTTTCGGGGAGCTTTATGAAAACCCTTTGACTCAACATGTTAGAAATGAGAGAAGGTAACTGATCATTTACTGCAAAATAATATTATGATTTTGATCTAAATCTGATAGAACCATCATTTTTATTTTTGTCAATTCAGTTTCAGCAGCATGAAAGATGCATCACCAAAAAATGAGTTTGCAGAAACTCCTGCAGTGTCTTTCTTAAGGCACAAGGTAAGTAAATTCCATTGCCAAAATTTACAAGTGTTGATAAATGTGGTAAAGGTAATCTATAAAACTGGAAACGAATCAGCTTAAACTTTTGTTCACACGTTAATCAGCAGATATATTCACTGGAAGCCTCAGTGAAATTAGCAAAAGGGAAACTGGAGCAAATCTCAAACCAAAATAACGAGTTGGTAAAATCCATGCTTGAACAACAGGACTTACTTAAAATAATGACTGGAGAGTTTTCTAACCTCGAGCAACAGCTTTCGGGGCACGCATATCGGCTAAATGACTTAAATGAAATGAGTAAATCAAAATTAATGTAATTTTTATGTTCAAATTTGATGTTATTATATTATTCCTTTAATCCCTTTTGGTTTTCAGCAAGCAAAACCAAAAATCTATTTGTTTTATCAAGTAAGTAAACCTTTACATGCTGTACTCACATTATATTCCATTGCAAAACCTTTTTGGTTTCCGGAGGCGGTATTACGTTCGCGTTCCACTGGATCAATTTAACATAAGAACGTTCATATCATATATGTAGATCAAACCTGTGGAGGAGTGCTTGTTGGACAGTCGGGGTCGATTTTATTTTCTAGACTTTCATCCGTTAATGTACGTCATCCATATCCAACTAGTTGCGTGTGGACCATACAAGCAAACAATAGAGCTTTTATTAAAGTTTCCACTCGTGTAAGACAATATATTAAAGCATCTACTTTGTAGATTTATTTTGCAATGATTTTGTAGCTATCCTTCTGACGTCACCAATTGACCTTACTTCTCATTTTAACTGATTGTAGTCTACATACAGAAATTTTCTACCCACGTTCGTGTTGGAAATCATAAAAACGAATGTCACTGGAAATGGTACTGAGCCACAAGTCAAAATAACCAAGTATAGAAACATCAATCTAACCTGTTAACCATAATCACGGGTCGTAGTTTTTGAATTCATGATATGATTTCTTAAAATAAGCTTGCAGAAAAATCTGCATCATATATTCGCTGGTCCCATCATATTCGTGGTGTCCAGAAGTGTAACAACTGACATGGATCTCCATATACAATTTGAAGGAATGGGGAAACTGGTAGAAAAGAACACATTTTTTACTCATGAGATACTACAAGCCGATCCGATAGGCACTTTTAATAGCAGTGACCTGAAAACTTGGAGCAATTCCCACTTAGAGCAGTTGGACGGAAAAACGAATTACACTTTGGACTACACAACAATCGTTGTGTCTAATTTTTCCACTAAAGTTCATCTACAAGCCGAAGTTGGAAATGGAGTATGTTCCAATGGAGAGTCGTTCATTGTCATAAATGATGTGATAGGAAATAATGCTTCAGTGACAGAGTATGATAACGGATAATCTTAGCAATGTGTTTTAAAGATTACAGGCCAATGATAATTTTAATTGATTGTTTTTAGCTGCTGCAAAACCAATTGTCATGGTAGGAACTCGTTGATAAATTATGATTACCCCCTTTTTATCATTATATCTAAGAAGTTCCAGAAGCCACTTGACTTTAAATTAGCTTGGGAGGCAGGTCAGTTTGTTAAAGCTTAAAATGTTAACAATAGTTTGGGATCCCTCATCATCTCCATTCCGGATTCAGATTGATATTAAATGTAACATGTATACATATATCTTTTTAATTCAGACCCCAAATACCCATCGTCTTCTGAAGGTAATTCTGTCATTAGAATAAAACTAAAAAAAGGGAACACATTATAAAAATCTGAAACTTTTTGAAATCGGGATTAGCCTTCACTTGTGGAGAAGTTCTTGGAGGAGTAGCTGGCTCTATTAGATACAAAACCAATCATCCTTATGGAAAAAATGAAAGATGCATTTGGGTAATAGTTCCGCAACCCAGGTCAAGGTCTGCCATATATATATCTATGAGTTATATCGGAATATTAGATACGGATGATCACTTGTACATGATGGAGCTAACTGGCGTACATGGGAAACAACTACCCGATGCTCCAAAAATAACTAGGTTCGTCGTATACACTTACTTTAGAAAAGGAAGAATTTGGTGGTTTATTGCGAATGATCACACATCAAATCCTTGTTTAAAATCATATATCTTTACTTCAGAATGCAACGTCAGTACTCTTCATATGTAGCACATAGTCGTGAAGTTTACATTGTCTTCTATTCTGACTTTGCAATCCAAGCAACTGGTTTTTCCTTGACCTGGAGGACATCAGTAGATGCAATTCAATCTCAGAGTGATGTAACCACAGAGTTTAGTCACTTCAAAAGTCCTAATGGAGTGGCAAGTAGTACTACAAGGAAATCTACTTTCACCAGTGCCCTCTATCAAGTATTTATCTTTACAGCGTCACTCTCACCATCGTACACTGATGGACTACAGCTGGAACTCAATCAAACATTTCCAATTGTTGGCGAAAGTGATTGCACTGAAAATGACCTAACAGTTTTCACTCCTGTCAATGGGATATTAGCTAAAACCCCAATGTAAGTATATATGAACACATGTAGAAAAAATATATTTATTTACATTCAATCACTTTCATTGTCAATATTTGTATGAGTAGCAAAGTCACATAACTAAAATGCCTATTTCGGTTGACGTAGAGTATGTAATAATTCTGGAGAGGCAATGCTTTCCAATGGGGATGGGATGGTCGTTGCCGTAATGAAGTCTCAGAATAGGAGCTTGGAAATGATGGAAATGAATTTTAAGTGGGAACAAGGCAAGAAATAAATTAAAACTAATTCTTTCAGTTACAGTGGTTTTTTGAATGCGGAATAATTAAGCAAAGTGTTAACAAATGTGCTATTGTAAATTGTTACTTTATTTTGATGTAAACCAGATCATACACAAGAAAATCGAACAGAGGTAGTGGTACAAGGTAATAAGCGTGGAAATTGTTTATGTGCCTTCTTATTCCATGTCTTTATCTCAATTTGTTTGTGAAAACTTATTCAGATAACCAATGTGGAGGAGTGATCATAGGAAATAGAGGTACTCTTAAATATAAAATTGGGAGACGATACCTAAACCAAGAACGCTGCGTGTGGCTTCTAAACTCTCCCAACAGCATCAACATAACTTTTAAGTTGGATGTGCAAGGGTTTGCAACTAGTAACGACTACATTCTTGTGACGCCTATTAACCCAAAAACTGGTTTATTAAACAACAATGAGACAAAACGATTTAAGTACGCATTTAAAAACATACTTACATTTTTTCTTTCGAACTGTAATTCAATACCATGATAATAGATTATTAAGAAGTTAAATATTTTATTCTTTTAGTGGAGGAGGACTCGGCTACACAATGAGTGGGTCGATGATGGCCATCTTATTTCGATCTGATTCAACATACAACACAAAAACGGGCTTTGCTCTCCAATTCCTGTCCCGCGGCCACCAACCACATTCTGACTACAGTTTCAAGCTACGTCACATCTCTGAGTCACACGGAACCGTCGAGTATGAAGCCGAAGGTGACTCAAAAAGTATATATGTGATAGCATCAAGTATGACACTAAGAGAAAACGGCCCAACAGCAGCTCCTTTATCTGCTAATTGGAGTGGAGGTGTTTTTAGAAAGGCGAATAATTCGTGCAGTGATTATGATTCATTGACGTTCTATGAGCCTGTACATTTGGACTGGCTGGAAAGGGCACGGTTTCCTAATCAGAATGACACTTCATGTGCAGACATTGTGAGCGTTCCAGAAACTAAAAATATTTTCAGTTTGGATTACTCTGCATATCTTGCTATATATAAACCCGTATCCACCAATGAAAGTCCTACAAACACATCGCAAATACGGTTTAAATATAACTACTTCACAACAAGTGAGAAATTTGTAACTTTCTTCATTCGTATGTAATTGAAAAGACATTTGATCATTTCATGCATTATAATTTCAAATAATTCTAATAGCGGTGCACACTGCTTGTGGTGGTACTCTAAGAGAAGACTATGGTCTAATCAGTTATAAGCACACTAGCACGTACTCAAACAGTGAAAGGTGCATATGGATAGTTGAAATCCCGCATGCTGTGATGATTTCATTTTATTTGGAATCCAGTGGATTGGAGGCATGTTGTGATATCGTGTCTGTCGCTTCAGCAAGTGGTTTAAATGGTGTGCCCTTTACGTAAGTTTAACAGAAAATTCTACTACAATTATCTCTCATTGATTTACATGAAAATGATGATTTTAGTGAACATAAAACCTTTTACCCTTTCCGTAATTTCATGTAGATTGAATAATCGAACTGTTTCAGTCATGGGTCAGAAAGCAGTAGTAAAGTTTACTTCGGACAGCTCTAAGGTTGGAACTGGGTTCCGGCTTCGATATGAAAACATTACCGAATTGGATTTTTCAAGTAATTCTTACATTTTACGTAACTGTACTCTAGACATATTGGCCAAGTCGTCATTTGAAGAGTATAACTTTGCACATATATCTACAAAATATGATGATCATTCAATCAATTTGAAAACACACTCTTTGCAACAACAAAAAACTTAAATTTAAAACGTTACTTCTTTAGATCAAACATGCGGTGGATTAATAGCTGAAAAGTCGGGATCAATAGCGTTTTCAAGACTATTATTAGCAACCCTTGTTGATTATGCGTCTAATTGTGTCTGGACTATACAAGCCAATAATAGCGCATTCATTAAAGTTTCAATACGTGATTTACCTACAGTAAGCCTATACAAAACATATAGCGTATATATCTTAAGCATACTAATTGTTTTCAAATTAATCAATGCTCACAACAAAACGAAATCAATTAGGAAAAAAATAATTTGTTGCAGGCTATACGTACCATTGGCTCTCCCAGCAGTAGCAACGACATCAATACATATGTGTTGGAACCTATAAAAGCTAATGTCACCGGGAACAACACCAGCTCATCTACTCCACAAATCAAAATAACCACGTACGTATCAGTTGTAGCACAAATTCAAAATACGTTTAATATACAATGCTGTACAATAAATATTTCAGGTTGTATAAAAATACCGAGTATCAGTTTGCGGGTCCAACAATATTCGTCGTGACCTCAGTTTACTCCCACAGTGATTTCAACTTTCAATTACGATTTGAAGGGGTGGGAGAACTTGTGCCCAATAACACATTTTTTACACATAAAACATTGCTAGCTAATTCAGGAAACTATAGCGATAATCATCTGGACATGTGGAATAATTCATTATGGGCTGACGTGAATGATAGTAGTACTAACTACACATTAGATTACACAACATTGGTTGTTTCCAATTTCTCCACATATGTTCACCTTCAAGCCACGGTTGGAAACTGCTCTAATGAAGAAAGTTTCATTGTGATAAGCGATGTGATGGCTTATCATAGCGTAGTGACAGAGTAAGATATTTCAAATTTCTGGGAAATATGCCAAGTTTCATATCAGTCATGATTTCATTGGAATTCAAAACCAATTGGAGACGACTAACCATGAATTAAATGTTTTATTTTTATTATGTAGCTGTTGCAAGACTAACTGTGAAGGGAACAACTCGCTGATAAATTATGGCAACCCCTTTATCATCCTAATCACGAAAAAGTTTCAGGAGCCTTTCAATTTTAACTTGACATGGGAGGCAGGTGTGTATCATAAATTGAAAAAAAGTTTACTTATCATATCAGTATTACAAACAGGTACTTAATACATCAATAACTTTTTATGCTATAGAACCTGCGTATCCATCTTCTAATAGCGGTAAGTGTGCTGTGAACGTCATAGAGCAAAATTTTTGCTGACATGGCTGACATGCAAGAAAAATGTATCTTTAATACTATCAAACATTACTTAACTGATAAAATGAGTGTGTGAACTTGTAAAATTTTGAGAGTCCGGATCAGTCACAAAATGTGGCGAGGTTCTTGGAGGAACAAATGGAACCATTAAGTATAAAGAAAATTCTACGTATGGAATCAATGAACGATGCATCTGGGTCATAGTTCCTCAACCGCTTCCAAGGTCATCAATAATCCTCAATGTTGTCACAGAAGGAATAAATGATGGTGAAGATCTGTTATACATGATGGAACTTACTGATGCAAACGGAGATGTACTGTTGGATGGTCCAAAAATAACAAGGTTTCTTAAGGATAATTGACCAGCTAACTAATTGGGCTATGACACACCATAATACCAGTTTCCTTATTTCGTTTAGACTATCACGATATAGACCACTTGAAGCTTACGGTCGGGAAGTTTACGTTGTCTTTTACTCCAACTCTGACCCTCATCCCTCAGGGAGAGGATTTTCTTTGACATGGAGAGGGACAGGTGACGTCGTTAGAACGGAAAACGACGTAGCCACTCAATTCACATTCTTTAAAAGTGATGATGGTTCTACAACGAGTGCGTGGAAGAAACCCCTTTTCACCAGGAGATTCTACAAAACATTTATTTTCACGCCGGGAATTCAATCAATATACAGCAACGGCTTGAAACTGACACTCAATAAAACACTCTCAATACCTGGAGAAAGCAATTGTACTCATGATGGAATCCAGTACTTTGGTGCTACATATGGATTCTTAACCAAAGTTCAACCGTATGTTTTTTTCTTTCAAATGAAGTTGCTTAATACATCCTCGTTAGCCCCATTCTCTTAGTTACTAATTTCTATTAACAGGATATGCACTAATCCAGGCGAAGCGATTCTTGAAGATATAGATGGAATGGCAGTTATCCTAATGAGTTCTCAACATAATGTCAGCTCAGAAATTGCAATGGATTTCAAGTGGAAAAACGGTAGGAATAAACCAATTGCACGGTTTTTTGTGATATTGGAATTGTTTATATGTATTATGAAGATCGTCAATAGCATTTATAAAACATTTTCTCCTTGATTACAATTGCTACCAGAGTACGGAAATCAAAATAATACAGATATAATGCTTGAAGGTAATTGCAAAAATATTTTGGTTTAGAAACGCTGCTTAACTTCCGTGGCATAAAATGTTTGCCTTCAATTTTCATTCGTCCATGATTACCATCTATGAAAAAAGTGATTTTTTATACTTCTTTAGATGATAAATGTGGAGGAGTCTTGGTAGCCAGAAATGGGATACTTAATTACAAACTAAGGTCTACCTATTTAAATGATGCACGATGCGTTTGGCTTCTATACTCACCAAATAGTAGAAGCATAAATTTAAAACTGCTCGAAGATGGCTTTGAGAAATGTTGTGACTATATTCTGGCGACAACCATCGATCCTGAAACTGGAACTTTACGGAACAACTCAGTGAAAATAACGTATTCTCAATATTAAATTTGAACATTTTTGCATTTTACTGCATTAATTTCCTCAAACTCATAAATGACTCATAAATATATTTTCAGTCGAGAAAATAGAACTCTGACACTTGAAGACCCAATGGTAGTACTACTATTTCGTTCTGACAAATCTGTTGCTGGAACTGGTTTCAGCCTTCGCTTCTTAGCACGTGGGAACAGTGAACATGACTACAATTACAAACTGCTACACGGCTCCAAACCAAATGGAACTTTCGAACTTCCAGGTTCAGGTTGGCTTGATGGGAATACGGGAAAGCCAGACATATACGTGATGGCATCTAGTATAGTAACGGAATACGATAGTAATGACGTCCCTCGCAATCCAATAACGATTGACTGGAGTGGTGGTGTATTTCAAAAAGCAAATGACTCGTGTACTTATGATTCGTTAACGCTATACGAGCCTGTATATTCCAATTGGATTCCACAAGACCTTTTTCCCAATCGAAATACGTCATCATGCTTAGACGCTGTTGGAGTTCGGGGAAAGAAAAACATTTTCAGCTCGAATAACCCAGCATTTCTTGCCGTCTACAAACCCACCCTTTCCGACCGTAATGTCACGAGCGATACACCCACCCGTTTTTCCTTCTACTACCACCTAATAGGTCTGTAAATCTGTTTTAATCTAATACTGGAAGCTTTGGTAATAAATGATAACAATTTGTATATTAACAACAGCAATAAGTTTCGAGTGTGGTGGACTATTGGTGGGAGAGTACGGTGCAATCAGCTATAAAGAATATGACAGATACTTCAACAATGAAAACTGTGTATGGCAAATTGAAGTACCACAAGCTGAAAGAATTTTATTTCATTTGGTGGGAGCAGGATTTGAAAAATGTTGCGACTATGTAACCGTCACTTCAGATGGAAGTTCACCTGTGAGGTTAACGTAAGTAACAGTTTCATGTGCCTTAAACCTCAACATTTGTAGCTTTCACTTAACTTCACTTGTACACTTAAATAACCTTTATTAACAAAATGTGCATAGATCCAGTAATGGGGTTACTGCCATAATGGGATCAACAGCAAATGTAACTTTTACTTCGGACAGCTCTGTGATTGGAAATGGATTTCGTCTCCGCTTTGAAAACAGTACTGATGTAGTTGTGGAAGGTAAGTTTTAATAAATCCCTTAGACATGTAAGTAAGGTGGTGCGAATTGAATCTTGATAATAAAATGTCGTACAGTTAGATAAGGCATGCTGTTTAACTTGACATGCTGATCAATTTTGTGTTTGATGGTAACAAGGTGAAAGCTGCGGAGGAGTAATTATTGGAGAGTCAGGTGTATTGAATTACAAACTTGGAATGTATTACCCAAACAATGAACGTTGTGTGTGGCTTCTTCACTCACCAAACAGCGAAATCTTTACTTTAAATCTGGTTCAAGATGGATTTGAGCCATGTTGTGACAGTCTGTTGATTAACACGATTAGCCCCAGCTCTGGAATTTTAAGGAATGATACTGTAGTAATGAAGTACGTCAAAATTGAATACTAACAATTGACATATTTATGTGATTGTATAATGATAAAATACCTATACTTAAGTGTGTAATTATTACATGTGTGTTGTAGTCGAGAGAACAACACCCTAACTATTACAGAGTCACTAGTGGTTGTCGTATTTATCTCTGATCACTCAACTCGAGGAAAAGGATTTTCCCTTGAGTTCTCAACGAGTGGCAACAATCTCAATCCGGACTTTATTTACAAACTTCGTCATGTATCCAATGCACAGGGAACGATCACGTATCCTAGTCCAGAGTGGAGTGAGGCAGAGCCAGCCGACAATGAAATAGTTGTCCTAGCTCACAGTTTAAATACAAGAGAAGGGGATGAGCTGTCTACAATTAACCTACGTTGGACTTCCGGAGAATTTCGAAAGAGAAATGAATCTTGCGTCTATGATTCAATAATATTCTACACAACTCCAAGCCCACATGGCTGGCGAACAAGAGAAATGCTTCCTAATGAGAATTACACGTCATCATGTCCCGATGTTGTCAGTGTACCACCAAAAAGCCTTTTCAGTACCGAATACTCATCATTCCTTGTCATTTACAAACCAATTTCTACAAGACAAATTCAAGAAAATGTTACCCATTTTGGTTTCACTTATGAAGAGGGTAAGAGATTTTTATTATGTAAGTTTCAAATCATATACGATATACATATTATGATATCTACAATTCTTAGGCGCCGGTTGCGGAGGCGTAATTGTTGGAAATTCTGGCACGATCAGCTACAAAGAAGATGGAAAATATTCATACAATGAGCAATGTATCTGGCTAATCGAAGTTCCACGAGCTAAACAAATTTTCTTCCATTTGGAGACAGGAGAAATGGAAGAATGTTGTGATTACATAAGTGTCAGTTCTGTTTCCTTCGAAGGGATTAATGGAAAAGTATCTATAATAACGTAAGTAGTTTTTATCACATTTTAGAATTATAACCATACGTTATCCGAATACTAATTCATTCCAATACTTACTCAGGCCTACTAACTCAACCGCTACAGTTGATGGACCAGTGGCAATCGTCACTTTTACATCGGATGGCTCTGTAGTTGGACAAGGGTTCCGGCTCGTTTTCCATGCTTCCGCACAAGCTACCGAAGCCTCTCCATATATTTATAGCTTAACCCATCAAAATCAACCTGGTCTTGTCCAATTTTCGCAACAAGTTGATGCAAATCAAGTAGCAATATTTGCATCCACCCACCCCCACAAATTTAATTCGCAAGTCAACATCACATCATTCCGGCCACAAGTTAATGAGTCATGCTACTCAGACACGTTGGCTTTATATAGCATGGATATGTCGAAAGGCATGGCATTAAACTTGACAAAGAAATTCACGGCTTTAGATACCGTACAAAGGCCAACAATGGTTACTCAAAGGGCTGCTCGGCACTGTACTCCCTTTGAAGCTTATCAGTTTAGCACTTGCAATAACATTGGAAGCTGCAGTGATGCCCCAACTGAAAGTATAATCAATTTGAAGACAACGTCTTTTGTAGCTATTTACAGTAGTGTTAATGTCAGCGGTAGTTTACAATTCAGAGGATTTGCTCTTATTAGTGAAGTTAGTAAAGTATAAAAATAATTAAACATTGTGCTTCTTATTTGCAACTATATTTACCTCTTTGAATTATTCTTATAACAAATATATACGATATACTTATATACACACACATGATTCTTATTTTATGATGATCAGTTCAATTCTCTATGAATGAATGAATGAATGAATGAATAAACTTTATTGTTTCTGAGTATCAGTCATCATACAATGTCTGGTTTTCATACTCTAACATAAAACATCTATAATCATTTGAGTTGTTCAAAACAAAGTTTCGTGTTGTAAGAATTTTAA
This sequence comes from Orchesella flavescens, assembly GCA_964034955.1. Classification (NCBI taxonomy): domain Eukaryota; kingdom Metazoa; phylum Arthropoda; class Collembola; order Entomobryomorpha; family Orchesellidae; genus Orchesella; species Orchesella flavescens. Next base: position 32,090,482 of record OZ035953.1, read on the forward strand.
AATCAAATGTAACTGCATTGTCGTAATACATTCTACTTATCGTGAAAGTCATTAGGAAAATGTTATTATTATTACGTAGCTGAATCTCAGTCAGCGTAGTTATAACTTTACTAAGTTTGTCTGTCCGTCTGTGAGCACTCTCCTGTCGACATGTGTTGACCGATTTCCACCAAATTTTGCACATAGGTAGTACAACTCAAGAGCTTTTCAGTTAAATCGGTCAAAGAGTTTGAAAGTTATGGACGCGAAAATTAAAAAATCCACACATGTGGCTGAAACTCAGTATGTAGAGATTATTTGACATGCTGAATCGTTTCGTTGTGATAGTAATACATCCATGGATAGTATTTCATGCAGTTTTGAAAATTTTTGAGCGTGAAAATTTAAAAATAGTCCCATTCATCGCTTAGTATTCCAATTCATCACCCAGTATTCATATTCTCCCGTCAAGCCATTCAGCTACGTTTCTAGGTCATAATACTTACCAGCAGGTTAGTATTATGGTCCAATTACGTATTTGGATTGTTATGAATACCTACAATATCTTTCGAGGAACCTATGTTCAGAATATGGATGACTTCACAGCTTCCTATACACGTATCATGTTGCAAAATATTGTAAATATCTAATCAATCCACCAACGCTTCTTAAAAACAAACGTAACATTATGGCTGGGTTGGCTAAATTTTTTTAAAGGCATTCACGTATATTGTTTATTCAATTGTTTCATCTATGACGTTTATAATATTCGACGATTGTTTCCTTTTTCCGGAAGATAAGCTGGCTTTGGTAGTTGCATCTGCAAAAAAACAATTTAAAAATAATGAATGTGGAACATACCTTAGTTTATTTATGTACATCTACGGCCACGCAGTTACTTACTCATCCATGGCTGTTCCATTTTTTTAACCATCAATTTAGATCTCGAATAACGAAGATAGTGAATTCTGAGAGGGCCCACTGCATTATTTTTAAAAATACGAAGGCACCAAACGAAGTCAAGGTATGGGGGGTGATGATAGTGGAACATTCAGAAATGATACCGAATGCCTTGTCAATCGCTCGACAAGTCTCTGGTTGAAGTTGATAGCAGGCTGGGTAGTGTATCGACGGATAGAAAGTTAACATACTACCTGTGAATAAAATAAAATGCGTTATTTGCAGCCAGGAATACCTGCCTGATAGCCTTTTCAGCGGTTAACGTATCATACATTCAATAATTACTTACAAAACAATCTTGAGGGCATGAAAGGAAGATGTTCATGTTCTGAGGTGGAAATGTCTTTCGTAATTGAGTGCCAACTAGCTGGAATTGTGGACAACAAATTTAGGTTTCTTGAAACCAAGTATGACTAGGACGTTTTTAGTGGACACCCCAAACATAATTTAATCACTTACAATTATAGGGGGTGATAAGATATTCGTTTCCATGAGTTAAGGTCGTGTCAACGTTCCTCGGTTTTCCACTTAAGTCTTCGTAACTGGATGGAGTATAGCAATTTATAACTAGAAGTATAACTGTGAATACAAATAAATACATTACTTGAGACTCGGTTAGGTTAGCACTCGGTTATTAAATTGTTACTTACATATCATCATTAACCTCAACATTATCAGTTCGGTATCCATTTTGGAACTTTTAAAATTACCATACAACTAACTGAAAAGTGGATTCAAACTCAAGGCAACGACTGAACGAAGGTGTGATGTAAAAGTAACCTAGCAGCAAAACGTTAAAGCAGAAAATGAATGTTTTTGCCCTTCAAATTTGTGTTTTTATTAACTAGCAATTTTTGCTGGTTTATAGCTTGTCTAGTCTGTCCGTCAGTCCGTTAGGGGTCACGATAACTCGAGAACGCTTCGATTTTTTAAATTCTGTTTTCGCCAATCAATACCATAGGAAAAATGAGGAATCAAGGTTACCCCTTGGGGGAAACGGTCATACCCCTGCATTTTCCGAGCGTTAGGTATACCGTGTAGCATATCATTCGACAGCTAATCGTAAGAGAAGATCAACGGTACTCTGCACGCTTATCTGCGATGTTATCTTCAGGGTCAAATGTCATGATAACCTTTAATTTTTCAAGCGTCAGGCCGTATGCATTTCAAGTGTTCATCTCTTTCTATGTATTTCAAATACGCCATCACAGCCAAATATTCGATAAGATCAACAACCATGATAAGCACCCTTGTTTCCGATATCTTCAGTGTCAAATGTTATCTTAATCCTAACTTGCTAGTTCGTTACACTCCTGTGTTACCAGGTTTATTACCCATTCTTATCTTACAAGCTATCTCAGCTATCTATCTATCGAGTATATCTATCAGTCTTAGGCTTGTGAGAAGCAAACTGATGAATGTATAAACAAATTTTATAGTTCTCGGTAAATATATTGACTAGTATTCCTGGAATTGCATATATATTCTGAAAGTTTGCCAATGCAGTTTCAATGAGGCAGATTTTTGTGTGTGCGGTAAGTAGATAGCTGACAATGTTGAACAATGAATATAGTCCAAACTTGAACTTTCTAAAGTTTTACATCAACTTGAATTATGTTATTGGTCAAATGTGATAATATTGCATGCATACTACAATACTACGTGATGTCATTTTCAAATTTGGTTCAGCAAAAAAACTGATATGAACAAACATGGAGGAGTAGTATTATGTAGTATTATGACATATGACGAAGCTAATGTCTAAATTAATGTTATTTTTAGTCAAACAAACCCATTTTTGGACAATTGCTTAAATTTTTTGTTTCATGTTGTTGTCCCGATAACAGTAAATAGATTCAACTAGATCATGTGTAAACAATTACAATACTCATTACTTTGATATTTTGTGATTTATAGTGTATTATTATTGAGAGAAAACGTAATTTCATAACATTATCAAGTTTATTATATATTAGTATTTCAAAACAATTATTGTATTCACAAGGATTGTATAGTACTCAAATGATTCATTACTATATAGTTATCCGGCGTTAGAACGAAGTACGGAAATTAGCAACATGACAGTAACAATTCTCCTTATAATACAATGTGTACGAAAGGAATGGAACGGAATAACATTTTTCTGTAAAGATTTGTACAATAAGATTAAGGACTACAAATACCAATAATAACAATTTAAATTGTGGAAGTAGTTTAATAAACAGTTTTTCTTCTCTGAAACGTAAAAAGTGATGGTAGGTAATTGTTTGCTTTAGCTTAAATGACAGGAGGACCACTGTGACTCAGGTCACCACAGTAAGAAAAGTAGCTGCCGTTGCTCTTGAAGAAGGAAGGCATGGTCACGCATCCATCATCAAAAGATGGTAGGAATCCTTGAAGAAGGAAGCATAATCCTAAAATCATGAGTATCACGGAAAAACCTTGCTTGAGTTTATTGGTGGCTTGCCACTCGTCATTACTCATCGTCAGACGGAGGCACTGGTCATGTTGATGAGAGTTTTGAATCTCGGCACAGGAAGAGGCTGTGAGAAGGACCAAATTTTGAGTGAGGATTGATGTCTCTACCACAAGTGAGTCAGTAGTCTGTGTGCCACATGTCACCGACTTGTTTTTATGCTGTAATAAAGTGACATTATCCAACGTGTCAGATGGATCTGCTGGCAGTTCAGGACATGATTTTGTCAGTGGCATACTTTGGGTTGAGTAGAAACGCTGAGTGATTCAAAAAGCAGACACGGCACGAAAAAGAGACATTAGAGTAGCAGCAGCAAATTTTTAAAGATGGCTTAAGAAGGAATGCCCATTTTTTAATCTGTTTCCAATAATTTTGGTATTTTAAACATTTTTATGATTCTTCTTACCAGAAGAGAACATAGCTCATGACTCTTTTTGAGATAGTTCCGAAATTCGACAAGTTCCTGATTTAAAAATCGCAATACCGAAGTGGCATATGACTCGTAGAGCTGGTTCGACTCGTCATTTCCACCAGCGCGAGACCCTTGCTGAGTAACATTCTCTGGTTTCCCATTGCTTTTCTGCTCGGCTGTCTGCTCACCACTTTCATCACCGGAGCCGTTCGTTATCTGGTACACTTCACCTAATTCATCAACAGTTCCTGTCGAACCACTGTAAACATTCAAAAATAAACCATTCAGTTCCCACTTCCAAACTTATAATGGCATGGTGTTGTTTGTAAGTTAGTAGTCATTCATACAGTACATAGTATAGCATTTCAACAACAAAAGACATAAATAAATCCAACTTTCTTCTAACCTGTCAAAAGTTATGTGAAGGGCTGTGTGCGGAATCTCTGAAATTTCAGTCAAAAGAGCGTAGAAATCATTCAAATCCTGTTCCATAACCTGGGGAAAAAGGCAAAATAAAATGACATTTCCGAATACGTAAGTTGATAGAAAATGTGAAAAGGAGCGATAAGCTAACTGAAGCAAATCGCCATCTCTCTTAATGTATGAGATGACTTTTACCTTATACTCTTCGAGGCTGCCGCATTGCGATGCTACATCGAAGCGCTGAGGTAAAGCTTCATGTTCCGGTGCGAAACACCCCTAGTGAGTTAATTGGTCAAACGAGAAAGAGGTACCATTTTAAATAATTTGCAAAAAACGTCCCGTGAATCTACGTGGGATTTCGGCATGTGTATAGAAATAGCACTTACTTCCGCAACGAGAAAATCCAATTCAATATCATCAGAGGAAATATCCATCTGAAATAAAAATGATGAAGATATTGAGGAAAAGAACGTGGATAAATTACTTCATCAGTGAGATGAGCGAGCTTAGGTTTCAAATTACAAATTAAAATTGACAAGTAGCATGTCTTACCACATTAAAATTGTCGAGGTAAGACAAAACAGGAGAACTGTAATGATCGCTTGCATCCTCACGCTCTAAACTGTTTTGATTTTCAAGGTTTAATTTTTCCAGTTGCAGCTTCTAATATATATACAGTAGTCCAAGAAAGTTGACTAGTTTATGCAAAATACTGTGATTGAGTTGAATTGATAGTATTATCATCATCATTTACCTCGATCCTTTGTGACAAATGATCAACAGCCTCTTGGAGAGAGTCTACTTGACCAGTCAACATTTTCACTATCTCACTCCATTGTTGGTCTGCTGAAGCAGATGCAGCTTGGATTTGACATAGTTCCTCCTCCTTTTCAGTGACTAATATTTGGCCCCTTCTGCACTCTGCTTTCATTTCATCAATCTACCAAATGTCAATCATGAAAGGAGACCATAATGAGTGGGAGATATTTGGACCAAGCAACATTATATACTTTTCAATTTCAGTCCTGTTATGTAGGCATACCTCGAGATAGAGCTCACTTCTCTTCTGTTGAGACACTGCGTACTCATTTTCCAGCCGAGTAATTCTGTCACACAACACCCTGTTTTCGTCTTCAAAACTAGAGACTTGTTGAGATTTTTCATTTAGCTCCCGTTCCAGTCTTTTTATCCTCTCATTGAACCCTTTCAATTGCAGACTCTTCTTGTCCAGCTCGTCACGTTGATTTTTCTGTTCAAAAAGTGCATACAAACATGAACATCCTTCCAACTAAATCATGATGACTGTACATATGGTAATTTTTGAAAACGTTAAGACACGAATGTTTCTGCTTATTTTACCAAATCATTAAAATAGTCCTCTTCTGCTTCAGTGAGTAAATTTTTGAGGCGAGCGTTGTCATTGCTTAGCTTGTGGAGTCTGAGATTTAAATCGGAGATTTTAGCTTTAAAATCCGGTTGCCTGCATAAATAGTACAATTGTATGTTATTAGCAAACTCACACCCCATCATCACCCTACACATCAACACCATAGCACTGACTTGCACACAATTTATACACAGACTGATTACCAATTCTCTAGTTCACACTTGGAGTTTCCAGCTTGTGCCTCCGTTGAAATATCCAAAAAGGAAGGCGACGGTGACCTAAAGTAAGAAAGGAGAACTAAAATCATTATCAAAAGCATCAATTTTTTCTCCGACTTTGCCTCATCACCATATGAGCTGTCTCACAAGTATTTTCTTTTCAGAAACGTTTTGGCTTCTTGATAGATATTTTTGTGTAGCTCTACCAATATATCTATACTTTTCTCATATAATGTACTTGCATACTGCTCACTACCATTACGCTATTAATGATTAGGAGTAGTTATCATTACTTACCGTTTGTATGTGTACGCCTCATAAATAACTTCGTTGTTTTCGCTGTCAAAGTAGATTTTAGTCTCCTTCTCCACCACTTCTTCCTCATCTTCAATCCTCTTCTCCTTTTTGAACTGTGCAATTGGATATAAATCTGAGTCCCCTGGTCCATCATTTCCATTCTCTGTAACTAGTCTTTTGGCTGCCATCGTCAATAGTGGTGGAGGTTGTTGTCCTTGTCACATAAATCTCCCACTTAAGTTGTCAATAATTAAAATTTTTGTGGTCAACCACCTTCTTCTCCCACCAATTAACTAAAAAACACGATCACTTTCTCACAACACTATGGTGTACACAGTTGACTTTACAAACAGAAAAAGGACCGTCAAGAAGTTTAAGGAGCAAATGAGACAAAATATTCGACCAGTCTTCTCTTCCCAATTAAATTCGTAGTAGGGGAGGAAAGGAAGAAGAAAGGGAGCTTCCGTGCATGCTGCTGCTGACAAAAACAGAAAGACAAAGGGCATTTTTTTAGCAACCAATGAGAATTCATTATCAGTGCTTCTCGTTTTCCTAAAAATAAAAAAAATATTTTCTTTTACTGTCGTTTTTTTCTTGGCCAATGAACATGCAGCTTTTGTGTTTCTCCCTTTTCTAGCTTTTGTGTTTCTCCTTGTTTTAAAAAATGATTTTCTTTTGCTTTCGTTTTTTATTAGCCATTGAAAATGCAGCTTTCCTACATGTTCCTTTTCTAAAAAAAAATGATTTTTATTACCGAATGAGAATTCGTCTTTCGTGTTTCTCTTTCTTCTAAAAAATGATTTTCTTTTGCTTTCGTTTTTTATTAGCCAATTAGAATGCAGCTTTCATACATGTCCCTTTTCTAAAAAAAAAAAATGATTGTATTTTGATTTAATAGAGCCTAATTCAATAATTCCTATTAAATTTACAGGAGATGATGGTGGATATCTACTTTTGCATGTTATTTTCATGAACAGAGAGAAGTTCGAAAAAATGTTCGACTTGAGTAATTATGAAAAATTTCCAAGGAATATCATGCGGAAGTAGCATTCACTTACTTAATAAGGTGGTATTTCTAATTTGATGTTTCTGAAGTTTGAAAATGGTATTCAGCATAAAATATAATGCAGTCCAATCAAGCAAGATAAAATTAAATTACTACTTATTTTACTTAATACTAATTAAAGACACAACACACGTTAATATAGGAAACTACATTTGACTTTATTGTAACAAGGCTTGATACAAATGACAAGAATAATATTTTTTGGTTATATTCATTAGTTTATCTTTCTGGAAATACAATTATGTTACTATTTGGCTTGCTTTTAATCTATTGGAGTAGATACAGTCTTGATAAAATACATAATAGGTACTTCAGGCTTCATATAATAATCATACTAAAATCCATACTTGATAGCCAAGAAGGCAATCATGATGCACACAGCGGTGGAGATTTGCCACTTCTCACCCCTCAAGTGGGCTAGAGTTTCCGCATCCGATGGAGGAGGATCTACTTCCATTTCAGCGATGACCTTGACCAACTTGTCATTATGATAGACTGACATTGCTGTGACCATCTTCCGCAATAGTTTCACCGATTCCTCAATTGACTGAGTGAGTTGCTCACGCTGCTTAGAAATCAATTCATCCTTTTCTTTCAACGTGGTCATCATGAGACTAACTTCCAGAGATGTTGTAGATCCCTGGGAGACCTTTCCAGACAGATTTTCAACAGTATCTTGAATTGCAGCGACCTGTGATGCCGTTGCACCGAGAATTCGCTTCATGTGGTTTTGTTTCATCCAGTTGTTGATGGTGGTACCGAGAATACCCAAACCAGCACCTGAATTGAATTAAATTATGATTATTATTTTTTATTAAAACTATTATTCTACAAGAAAAACATCTTTGTTTACTTGACAATAAACTCTGCTGTTGTAATATGTAGCTTACCGATGACGGATCCAACAATTGACCAATATTTGATCTTCTCATTTTGAGCACGCCCCTTCTCATGACTAAAGCGCAAAGCATTGGACAGCTCGGAAAACACTTCTCGCTCTTCACTTTCCAAATCTTCAAAGCGAGAGCGAAGGATGCGCTCTTCTTTAATCACTTTGAACTCCTAAAATGAAAAGAGGACATGCATAAAAAAGATCTCGTCGACTCATAACCTTATTAATGGAGAAGCAATGTAATAGCAAATAGCACAAAGCAGAAACCTTCTTGATGAGATCAAGACAGGACTCATCACCACGTGTGGTCCGATTCAACTCAGCACGTATTTCAGCCAACTTGTTCTGAACATCCAACAACTCCTTGCATGCAGATCGTCGCTCTTGTTGACAATGGATGAATTTGGCTTCAGCCTGCAACACATAAAAATAACATTAACATCCCGTCTTTAAACCTCTCAAGCGATACAATTTTAATTACAATTATTTAATAGCTACGCTTACCGTTAGGACCCGAGCGTGAGCTCTTCGCACTTCAGTCAATCCAATGATCTTTCCATACGATTTCATCATTTTTCCGACTTTCTTCCGAGTCTTCTCAGATAACTCTTCCGTCGATGGTAACTTTGGAAGCTTGTTCAATTTCTGAATCTGCTCATTTATGGCAGCTTGAACGGATGTCTTAGCGGGCATATCATTGACCCAACCCCGAATACTATTCAGACCCTCCTGAGTTTGCATTTTCCCTTTCGCCAGTGCCGCTTCCCAAGCCTTGCTAAGCTCGGCAAGAGCCTTACGCTGTGGTCCAGACATGATTCCAATTTCTGTAAAAGAAACGAAACGAAACGAAAAACAATTAGAAATTACTGTCCAACTCAAAGTCTAAAATTGTCTTTCAATCAGGTGGTACAAATGCTAAAATAAAGGCTTTAAACAAGATAAAGCTAAACAATTACCTGACTATTAACTCAGATGGGACACAAAAGTAATTTCACCAGATCTGCTTCAAACAGCTGTTGACTTATATGATTGAATTTGACGCTAGCAGAAACAGGACCTCCAAAACTCGCTACAAAAGGACAAAAACACGGAAAATAGAAGCAATTAAAATTTGATGACCAAAAAACTATTTAGTTATTTTTTTCGGACACTTTACTGAAACGCCACAATCAGTCAGTTTCACACGAACAGCAAACCAATGATATTTAAGAATCTTTCATGGGACGACCTTTCCTGACGACGACCTGATATTTCCATGCAGTTTTAACGGAGAAGGGACGAACCCCTCCACCATAAATGTCGGGGATGCCAATGCCTCTCAAAACATAATAGGACATGCTGCATAAACAAAGACAGGTACAGTAAACTTACCAATGATCCAACGATTAAGATATTCAAAAAAGTCACTTCTCCTCACTCACAACTTTACCACACTTTTTCTTCACTGAAATGTCTTTTATTCAATATAAGAGTCTCAAGAATCACCTCAACCCAAAATAAAACGACCAAATTCTCCAAATTCCATCCTGAAAACGTTGTCGATGAGAATCATCAAATCCAAAACATTATTGATTCGGTCATCAATAAATTCACCCACTATATCACCGAATGGCAGGACTTCGTCAATTACAAACGACAAGAAAGAGTCTAAAAAGTTAAATATCAAGGCTTGGACTGAAGACACTAAGGATGTAAATAGTCGTTTAATAAATGTCAGTGAATAGTAATAAACTACGAAAAATAGTAAGAATAAGGTGGACAACATCGCCACTGATTACGTTATTTCATACTTTTAAACTGTTCACTTCACTCATAACAATAGACAACCTCAACCAAGTGAAATCCTAGCAATCAATTCGATCAGGTGACATGATCATTTTTTTGCACACAATCCATCACATTGTTGTCATTTGCTGAACTTTATGCAGTGCACCACTTGGATTTTAGTTCCTTCCGAAATGATTGAAAGCAGAAGCTGCGAATCAGTTTGGCGCAGATGCACTGGACTCTTTTGACGATGCAGTAGTAGCTACTAGCTTTGTTGGTATGCTATAGATTTCCTTAGAATGTGCTATTTAAGATTTAACTTTCATTTTCCATGTTTCTCTACTTATCATATTGGTTCTTACGGAAGAGATTATATTGTACTCATGCAATGATTAATGAATTAAACACAATGCTCTGAACTGACATATGATGTAGAAGTTTATGTGCATTCAGTAAACAATTCACACTATTAGAAATACGGACTATGCTCACTTACGTATTATCTAGTCAACAACATGAATGCATGAGTATGAAGTAATGATGATGCGTGCAAGTGAAAAATGATACATTGGCGTTGTCAGCGTTTAGTTTAATTTAAGTAGGAGTTTCAAACATTATGGTTAATCCCCAATCATAATATTTATTCAAATAACACCCTCCACCGGGCCAATTTACTCAACATCAGAATAATTTAAAATTGAACCAAAATTGCATTTTCAATGTATTCTGTTATTTAGACAAATACAGGTTAATATACACACTAATTAGAATTTAAAATACTTGTAATATAATAACTTTTATTACTTTAAATTTTATACACTACATTATAAGGTACGACAAACAATATTGTTTCGTTTAGTTAAGACAGTGTTAGGAAAAATATATGATTGATTGGTTGATATGCGTATTAAAATGTTAGCAGCTCCCCACATTATATTTACAAAACGGCACCCATCACTAGCACAAGCGAACTGAAAAACCAAAAAAAAATATAAAATAGAATACTTGTAATCTAAGTACGGAAGCAAAATTGCACCATTCTCTTCCCAAAAGCCAAAATCTCAACCAATTTCGGTGCAACCTCAGGTAGCTAATGATTCTTCAAATGATAAAAACATTTTAAATCTAAAAATTGAATGAGGCAGTCTTCACCCTCCTCATCATTTTCTTCGATTAGCTCTGCATCTTCCTCTGATGAGTATTACTCAAAGAAAACCAAGAAGAGAAAGCCTAAGAACAAGCGGTCAAAATCCCACAGGCCCAGTTCTTTCGCGTATACTCCCCCTTTTCAGTAAATACTTGCTCAGCAACAAGCTTTCGAAACTATGCAGTCTATGTTTTGACGGAAACCCCCAATAAAAAGTTTACTTGGCCCATGCATGTCTCTGAATTCGACGACAGTTGTGGATCAAGTTTCTTAACATGAACGACAATATTGTAGTAGCAAATCCCACAGCTTAAAAAAACAGGGTAATTACCGTAGAGTTATAGATTTGGAGCTGTAAGCCAAAGTGAAGCAGGAGGTGCTGGAGTTCTTGGGACCGTCCTAGTCAGTAAATCTGAAAAGATAAAAACGTAACTTCAAATCTGCTTCTGGAAATGTTCTTGCACCAAACACACGGGCAAAGGCTAATTCCCCCTGTCCAATGCTTTCTATCTCATTAAAAACTGATTTGACTAGATGCACTAGTACTGATATCCATATTAAATGTGATCCAACCATTAAACCAAATGCAAAAACTGGAATCATCAAAGGTTTTAAAGTTGAAAAGGAAAAATCGGCTAATCAAACACATATTGCTCAACGAGCATCTTATGGTCGTTGGCAAAACACTGCAGATGAAAAGAGTGGAAACATAGATGCAAAAATGGAAAGCATCAAAACTTGAAAGGTCAAGAGAACAAGCTGCTAGATGATAACTCAAAGGGTACTGGAATTACTCCAACCGGGGCAACAACAATTGAAGGAATTCCAGTTTCAATAACTATCTGAGATACGGATGCTAGTCCAATGAAGATGTGGGCTCTCATAAGGAAACCAAGAAAAAAGAGCAAACGGACTTGTCGAGTGATGCGAATTTGAAATCTGAAAGACGTTCAAATGCACCAGAGAAAGAGGGACAGTACCAAGTTGCTGTGAACGAGAACTCAAAGGCTCCTGTCCTGAAGATGTATTAGCTGGGACTACAAATGTGGAAAGTACAAAAGAAATGACTGATGCTCCTTCTGAACAGGATATGAGTTTATCTGCGAACAACTTAGTCATCCACCAATCGGAACCAGTGGTGCCCATGAACATTAAAAATGTAGAGCTAGTTGGTGCTCAAACAAAGTCAAATGAAGATGATTGGTAATATTGTTTTCGTTAATTTTATTTAAATTGAGTACGAGAAGTTATTCTTCTTGTAAATTATTTTAGTTTAATTTTGATGAGTTGTTTGGTGTTGTTATTATTACTAATTACTATATATATAACATAAATTACCACAGAAGGACTAACCAACAATCTTCTAGGGTATTAGTTAAGTATTATCTGCAGTCAGGTGAAAACTGTAATGTTTAGAAAATTGATTCATGAATTCTTCATCTTAATTTGTGATATGGCCCTTTAGTTTGTAGTTTAGCAAATTGTATGAGTTAACTGTAATCTGGTGTTAGTTACCATTAGATGAATTTACCTTAACACTTTCTATATGTAGAAATGTAATTTTGGATAGGGCGAAATATTGCTTGATAGTCCTTTTGTTTAATCTTTTGTGTGCTCAGTTCTGAAAATAAAATTGCAATAAATTTTTGCTTAAAAACTTGTATGTTTTTTCTTTTCGAATAATAATTTTTAGCTAAAAGCATTTTCTTTACTGCTTAGGTTGGCCAACGATCCTAGCACTTGTGCATCTTCCAACTTGAAATCCTATTTCTTTTCACTCTTGCGAATGTGAAGGTGAAGAATGTCTTAGGGAAACAAGAGAGAGTTCATAGAGAGAGTTCAATTCATAGAGAGTTGATGGGACAATTCTACTTGGATAAATCCTACTTGGATAAAAAGATTATTAATAGACCAGGTAACGCAAACACCCTCCTTATTATTACGTAAATGCTTTCTGCATCGCACGATTTTGATTTTTACTTTGTATGAAAAGAAGTTATAAATTAGCAAGGAATTGCAAAATGCCTGCGTGAGGAAGCGTGTGAAGCCCTCAAACATCTTGAAATTAGAGAAACTTTTTGGAGACTGCAAACCCCTATATTTCAGGAAGACTTTCATATCCATGCTCGAGGCTCATTCAAAAGATGCTTTATTAAAAAAGGTGCTACATGTAATTCATAACATGGTTGATTTGTGTACTAAATACCTTGAGTACCCATTTTATTTTCACACTTACATTATAGGAAGCTGAAAGTACAAAGGCAAGTGTAGCAAAATTGTTACAAATGCGGGGCTGTGAGAACTGCGTCTTTGGGTTATCCATGACCAAAATGTGATCAACAATTGATGCCGAGCGTTTCTAACCAGCCGCACCGAGAAACGACAGGATTACGCTCCTGTGGTTCCGATTCTCATCTTGATTTTAATGAGGAAGTAGAAAAAGGATCGGTGGATAAAGTTGATACGAAAAGGAATGTAAAACTAAAAACTACTCGGGTGAAAGCTTCCTCCCGTGAAAACACGTGTAAAATCTTCCAAATAAACTGAAGTGCTTCGTAATACAAAAGGAAATATATGTGATTGTGAATTATTCAAAATAATTATTAGGTTTAGCAGTTTGCGTAAAGATTAATTTACATGCGAATCAGTTGGCAGTACTAGTTTTTGAATCCGATGAATATTTCAAAAACTGTGCAAAGTCTTCCTATTTTAGTAAACTTCTACATTAGTATATATGGTCAGTAGAATTCTAAATGGAATGGCGTGTAGTCAGTACAAGCTGCGTTCTTTAAATTGTTACAGAATTTATTTATCAATAAAAAAAGTAGGCACTTGATCATATCAGGTTTTGGGGAACAGTGATTCGATAATATATCACATTCGATGGAGCTACTAATTCGTCAAAGGTTCGACTTTTTACCTTGAGACATTATAACTATCCATTTATTTCTCGAATTTCCTAATCCAGTAAAGGAACCACGGAACATGAAACTACACGCTTAACTGATACAATTTCATTAATTTCAACCTACAATAATATTTAAAAACTACAATGAAAACATGATACATGAGAGCTTTTCTCCTTCAACTGGTTAAATGTTGAGCCTACGCAAATCCTCCTGAGTGTACCATTCATTTGGATCTAAGAACAAAAATAAAGGTGATTACAACATTAGAAACATTTTATCCGTTACATAATATTTTAGCCGTTGAACTCTCCTACACATACCAAATTCGACTCTTGCCACAGCAGACGCCTCGTCACCAGAGCTTGAAAGAACATCCGAAAAAACTTCACTTTCTGAATCGTTCTCGTCAACGTGCATCCCTTGCCCTTTCTTCTTTGCAGATGGCTTCGGCTTCGGATTAACTGAAAAGGGAATACAATTTGAACGATTAAGTTACATAGTGTGATGGGAAAAATCTCCAAATAATAAAATTGTTTTAATATTTCACCATGAGTGGAGCTGGGACTCTTATTGCCAGATGGCTTTCCCTGTGAAAATTCCACCTTTTCTTCTTGTGTCGTCTTGGACCTTTTGTGCTGAGGATTCCAAGTTGGAGGGGAACCGTAATAAAAGTCTTTATCTAAAAATAAAAGCATGAGGAAGTTAAATGAACTCTTATTCACCACTTGCAGAACAGCATGCATATTCTACGAGTTAATCAACATACTTCCAAATAACGCAGCCCTTTGTCGTTGAGGACGCATTGTAGGTAGGTGTCCAAAATTACTAGCTGCAGCAGAAGCTTCTGAACCGCTCTTTTCACCTCCCTCATCATTTCTTTCTCCCATCTTCTTTTTACCATTCTTTCCTGTTTTGCACTCAACGATAGAAGAACTACCAGTTAAAGGTGACCCAACTGCTGCTGAAATTAAGAAAATAGTAAGCTAAATAATGACATTCTAAGCTATTATTACATTTTGTATTAGTGTGTTAAGTCTTATTGGTGCAGAAACCGTACGTTGTTTAATTGTAGAACCTATATCGCTGTTACCTTTTGGTGGAATCGTTGACTCGGTCTGAATTTGTGCGCTGTTGACTGCTGCAGCATCCGTGGCCTGCGAGTTGCTTTCTAAGCATTTCTCTTCAACTTGAGATGGAGAGGCTGCTCTTGAGCCTTCATCGAATAAACCAGCAGAGTTTCCAGGTAAATTGTCGCAGATTTCCGAACCCATAACTTCAGCAGTACCACCAACACCGACAAGGTTTCCTTCATCTTCAGCATCGTCGTCGTCAACATGATCGCCTTCTTGCTGTTGGGAGCAGCTTGGGAATGGAAGAGATGAGGAGTCTTGAAGCCCATTTGAAAAGTCTGGCATGACATCTGGTTCCTCAATCACAATAACTTCTGGTTCCTCAACCACAATAACGTCAGGTTCTTCAACCACGATATCTTCTGATTCTTCCAAAATACGTCCTGAACTTGATGGATTGAGCGTAATAACAGCATCATCTTGATTCACCTTCACCTTAAGTCTGGGCATCGAAAGGATGTCATTTGCATCTTGTTTTCTAGTCTCCCACTTGTTGCGATAACCTGAAAATGGAATCATTATTAATATTAACCAACATTTAATTAAAAAATTATTTTTATGATATTTTTCAACTTTCAAGTAAATATTTTATCACATACCCTCTATTATCTTGTCCTTTAGAATGGTAACCCTTTGATAAGCTCGTTGCTGGAGTCCGGCATTCAACACATTGTCATCTACCACCGCCTTCTCGATCTTGGTCACAATTTTTGAGATTTTCAACCCAAGCTGGTCCAACGCTCCTTGAATCTTCCAAAGCATGCTCATGAGTTGCTCACAGTTCTCGCAGAGGGGATGAGTTTTCCTTGAGCATTGCGGAGGAATGTCATCGCTGCTTATCAGCATGTGATGGCACAGGTTCTTGAGCTTTTGACTCCGCTCCACCAAACTTCCACCAGAAGAAGCACCATTATCGTTTAACAACACGGAAGAAGGGCACAATAAACAGATGACACGATGTTCTTGACCATTGTTGATTATTTGAGGCCCATTCCCACCGTTGGGGGTAATGGCCGAAGCGTTGGACGTTGGTAATCGTAAATCCATGATTAATTACAATTCTCCTCGTAGACAAATCCAACTTCTTCCTCTGATCCTCTTGACACTCTGATGAAATGATGTAAAGTTTAAATAACAAAAAAAAATTAATTAACAGATAATTTTCAGAACAAAATAATTTTTTCAAGACAAACTGAACTGTCCTAAATGTTTTGTTCTTACACTGACGAAGTTGGTCAACTGGAATGAACAAAAACAAAAAAAGCACAAACAAAGTCGGTCTTATTCACACGTCGTAGTGATCGTAGACTTCTTTTCGTGCGTAAATGCTTTCTATATATTTTGCACTTATGTGTAGCGAAAAACAATATTATGCATGTAATACTCCAACTTGTGTTCAAACGTGATAAGAAAAAATATGAGAAAACGAAGAGAATACACGTTGCGTCGTTATAGATTAACCTGATGAAAATCCTTTTTGTTTAGAAAACGTAAACCTTGTGCTGTGTTTTCCGCTCAACTGTGAAAGGCTGCCATAATACATTTATGTATTTGTAATTTGTCATTTTATTCATGCAATCGTCTTGAGCTTCTGGATTTTCCTTCCATGATTACCTTTTCTAAAATGAATCGGATTTGTTATTATAAATTCTAGTTCGCCAATCAGTGACCTTGTCTGCCCTGCAGTCAGTCTGGTGCTGCTGCAGTATCTGAAAAATGCTCCGGATGATAATAAATTGGATCAACTGACTGAAACAAATCCATCTGATGTGGTTGATGCAACACAAGGAATACTTCAACAAAGGCACCTGACCTAGCATCAAAACTTACAAATGAGGAGATCTAAAGGTGAAGGCGAAATAAAAGGGGCTGATCAATATTCCGTTACTGAGGACGATTGGGGTGATAAGGAATGGCAGACTGCCCGACCTGATGTTCCTGTTTATGATAATTAAATGATAACTCTAAATCATCCCCACTATAATGTTTTTTATTGGAAATTAAATTTAAAAAAGGTAGAACATTGCAGCTGCAAGAATCTGCTTCAATCTGCTGAAGACGTTTGACACTCCAGTTGGAGACGGGAATTTGTCTTAACACGGTGGAATGCGTGGAGGGGTTTCCTCAGCGATTTTAAATGGTCACTGGGATGTCGTCCTTAAATTGACACAGCCAGTAAAACTCCCTAACTCGAGGTTAATTGATCTATATGAGTAGGTAAGTATCGTATGGCTTTGTGATATTACTGGATTTTAAAATCCGATCCAACCTCAAATATTATGCCAATTATATTTAAACAGGTGGTTTTGGAGTTGATTGAGTTAAGAAACTGATCCGATGATCATGTTGAAGCAGTTGGACGTTAAGGGGTACCTCCACCTCGAAAACCTACCATCTCGCCCTTTTTTGAACCCAAAGGAGCTTATCCAATAGGCAGCAGCAAGGAAAAGCGTCGGGCCTCTATTGCAAAATCTTTATCCGGTAAAGTTTCAGTTTGCCCCCATCCAGACCCTCTCTCATCGCCCAATCGCTGAAATGGCATCATCATCAAGGACTCCTTCCACCTGACAGTTCCATTGACCTCTTCCGTAGGAAAACTTGTATGAAAGATCAATTAGAAGATGAGGGTGATACGAGTTCTTCCTCCAACCATCCCTCCCCTCTCACCTACAGCCTCCCCAAAGAAATCAAGTTGGGTGGTGGGAAACCCCACGTCTAAATTTCAAGATTCTCGCCAGATGGCCAATTCCTCGTTTCCGCAAGCGTCGATGGTTTTATTGAACTTTGGAATTTTTCCACTGGAAAAATCCGGAGGGATCTACGTTACCAAGCTCAAGAGAACTTTATGTTGATGGAACACCCTGTGATTTGTCTGGCTTTCAGTAATGATACAGATATGCTCGCAAGTGGAAGTAGTGATGGAGTCGTCATGATTTGGAAAGTGAGCACTGGACAATGTTTGCGGAAGCTCGAGAAAGTTCATCACAAAGGAGTCACTTCCATCCAGTTCACTAAAGACAAGAGTCAAGTTCTCAGCACTTCCTTTGACACTACCATTCGGATTCACGGGCTCAAGTCGAGAAAGCTCCTGAAGGAATTCAAAGGTCATGATTCTTTTGTCAACGATGCTGTGTTTACGTCCAAAAGATCTGCAAAAGATACTCACCGTCTCCTCGGATGGCAGTGTGAAGCTATGGAATGTGAAGACAACCGAGTGTCTCTGCACACATTTAAGACCCACACCGGAGGAAGTGGGATGGTTTCATCAATCATTGGGATTTATCTTCTTTCCAAGAATCCAGAGAATTTCGTGGTTTGTAACAGAAGTAACCTTGTGGCGGTGATGAATATGCAGGGTCAGATAGTCAAGTCGTTCACAAGTGGGAAACGGGAGGATTGGATTTATTGTGTGGGTGAAGATGGAGTGTTGTATTGCTTTTCAGTCAAACTGGACATTGACTGCAAGTCACCTGTTATAAATTGTCAATAATATAAGTAATGAATACGTTTATAAATGTAATGTAATCACAGGTCCATGACAAGAACGTGATTGGGATCAACCATCATCCCCACCAACACAGGTTGGTAACATTTTCTGAGAATGCGACGATGAAATTGTGGAAACCCTTATGAATATATAGATTGTATCATTTAGAAACTCGGCTGGTTTGCTTAGAGAATTAAACCGCATGTGTAAGACTTTCATGTTTCACATTCAAACATTTTAATTGATTTAGTATTTATGTTTCCAGTTGTTTTGCCATATCTATTTTGAATTAATTGAAACGTAACTAAAAACCTCACTACATCGTTTTACTAACTTTAGTTTCTCATTCTCATATTCATTTATATATCATTTTGAATTGTTTAATCCAACTTTGGCTGCATATCATTTATCAAGGTAAAGAAAATCAAACTGAAAATCAAAACACGATGGAAAATGTAAAAACGTGTGGTTTTTATTTTTTGCTAAAATAAATATTTCTATCAGTATCACGGCAATAAAATTGGGGGCTGCCCCTGGTATCAGCAATACATCAAAACAGAACAGAAGACTTCAGTTTATAATGTAGTTAATCAAAACTTTGTTCCACAAAGCTCCACACATGACCCACAATAATGTTCCTAAATTAATGACTTGACTTGACCAGCTGACTAACTTAACAACAGTGCAAACAATTACTCAAGGAGACATGCCAAAATTACAAAATCGATAAATTGAGTACTGTTAGAAATAAGAAACGCCATTTCATTTGCATCCCGTTGTTTCCTCTCCACCCTGTTGCGATGACATGAAAAAAGAAATGCCTTTGGCATCTAGTAATTTTCTCTCCAGCTTGTTGCGATGACCTGGAAAAAGAAATGCCTTTGGCATCTAGTAATTTTCTCTCCAGCTTGTTGCGATGACCTGGAAAAAGAAATGCCTTTGGCATCTAGTTGTTTCCTTCCTACTAGATGCGGTAACCTGAAGAAAGGAATCATTATTAATATTTATAAATCTTAAGCTACATTTAGTTCAAACATTTTTTTCCTGATATTTTTCAATTTTTTTAAAAAGATACCTTGAATTATCTTGTCTTTCAAAATAGTAACCCTTTGATAAGCTCGTTGTTGGAGGCCGGCATTCAACACATTGTCATCTACACCGACTTCTCGATCTTGGTCACAATTTTTGAGATTTGCAACCCAAGCTGGTCCAAGGCTCCTTTAATCTTCTCCTCGGTGGTCAAGAGCTCCTTGCTCATAAGTTGCAATAAATTACTTGGTAATAAACGCGGTGTGCATAAAATATAACTAACTATTTGTACTTTTGTTTAATAGCAGGTCCGAGAGAGCCCAGAGCGGACGATAGGATTTGCCCTAGCTGCTGAATTAACATCTTCACCAGCGGAACACATTGTTTCCAGTGCAATGCAGATAGATCTGCTGATGCTGGAAATGGAAATCCACCTCGGAATAACAGGAAGCTTATTTAATAATTCGTACAATCAACAGTCCGAAGATAATTCTGATTGGTCGTCTTCTAGTCCAAGCCAAAATCTCAGCCAACTGTTGAGGACTCATGGGGTAATGTACCTCCTTCGGCTACTCCAGCTGGCTCTGTGCCATCTCAGACAGCTAGTAATTCTTCAAAGGAGAAAAAACGTAAAGAAAAGAAACATTCTAAATCTAAAAAGCGAAAGAGGCAGTTTCCATCGTCCTCATCTTCCTCTGAGGAGTATTACTTAAGAAGAGAAAGCGTAATAGAAAGCGGTCAAAATCCCTCAGCCGCAGTCTTTCACAGTTAAGGCTGCCCCTTATCAGCAAATACTTCTTCAGCAATAAGCTTTCGAGTCTATGCAGTCTATGTTTACGCCAATTAGAAGCTTGCTTGGCCCGTGTATGTCTCTGAGTTCGACAGTTGTGTATCAAGTGGACGCATCCACCCAAAAACCGTAATTTCCTGACACGAACGACACTATTGAAGTAGCAAATCCCACAGCTTACGAAACAGGCTAATAACTTATTTTTGAAAGGAGGCAGCTCTATCAGAGGGACGGTCGCTATTTAAAGTTGCGGAAACAGATTTTCAATAATGATAAAGCTATAATTAAGAGGAACGTTGGTGAAAAGTTGAGTATTTTTTTAAGCCAGGATGAATTCGTTTTAAATCTTTATTTCTAGAAAAATTCTAGTTGATGGTAAGGATGATGATTATACCAAAATACAGGTAAAAGTTGAGATGCCCGACCCTTCTTCAAATGAAGAAGAAATGTTAGAGGAAGACCCTCAACCAACTATTTCTGAAGAGGATGATGATGACGTTGCTGTGCTGTGCTGTGTGAAGGGTGGTGGTCCAGAGCAAGACATCAAAAACGTCCCTCCAAATCGAGAAAACTTACTCAAAAAGTATTTTTGTACCGCAGCTGTAGATTTGATCGAATCGACCAAAATTACTACCGCTGCTTAAAATGTGAGGAAACAATTTCAAGCAAGAAGGGCCTACTTATATACCACGTTGTCAAAAATCACATCACCCTCTTCGAATGCCCTGAATGTCTCAAGCGTTTTCGTTCCAGGGTAGAAGTCCTTTGCCATGGGAATGCCGTTCACAACAAGCATCTGAGTCAAAAGTGTCGTATTTGCTTCCAACCTTTTTGTTGGGAGGAAGGAGGAACCGTGATTCAAACCCACGTTTGGACACATAATTCGAAAGAAGACAAGGCGGTTGCGGTGGCTAGAGGGGAGGATGTCCCATGGGGAGCAAAGAATGAGCACCAGTGCAACCAGTGTGACTGGTCTTTTACAACCAAAATGTATCTCGAACACCATGTGATAAGGACACACGTAAATATTAAAACTGGGAAGGTTCACCGACTTTGTGGGATTTGTGGGAAGACGTTCAGAAAGTTGAGAATTCACATGAAGAGCATGCACCCAAACCCTGGCGAAACGAGTTGTCAATGTGAAATTTGTAATAGGAGTTTTAATGTGCGGAAACAACTCCATAATCATCGGAGGTGTCACAAGGAGGGTGAGGATTACCTAGAATGGGAGGAGACATGATACTCATGTTATGAGTGGAGGGAAGAGAATGAGAGGTAAGGGGCCATCCGCTTAGGGAAGAAACAGGGCCGAAGAAATATAAATCATTACTGTTATTATGTACCTTTAGGTATATATTGAAAAGACTCAGGATGTCGTCCGTCTGTCTGGGGGCACGACAACTCAAAAACGGTTTGACTTTTTTGAATTCTGTTTTCACTAATCAATATATCAGGTCAAAAGTAAGGTCGAGTTTGAAGATGGGTCAAATCGGTTCAGGGGAACTCCTGGGTCACAGGTCAGGTCAATGTTTTTGAATAGTAAGGTAGATCAGTGATACTATTTTTGAAAGTTTTTGATAACCCCAGCATGACCTATGACCATGATAATGTCAAATATTTTTTCTAATAGTAAGGTATGGAGTATGATGATGCATTAAAATGAAGCTACTGGAGAGAACAGTTCATTAATGGGGCTCCCAAATTCTTAGGTAACCCCAGTGTGACCTTTGAACTTATTAAAATAAAATAAATTCTAGAGGTGGGGATCACTCAGAAGGGAAGGGAGAATTGGGAAATTTTAAAGGTACATCATTACATCTCGATCTGTCGGGTTTATTTTATTCCAATTTTCCTCTTGAGTAAATAAACGAAACTGTTAATGTTGCTCATTCCAATGATGTTATTGTATCTTTATATCTTGTAGGTTAAAGTTGACACTGTTGTGTAAGCATTGTGCCCATTTAAAGATATTTTAGAGATTTACGCATGCATAATATATTTTGGTGCTATTGTAACCCTCATATAATATGAAGCCCAGTGAAGTAATATTAGAGTATGAATGTTGGGCAAAATAACGGCAGATTGTAATATGAGTAAATATTATTTGTATAAAAATTTTTTAAAAATGTGTGTTTTAAATTTAACAAGGTAGCCAGATTAATTTCATAAACCAAACCCTCAGAAAACAGTTACAATTTCAAAAATACAATAGCAATCCTAACGTGAACGTTTATGTAAACGAGTATAAAGCCGTTGAGGTATTTTTAAGGACAAGAGTTGACTTTCATGGGATAAAAGTCAGTACGTATTGGCATAAATCATTGCGTTGATAGAACGTAAATTTAAACAAGTGATCCATATCTAGAACTTGTTTATACGAATTCATGCACAACCCACACACACACGTTCATTTTCGTGACAGAACATATTAAATATTTTTCTAGCTGCTCCTGTGCTAAAGACTCAAATTTAGTTAGATTACCGTCAGTTGTCAAAGTTTACTGAGGTCATTGCACACAAATTTATTTTAAACAGCAGCTAATTTCTGAGCAGACTTTTAATTCGGTTTACGTTAGAATATAGTAGATTCAAACGACTTTGACCCCCGATTACTTGCTAACTTGTGAAATGTATATTTTCCTAATTTTTTTATAGTTAGAATTTCGTTTAAAATTGTATTTTGGAAACACCGGTGGAGGCAATGGAGGGCGCTTGTAAACCTATTGAAGAACTGACGGCTTTGATTGCCCAAGTTAATGAATCCATAGCCTTGGACAGACAAATAATTGAGTCTTTACTTGAGCAGGTCCTTCAGCAATTGCATTTAAGAGTGTTCATACGTGCTAATCCCTTTCCATTTAATTAATCATGCGTTCTTTATCTATCAACAGAATTCGATGCTGACGGAGAAATTCCAGCTGTTTAAAACAAATCTATCACCTTGGATGATGTTGGACACTACTCCAGCTGGGATTGTGGAATTCTGCCGAGGGCGCAATCATGATCTGGAACAAGTCCGGAACCTAGTGCTAAATCAACTTGCATTTGCAGAAAAAGTGAGTGCAGCGGTGGAAACAAGCAATGAAGTTATGGAGGACATTGTTTCCAAGACAAAGGATCTGGAGACGATGGGGGAGGAAGAGGCAGCGAGTACGTTGAAAAAATTATGGATGGACGACAGGTAAAATTCACTACACACTCATATTATCATATTTAAAAAGGATAGTGGTAAAACCCAATGCGACATCATTATTGTATTCATTACAAATGTTCCATTTACTTCATCTTTTGCAGGTTCGTGTGGAGTTTGGTAATGTTTTACCAAATAAAAGAAGAATGGAAAGCAATGATGTTGAGCGATAAGGTGGCTAGCTGTACGAAAATCGGATGCAAGTGAAAGAAGATCTTCACAAACTCCAGCTAAATTGATTTGATGGAATATTGGGAGATGTGAAGATTGTAGCAATAAAAGAACAATCATTTGTAGTATTTACTCTGTACAAGGTATTGATTTCGTACTTTTTGACTTGTTGGTTTAATTAAGTTTCTGTATAATTTAAAATTAGAAAGTGATTTCGATCATCAGCAACTAGTAAGTAAGATATAGTATTAATTAGTATTAATTAATGTTAATTTTTTACTGTTCTCATGTAACTGGGAAGAAATTATGAAATCGTTTTTTTTGTAAATAAAATAAAACAGCTGCAGTTTTTTATGGACAAGAAGTCCAAATGAACAAACGGGCATTTTGAATGGACATTGCTTTGACAAAAATGTATTATATTATCACATACATGCATTTAAGAAATCGAAATGTGAAATGAAGTACGAGCAGAATAGCTTTACGATTTTTTCATTCTGCCTTCCCATTCGACGCATGCTTTAAATTAATTTACATGCGTGGAATGGCCAGTGTGAGGGACTTTTATATGCCAATTTAGTTCGTTCAAAGTAAACGTTGTCGTTGATTAGACAATAAAAATGGAAAAGAAAAATGCTTAGCCTTTAAGTTATGGGGAAAGTCAAGTAAATATAATCAGCGTTAGGAATTAGACAACCATATGATTTTAAACCTAAAAGGTGTAACCTATTTATTGCCGCACCCGAATTTTATCAGCATAATTGTATGCAAATACAATACAGGAGTCAAATAAGCAACGGAACCCAGTTTATGAGAATATGAACATGAGAGAAAACGCACACGTTTTCGTTTGCTTTTAAATTCCTGGTGTCAAATAATGAATTATGTCTATTTTATTGATATTTGATGGATTTCGAACGAACTATGTAAGACTGCTTCAATTTCATCACAAATTGTCCGGTGGTATTTAAATCTTTATTATAACTACTGTAAAACGTATACAGGTAAGTTATCGACGAAAAATTTATCGCTACAAAATCATTTATATTCTCTTCATCAGCTACTTGCAAAAGTACCATCCAGCAATGAATGTTTCCTAATTTCATTGGTACTTTTACAATCTTAATCTTTTCAAATAAAGTTTTTAAACAAGGAAATATTACAGAATACGTGCTCTTATTAGCATCATAGTTTTGTAACGATAGTACAAACAAAGTCCAATCTTTACAGCGATATTTTCCTGCAGAAAAATAAATGTAAACTCGATGGACAAATTTTTCACACTTGTAAACTTGTAGATGAAAGCGTTTTTCAGCATCTGCGTAGCCTCTGGAGAGATCATCTGAAACCAAACAAAATTGATGACTAAATATCCTTGCAAATAATTAATTTAATATGGCATTAGAATTATATTAAGATAAGAAGACTTTTATTTGTAAGAAGTCAGTACCTGTCACTGTTCATCCATGATACGACGATATTCCTATCCTTCTCCGAATATTCGTTCCGAAGTCAGACGGTTGCGATTTCCCAAACCTGCAAAAGGAAAAATAATAAAATTTTCCAATTAGAAGCAAGCCATTAACAATCTTCAAGTAGTAGCAAGCAACTTGTAAAACAAATTAGTTGACCTTCTTCTTTGTTATCAACACCATGATTTGGAGCTAAGTCATTTCTGGGCGTGTTATTGGCAGGTAGCGTTCCCTGTTGAAATTCCACCTTTTCTTCGTCTGTTTTCTTGGAAATTTTGTACTGAGGATCATCCCAAGTATCCATCTTTTCCAATGTTGGAGGAGAACCGTAATCGTCATTGGCTATAAATTTAAAAAAAATCATGAATAACTTGAAATGAACCTTAAATTACCATCTACAAAACACAACATAAATATTCTACGAGTTAATCGACATACATTTAGAAAACGCTGCCCTTTTAGTTGGAGGAGGCATCCAAACATCCTGTCTCTCCAATTTAGGTGGCTGTCCAAAATCACTAGCTGCAGCTTCTGAACCGGACCTTTCCCCTCCCTCATCATTACCGTCTCCCATCCTCCTTTTACCTTTCTTTCCGGTTTTGCCCTCAGCGGTAGAAGAACTATCAGTTAAATCTGACCCATCTGCTGCTCAAATAAAAAATATAGAAAGCTAAAACTTTTATGACATTGTTTATTAATGTGTTATTTCTTATTGATGCATAAACCGTACGTTGTTCATTTGTAGAACCAGTATCGCTGTTAATTTTTTGTAGAATCGTTGATCCAGTCTGAATTTGTGAGTTGTCGGTCTCCTTTCTTGTTGCTAAAACCAAACTTGCGCCCTTGCTGTTGGCTGCTGCAGCATCCGTGGCCACCAAGCATTTCTCCTCAACCAGAGATCGAGAGGCTCTTGAGTCTCCGTTGACCAAACCAGCAGAGTTTCCAGGTAAGTTGTCACAGATTTCTAGACACTCAGCTTCCAGTCGGCTTTCAATTTTATCAGGATCTGCTACTTGCAGATCCACCACCTCTTCTCCAAAGTCAATTTGAACTTTAGAAACAAAATGTTGCACCTTCGAGTCTTGTGTTTTGCAAAGTACACGTTCACTTTGCGAAACATTGTGCTCGGAAAATGTCGCTTCAACTGTTTCCAAAATATCCTCCCACTGCTCCACCACGTCCGCCATTGGAAAAGCCTCATTACCAGATTCCGTTTCAAACACAGAAAGAAGGTGATCAAATTCTTCAGGAGACATCTCGTCATTATTTACGCAATGACACACATCGATGAAATCTTGGGCTGGCGTCTTCATCCTGGCGACTTTATATTTCAACTATAGTGACCAAACACCCACTAATATGCTGAGAAAGTAAGAAAGAAACCTCTGGAAATTTCGGAATCAATGGTCCTTTCTGAATAATTATTGACACTTCAGAAACTTTACAGAATCACAAAATAAATGAGAATGAACTGCTAAATAGGTCTTCCTCTCAAGGATCCCAACACAAGAATGAACGAAGAAATAAATAATTTTCCTGATCATCCTTAAAAACCCGGAAGTGCTGGTTGGAAATGAACGTTAGTCTTATCTATTTTTAACTTTTCTTAATATGAATATTAAATAGAAAGTACCTTACAAGAAAGACATATTGCATATTTCAATATTTCTATGCATTTACTTTAAATGAATTTCCGATTATTTGCAAGTGATCACAGTCCCCATCTCCGTTTTACACACACCCAGTTGCCCTTGAACTTTTGCATACAAAAAACGAAATAAGTTCGTCATTATCTAAGAAATCATTATTTTAACAATGTTATAAAATTAAAGAAATCATTGTAATTATGTCCTTTTTAATAATTGAAAGCTTTAAACTAAATTCAGTCAGTCTCTTTATCAAATCAAATTGAATGAAGTTTTAATGATATCATGTATTGGGTGCAAAACCAATTTGAACACAAAGTTGAGTATTTCGCTTCCTTATTTTTTTTAATCATTATTAGCTCATCCTATCACAGGTAACCCTTAGAAAACTTTTACATTTATGGTTAATATTGGAATAAAGTTGAAGGATTTTTCTCTGGGTCAAAAAGTCGTAACCGGGTACATTAAGCCGTTGGCACATCCTAATATTGCTTTTGATTAATGCTGATACATACTTCATGCATTAATTTTCAACTAAGGTTGGTTTGAATTGAATCCAGCTGCATAATATATAAGGGCATACAACATAGCTCTTCCGTGTAAAATTTTCCATATTAAAAAATTTTGCATACTGATTTTTTTATATTTGTATATCTACTATCTTGGCTTTTTACTCTATCTTTCATCTTGGTTATTGAGGATTAGCCTATAGAGAGAAAGTATTGACGGCGTTATTGTGACATTGGCACGAAATTATGTAAAGGTTTTTAATTGTAGATAAGTAAAATGTCACAAAATACAATCCAAGTGACAAACCATTATCAAAATTCGACTCGGATCGTAATAGGATTGCTCTTTACTTCTTAACATTTACTCTAATGCTCTCCAAGCTGGAATTAAAATTTTATTCCCGTTCTCTCTCATTAGCAAATATCTTATTGTGAAACTCAAACTCATAATGATCATCATTGCCTCATTCATTACCCAATAGGTTGTGTACGTATTTTATTTTATTGTAATCTTATGCTTAGAATTATGGTTGTCACATATTTATGCGGTTTCCAATCATCGTGACCAGCTAGAAAGACTAAAAGTGTCCAAATTTACAATTCCAAAGAACACAACAAGGTGCGCAAGTCCAAAGGATGAAATCTTACGAAGAGTCAGGAAATGTAGTTTGGTGTCTCTAAGAATTTTTGAATGGTCCTCATCTTATAGAACGTTGTATTGCTAAAAATTTCGTGTTCGTGTCATACCAGAACATCAATATTAAATTACTTTATTTAGCTAAAATTTAGAGTTTATGATAGGTTTAGTTTATGTACCGCACGTGTTGAGGGAGCCTTGGTTGCGTAACAAACATTAAATAATTATTTACCGACTCACAACTTTATGTCGCAACACTTGAATGGGTAATGAAACAAAGCCATTTGTGATCGGATGCTTACTTAAATCAAGGATTTTCAGTTTGAGAGAAGTGTTTACACATGTGAATGTTTGCCATTAAGTAGCGACTGATCAATGCGAATTATGCGTAATGAGAGATATGCTTTGAGAGTTTCGGCTGCAAAGTATCTCTGAAAGAGAATGCCCAAATATGGATAAATGTATAATCGTAAAATTAGCTTGTGATTAATATTAAAAATCGCATTAAGGCATTTGCCTTTAATTCCAATTTTTTATTGACTTTTCTAAAAATTTACTACGTAATTCATATTTGCTTTGAATGCAATAACTATTACTGATCAACTATCAATAACTTCATTACGATTACAATTTTATAAGAATTACATACATATACATTAGAAATTACAAGATTTCCTTTGGTTTTATAGAACAGCTTTGCATGCTACTTTTTGACTACCAACCTTCATATTTAGTTCCCATTCCAAAACTGAAGTCTTGTGGAAGTTGAGGGATCGTTGTCATCAGTTGTATCAGCAAAACAAACATTGCTCAAGTCAATGACAACATCAGAAGGCTTCGCATTCACCAGATGTCGGTTGATTTCTTCCACGCGTTTTAGATTTGATTGTAATTGCTGTATCATCTTCTGATCGGATTTGCTTCTTTCTGTAAATTCCATTTGATCGGAAAGAATTTTATGATTCAACCTCATGTTTTCATTTTCAAGTGCCTTAAAAAATTCTTTCGAGTCAAACACTATTCCTCGTAGTTCATTGATTTCATGTTGTATCTTTAGATTTTCCTCTCTCAAATTGTCCAGCATTATCTCCTTCTCTTGAATTTGTCTGCTAACTAATTTGCAATCTGCCTTGAAGTTATTCAAAGCGGTGACATATGTCTTCAGCAATTTTGACTCAGTTTTGACTGACTCTCTGCGCTGTTCCTGAAGCTGAACCGTTGCCTGATTTAAATCCATTTTAAGCTGTTGAATCTCCCCATTTTGATTCACCAAAAGCAGACTCTGTTGGCTCACCAAATGTTGATACTCAGCTTTTAAAGCCATCAACTGGAATTTTTCTTGGTTGAGCTGGGCAAGCTCGCGATTTATCACTTTAACCTGGGATTCCAAAAGCATCTCTCTTGTAAAACCCCTTTCTTCCTCTCTTGACTGCATGGATGTTGAGGCAACATTCCAAGAGTAGTTTTCGTTTCCAATTTTACTGCAACCAGGTAATGCTTCAGCTGGGTACGTGGAGTAAAGATTCATGTTGTGGTTAAAACCACGTGAATCATAAACCCTCTTTTTTAGAAGATTGGAGGTATCAGCACTCGGAATTTCTATTGCATCTTCAACCTCAACAGGAGATTCCAGGGTGAGATCAATAACTTCAGGGTTTGGTAGTTGAAAAAAACTCATTTTCTACACCTTATGCTATCACGTTTTTAGCAACTAGTGTGTAAAAATTGGCTTCGGAAAAGTATTAATGAAGTATAACAGTTTGCTGTAAGTTATTGCAAATCTGCTTGTACTTTCTTCGAATTTTTCTGAACAAATTCGACAACTTCTAATGTTTTAACGTTAAATCTCACACAATTAATAATGCCGAAACCACCACAACCTACTTTGAACCTCGACGGAATCTGAATGACTCTATTTTCCTTAACATCCATCTAGTTATTATCTGTTTGAACAGAAAATATTT
Source organism: Orchesella flavescens (assembly GCA_964034955.1). Lineage (NCBI taxonomy): Eukaryota > Metazoa > Arthropoda > Collembola > Entomobryomorpha > Orchesellidae > Orchesella > Orchesella flavescens. Next base: position 32,120,440 of record OZ035953.1, read on the forward strand.
TGAGAAGCACAAGAACGAGTTACGATTTACTAACCAATTCCATTCTGAAGGTTGACACAAGCTAACACTCATTTTGTGACAACAGAATCGTCCACACTAAAAATTGGTTCAATACACACGTGCCTCTTTAACTATGGGGCGTTTTCTTTGCATAACCAATGTGACTTCTGTGATTCTTCCAATTGTTCCTCAACAAAATCTGTGGGATAGAATTGCACAGTAGCATACGTAATTCGGCTATCGTTATTGTCACATTTAAAATGCTTTGCTCCTTGCATGAGAATCATCTGCCGCGGATTACTACAACGGGAGTAATAGAGAACTTCATATATATAAGCAAGTTTTACGAGCAGGTGGAAAGTCACAAACTTTATTCAAATGCAGATTTTACGCTGCATGTGAAATCGCATCGGAGGTGTAATGTACCTGGGATTTCTAAGCATCACGTTGACACTCTCAAACTATACATCTGGTTAAGCAATAAAATAAATTGCTTTAAAAAAAGTTGGTGGTTGCAGAGTCAGGATTGCTCCTCACATGATGAAACCTTGAATTTTACAAATAACGTCTTGAAATCATATTCCCTCTACTGTTTCTTAATGTTGAGAAATGATGGTCAGAACTAAACCTTAGGTTAGCAAGTTGGTTGAGGATCCCCTCATTTTAAAGCTTTGAAAATCATATTGGAAATGGGTGGGGCCAAATGAGACATCTTTCTTTTCAGTTGAAGGCAAGGGTGAGAAAGTAGTTCGGACGTGGAAAAATCATTTTGTCTTTTACACTTCGAATCTGATGAATATTTTTATCTTGAAACCATTCAATCGCATGTCAATATCACTCATAGTGATGCTGTGCTTGGACTCGATAACTTATTTCATCGTGGAGGAAATGTGGGGCCGTTCAATAGAAAACCGTTACAGTTTCGTGTTTTTCTTCAGTACAGGCAATAATCTGCTCATTTGGTTTGGCCATGTTTATTACAGAGTTTTTGTTGCTGGTTGATATGATGAGCAGTAGTCAACTGGAAACTGGTTTGGTACGAAATGATGAATGCGCTTGCTGTTGAAATTGAGCTACCAGCATCTGGAAAGATTGCGGATGTACCATGAAGCGGTCATGTATTACCCTCTTTTCTTTTTTCAACTCAGAGGGGAGACGCTTGGGGGAAAGATTTCAACTCAACTGGGCGGTCTCAGCTACTGCTTGAGCAATCGTCAGATTATCGATAGTATGCATAACTTGAAAAGAAGGCTAATGGTTGATGAGCCGCTTCGTAGTTGATAGTATAGAATAAATGCGAATAAATGTGGGCCGTTTGGTAATTTATTTATAAAATAAATCTGAGTATTAAACATAACTTTAAATATAATAATATACATACTTTATCATCGTTACATCATGAATCTTTTAAAGCTGATAGAGGTCCGTTCGATTTGCATTGGAGACGGGAATTATGCCACGGACTTTTTTGACGTAGTCCAATCAACACCCACAAAAATCACCTTTTGCTCTTCTTGTGAGTTGTAGTTGAAAAAATACAAATGTACATACGATGTAAGAAAAAAATAATGATGAAGATTTACAAGTTTTTAAGTTTTAAAATGAAAAAAATTATGCTTCTACATGCAGCTGCTGAGTTACTAGTTGACTAATTTAAGTATACCAACAATTATGGCTTATTAAGAGTTTTAACTTTACATTTGAACCATTTCTAGCAGCAGGAAACTCACATTCCAGTCTACATATTCAGCAGCTAGTATCCATTTATAATGTACAAGTTCATGATGCTGCATAAAAATTACTCTAAACTTTTAGTCAAAGATGACTACATAATATAACACGGTACAAAAACTAATAAAACTACATCTTTGAAAAATTTCTATGGAAGTCATGCCATACATGTTTAAGGTCTTATAAGGGATGTTAAGCCTTTTATTAAATAAGTATATAGGGTTCACACACACAAGTACTTCATGATGTAGTTTGAATTGCATTTATTCTACGAGAGTAAAGGTAAAGATTGAATATAATATTATAGAAGAAGTGAATCGCTCAACGTATTACCTGTCTGTGAATCACTCACGGACAGGGACTCGACGTAGCGGTTGCTAACATCGGAGTAAGTTAGCATTGATGCAGTTTGCCTTATACACCTGTCGTCTCATAAGGTTCATCACATATTAACATACACAAGACACAAATGGTATTCAACATAAATGTGTTTTAACAAATGGTATTTAACATAAATCTGTTTTAACAATTATCATAATTTATAATTATATTCTTGAATATCCCTTACAGTCTAATCACTAAATGAACGTCTCTGACAAAAGAGATTTTGAAACGCAGCATTTTCGGCTTTTGCAGCAGAAAGCTCGGAGGTAAGCCTTTTGTTTTCTTCTTCCAAAAAAGCAACTCGACGGGCAATGGAATCCTTTTTAGCTTGCCGGATAGCACGGTACTGTTTTTCCTTTTCACTTTTCCGTCGCTTAAGCTCCAGATATTTATCGTGGTTCACCTAAACAAATACAAAATCGTGAATTTCCTAAGATTTTTTGTGTGATCGTCAGATGATAATCTTTAAAAAGGTATAGAAGATTTACCTTTTCGTCCGATGGCCCTAGCTCAGCTTTTTTATACGAAGGTATTAGACTGTCAGCGTTTGGGGAAGATTTACTTTCATTTGTTTCCGTCTTCATTAAGCTTATTTGGGACAAAGTAGGAGTCTTTCCTACAGTACTTGCTGGTACAATGCGATTGGCAACTTTTCGTTTCCGTCCCTGTTTTGCATTTTGAGGCTGAGAAGTCCCCATCAACGGCGATCCATTTAACCCCGTCATCGGTGAAGAAACAGGAAACTAGGATGGTGGAAACATAAATATATCATCAGTATCATTCAAAAGTCCAAGCTTAAAAATTGATTGCGATCTGGGATTTCAGGTTTATATTACGCGTCATTTGATAGTTAAACTTACTGTTAATGGCAAATTGGTTACTGGTAATGATTCACCAACTGGTACTACTGGCAGTAAAGGACTTGCGTCAAATAACAGTGAATTATATGCAGCTGCTACCCTTGCTGTGGTAAATGGATGAGAAAGCATGTATGGCTTTGTTTCATAGACTAATGGAAGTCTATCTGATGTGGAGTCACGTGGATTTTGAATACCACTGTCGCATTTTGTAGCACTACTTTCACTGCCTGGTGTTTTCATTGATAGATCTAAAGGTTGCTCGCTTATTTGTTCAGAATCCATAGCAAAAATACTTTGGTTGCAACTTTTTGATTGTTTTTCAGCCATCATATCACCTCAATTAAATCCAAAGCCTTTGGTGCTGAAGTATCACGGTGTCAATTTTCACGTTCAATATAATATTTCTGTCTAAGCCTCCGTGTCGCTGTGTTTTTTAAAATAAGTTAAACTATATGTTGAAGCCAAATATTTGTTGCTGTAAATTAGTGAAACTAAAACACTTTGAAAGTCAGGTGATTTATCACCATTTTGTTAAACTTATTCAAGAATGTTGAGGGTAAGGTGAGGATGATGAATTCGTAAGGAATTTGAGATTTCTTTCCAACCAACGCTTTATTATGAGATTTTGGCCACACACACAGACGCAAATGAGTATTGAAGCAGCTTTTTTTAGAACGACCTTTCAACCACTAACGGTTCACAGCAAAACTAATATATATTTTGCTGTAGAATTCATTCCGTATATGAGTTAGTTATGGTACCTAAAATTGGATTTCATAGCCAAAAAAGGGGCTACAACAATGCATTAAACCCGTAGTTTTACATAGCGTGTATTGAAAAAGTAAAGCGAACAACGGGTTTGGTATAAAGCATGTAAATTCGGAGCTGATAAGATCAACAATTGATCTTACTTTGCATGAAGAAACAATGGCAGCATTTCTTATCTTACTTTGCATTTTAAGACCCCACTTCAATAACAATGATACCCTTTTTATCACATCCAATATACCGTGCACGCCAGAAAAGAATTTTATTTGAGAGAGACTGAGTCTATTTGTTTTCTGTATCTACAAGTATCGAGTGAAATTCCAAATTAAAAACCACAATTTCCACCAAAGATAATCCTTTATGGAATATATATGCAAATTTTAAACCAAATCCATAAACCTTCCAAAAACCTTATTCTCTATAAAAAAAACATGTGTGAAATTACCACTGCTGAAAAAGTCTCAAGTTTTCCCTACTTACCCAATATTCATACATAACTTAAGGGGCTCTTCATTATAAATTTCAGACCTACCATATATAATGTGTAGTAAAAGCTTTTTTTTGTTCGCGTCGTTTTAAGTTTCGAATTACGTATTGCTATAGTTTTCACGTTATACATACGTGTACACAACAGAAATATGTAATTTTGGTGCTCAGCAGGGAAGGGGTATTATGAGTTCTTAAAACCAAAGAATAATAGTAAATTAACGGATACCGTTTAACTCTATAATAAGCATTACTATTAAAAAGCTGCTTTGAATTCTCTCACGTTGACTTTTCTGTTGAAATGGTACGGTCTGCTCATCACCCCTTTCCACGCCATAATGAATTGTCATTTCAATTTCCTTCACATACGCCCATGCCAAATGCTCCGAGTTCCATCGAAATCCAATTTCCTCATCTTTCGTGATAGCAATAAATCCTCCAGAAGTACCAGGGATTTTATCAGTCATTCCATTAAGAACTGGTAAAATGGCATCAGATGCGATATCTTTCCTTCCTTCCTATCCTTATGCGGCATCAGATAAGATGTCATATCTTTCTTTTAAAATTTAACATTGTTCAATAAGTGAAGCGACCCTTGAAGCAACTCTCTATCTAATGAACGCCTCCCCATCTCCAGTCGCACTAATCCCTTCAATCTCATCATCAGCTAGTGTTCCAGAGCCAACCAAAGGTGCACCTCCCACTCTTTCTTCCATTTTTCCTGTGAGCCCTCCCGTTGAGGTGCCAGTAGCGATATTTCCATTTGAATTAATAGCAACAGCTCCAACAGTACCGACATCGTCATAAGAAGCCCTAACTTTCCTCACCAAGTGCTCCTTCAATGGCCTACCTTCTGGTCCAGGGCTATTCGCAATTAAATCCGAAGTAGGTATCAAAGGAATGCCTTTACTTGCTGCAAACTTTTCTGCAAATTCTCCAACCAAAAACACATGTTGGGTACCGTTAATTACGAAACGGGCCACAGAAATGGGATGCAAAACATACTTCATTGCTCCCACAGCTCAGGCACTCAAGTCCGTTCCGTTTATAATTATTGCATCCATTTTAATCTCCCGTTATCAGTTAGAACAGCACCATATCCTGTATTAAACGCTGGAGAATTCTCCATCACGTGAATAGCAGCTTCCACAGGGTCCATCGGATTATCTGAATCTAATAGGACTTGGAAACCTGCCTGAATGGAATTAACCATACCTGATGCTTGAAAAAGAAATGCTTATCATGACATTTGACCCTGAAGATTATATTGGAGATAAGTGTGCATAGTACCGTTGATCTTCTCACATGATTAGCCGTCGAATGATATGCTACAGGTTATACCTTACGCTTGAAAAGATGAGGGGGTATGACCTTTCCCTCCCAGGGGTAACTCCAATTTGGCCCATAATTGAACTTGATTCCTAGATTTTCCTAAGCTATAGATTGGTGCGTTCTCGAGTCATCGTGTGCCCCGAACGGAACGACGGAATGACATACAGACTATGCCTTGCTATAAATACCTAGCTACCTAGATCTAGCAATAAATTGCTATTTAATAAATAAGAGATTCCTTAATTGCAATTAGAATAATCCTGAATTGTTTGTGTAACGATTTAATTTTCCTTACCATATTCCTACACACTAAGCACCCGGAAAACCCAGAAGAAATCAACAAAATGGCAACTTATATACGATTTACTTGTTACAATCAAAAGGCATTGTATGTGGAAAATTAACATCGTTCCTCCTCGACACTCAACGTTTGTAAATCAAGGAATACATTGAAATTTTAAAAATTAACTTCATGTTTAATTAAAAATATGTTTTAATTTAATTGCGCGTCAACACGAGGGATCACAATTCGGTATACGTGTATTTCATCAATAACAACAGTGTAATTACAACTACACACTACGGTGAACAAAGCAAACTATTTTACAGCGTCACACACTATATGGAGTTAATACAATACATTACAAAATAATTTAATTAGGGTTATATTGGTAGTTGGTAATATACACAAACAAATTAAACAGATATGGCTTATTTTTTCGATATACGTAAATAATATTATGTGATCTATGTGTCAGAATTTTCATCATTGCCCTTTTTATCATCCTTATCTTCTACCCTGCTACAAATTTGTGTATATGAAGTTTATAGCACATTGTATCTATTTTCTTGATGGGGAAGTCACAACTTATTTTTATAAACTTGCTTTCACTACGACGATACATCTCATCAACAACGCTACCTGAACACAAAAAACTACACAAATCAACTTCCTTCGATATTGTCGGCTTTCTTTGTTCATGGATCAAAGAATATTTGTCATGTATTGATAAGGCAAGATCATATTTTATGTCTTGCGGTTTAAATTCATGAGGTATAACCATCTCACACTAGAAATGTCCAAGTTCGCTGTAATCTACATGACTAAAGATGACACAAAAACTAATAAAAACTATGAACGCTCATTCCATAATTTAAATACCGATCTAAACATAATACAAAAGCCTTTTATACAAAATTCCCTTCACGCTCCACATTAACTTATCCTCTCATGTCTTCTATTCAGAATTATATTTCTCTTTAACATAATGGGTAAAATAAAAACAATACGATATGATAATTTTTTTGATCTGACAATAAAGTTCTAATAATTTTTGTGTTTTTGAATGTAAACTTGAAGCCAAAGACTGACAAAATATTAAGTTATGAAGGCCAGAAAGCACTCATTTGCAAAGATGGAACAAGTTAATGCTTACTTCTCCCTATTGTCCTTGTTACGAATGAAGGATGAATAGCCTGAGTCATGAGGACTCTCTTCAAGTGAAATGGCATCAAGTGGAGGTGACGGAGTACTTAAATTAGGAGATGACATATCACTAACACTCGTTGATTCCACTGCAGTTTCCTCCAGATTTGGCAGGTGAGTTGTATGAGGTGGCATTGGCGGAAATTCAATCTCTGGGATTTTTCGATTCTCAAAGTACGAATGGCGCACTGCGTTGTGTGCAGATATTCGTTGATGTTGGTCGAAAATTAACATTTTTTCTAGAAGCGAAAGTCCCACAAAATCTAAACCAGGTACAAGTATTTCTAAATTCTTAGGTGGCCGAGGATAAAAAGACCGTTCAAGGATTGGCGAATCCTTTGGCCAGTTTTCGGGCGTGCCTAGCAAATCAAATACTTTCTCTAACTGGTCTCGTTCAGAAGAACCGAGCAGAAGCGGCCTTTTACGAATTAACTCCGCAAATATGCAACCAACTGACCACATATCGACAGCTGTACCATATGTACAGCCCAAAAGCACTTCTGGAGACCGATAGCATAAAGTTACAACCACATTTGTTAGTTTCATAGTGAAGTCGTAGACTTTTGCTAATCCAAAATCAGCAAGTTTAACTTGGCCTGTTTCAGATATGAGCAGATTTTGTGGCTTCAAGTCTCTATGAACGATTCTCTGGCTATGTAGGAAATCCACCCCACATAGAATTTGGAACATGATGTCCTGAAATATATATTAAAATTATGTTATGAGTCGTTGTTGAAAGGACATTCTTAGTTATGTTCAACATGTAATGTAATGAGATAAAAAAAATTGACACATTTTTTATATATTACCTTAACTTTTGTTGGGGACAGCTCATCAGAAGACGCCTGACGGATGTATTTTGCCAAGTCCATCTCCACAAATTCAAATACTAGAAAGAGCTGCAGACTTTGCTCGTTTCTAATTCGTGGACCATGACAGACATTCAGAAACCTAACGATGTTTGGATGCTTAAATTTGTCAAGCTGACGGACTAGAGATATCTCCCTGAGAATTGGTATAGGCACACCATCCTCGTTCATTGAGATTTTGACTTTTTTAAGAGCTACAAATTTACCAGGCTGAGAAATGTCTTTGGCTCTGAACACTATACCGAAGGCACCTGGAGTATTAAATAATTTTGTTATATTATAAACCACTTCTAATCAATATTACCTAACATCCGTATCTGGATGCATGTTTGTATAATTTTTTGCATTATAAAACTAATTCAATAAAAGACTAACCGCTGCCAATAACGGCCTCCTCCTTATAGAGTTCAAGAGTTCTTTCATGAGGCACGGGTGGCTGCAAGGTGACAACCTCTGGTGGATTCTCAGTTCGCATAGTTTTTTCTTCAAGCCCCCCACTTGACATGTGGAAATGGTTGACTCGACTCTGTCCGTTTGCGACTGTGCAATGGTTTGTTTCAGTTACGGTGTTCCTCCAAATACCCCATTCAACGCTTCTACTATAGGGATGATTCCGTTTCTAGACACTTGAACGCACGCTAGTAGTCAGTCAGTTAGCTTCGCTTTCGCTTAATATTACTTCCGTTTCAGTCTGAAAATAGAAAAGTCAACTCTTTACTATCATTGCATAATATTTGACATCCATATTTGAAGTACACAAGAATTAGCTTACAGCTCAATATGAGTTTTCAAAGTTACAATTAAAGGCATATTTGATTCAAAGCTTATCATGACGCATAATTGTGATATGATAACCTAATGTTGAATATCCAGCTCAAAATGACAAACAACAAATGAAAGCCCTTGAAAGTTTATCCGAACACATAGCGCCACAAAATCTCAAAACATATTTCATGTGGCTACCAATGGATAACCTACTTTCAGTTATTAGACATGGAGAATCGCCGATCATTCAGGGTTAAGTGTAAATAAGCGCTAATTTACAAGTAAATTGTTACAATCTCCACTATTCATTTAAAGACACTCTACTCACCAGCTTAGGCTTTACTTGCCCAAATAAATTAATAAAATGTGCTTTGATAATGAAAAATCATTTCTACCACATGTTCGATTAAATGATGATGAATAGAGGACACCGTGTATGTGTATGGAAATGGATTTTCCTTATATCCCAATGCAATGTATATCCCAGATTCACATGAAAGCGTTAAAGAACAGAATTATGGAGGAAGGAATGACCTTTACATTAATTTAAATTCTTTTCGCTACAAAAACATGAAATGGAGTGCAATATAATATAAGAAATGGGTGTGTGTGATCATGATCATCGTGTTCAATGTCCTTAAACATTGCTTTATACATTACGGTTCTTGTGTGGTACAGGTTCAAAAACATTCTCACCAATAATTAATATATATGAAAACCGTCATTAATCAACATTAAATCAATCAACAGTAGATTTAAAGTTTTTGGTATTATCAGATGAGTTGTCATTAGTACGTGTGGATGTGAAGCAGTTAAAGTTGCAGTTAAGAAAGGTGTTTCATTTTTATTTGAACCTGTCTAATGTCTAATATGCCTATTACTTTCATGCATGACATTCACCAAATAAATCCACCTTCTATGGATATGATGTGATGATGCGTAAGTGAACAAAGGAGCCCACCTCGGCAGGCTTTACACTGTATTTATCCATTGCATTGTATTGCCTTAAAGTATAAGATCCAATCCACTTTTCTATAAAGTGTATCGATTGACAACAGGGAAAAAAAGCCTCCAGAAACGTACTCATCATCAGGATTGTACATTATTAAGCCAGTTAAATTTAATACTTTTATTTTGCCTAAAGACTTCATGAAATCTTTCACTACTTTGCTACGCCATGCATACCAGCATTTCGATAGAATTAAGGTACATAAACACCTCTACTCTCTACATAACACGGGAAGGAGATGGTGAAATGAAGTGAGGTTCGCCATAATATTCTACCTGAGGCTGAAGGACGGACGGAAGGGAAAAATGATGATGTTGATGATGATGATATTCTTCGATGATAATCTTTAATCCATCCCTGTCTGCATTGGTTGTTTTAGTACTCTACACTACAAGAAGTCGTTACACTTCGTGTGATACATTAAAAAAAGGTGAAGTATGTGTAGCTCTCTTAAATTTTTGCTGGAGAGAAGAAGAAGAAGAAAATGATTCTCATCTCATCCACAGCCAGCGTTCACTGAACCTTACACGAATGAAACATTATTTCTATGCTAGTCTTCATATTACCAATTGAGTTCCCTAGTTTTTATGATTATTCAAGTCGGACCTCTTTTCTTCCTCAAAAGAATCTTTTTTCCAGGTAAAATATCCCTAATATTTATCTGTCCATCTATCTCTCTTTGTTCTCCGACCTGCCTATCTACCTCCTTCCTCTGACATTCCATTTTTCTCTTTAGTTCTTGCTGTGATGCTGTATTACTACATTACCTGAGCGTGAGCTGAGATGAACCAAAGGTTAAAACTTGTATAAAATACGACATCACACAAGAGAGGAGACGGAGGAAACCGACTGTAGATTCCGGTTTACCATTTCGTCTCCCGAATTTCAATAAAAAATATCCCGTAACAAAAAAAAGTTGATCAACAGTACAAATTTGTCTTCAAGTTAACCCTACACAGAAATTGTAAGAAAGAGGAGTATAGTTTTTGAGAACTTAAAAAGGGACAGACGATAGGCTGTTTATCTACAGGTTTAAAATGCTTAAATCGTGTAACCATGATTTACACTAGTGAATGCCCATAAGAGACCCACCCCATTAAAATATTCCTGTAACAACAACAAAATATATTATAAGGATCAGAAAGTTAAGCAGTCAAAGCATTATCCTTTGTATCTAATCAGTACTAACCAGTACAATCCTTTCAACCATGTGAATTAAAGTTTTAAATTCCTCCCTTTAAATCTTGAGGCTCAATTATCCATTCAATTTAGGAAAATAAATCCCAATAAAAATAATCGTAGCATTATCAAAACTTTATCAACATTATCATAATCAAGCTAACAAAGATTTTTTCTTGTTTACTCAATACACATGAAAATGAGAGATACTGGGATGATAAAGGTGGATGCGATGATACAGGTAGAGATACAAGGTAAAACGATATTTAACAACTGCATTGTTGATATTGATAGCAGCCTCACAGAAGCTTCAACTTATCCCTTCTCTTTCTTCAAGCTGAAGAAGTTCCCTAACAAATATGCATGGTTTCATCGTCAAAATGAGGACGACATGATTGCCTTTAAACAACAGCGACTACTCATACATATCAAGGGGGTAACAGAGTCTGGACTTAAAAATGATGGAGAATTGCATTGCCATTGAATGAGTACTGTTTTTCTTGGAAGGATATCACATTACTAGTTGCTGCTGATTTATGGGGTAAATCATGCGAGTGTGTCATATAGACACAGAAATTATAACCAGATAGGCATGTTACCATAATAAAGGTGATTATGCTTAGCATAATAAAAAAGTAATCTAATAAAGAATGATTGTAAATGTTAATGAAATGATTGAAAAAAACGAACAGGAAACGGTGAATCATGTAGTCACCATCATCATCCGTCTAGTCAACCATTTAAAATGAATGAAATAAAAGAAAGATTGGATCTATGTATTCATACATACATTCATTCATTCCAGTTTCTTATTCTTGCCACTGTCTCCTTGTCTTTTTTAATAAACAGGAGTTTAAAGTTTAATGGTCTTACTACGACATAAAATTTGTGTTTCAGGAAATGAAATTTGAGAGAGCCAGAAAGAACAATAGGCAATATTTGCTTTAAAGCCGGATGTAATGCACGTTTTCAATGAAAGAGTTTTCGATAGTGCCATCATATACTGTTTGTTCCTTCAGAACGTATAACCATGTTCATGTGTAAAGATTTTATGACAAATGCGTTTGTAGGTGCTATTCTTGTGTTAGCATTTCTCTGCGTGTAAAAGTATGTGATTGAGAGGAGGAGTTAAGGTGTATAATCTGTTTTCTATATGGGAAGGTATAATACCCATAATGTGAGTCCTTCAACATGAGAAAGAGAAGAAGGGCAAAGAGTCGTTCTCCGTTTGTCTTCGTGCGTGGTTGTAAATTTCCAATTGGCTGTCTATAATCTAAATTTAAAATATAAATACTTCTAACTTCCAGCTTCTACGTTTCCTAAAAATTAAAGTGAACATATTGGAATTCATTTACTAACTAAACCTAATATTTCTTGTGCCTATTCATATCATTTATTGAGTAGGAAAATGTGTTCTTTTATTTCATAATTATCATCAAAATTGGGGAATAGTTCATCATCATCATCATCAAACCCCAACCCATACAACATCCTTAAATACTAAACTATCACGATAGAAAATCCCCTAAACATACTCACACCATTTGGTCCTTCGAACCGGATACAGGGTTGACCTTTGACCCATGAACCTTTGTGAAACTTTATAGTGACGGTGTTTTTTTGTGGATTTTCATCGTAATTGGTTTTTTGTGAATTTTTGTGTTATTGCAAGCATTGTGTAGTGAGCAACTCTGCATCAATATGGATGCTCTCAAAAGAAAGCGTGGTGTCGAGAAGGGTAATGTGACGAAAGCCATTACCTGGGCATATTCCATTGACAAAGCTACAGTGACAGTGCCTTACCTTAGGAACAAGCGTCAAATCATTGAGGGGTACTTCAATAAATTCGAAGAATGTCAGTTGAAGATTGAGGAATTGTGTGTGGATGACGCTGAGCTTGCTCTACAGCTTCCAGAAAGACAGGAGTTCGAGAACAAGTATTTGGAGGTGGTGTCAATTCTGGATGGCATCATCGACGAAAAGACCCAAGCGGCAGCATCAGCAACCAACGCCACGTCATCAACACGTTCATCAGCATCAAGCACGCATTCAGCGGTGCCAGCAGTGAAGCTACCACCCATCGCACTTCCTACTTTCTCAGGGAAGTACGAGGAATGGACCTCTTTTATGGACTTGTTTGAAGCTACAATACATCACAATCCAAGCTTGGGAGATGTGCAGCGTTTCCAGTACCTCAAATCGGCGGTGCAAGGCGACGCAGCATCCCTCATCAAAAACTTGCAAGTGACAGCAAGTAACTACGCCGAAGCTTGGACGCTCCTCAGAAGCAGGTATGATAATGAGCGTGAAATTGTGTACGCTCAACTTCGTCGGCTATTCAGCATCCAGCCCATGAAACAAGGAACAGCAGCAGCAGTTCAACAAGTGCTTGATTTGACAAATGAAAGTGTGCGTGCTCTGAGTGTACTCAAGCAACCGGTTGACAAGTGGGATTCCGTGCTTGTGTACATTACTACAGAGAAGCTGGATTGTGAAGCGAGGAAGCAGTGGGCTCTGCAGCTAAAATCCAGCAATCTACCTACCTACAAAGAACTGTGCGTCTTTCTTGAGCAGCACATACGCGGACTCAATGCAGGGGCTATGAGCTCAAAACCACAACCAGCAACAAGCAATAGCAGCAATACTACACGGAAAGCTACATCACATCACGGCAGCAATCACGGAGCGACCATCTGTGTTATGTGTAATTCGGTACATCCCATTTCAAGGTGTACAAAATTTTTAGCGTTAACTGCGAACGAGCGCAGCCAAACAGTGAGACGGCATGGTTTGTGTTTCAACTGCTTACGACCAAACCATAGGACTACAGAGTGTACTTCATCCTCAACGTGCCGTGAGTGTAACAAGGCACACCATTCGCTCTTGCATTTCAAGCCAAGGGAGAACGAGAGGAAGGAAGAAAAGAAGGAAAATACCCCACCTACCAACTCCACATCTCTTCACACTAGAGGCGAAAGGAGTAATACTGATGTATTACTTGCTACAGCAATAGTAAAGGTTAAGGACAGCAGTGGTGACCTCCAGCAATGTCGCATCATGCTCGACTCTGGGTCACAGGCTTCCCTGATCACTGAAAGATGTGCTAATGCATTGGGCCTGAAGCGTAAATGGGACAAAACCATTATCACAGGCATTGGAATGGGGGAAGCAGGGCATACAAGAGGAAAAGTAAACATAACTTTATTTTCTAATACCCGCAGTGAAACAGTAGATATCGAGGCATTAGTGATGACCAAAGTGACAAGTGACATGCCCAATTATCCTACTAAAAGGGACTGGAGTCATCTTGCTGGAGTAAACCTTGCAGATACAAGTTACTATCAGCCGGGACCAGTGGACATTCTGCTCGGAGCAGAATATACAACAGCAATACAACGTGATGGGAGGATTGAAGGTGAAATCCACAGCCCAACAGCTCAAAATACGGTGTTTGGGTGGGTTCTAGCTGGACGTGTCATGCTTCAAGAATCCAACCAAATTCGAATTCATCATGTGCAATGTGAAACCGAAGCTGTAATGAGGAGATTTTGGGAGATCGAGCAGATTCCAGATCGAAAACATTACACGGAGGAGGAGAAAATATGTGAGGAACACTTCCTTATTACCCATACAAGGGATGAGACAGGAAGATTCCATGTGGAGCTTCCATTGAAGCCGAATATTTCTAAACTGGGATATTCTCGACAACAAGCCATTAGCAGATTGAAGCAAGTGGAAAAGAGACTCCAAAGGCAACCAGAATATCGTGTGGAGTACAACAAATTTATGCAGGATTATCTTCAGTTGGGACACATGCAGCGTATCCCAAGGGGGGAGGTGACTGAGCAGCTGGGAAAGACTTACTATCTACCCCATCATTTTGTCCTTAAAACTGATTCAACAACAACAAAATTTCGTGTGGTTTTCGACGCATCCGCCAAGACGTCCAGTGGATTATCATTAAATGATTGCCTGCGTATTGGTAAATCCCATCAGGATGACATATTTACTTTGCTATTGAGATTTCGGATTTTCATGGTGGTATTTAAAGGTGACATTGGAATGATGTTTAGACAATTCATTGTGTGTGATGAACATTCCGATTTGCAGCGAATTGTGTGGCGTGAATCCCCAGAAAGTGAAATTGAGGATTATATATTGACAACGGTAACTTATGGCACAGCATCTGCTGCATTTTCAGCAGTGAGATGTCTTCTGCAGCTGTCAGAAGAAAACAAAATTGACTTTCCAGTAGCAGCGTCCAAACTTGAAGAGGATGTGTATATGGACGACGTGATGAGTGGAGCGGACTCCACTGAAGAAGCCATATCGATTGTCAAGGATTTGAATGAGATAACTGCATCCGCAGGATTATCGCTACGGAAGTGGTCATCAAACAAGGAAGAAGTACTAGCTACCATTCCAGATGAGCTGTGTGAAACAAAGCTGCCATTGACATTTGAAAAGGATTCAAAAATGAAGGCGCTTGGTGTGCAGTGGAATCCAAGCACTGACAACTTTGGGTTTCGTGATGTGGATTACGAGCAAGTTAGTAAAATTACCAAACGTGTGGTGCTCTCTCAACTTGCAAAGGTATTTGATCCTCTGGGTCTTATCTCACCAATAACAATTAATGCAAAGCTATTTTTACAAGAACTGTGGAAAAGTGAAATTTCGTGGGATGACAGGTTGACTGATGATATGTGCAAAAGATGGTTATCTTATGGAGACAGTTTGAAGGAGATTGAAAAGATTGAAATTCCAAGGTGGGTAAAGACAGAGTCTACAGTTGCTGTTCAAATCCATGGCTTTGGAGATGCATCTTTAAAGGCGTATGGAGCAGTAGTGTATTTAAGATGTGAACAAGCAGACGGCTCCTTTACTTGCAGAATGTTAGCAGCAAAATCGAAAGTTGCACCACTCCAAACGGTATCGTTACCAAGACTGGAGTTGTGTGCTGCTGTTCTTGTCGCTCAACTAATAACAGCAGTGAGGAAGGGACTAAAATTGCAGTGTGATGTTTTCGCTTGGAGTGATTCCATGATAACCCTCCAGTGGTTATCCGCCTATCCAGGAAAGTGGACAACATTTGTAGCCAACAGGGTTTCAATTGTTCAGGAGCTCATTCCGACTGAGCAGTGGAATCATGTCAGATCCGAGGACAACCCAGCTGATATTTTATCCCGTGGTGCGACGCCTGCTGAACTACTCAACAACAATCAGTGGTGGAATGGGCCATCATGGCTCTCAACTGTAAATCTTCCAACCAAACCAAACATCGTGATCTCAACAACTTTAGAAGAGAGAAAGAAACCAGTCACTGTCTCACACGTCCAAACAATGGAAGGAATAATCGATCGCTTTTCATCCTTGCAGAAATTAAAACGAGTAATGGTTTATGTGCTTCGATTTAGTGACCATTATCTCAAGAAGCTACCAATTAAAACAGGATCAATTCTACCGAGTGAATTGAATCGTGCAATGACGGTGATTGCAAGAATGGTCCAACGTGAATACTTCGCTGTGGAAGTAAAATTGCTACAACAAAAGAAACCAGTTCAACCCTCCAGTAAGCTCAACACTCTTACTCCATTCCTGGACAACGATGGTGTGCTTCGAGTGACTGGACGTTTATCAAATGCAGATATTCCCTACAATCAAAAGCATCCCATGGTGCTTCCCAGTTCTTCCCATTTGACTAAATTACTGATTGAAGATGTCCATTTGTCTCTACTGCATGGTGGAGTCAAACTCGTGTGGTGTCATTTGAAATTAAACTATTGGATTATTAATGGCAAAAACTCTATTCGATTCCTTGTTAGAAAATGTGTGGTGTGTAGACGGAACCGTGCCGACAAGATGGAACAATTGATGGGTTCATTGCCAAGCTCTCGTGTTAATATAACCCATGCCTTTTTTCATTCTGGTGTCGATTATGCAGGGCCATTCAACTTGCGTGTGATGAAGGGGAGGAGTAACAAACTATTCAAGGGATATTTTTCGATCTTTGTGTGCATGGCCACCAAGGCTGTGCATCTGGAGGCAGTGAGTGATATGACGACCGAGGCGTTCTTAGCAGCCTTGAGGAGATTCGTGTCAAGAAGAGGGATGCCAGCAGTCTTGTACTCTGATTGTGGTACAAATTTTACTGGTGCTGACAAGGAGCTACAACGGCTTCTGAAGGACGACGAGCACAACCGTGCTATAAGCGATGACTTAAGTGGGCGTGGAATCGAGTGGCGCTTCAACCCACCCTCATCTCCTCATCATGGGGGACTTTGGGAGGCTGGGGTGAAATCTGTGAAGTATCATCTGAAGCGAGTGGTTGGGAACCACACGCTGACATTTGAGGAGTTCTCAACGATCCTGTGTCAAGTGGAAGCCTGCCTCAACTCCCGGCCCTTATGTGCAATGACTACAGATCCAGACGACGTGGAAGTGCTCACTCCAGGGCATTTCTTGACCGGACAATCTCTTGCTGCAATCCCACATCCTGACGTGACGTGTACCAAGACGAATCGATTGTCTCGCTGGCAATTCACCCAGCAAGTTCTACAACAATTCTGGAAGCAGTGGAGAATGGAGTATCTTAGCAGCCTACAACAGAGGTTCAAGTGGAAGAGGAAGTGTGACAACATTCAAGTTGGAGATTTGGTGGTGATTCATGAGGAAAACGTTCCTCCTATGAAGTGGAAATTGGCTAAAGTGACTGAAGTACATGGTGGTGCCGACGGTAGAGTTAGAGTAGTTACTGTTAAAACATCGAATGGTATTTACAAACGCCCTATCGTTAAGCTCACCCCCATTCTATTTGTTGACGAGTAAAGTTTTTATTAATCTTTAAAGTAAAGTTTGTGTGAATAATTTTTGTGGTTGTCGTTTCAGACAGTAACCGTAATCGTAGCATGGCTGTAGCCAGAAGTCACAGTTTCCCGTACCCAAAAGGGGGCGCGAGGCCTAAAAACCTTAAACAGTTCCCCATCCCCTAACTCAACTGTGATGAAAGGTGAAAGTCGTTTTATGTAGAGTAAAAGCAAGGTTTTACGGGGGGAGTGTTTGTTCCTTCAGAACGTATAACCATGTTCATGTGTAAAGATTTTATGACAAATGCGTTTGTAGGTGCTATTCTTGTGTTAGCATTTCTCTGCGTGTAAAAGTATGTGATTGAGAGGAGGAGTTAAGGTGTATAATCTGTTTTCTATATGGGAAGGTATAATACCCATAATGTGAGTCCTTCAACATGAGAAAGAGAAGAAGGGCAAAGAGTCGTTCTCCGTTTGTCTTCGTGCGTGGTTGTAAATTTCCAATTGGCTGTCTATAATCTAAATTTAAAATATAAATACTTCTAACTTCCAGCTTCTACGTTTCCTAAAAATTAAAGTGAACATATTGGAATTCATTTACTAACTAAACCTAATATTTCTTGTGCCTATTCATATCATTTATTGAGTAGGAAAATGTGTTCTTTTATTTCATAATTATCATCAAAATTGGGGAATAGTTCATCATCATCATCATCAAACCCCAACCCATACAACATCCTTAAATACTAAACTATCACGATAGAAAATCCCCTAAACATACTCACACCATATACTTTTCTTTATCTTTCATTCCGAAGGTGGTAGTAGTTATGTGCAAGTGTACACGAAGGAAAAATACGCTGTGAACTATTGAATCATGCACCAGACTAGGCTACTCTGCTTACAGGTATTTATAGGTATGTTCCCTTTTCTTCAGAAACGGCAACATTATTGACGCTCCACAGGTTACGAAACGAAAATTATTGTGAACTACATTATACTTTATGCATACATTCCCACATGTTCCTTCCAAAAATACGTTACCGGAAAAAAATTCCATCTTCGGCTGAAAATCGAGGATGAGGGCCACTGCCAACGATGGCTATACTTATATATGCTTGCATTCTCTAAGAATGAGTGCACAGGAAGCAGGGCAATAAAAACATGAACTAATAAAACAACGTACGCAACAACAAAAAAAATGACTTCTGGTGAGAAGTAAGTCATAAAATGATCCATTTGAAATCATATTGCATAAAAATCGTGTGGTGCAATGGAAATTCCTTATAGAGAATACAACTCAGAGTTTGAGTTTGTATGAAAAAGTTGAGTTATAGTAAAAATGTTACATACCCTGAAATCAAGTAAGGAAACTTGTCCTATCCGTGTTTTCCTTGCACAGGGAAGTAATCCGTGTCCTCCTCTTGTTTTCTCTAGTGGGATAAGGTCCTTTGGAAATTTGTTGAGCGAAGCGTATTCGAAAAGTATCAGTCCAAAATTACAACAAGCATGTGCATACACATGAACTCACTGAGATATAGTCTTGGTTTGTACACGCGGGGTGCAAAATTACATCTCTCCCATTGATTTTGAAGCCACTCAATTGATCAATCAGTCAAACTTAACTTGTACGACGAATAAGCTTAATTATTTAAAAACTAGCCCAAAAGCCCACGTAAATGATCACTCAAGCAAAAAATACTTCTGCTTAACCAGACTGTTTTCCGGGTATAAAAGCAGAACACCAGGAAATAGCTTTGATACCTAAAACAAAAATTATACGTAACACGATGAAATGAGAGGCGAGTAGTCAACCGAACATCTCTTGTCATGTGAATGACTGACTGACTCACAATAACGTTCTTGTCTTGGTCTTTGCCTTCTCTGTTTCTTCGTCCTTTCCAAAACCTCCCTCCTAAAATCATCTAGTGAGAAGCAGTGCATCCACATACGAGCGAGATCCACATCCACTAGAATTTAACACAAAGGGTTAAATTGGGAGATGAGTACGTGTGGGACGGCGTGGAGAGTGAACCACCGTACCACATATATCAAACACTTTGGTGTTGAAAGAAAGTAAAACATGAATTTGACTAGTAAAATACCTAAAATGCACATGTAATTTACTATTGACTACTTATGCGTACACAAATATAACAGTGCTGCTTTTAAATGAGGTAGAATATACCAAAAAGGTACTCCTAAGTAGCATCTTCATCCATAATAAATGTTTTTTTCTAAATGAAGTGTTACGCCCAGTTCATTCGTGTCACATAAGAAAGTGGATTCATGTGTAGTGTTTTAAAATGCGTCGGTACTCTCTATATTCGTTGTTAGTTCAAGCGTTGCTACATATGATAAAAGATAATCCAGGTATTCGTTATGTATATTCAAGCCAGGGTGTCATTTGTCTTATGTACATAACTATTAGTAAGTACACGCAACAAGTAGGAGTTAAAGAGTAAGATTGAAATAGAATGCCCAATATATACAAAAAACCAAGTAGACATGTTTTATGAAATGGAGATAAACAGCACAGCTAAAAATTCGACTAGAGAACTAGCCAAGACGAATATATAGCCTTAATATCAGTTGTATGTGTATTGGAGAGTATATGACAATGCCTGTTATAATGCGCCGGTATATAAACATGATCTAGTTGACTCCAATCCAGTCACCACAAATACAAGTCAGTTGCTGATCTCTTCGTATTCAGTATGAAATTCTTCGGTTCATTTGCCTTGTTCATATTTCACCTAGCTTCTTCTGAACTGTGCTCATATTATATCATCTTGAAACATATAAGATTCATTATTGAACATATAAATCTATGGTATTATAGGCTTTGTCTGTGTAATTCACAATTACGAACACGAAAAATTACTGCGTAATTACTCTAACCTTCCCTATTTGTCATTCCCATGGAACCAAAGCATGCCTCGTATATAAGTTTAAAAATGTTATAAAAACTGCTTAACTCATGAGCCTATACATTATATATTTGCGAGAAAGGCTAAAGAATATATTTTTTATTGTTTCTCAACGTTTGAGTTTCCAGCTAATACTTCATTCAACACTTGGCAATAACTTTATGACTAATCATCATGCTTGTCGCCTCTTCGTCGTGAGAAGACAAACAAAGTGATACACAAAAGTATTTTAAGTAATAAAAATGAGTACTCAAAACCAAGATAATCTTCACAAGTGCATTGAAGGAGCCTAGCTAACTTCTTAGTTATGAAAGCGGTTGAAACGATACGGAGCGAGGGTCCGACGGGCTAATATAAGGAACAGATTTAAGTGTTGCATACATACATACATTTTTATAGGTATATCCTATTAGTTTTGTCTTGGCAGTTATTATCCGCTGCAGATATATTAATAAATATATGTATGCAATCCGTAAAGTTTTTTCTTATACCAGCCTGCCTAGCCCTTAATGTCCCACAACAGTAACTTGCCACCTATTTATTTTTCAGCTCTTTCCAACTATCTCATTTATTTATATATCCACGCGAAAAACATACGTTATCCTATGTTAAAAATACGGCCTCTTCCCTTACTATATAGGTGGAATAGAAGCTCAAATTGAGAAGCACTTCTATGAATCTTGTTGTTTTTCTCTTCTCATATTGTATATAATTGCTTTTGCTATTAGTGAGACTGTATGTTTAACGCAGCACTGAGCCTATAATATTTAAAAGATAGCACAAAAACATCAGCTACTTAAAAATCACGAACACAGCGAAACTTCATGATAAACACGATGAAATTGACATGCACAACAAAAAATCAACTGGGTGAATATGAATCCTACCCTATAGAATACAAATGACTGAGAAAAGGGGAAAGCTAAATTTACGTTTTGTCAAAAGCGTTTTGTGCTAGTAGTGAAAGCTGAAAATCCTGTTTGGGTCAGGATTAGGCTCTAATGGTTGGGTAACAACAACTAATTCATTTTGTAGTACGGGTGAAATAAATAAATAAAAATTGCCAATTTAACACAAATTGGTTTTGCTATATTAATATCACTTTGTTTGAAATTTATTTAAAATTGACACAAAAGACGTTTGAAACTATGTAGTTAAAATTTCAAAAGATATGCAACGCGGGTTTCAAACCGATAGTAACAATCTCAAAAATGAAATCATTTTTAAATCCCGAAGAAAGTTTCAGATTTGAATAGGAATGCTTGAGAATTAAATTCGTTTGTCAATAAATGGAGGATGTAAGTTTGCACAACAATTTGACGCAATTACCAGGCTATCTAATCAGCTATCCATTTCTCCATTAAGCCATTTGAATAATTTTTGAATCGTAATCATTATCATTTGTGCCATTCAATAGTCCGTTTACTTGCCCAAGCAGTATTTTTCATTGCTTTTTTATAAACACATCAAAAACCATACTATTCGATACCATATTCCATGCGTAGGTAATCATGATGATGATAATATATTATTTACACAAATCATCATGAAATCTTCATAAGTGCATTTGCTGGGCACTTGTACACCTTTAAGGGAATAATATGCCCTACCTGCACATGTAAACGCCCTACTTTACACTTTATGTATAATAATCCTAATGCTGAATGATAGCCCAGTATGACACGATTCAGTCAGTTATTCTTAAGAAAAGTGGAGATCATGCATAGATGCATGGTAAAGTAGATGATGGCGTTGTTACTTCACGACTGCTTTTGTCAAGAAGGTGTCCAAAGTCTGGCTTGACTTTCAAGAGGTCATGCTAGTTTGAATAAGTTTGGTAAGTCCATTTTTAAGCTATCAAAAGGAAAAGGGAAGGAAGGGGAGCATGAATTTATTTGTCACATGGAATCATAAAGTGATAGTGTCCTGAATTACATACAAAACTCTGTTCTAGAAATCTAATGCATTTGTACGTGATCAATGCCGATGGCTGCTGGAGTTACAAAGTGATGTCAATCTACCAACCCATGTCCTGTCAAATCAGAAAACATTTTGCTTACTACCAACAAATAATTGTAAATACACTATGAAGGCATCCGTTCTGCTTTTTGTGCGCTACAGATATGGTAATAAAAAGTTGCCGTCCTAAAAAAATGAAAAAAAAATAACACAGTACATTGAAAATAAACTGCTAGTAAGCAGGCCAGGGACGTAGCTGAAGAAGGCGTTGAATGATCACCACCAAGCCATTCAACCATTCAACCTTCCACCCCTCCTCCCATGTCCACCAAATCTCCTCCACCACCTCTTTCTCTATACCCACTTCTGCGATCCTCTCCCAACGTAGTAAAAGCATTACATGTAAAATACCATTTCGGATTCTGGCTTTATGTTTATGGACAATGACATGATTCCGGAGTTATGCACAAGCACATCCACACGGATGCTATGCTGTGCTTGCGTATACGTTTCAGCCAAATCGATGAGTTTTTGAACTTTCGAGCCTATAACTTTCGAACCGTTTGACCGATTTGTCTGAAAAGTATTCCCAGAGGTCCTCTTGAGTAGTACTACCTGTGTACCAAATTTGGTACAAATCGGTCAATATGTGTGACCAGGAGAGTGCGCACAGACAGACAGACGGACAGACAGTTTGAGAAAAACCATTACTTCGCTGAATGCTCCCGCTTCAGCTACGTAATAATGGATATTCATTATGCTATTACGCTTGACAAATGATATATATAACCGAAAGCATGGTACGCAAGGAAGGAAGACTAGATTAAGAATAACCAATTATGAAAAGACTGGTGATGTCTCTGCTCAGGTTCATGAAATGAGCTGACGAGGGAAGGACCAAGCAAGATTATTTTTGATTTGGCTGAAACTTGGCGTAGAAGTAACTTATAGTAAAAGATTATTTGATTCCTAATGCGAGGTCTCCATGACAAAGTGTTTCTGAGTTAACGAGCCTTCCATTTTTCAAAATCGAGTTTTCAATACAAGCATGGGTACATCATTGGAACACCAATAGCTATTGTTTGTCTAAAATTAATCATCTGACGATATTTTATGGTTTGCAACACTTTAACATCGAAATATTGGGTTTCTAGGCATTTTTTGAATTTTTGGGAATTTTGAATTGATTGCAGAGAGGGTACCCGAGAAAGCTGGTTTTCTTCATGTTAAACTCCATAAGAAAAACGGGATATTTCAAACACTGACATTGATAAAATTAAAATTTCCATAACTCGGAAATTCGTGGCCATGGGGTCAAAACATGTTAAATGGTTTAGTTTCTCACCAAAAGGTTCTACTACACCGCGTCCCAGCCAAATAAAAAAAATCAGAGCTGGTCGTTCCCTCGTGAGTAGAAAATGGAAGGAGATGAAAACTATCCATATAGTCAGCACACTCATTTGCATAAACGCGATAGACTCGGTAAACAAATAGGAAGGGAGGCTGTATCATGAAAAATATGTGGCATGATCATAAAAATCAAGCCTTCATAGTTGATACATGAGTGTTGATGTATGTCTTTCATCTAACTATATGAAAATGACTCTCTGAGTCATTCCAGTCTTTAGAGTGGAGAGAATGTGAAAACAAAAGACAGAGAAACGACTGGAAAACGTTTTTACAGTCATTAAGGTGAAACTACATTTCTGTAACACTAAAAAGCATCCCAGCTTATATTCAACATATTTTCATGTGGAAGGTAGGTTACCAATTTGATCGCAGTTGTCACTTAAGTTACAAGAACAGCTCAAAGTTAAGAAGTTTGATAAAAGTGGGAGGTGAATTTTTAATATTTAGTCTAGAGCTGTGAGTTTTCTACAGAGAACCTGTAATATCAAACATATTGTGCATATGCCATTTGCTGTATTTTTTATTTATTTTTTGCCATGAGATCAAGTTTAAGCCTCCTCTCAGAATTTTATTATGCAGAAAAGCGCTAAACCTTTTTTTCAAGTTTGTTTCCTTTTTTTACATTGAGGAGTGTTCAATCAATGGTCAGCTCACCCACCGGCAATTATCAAAGTAGAGGATAAACAGTTCTAACGCTTAGCCATATTGTGAGAAAGTTTGCATTCTACTCACAACTCAGAAACTAGTTCACAAGTCACCATTTATAATTTTCCGAAAGGATCAGATCTTTTTGAATATCATCATAAAATGGGCAGAACACGCAAAACCACCAAAGCTAAATTACAGCTACCTCAACCAGGACTGGCGACTGAGAGTTCAAGAAGTTCTATTGATGAAGCGAGATCTTTTACACATAAGAGTGATAAACCTAATAATTCCGGAGCGTGTGAAAAGAGAAAAAGCAATATTGAAGCGTTTTCAAGACCGTCTTCTGGGGATCGAGATGGTACTAAAAATTAAAATTGATAATTTTATATTTGTGTATCATTTCATCGTGCTTGGAATTAGTCATGAAATCATTTAATTTTGTGTGCTTTGCAGAAGTTCCATCCACGAAGAAGATTATTATTGTGAGAGAGCCGGAAGTAGCTTTTAGTTCTTCCTCGGCATCGGATAAACGTCAGCATTCAACCAAAAAAGTAGGTGACTACTTACTTGGGCCAAAGCTAGGTAGCATACCTGTCAAATGCATCCAACAATTCTTAGCACGGAAGGATGGAGTAGATGAATTTTATATAATAAAGGTACATTTTAGTTGTAAAATGAAAATGATCTTCCGCATCTCCTGCGAATGAAAATGCATTTAATCATAATTTTAATTTATCCTTTCAGATGCTAACGTTGAAGGGTGCTGATGAAAAAGAAACGATGGATGACATTCAAGGGAAAACACTTTTGCATACTGAACACTTCCTTTCATCCTTGCTTAAGTATGAGGATGGTGTTGTTCACGAACACGGAATGTTCAGAGTAAATCTGCATACAGTTTTGGAGACCAGTTAGTTTTTACTGCAGGTTAATGATAAACTGACCTTTATGTTGTGTTCTCACAGTCCAAAATCGAGGAGTCAATTGTTAATGATGAGGGTCAAGTTGTCACGAAGGAAGTTACTAGACTATGCCTAGTTTTGGATTGTTATATGGCTCATGACTTCAGCCCTAAATATAGTCACATTAAGAATATGCAGTACTACGTAATTAAAGAACAGAAATTACCAGAGGCAGAAGCTATTCGCATATTTTATAAAGTAGTACAAATCGTGGAAAAACTGCACAAGGTAAAAAGATGTATTTATCGTCAGATGGAAACTCTGGATGGTCATCGTTTCTATCATAAGAAATGCAATTTATGTTTTACTAATTTTCTTACAGCTAAATATTGTACACCGGGACCTAAAACTTGGTAACATCATCTTAAATAAGAATACGGGAGAAGTAACTCTTGCAAATTTTTGTTTGGGAAAACATCTGACTAGTGACATCGATCTCCTGAAGGATCAGAGGGGATCGCCGGCTTACATTTCCCCCGATGTAATTGGTGGAAAGCCATACCTTGGTAAAATAGATTAATTAGTAGCACTCGTCAATTTAATGAGTTTTTTTTATCTTATTTAAACTGTAATCTTTATATTCTACATAGGTAAACCATCGGATATGTGGGCATTGGGTGTAACCCTATTTACAATGTTGTATGGTCGGTTCCCATTCTACGAAGAAAGTCCGGTAGGACTCTTTCGCAAGATCAGGAGTGGAGAGTTCGAAATTCCTGTGTAAGTTTTCAAATAAATTCGACAGATATTTCAGCAATATTATATGCTCGTCAATAGTTATCATCTGATTCTGACATTCTGACATCCCGAAAACTGGCTTTAGTTAATCATGTCCAATGATATGATTAGCTAAATCAATCTTGGAAAATACTTTAAATTTTCTCTGTTTAAACCTTTTAACTCAGAATTCAATAATTTTTATAAAATTCATTGTTCTCTTTGATTGTTTGAAATACCTTTGTATCTCTTCGTAAATTTTTACGCTTTAAAAACATGATGATGCCAGATATTGGACTCTTTGGTTGGATCACACTCACCATTCATTAAGGCATGCGCTAGTTGTCCCCGTAGGTAAATGTGTGGCTGTATTTGATACAGTGATGAGGTTTACGTTTTTTATTTTAAATTACAAAATATTATTTTTACTTGATGTTAATTATTTTATAATCCATTTTTATACATAACAATGAATAATGTTATGTCCGTAAGGCCTGCTGTTTATCCGCTATAATGCTGCTAGTTTCTCGTCTGCTAACGGGATACTTCTTGACGCCACTTGGTTCTTGGCCGTTTGACGTCTTTTGAACGAATCACGCCAGTTACAAGAAATTAGCAGTTGTTACAGCGGATGTTCCAGGACTGCCGTTTCCCCATGATTTAACTATCATGGTCACATACACACTTACAACACACATGAACATTACTTTTTTTTGTTGTCTTTTCCTTGTTTTTTTAATCCTGTTTCTGTGAATATGGTTCTTTGGATCTCTGGACTATTGCCCCATTTTTGTCGAATGTAGCCAATCTGTATGTAGCACACACAACACAATTTGATCCCGAGTTCTAGTGGTATCACTTTCTATTTTTATGGGTGTCTATCCTAGAACTTAATTCAAATTGTGTCAAACTACCGTCACTTCCAATTGGAAGGATAAAGGCGTTTTGAATGTATGAATGTCAGGGTTGTAACCTCACAAATTATAACCCTACCAAAGGCATAATTACATTGACCTAAGTGTCTGATTTATGGGTATGCACCACATCAATCAGCGTATAGCCCTGCTCACATAGACGTACGACTTCCTTCTTTTTTGACCTATTAACTTTTACCGATACCATCATGCTGCTGCATTTTGTACCCTACAAATTATATATCCTGCTCACTGACTGCGCACATATAATAATTCTTATTGTAATCCATAATACTGACGAGTTTTTCTATCGTGAGTGATATCGTGAGTTTATATTTTTCCCTTGGGTCAAGTAATGGTTTACGGGGTGCTAATTCAAGAATTGATACTTACAGAGATATTAACGTGAGCAAAAAGACAGTTGCGTTGATCCAATCACTTCAGGATTTGGAACCTTTCACAAAAATGGCCAAGCGTATAGTTGTCAGTCCGAAGGTGCAGATCCCTGGAATAAACACCCCCATTACACTTGATGAATTGCAACAAATGCATGCATTGTATGTGGCTCGTAAACTGAAGGAAGCCGACATTGGTAAACTACCAGACACTTTGGTCCCGGAAGTTGTCACCTCACACTTCACGTCAAGTAATGATTTTACTAAAAGCAATGCTGCTGATCTAGATAGCACGTTTGTGCCCGACAGTAAAGTAAAAGTTGACCGTTTGTGCCTAGCGGGAAGCTATTCGCGTTAAAAAATAGAAGGTAATTCGTTGCAAATATCAATCGAGGTTGCTGTTGTTGCAGTAGCTAAAAATATTGTAGTCAGAGAAAGGCAGTTACAGATACTTAAAGTTAAGAATGAAAATAAGCGCCTGAATTTCCAGAATGAAAATACAAATAATGCCGTCCGTCACAGTGAAAATATTGACTGATGATAGACATACTTTGTCTTAGTATGCACATGATGGGATAATCATTACGTAAAGCATCCACTAAAAGCTGACATGTTGGTTTCCTCAGGTGAGTTGAGTTCGGCACAGGAGGAATACGTTGATTGTCAGTCATGACTGTGAAAAGTGGATGAAGTGAGATTTGTAAGCTGGGCTTGATTTACACTCAATCTACCCTGCCCTATCGTTCACGTATAGTTGAAATGATGAGAATAGGTTGAGTCTTGTGTAACCAGCTCTCAAATGATACACCCCAAAATGAGCAATTCACAGCCTGTACTTTTGATCCTTCATGTTTGGTCTATTATTTGTTACCTGCCCTAGCCTCACCTGAAAGCTCAGAGATCGCACCTCACTCATTGTTAATGACGGACAATCATCAAAATCTTGCTATGCCAAACTCAACATTACACACCTGAGAAAATCATCAACATGTCCGCTCTTACATGAGTGACTGCTTTACGTAATTATCCCGTGCATTCTAAAATAAAGTATGGAAATTATCAGTGAATATGCTCACTATAGTCCTTAGTTTTTTCAATAATCCATTGACTTAATACAGAGTGCAAACACTTTAAAGGTCAAAATTCTGAATTGTATGACGAAAACGAAGAGTTTCTTCGAGTTCATTTAAGAAAAGCTTACATATTTATATATATATATATATATATATATATATATATATAATACTTCGGTTAGATTATACGTCAAATAACTAATTAAATCATTAAACGATTGTAACTAAAATTAAATTTCACTGACTAAAATATTACAACTAAGTAGATACATTAAGTTTTCCCACATATAACACACAAAATAATTCAACGGTATATCACCAATCTTCCTCCTATCGCCTCCACACACCCTTGCCATTAATAAATGCAACTCGTTGGACACCATCATCAATTTCTTGCTTCAATTTGCGGTTGAAAGTAGCTGATTCTATCCTGACTTGTTCTGTACTTGAAGCCAGGTCATGAAAAAACTTTAAAAGTAAATGCATAGAGCGTATGTAGAAAAAACTAAGCAGGAAAAAACTGTAGTTGGTGCTTCGTTTTTATACTTAAGACGCATATCTGCATTTTATACATACACTGGGAGTCCAAAAATACAACAAAGTACTTTGTGTGGTATACGACCATTGAGCCATTGAGCATGGGAATAACTCCGGGTAAAGAATGAAGGCTTCTTGGGAATAGCAGCAACTTGTTACTCACCAAAATGAAGCTTCGTTTTCCACATATTATACACAGCTCGTCAATACAAGTCTACGCCTTCATTTAACCGTTGACTTAATCCTCCTAAACAACATTGCAGTTACAGTTTAACGTGGTGTCATTTCGATACATTATAATAGCTAGGTACTGATTGAAAAGAGCTTTCGAGACTGAATATAGGTAAAATTAGTTTTAAAGTATTTAATGTTATTGACAACCGAAAACATTTATTGGAAAAGCAGCTGTAACAAGGTAAGAAAAATTTTGTGCATGTTTACTAGTCAACAAACTCACTATTGACTGCCAGTTGGTAACTGTATCAAAGCTCGTCACTCATTCGTGATTCATGCCAATTGATGAATGTTTCATGAATTGAATTTCATGAATGATGAATTGATGCAGTCCATGTAATTTTGAAAACTGCCGATTCTCAAAGGGTTTTAGTCTCAGTAATCAGTTTGTTATTACTAAAAACAATAAAAATAAAGCATCCATTGGATGCTAATCATTCAGAAAGTATAGAGCAGCTTGTTCCAACTTTACAAGTTCGTAGTTTGTAAGCTTAAATTATGTTTACTAGGACCCTACATACCACTTGAGTACGCATTAGTTACGCTTCCACTAAAGTGAAAATAGAGTTTTAAATTGCAGGTATAGGCAGCAGGTCGAATATTGGATTTAAAAGTTGATTGTGTATTTCTTAGTATTTGCGTCTGACCGCTGAATATTTCTTAAATCCCCGTTTACTGTATTGCTCATCATGTAAGAAAAGGTTTTGATTTTGAGGAGAAAAGTATTGAATTAAAGATACCAGTATGTGGGAAAGTGAAGCATAGCTTTCCCAACAATAATTTTTGTTTAATTGTATGCACTTGCAGGATGAAAGAGGACGTTGCCATGGACTGTGCGTCCAACGATGCGGAAGAGTTACTTAAAGTGCTTTATCAGCAAAATGCGGACCACTCGACTACCGTTTCAAAAAATGGACCTCAAATGTCTCGAGTGTCAAGAAAAGGCTCGTCCATTTCTTAAACCTGTTGATTCCAAGGTAAAATAGTTATTTTACCAAATTGATATTTAGGCTTAGTAAAATTGGTTCTTAAAATGAATTGAATACCACTCTTGCTGTAATGTAGGCTCATCGTTTAAAGAATTGTAACAATATAGTAATCCACCCAATGGATCTTTCTACAATCCGGAACAAGCTTGAAACAGGGAAGTATCGGGAACCCTGGGAATTCGTAGATGACGTGTGGTTGATGCTGAACAATGCAAAGAGATTTCACAGAAAAGGAACCAAAGTTTACAGGGGGGCTGAGTTGGTATAACCTGTAGTTAGACTTACATTTAATATATTTATCATTGATTATACTATGAAACGTCTGTCTAGTTTTACAAAAGATAAAAACCCAATGATATTATCCATGATAACTTGCAACTCGAGAAGATATTCGACGAAGAAATTAATAAAGTTATGCAGGAAAAGATTAAATATTGTTGTGGCAAGAAATTGTTTTACACCACTCCACCCCTGTTGATTTGTGTTGATAAACATTGCATCATCCCAAGAGAAAGCACCTATTACTCTTATGGAGAACTGTAAGAAATTGCAACTTCTTGTAGTGTTGGATTTTTTTTTTTTAAAACATTAAATTAGGGTCATTAAATTGATTGCTTACCTGTATATTCGATTCGTTCCTTTGAAATAGATACAATTATTGCAAAACATGTTTCGCTGCTATACCTGGTAACGAGGTTCCACTTTACAATAAACAACAAGAAATTACAGGGTGAGACATTAATCATGCAACTACTGTTAGTTGACTGTATAAAGTTAAAATTTTCATAATTCTAGTATTACGAGAAAATACCATCGTAAATGTATGGATTGTCTCTAGGTATGCTTACAAGGAATCGTTTTATTTTCTGACAAACGACCATTTGGAACCTGAGGCTTTTGTGCTATGCGAAGAATGCGGCAGACTCATTCATCAGATCTGTAGCATGTACTTGGACCGTCTTTGGCCTGACGGGTATTTTATTTTCAATTTTTGTATTCACTGTATTTAACGACCTTAACATAGATATAAACTTAGTTAGATTGGACATGCCGACTTTATTTTGAATCCATATAAACTGATCCACGGGCCTTATATCCCTGACTACTATGATTTTGGTGTATTTAAAAAAAATACTCTTCTGTCCAAAGAATTATGTGGTTTTCATAGCACAACTGTAGTAGTTCAGGAAACAATGTTCGTAGGATTTTTTATATGGACACAAAAAAAACCAATGCAAAGCATTGAGCATAGCCTATCTATTGGTGTATTCTATGGACCTTAATAAAATTTAATAAAAATGCTTCTATGTTTTGAAGGTTTACTTGTAAAAATTGTCGAGGACCGAATTTTACACCACCGGTTACTCTAACCACCGAAATGTTAAATAAAACTCGGCTGAGTGATTACATCGAATTTAAAGTCAGTGAGTACTTGAGAGCCAATGAAGTAGACGTAAATGTGAGCATAAGAGTAGTGTCAAGCCGTGAGAGATTGACTCAGCTTAAGCCTCAAATGAGAGCTCGATTTCCAGACAGAGACGGATATCCATACCGGTAAGTAATTTACTAACATAGAACCGTTCCCTATTCTGTAGCAATTATGAATTGCTCATGTAACCTCTATTGGATTTTTCTTAGAGCAAAAGCAATTTTTGCTTTTTTGCAACTCGGTGGACATGATGTTGATTTCTTTGGAATGCATGTTCAAGAATACGGATTTGATTGTCCAAGTCCAAATCACAGAAGTGTTTGTATTAGCTACTTGGATTCTGTACCATTCCTCCAACCCAGCGCCTTGCGTACAAAGGTGTACCAAGAAATTCTTTTAGGATATTTGGGCTACGTAAAACAACGCGGATTTTTCACGGTTCACATTTGGGCTTGTCCACCGGATGATGATGATTATATTTTTCATTGTCATCCACCAGACCAGAAGATACCCAATCAGGATAGATTAAAAGTGTGGTATGAAACCATACTCCAAAAAGGAAAGGATGAAGATATTGTGATAGAATTTAAGGTAGTATATTCTGACGTTCGTATCTGTTTTACATAACTCAATGCAGCTTTTTTGAAGCAATATGAACTAATTAGGGATAAACGTTTGAAACAGAATCTTTACAAGTACATTTTGGATAAAGAACTACATCCAGTCAAGGGCCTACCTTACTTTGAGAGCGATTTCTGGCCAACGGTACTGGAAGATTTATTGAAGAAAGAAGAAGAAGCGGAAGCGAACAAAGTTCTAGCCCGAAGTGGGTCACATTTACGGTCTAAGCGGGCTAGGCTATGTCATTATCCAGCAAAAGATCTCCAAGCCAAAACAATTGATGCGATTAAAAAACATCAAAAGTCATTCTTCGTTGTCATACTTAACACGGAGGACACTATTGTTAATCTTCCAGTAAGAGCTAATTATTAGTTACCATGTTTTTTTGTACTTGCACAGAAGTCATCACACCGTCTTGACGTATGTATAATTTGATGAATTGTCTTTTCTTAACGTTTTATAGTTGTTAGCAACCGAGGATGAGGATTTCCCGATATATTCTAATTTAATGGATGGCCGTGAGGGTTTACTTTGTGCTTCAATGGAAAAACATTACGAGTTTTCTTCGCAAAGAAGAGCAGTATTCTCCACCATGCTACTGCTGTTCGAACTTGTCCATTCTGAAGATCAAAACTTGTTCGTGTGCACCTGTTGCAATTTGCATTTCACCAAAGGGTATACTTTTTATTTATAAAAGCACCTAAACTTAAATGAAATCTAAATTTAAAGCAAGCTTGAAACCTTTTTTTTTATTAGATTTCGATGCCTTCATTGTAAATCAGAATCTACATCCGTGGACATGTGTAGTACATGTCCACGGAATACCGATACGAAATACCGATTTGCTAGATAAGTTTTAAAGATATGTGATATAGATATTCAAACGTATTTTTTGGGGAAAATTATTGATCTGATCATGTAAGTAATGTTATTTTTATACGCTTTTGTTATAAACAGACATACCTGTTGAATATTTTGTTAAATCTTGAATCATGAATCGTTCGTATTTTGGAGTACATGTCTTCGTAACGTGACCTGTTGTTGTTATATGGTGGAATACGAAATTCGATTATGTATCAACTATACAAATGTAATAGTTTATAATTAAACTAACCATGACTACGTTATCTATTATGTTTATATGAAGAATCAATTTTGTAATTATCAAGCATACGGCTAAAATCATTTTTCTTTTAATTTTCTTAGGGGTGCTTAACAACTCCGCACACCCAATATATTTATGCATGCATTTACGCTGTTGGTGGTAAACACCGGAAACTGAAACACAAACCTCATTCCACACAACCCTTAACTTAGCTTTGCGGCAAAACATCAAAATTTTTCAATAGATTGTTTCAATGCGATGAGGTGGCAGAAATTTGCTAAGAAAATGTAGTTTCTAGTTCGTTAATTACTGATTTAGTATGTCTAAATCTGCTTAAAGGATATCTATTAAATCTGTGTGCATTAACTATCTACATTACGTACATCGAGCAAAAGCTGATGATAGTGAAGGAATTCTATAAAGCATCTCAAATCCAATCCGGTTTCAAAATTTTGGAAATTATTAGAAAATACACAGTTTAGAGTGCTTTGCTCCAGCAACATAAATCAAAGTATGGAAGCTCATACTTTCCTTGCTAAGAAGGGTTACACTGTTGAATCGTTTTGGAACTGGTGCCAAAGCGAAACTTTCAGCTTTGCTCTTGATATTGTTTGATATTCATTGTATCTTTTTTTACCTTATCAGTAAATCAACTTCAAATGGGTGAATTGCTTAGAAGACAATTTTTTGGAAATTTTTGTATGTGACCAAAAGTGTACGAAAGGACATATTATGAATTATGTGTTAGCTTGTGTAAGAGAGGCCAGTTACTTGGCCCTTCAGCTCAAGTCACCATCAGTTTTTTACATTCTATTTCCTATTTCTTGAGATTGTTAAGCGTTTTAAAGTGATATGAAACAAGTATGCAATCCTACGTGAGTGTGTCTTACGTAGCCCCAAAAATAAAGGATTTTAGAAGAGTCTTATGACTAAGTACCTAAATGTTTTGGTACCAGTGGTGAGTATGATTTGTGAGCAAGACTAACCCTTTTATACTTTGAAGCTCATGTGACAACAAATATCATTATTATTGCTAAAATAAATAACGAATCAAAACTCGCCAAGTAGTGTTTCCGACTCGCTGTGATGACTCTGTTGCGTTCACATTGCTTTTGCACGTTGTTGGCAACATGCCAGAAGAATTCTCAGAAAACCAAACGTATGTAGAAGCGAAAGGACATGGGAATGAAGTTGAATCAGTGAACGACACGTTGCATAGTATACAAGTTTCGTTTCATTTAATATGTTAGTATCTTTATGCAAGTGTAAAAACTGTTTCAGTCAAGGGTGATTACCAAGCAAAAGACATCTAATACATCGATTGTATACTACCGATAAGATATTTCTATTTTCTAAGGTTCAATTTCTCACTTAAAATGGAAGGGCTTTTAAGATCCTGTTCGATTTTTTCTCTTTTTATTGTGCTGTTCTTTGGACAGGTTCACTCATTTGTCAAACCTAAAAAAGAATTAGTTATGTCAAGCGATTACGAACGAGCGGGTTACCTTCAAAGACAATTAGAAAAAAAACTACTAAAATACGGAGAAGCAAGGTTCTGGTTCGATCAACAAGCTGATGAAGCCTGGAACGAAACTGAATACTCTTTAATATACACCGCACCCGGAAACCCCAACAGGATACTTTACAAAACTAAAACCATGGCTACAGGACTGTCCCCCATGATCGTAATGATCACGCCCGAGATCCTAAATTGGGAAAAGGGAGAGAGGCTTACGACCGTGATGCGCCGCAGCAGTTTTAACGGCACCAAATATTTTCTAAATGCACTCTATGCCCGTCTTGACCTGGATAGAAAACTAGATAGATATACGTGTATTGATCAAAATTGGTTTGGGTCTTTCTGTTATGAGCTAGATGAGTGGAGTGACCGTTCAGTTCATGCGCCAAAGGCACACTACAAATTCTTTGGGCAGTTGGATTGCACTACTTCTATTTTCACACAGTGTACATATGGCAAGGATGCCATTGAGGATGAAATGAGAAAGGCAGCAGAAAGGAGCAAAAATGTGGCTGATATAGTGGCGATGAATGAATATAATTGGGACAATAGGGAAGTAAAAGCCAAGCCCGAAACTGAGGGTGAGAGAATGAAGTCTGAGGACGTGCTGGACAATGTGTTTTCTGACCTGGAACTCAATGAAACGGAAGTGCAAATCATGCGCCACGTCATAAGAGACTTATCAGTTATATCCGACCCCGTCAGAATGTACCTTGCTGTTACACACCACCATCCAGAACTTGTGAAGGAGGCGAATGCTGCAGCCCTCAAAAACGAGACAATACGCGTATACGGAGACATTGTCAGTTGGCTGTATCCACAACTAAACAAAGGTGCAGGAGAAGTTTTAAAGGATGAGGAGGAATTTTTTACCCCGTGGAAACAATTCCAGGCTGATATGGCGTCGGATTGGGCTACTAAGAGTACAACGAGAGCAAAACAACGCCAAATAGTCACAACTCTGGGTAATACTTATGATCATAGGGATACGTTGCGGTTGGAACTAAATGCTTTGGCAAAGAAACATGAAGAAAACTGGGAACAATTCAAAGCGGGGGGCTTTTGGACTTTAAACCATACTGTGTGGAAGGAGTTGAAGAATGAGACAACATTGGATAACATCAATTTGGACCCTAGTGCGTTGGGAGATGAATACAATTTAGTTAATACACTTCTGGACACCCAGTTTCATAACAACCCATTTGCATTCAAACTGGGCCACTCCTTGGTACATGCAATTCCAAAGTTAAATTCAAGTAAGTCCACTTTTATGTATTTCATTGCTATAATATAATATACTGGGCTGAAAACAAAATTAGCAAGTAGCACCATGACATTTCCCAACTTCAGGAAGATTTTTATCCACACATTTATTTCGTACACCATCTGCTTTACCTCATCATTTGCATGCTACTACGTAACTATCTACGATCTGCCAAGTTTCTGCAGCTATCTACGATGAAAATCTTTGGAAACACATGTTTTTTTTATGAAATACATACACGAAGCTCAAACGATAACGAAAATACTGTTGATATAACTCAAATTTCTTAAGTGGACTGAGCCTATCCCAGCAAATGCTTATTAATTACTTTAATTAATCTCGTAACAAGTATTTAGTGAAATCACACGTGGAATGACATTTTAATTATAGCTCGAAACCATCAACCATTTTTCGTCCACGTAATGCTACAGATACGATGCGAGTTAAAAACCAGTAGTTATCAGATTTACTTTCCCAAGTTTTCATAACTTGTTTTGGTACCAGCGGGGGGAAAATGAGTAGAGAAAAAGGGAATAAGAGAAATCCAAAATAACTAATAATTATCGCATTGACATCCACTATTAAAGTTTCTAATGATTATCACTTTCACAAGTTTCATTCTGTGTGGTGCTTAATTTTTGTGTCACTATTGGCTTAAACGTAAAAGCTTTTGATATTTTTAGGAATACCAGTGGGGCAATTAGAGGAACAACTGACTGAAATGGCGAAGGCTATCCTAAATAGCCCATCGGATCTCTTTCGTGTTCCAGGCTGGAAGATGAGACCGTACGCATCCGTAAATATGTCAGATTGTCTCCATAATCTTATATGGAAAAATATTGCAGGGCGATCTAAGAAAGTTGCAGATGGAGTTGGAGTACATCAAGGGAGAAACACAGACGATCAACATGACATCAAAATAACAGGACGGTTCCTCTCGAATGATGTCAAACCGGATGAGTGGCTAAAGAATGGGACGGTCGATGACGACGACGACGAAGTTGAAGATGGGCGATTTAGAGACTCTTATGAGCTAAATGATAGAGAATTGAACGACCTCGGCACCATGATAGAGATGCCTGCTAGAAAGAGGAGTCTCAAGTGTAATAATTACAACAAAGGAAGTTTCTACCCTGGAGTTTATCAAAAGATAAAAGAAAGTCATTTCTTGGGTTTCGGCTCATGTGACTCCCTTGACTACAGGCCTGACTGGCTTAAAAAATATACAAAAGGAGTTGGTGCAAATGGAAGGAACTTAAACGCAAATGATTTCGACAAATTAAATCATTACTTGGGAATGCTGCGCATCTTCTGCAGAGAAGATACTGAGAACTATCTCAAGCAACTGTTTAATGACAAGATTATCCACCTCTCTGATCGAGGTGGGTTATTGATAGGAGGAAACTATACTGGACTTCCAAAACTCACTCCTGCCCAAATTGGTCAATTAAGCTTTTCCCTTGAGCTTCAAGCTTTTATCGACGTATTGAAAATACGGACCCCTGCTACCACCATCCCCATTTCGCCTATTCCTGATGTCTCCCGTTCCATTCACGTAATTACTCAGATGAGTTTCCACTATCTGAAAAATGCCCGAGTGATTAACTACCACTTTATAAAACTGTGCAGAAACTTTGTGTTCACGCTGCGACACGTGATGGTGAAACTGATTCAAGATTTTGAGCTGCTTAAACTGTGGTGTCCAGTTCTTACAAGAAACCAGTGTAAAAATGAATTCTACAATAATGCTCAGGATAGAAAGGGAATTAACGCAATCATTCAATTTATTCTCCATTCAATGAGACCACTCGAGAAAGACGAAAAAACTGATGTTAATGTCCTTTTCACTCGTTATTATCATCGAATGGAGAGGCAAATTGAGAATACTTTTAAATATTATCAGTTTTAATTGTCATATTGAATAGCGTATAATAAATTTTGAAAACTTCGTTGCATTCTTTTATGATTAACGTAACCAAGTCTTTTAAGTGTCGTTGGCATATCAAATGCATACAAAGATTAAAATATTTGTTTTAAGCTTCATACACTGGATTCATTTGCTTTATTATTATAAACACCTACTAGTGGCGTTCATCATATTGTTGTTAGCTCATTATTGTTTGCATAAACATTCTGGACACCCAATTGTATTCCTATTTGTTTCTTTAAGTGCTTCAAGGCTTGGTGGTGGTGGTGGAGGATCAACGATCAACAGCATTGCTGCTTTCTTGAGTTAGAACGACACAAAACCTATATATATAGTTCGTATGAGGCTGAAACTGACTTCTTAAAGTACATCAGCAATATTTATCTATCTTCTCTGTGAAGAACTCTCCAGATCCAACTCTTAACAAACCCCGTTAGGCCATTGATGGTCAAATCCTCTGCATAAATCCACCAATGTAATATTCTTTATGACATTGCCAGTAGTAGAAACTGATATACGGCCAAATAAATCAACAATAGCTCCCCAACTTATCGGTATTTTTTTCTTAACCAAATACTTGATTAAGTGCTACTCTCTAGATGTTTTCCGTCAAGGGTTTGCATTTATATCTTTCAATATCAAAGCCAGCTATTGATACATCATGTGAAAGCTAGATACACTGCAACTCCGATTTCAAATGCAACCGAGGCTTGGCCGGGATTCGACGCTTTACCTATTTTAATGGGTCAGGCACATGTATAACATAATTTACATTACTTTTACAGCCTACAAGTAAGTGTCTTCTATTTGGGACTGAAAGCTGTAATTTATAAGGACAGTACGGCTCTGGTATCTTTAGTAAGCTACTATATCAACCACATGGAACCAGAACAGACCCAAAAAATAGAACAACATGATTTGGAATATTAACCCAGGAAGAGATTGTTTCATTCTTTAAAACACAACTAGTATTTAAAAAGTTTGGCAAAAGAAATATTCGTTACGATTCTCATGTCTATGCATCAAGCAGCCGTAATGATATTTTTGGTAGGATTATAACCGTTCCTAGAATCCTTTGCGCAGGTGGATGGAGCTCCTTTAGTGTGGTGATGGGATTCTTTCGCACAGCTTTTGGTTAGTTATTGAAATGTATCAAATTGGCAGAGTTTTATGAAACCTCAAGGAAATTTGTGAGCATGAGTTAAACATTTTGTAGAAGGGAATCCATATTTTGAAAACACATAGCTCATGAGTTTCCCAACTCCTTCATATAAAACCCCATATCCATTTTATATCATAAAAATACAACATTTGGAGAGTTCTTTTGTCAGTATTTGGTCTTACTCATGCAGATATTGCATTTTAGTAACATTTATGAGTTTGAAGGTTTATGTTAAATTACGTCATTCAATAAAAAATAAAAAATTTAAACTATAAAACAATAGAGATATTGCATCAATATTTAAGTGGCATATTGTTTTTGAAAAAAAGATAAATTTGCCAAGGTTGAATTTCTCCTTCTTCTTCATAATTAACTCGGCAAATGACATAAACGTTTTACTCATTGCACTGCCTGGTAATTTCAAGCTATTTGAGACTTACTAAAATTATCGTACTTCATCTTGCTTACATTTTCATTCAATTTGAAAGTCACCGAATCATCATGGCAAAAATCAACCTCATTTTTGGGATCGTGGGATTTATCTTATTGATGTCATTGGTCTTCACTGTGGCTGCTCTTCCAAAGCGGGGTAACTGTCAGAAAACTGCGGGTAAGTACATCACATAAGTAAAATAATAATAATAACAATTTTTGATGAGAAGGTTCTTTGTAAACGTAATGTTCTTTATATGCTAAACAATAATAATAATTATATTTGTTTTATTTGATTTACTTTTAGTTTCGACTAAGCCTGGAACATGTCCTAGTGCCAACAGTTGTCCTGTGTATTGCAAGACATGCCTAGACACCTGCAAGTCGGATGATGATTGCAAAGAGGACTTTAAATGCTGTCGCCATACCTCTTTTGGATGTGGATTCACTTGCTCCAATTCTGGGTTGTTTGCGTGTGACGAGGAATTTATGAGAATCTTTACACATCCGAAACCACCTAGAGATTGAGCTCTCAACAGTGCTCAGAAGGCTTGGATTTGGATTCTTGTGTGACTTCTTCGATAGTTATACGAATACGTTGATAGTGATACATATATGATCATAATATTTCTTTATGGTATTAAACATATTATTATCACACATGAAGAATGTTGAAGTTGACCTTTCATATCATTTATTACGCTGCTGAATAGTATTCAACGAAGCAATGGTTTTACTCTGTCTGGTCTGTCTGTCCCACTCCTGGTCACATACATTGACTGATTTGTCCCGAATTTGGCACACAGGTACTAATTCTCAAGCGGACCTCCGGCATTACTTTTCAGACAAACCAATCAAATGGTTCTAAAGTTCATAAAGTCATCGATTTGGTTGAACCTTGGT
Organism: Orchesella flavescens; assembly: GCA_964034955.1. Taxonomy (NCBI): domain Eukaryota; kingdom Metazoa; phylum Arthropoda; class Collembola; order Entomobryomorpha; family Orchesellidae; genus Orchesella; species Orchesella flavescens. The sequence continues at coordinate 32,161,242 of OZ035953.1, forward strand.
ACACACAGGTTATTCGAAATATTAAATGGCATTTTACAAGTAAGCTTTCACTACAATAAGAGAGTATTGCAAAAGTAGGCTTGGAGGGCATCATGGGCAGGCATGTTAATAAGCCAGGACAAATTGCATTTTATCCTGGATCCGGATAATAATGGAGAAAATGGCTAAATGGTTTAAATGGCTAAATATGGATAAAAAAAGTATAAATTGTATTATACATAGCAAAGTCTTATCCTTAGGCACATACATAAGGATATCAAAATCAATTCCTTTGCACACAAACACTTGCAATTTGCTATATAGCACCCTGTACATGATAGGGTTCAGTTTGTGTGCTCAGAATTTGATATTTTAATCGTTTTAAATATACATAATTTTATAACTAAGGCATATTTATACGTATTCAAGGTATTTATCCATTTTAGCCATTAAATCCACCTGAAGTGGGGTGGATTGGAGACATTAAAATCCGGTTTAAACCGGATCCAATCCACTAGCCTTATTATCCATTAACATGCCTGATCATGGGAGGGTTTGGTGATCACTCAGGGGAGATTGTAGTATTGCATTAAACACACATTAATGAACGTGTTTTATAGCTGCAGATGCGTCTCTAGCCAGCTTACTAGCAGTTAATTGCGTTTTATCTTTTTTGTATTATATTTTTCGAAATTATTTTTTTAAATTGGTTCCCCTGAGAAAATGAAATGAAACAGGGATTGAAACTTTTCTGAGTGTCATTCTGGCAAGTGTCGTCATTTCTTTTGTTGGACATACAGAATATATGTGAATGATATTTTAACTCCCGTTTTTTGTTTTGAAAAAGAGTCAACTGTTCTACTATAACCTACTACCCGCATTAATTTTATTTAATTGCATTAGAAAATCATCAATTAAAACTGGATGAAAATGCGCCTCTTCCATTTCCCCTCAACTTCGTTCCCCCTAGATGAAGATGTTTGAGCAGCTTAAGATTTTTACTTCTCCAGGCATGCAATTTACATAAGCATGGGTTACATGCTACGATGTTTGAAATAAAAAATAAATTATATTGTTGCGGAAATGACGTGATTGGTTGAGCCTCTTGACATGTTGTTTTGATGTGCCATTATCATTTATACGGTATGATTTCGAAGCATGGTAGCCAACAAATTCATTCCTAAACGTATTTTCGAAACCAGAATCATTCTGGATTTATTGTTAAAATTTCATTTTTAATTATATGTGAAGGAATATATTATATTTTTGCTGCAATGTTAATTTTTTAGGCAAAAGTTGCATGAAAATCGGTTCATTAGCCCATGTTTGAAAAGTAGGCCAAGGAGTTGAATTGTTTTTATTGGTAGAAAGTCAATTATTTTTAATTAGTTTGCCGGATTTCACTTCATGCATTGTAATTCATCTATTGTTTAAAGGATTTCTACTAATTAGCTCATTGTAATAATAATTTCAAGGCGTTAAGTTTTCCCATACATGTAATTCATCGTCATCTTCATCATTCTTATTTCTACCTTCACAGAAGCTACTCAATCTATCATTGCAGCTGCCGTATTAAAAACTCATTTTTTTACTGTGTTATCCCACACCGTATATTACAATGCACGGTTATAACTTTCACTTCACCCTGATATTGGGAGTCATCGTCATAGCTGGCTTTCCAGGAGGCTCCAGCATTAGCTATGCTAAGGTGCAAGATCAGAGATTGGCAATGAAGAAGTTCCTGAGTGAGTAACAGTTTTTAACTTAATTTTATGCGTTATATTCAGCAAATTTCGGTGCAATCGGTGAACCTCAAGCTAATGGAGTTATAAGGAGCCGATTGCAGACGGGCATTAGTTAACTGAAATTCGAACATTTATAATGAATGTTGATTTTATTCTACCCTCTTTAGATGCTCCTGTGTCCAATCCTTTGAATCACAATGGCTATGAAATAAACGGCCTTCCAATGTTGAGGAATACTGACTACGATGCCACTGGGAACAGGGTCAAAAGGTCAAATTTAAAATTGATGTAAAATGACGAACGCCATAACCTTTAAATAAAGTCGTGTCTTACTTTATCTTAGGTCCGTCGACGGGGACGAGTTTCAGCAAGGGCTCGATGAGGATTCTTCCCCGCAAGTGAAAGGCAACAGCGATATTGGTAAAGGATAATTATTTTGGCACTCTTTACATTTCGTTCCATTTAAGATAACTTAACATTCGTTTGTTTCATTTTATTTCACTTTTGCTTTAGGTCTCCCAATGATTTTGACTTTGCTTCTCCAACCCGATCTTGCCAGTGCCAGTGCCAGTAAATCAAATGCATACCCCGCCCTGACTGAAGCTATTAAAAACGAAAGATCCAAACGATCCATCCTCGACATCCCAAATTGGTTTTACCAACTAGCCAAATCCAAATTCTCTGGTAAATAATCGCTAAAATTTACTGTCAATCAGCGTTCTTGACTGTTCTTAATTAGTGAAAGTGGAATGTCTTATTGATTCTAATTTATTTTTATTATATTTCACAGGCTCACAATCTAAGGATGACGAAGATGAAAGCGAGCAAGGCCACCGCATTAAACGATCTCCTGATAACGTCAGAGACTGGTTTTATCGAGTGGTTTGGTCAACCATCAAAGGAAAATACACTCTTGGCAAGTGATCATTTTGATTTGTCTGAGGACACATTTGTCTTCCTGGCGAAGAAGGAAATCGTAGATGAATAAATATAATAAATGTAATGCAAGCAAATCACTCTGGGAGTTTCATATTTTTTTTTCAATGAAGCATTGGTGGTAGTCCTTGTTCCAAGTTTACAAGTCCACTATGCTCATCATATTCTGTAAAATTGAAGGAGAGTTAGTAAGCCTGGTAACGCAACGAACTAGCAATTTTAGGTTGAAAAGGTAACCTGATGACCTTTAACCACAAAGGTCACAGCTGAGATAAGCGCGCATGTCATGTCTAATCTTCTGTGATGATTAGCTACTGTCGAATGACATGCTACACGGTATGCCTTACGCTTAAAAAAGGAAGTAAAAAGTAAAAGTAAAAAGTTATTTGCTTGGATCTTTATAGATTAAGATCACGCAACTAAGAATCGCATTTGAAACATATGGAACTCATTTACATACCAAGAATCGATGAAGAAAGTAGTACCCCAATGTCATTTCAAATGACGGTCGATCCATATTAACCTCACAAAAATGAAACCTAGAAGTCCTTGTTCTTGTATGGTTCCACCACAATACTAAAGCGAGGCTAAATGTGTACCTAGAAGACGTAATAATAATACCAGTGTGAAAGAATAGTGTTGAAAGATGAACTTTGTTAGCTATGCCAATTGAATTCGTTGACTTAAGCCACCTAAGCTTAGAACTTAAAGTCTGAGGCTGAGGAAAAAAGAAGCAAACTGGATGCGGATACTGAAAAATGTTTATATTTTATTAAATATTTTTTTTGCAATTTCTAAATTCACTTACTACGAAAAGGGTAGCCTTAAAGCTCTAAATTAACAAAAAGTAATACTGTTGGAAAAGAAAATTCAAAGGCCACACATTTAATTAATCTAATTTCCGACTTCATACGTCACACTGGTATCAAATAAATGCTTTACATAAAAAGTAATAATACTACATACATTTTAATATTCATGAGGTATAGTAAGAATTATGCAGAGTTTGTACTATTTTCCCTTTGCCCGTTTTGATGAGCCTGCTGTATCCGAGGATTGGACGCTGCCATCTGCCTTTCGCTTTCCCGATAAATTGATTGAGTACTTTTTCTCCAATCGGTCGCGGATCAATACACCCTTGATTATCCTGCGCCAGTTTCCATAAACTCGTTGCAATCGTTTTTCTTCGTCTTTTATCAGTTTCTCATCCTGATCCTATAATTCAACAACATCATCAGAATAAAAATATTATTTTTTGAAAAGGCAATACATAAGCATGCCAGTTCTAGTTCTAGACAGTAAAGTTACTTTATTCCAAGCATCTTCTAGGATTTCTTGGAACTCTTCACAAACGACAAATCCATCAAACGCAGGTCGGGATCCTCCACATCCGAAATCGAATCCGACTACTGCAGGGGCACAATCGATATCCAGCTTTTTAGCAATCCTTTGCAACCCAGGCACTATAAAAACAGGGAAAGCAATTCAATTAATATCAATTCCGAAGCATGTCACGGTTTCTTTAAAATGCATGTATTATGTGTTGCGTACGTTTTAAATGAACACATCCTTGGGGCAACAATTTTTCTGTGAATAGCTCAACGTTTCCCCACTCATTTCTTGGGACTTTGCCATCTTGAGCAATTGGAGGGATGAAATCTTCAGTTTGCCACGATCCAAAGAGTTCGGAAGGCCCGTCAGGTAAGCGTGCTCCGGTTAGCTGGAAAGCAATCCAACATAGCGCATAAGCTTTGAGTGATTGCAACAATTTAAATTCCTAACTTACAGTAAAGAATGAAAACTCACCTTATCGTACTTGGGCCTTGCTTTAACGATTTTGTAAGGCTCTTCTCCTATTCTCACAACTTTAGCTTCCCTCATCCACAATTCTCTGGTATGGAGTGCGTGCACATAATCTCGGGAATACACGGCCTCATTTTTCACAAAACCAACTGATGGAGGATTGTCAGGGTATAAGGCTTCATACTTGTGAAGATGACGACGAAGCACATACAGCGGATGACCTTTAACCCTATAACAGATACATAAGAGTAAATTAAATTTATTGGTTAATTTGATTTTGATTCGCTAAAAAAATTGTTGCTAACGTGGACATAGAGTTGGGAACAGGAAGAGAAAGCAAATGTTGGTCCAAGAAGTCATCCTCTTCCTTGTCGCGTTCCGATTTCCTTCCTTTGAAAGGCTTTAAGGCGGAAGACCACCAGTTTAGTTTCACACGCAATTTTTGGGTTCCAGTAAGCCATTGTGACGCGTAGCGTCTAGTAACGTCTCGGATTTTTCCGTTGTTGTCAAATCCCAGAATGTAGCTGATTGGCTTAGTAGCATTAACCTAACAATCAAATGAAACGATACCGTTGTACCTGTGCTTATGCATTAGAATTATTTTCCAAAAGGACGGTACATTACTTTTTGGCCAAGAATAGGATAACTCACCTCAAGTTCTTTGTCACAGATAAATTTGCTGGTATGGACATCAACTGAAATCCAGCGTTCTTCTTCCCTCAGGAACACCTCTGCCCACAAATCTTGACCTTGTACAATTTGCATGCTCTGCGACGCATTAGGATCATTTCCCTCATCTTCTGAGCTTGATATCATTTTACGACCTTTCCCTGCATGTTTAGCTGTTTTCTTCTCTTTCTTGGTAGACCTAGGTTTCTCTGTTGCCTTCTTTTTACTTGTGTTCTTCTTTTTCTTTGTACTTTTACTCTCATCAATGTCATCAACATCTTGCTTTTCTTGTTTGGCTCTTGGCAATCGGATAAGATCCGAAGCTGGTGGTTTGAGAGTTACAGGTTGCATAGAAATAACAAGACGAGCGTCGATTTTCAGGAGCCGAAGATAAGCCACAAAAATCATCACATAATGATCAGCATCCAGAGATGTATTTTCCATGATTAGGTATGCCAAAAATTCTTCGAGAGAAAGCGCCTTTCGAGTAACTTCAAGGCTGTTCACCATGGATTGTTTGAACACTAGCAAGTTGGTTCGGAACCACTTTACCAGCAATTCCAGTTGCGTAAGATCAAGAGACTTTCTAGAGGATGTCAAAGAAGGAGCGTTTCTGCCAGTTATGCGAGCCCTTAAAGCATCCTTAACAGCAGGAGAATTGACAGCGTCATTGAACTGCAATCCTCTTGCAACCTGGCACAATAGACTCGTTTTGTGTAGGTATTCTTGATGCTCGGCTCTGTCTCTGTTTATTTCACGACGGAGAATATCCTCTATTGTTGCACCTTTCTTCTCTAAATTTGAAAACAAAGTAAGAAATGTTAGTTTTGGGTTAGTTAGTTAAGATTTAAAGATTAACAAAACGAGCTGGGTAAGGAAATTAGCACTTAATCAGTTCGTAGTATATAACAGTTTAAGTATCAAATGAGTTCCTGTAGTAGCTTCTGAGTAACATCAAGATCTTACGTGAATTTGATTTATTCCAATTATATTTTAATGAAGTATTATCAGATTTGGTTTGATAAACCAGATTTCAAGATAACCATAAAAAGTAGCATTTTAGATTAGTCTATACCTCCACCATGCCAATAAAGAGAAACAAGTATACGCTACTACCTGGACGGTAGAATGGAATGATCTTGATGAAAATTGAAGTGAACTTTTTTAAAATCAAATCAGGATTAAAAACTTCGGCTATCAAGTGTCAATACTTCTAATTACAACGGCAATTTTGACCCTACATAGCCTAGCGTTAACCTAACACCAAAGAGCAGTGGGGATGGGGTCACTCAGTGTTTACACATTCATTACAATTACTTTGACATTGCTTACTCTGTCGAAAAACTCCTTCCCGAGGTATCACAATTTCCAACCCTCCTTCTGGTATAGTAGAAGCCTGAGAAGCACCATCTTTTCCTTCAGACGAGTCTCCAGTCGTGTCATATTTTTTCAATTGAGCTTCAACATGCTTGTCATCAACTTCTTCCCAGTCATCACTCTCAGATTCAGAGTCACCCGTTTTACTCCCATCACTTGAATCGTCGGAGAAGGTACTGTCATCTTTTTCGTCGTCGCTACGACTGTTGGAATACTTTTGAGTATTTTTACTTCCACTAGAAGCACTAGTGGAAGGCTGACTGCCAAAAAATAGTGGATTCTCCCCGATCAGTAGTAGCTCCCTTGCCGACAATTTGGATAAGTCCAGCTTATCCTTCTTTTTAGATTTTGTATCGGCCATTCTGTAAAACCAAGGAAAGAAAAGGAATTAAAGGTAACTTGAATTAATTTATCTTCAGAACATTTGAACAAACTATGCTCCTTCCTTTACCACTTCAATTGTTAATAATCATGATGTTGTACAATAATAATGTATACAATGTTGTATTTCACGTTACCTTACAATACTATCTCAAACCAGACACAATAAAATAGCCACTGTTTAATATCCTAGACGAAGATGCATTCCAAACTGAAGCTGGTCACCGTCAACAATTAGATTGAAGAAACACGTTTCAATTCTAAACAAACGTATGTTAGGATCTTATCGTGCATTGTAAATGAATTAATCAGTGAAGCTAGAATTGGATTGTCAGAGTTTCACTTCACCTAGCTATTTCCAATTACAGAAGTTTTAATTGAAAGACTCTGTTGAAGCAACTCCTTTCATCCGGCTTTTTCCCTGCACAACTATTTTGTTAATGTTAACTTTGTAAATAGACCTACAGAAAACGACGGTTCAAATTTCGTGCCGTTCTATTTTACTCAATGTTCGGTTTTATCGCATGGTTTCTATTAAGAAGTACCAAGCTACAATGAACAAAGACAGAAATTTTTGTAGGCAGTAGAAATACATTGGGAAAGCAGGTAGTCGAGTGCACATAAATGAAACTGCATCTAAAGAGGCTACGGAAGTAGTTTGGTTTCTTTATATTTCATCTCTCACCGTACTTTTGTGCTTCGTTGAGAGATAAATTTCAAGCCTTCAATTTTTTTTATTTGCTAGCAGACCTTTTTTGAAATAATTAGTGCTTTTGAAATAACAAATAATGTGTACATTTGTATTAAATTCAACATGTTACTTCTAAAATACCTGTTATTTGCCGTATTACGTTAGACGGCAATTGGTTGAATTTCAAAAAAAAAAAAATATTAAACTATGTGGGGATCCTTCATGCTCCGAAGTTACCACACAAGTATGACAGGGTATAATCCATGTATTCATGATCACATGACATGACTTGAAAGCAAATTTGGCTTAAAGCGTGATCTCAAAGTCTTTATTGGCTAAACCAAACTAATCTTAAGCGTTGTAATGAATAATGGGATCATAGTATAAGAAATCTTGCGTTCCAGAAGAATCAGAAAATAGTTCCTGTTAATATTCTGTTGGTTCTTTGTAGAGGAAGCAATTTCGGTGGGGTTTTTGTTGCTAAACAGAAACTTTCTCAAGGTTATTTTTCGATTGACGGTGGTCACCTTACTGCTGAGATTCGAGATTAAAATCAGACATTGAAAGATTTGCTCCTTTCATCATAAGTATAATGAATCTCTCGTTCCCGTTAAAGATGTCAAGCTGTCACTGCTCCTATAATGTAAATTGTTGGTGTATAGTATCGGTGGCGCTGTCATGCTAAAATGTTGCTTACATCCTTAATGATATGATGCGCAGTCTGGATCAGGAGTGCACACCAAACGTGTTTGAGCTAGGAAATAATGTACACGAGCATCATATTTTTCTTCATGTATCTCCCTAACCTAGCAGAAGCATAGCGGCTGGGTAGCTGCTTTGCTTTACTTTCTCATCTTATGCACTGAAGCTCTGGACCTGGTATGGGACCAAGAAGAAAACTCGAGTATGCTGAGCCAGTCGACGGCATTCACAGATTGTCAGCCGAGGAGTGCGTTAGAGAGGAAGAGATAGAAGGAGCAAATTCACTTTTTCCTCCAGCTGGAGAAGTTTCTTTGCCTGTTCTTGAAAAATAAGTTAGAAAAATCATTTCCGAGCAATATTTCGGCACGCTATAGATTCACCAAAAATAAAAAATCTTGCAGCGGACTCAAGCATAAAAACTTTCACTGCATACGTACTTCCAAGGTAGATAATATTTTACACCTTCGTTGTGATCAGGAAGTAGATTTTACTAACGTTTGTGAACAAAGCCAAGCAAGCATTTTCTTCTCAGTATTGCTAGACCATATCTGTGACGCTGTTTCATTTTAATTCAGCCATTGTTGATAAATTATATTATTACTGTACTTCTGTTTACTATAGTACTATTTTCAATTATCCATTTCAACCTGGTGATTCCTCCGGTATCTAATTTATGTGACACTATTAAACGAACTTAACAAGTTAAAGTCAAGAACTATAGTGCTTCTTCAGAATTTCTTACAACGTAAGCGTTAACAATTCAGATTGTAAGTTGTTATCAAAAACAATTTTTTGCTCGTAGCCATTATATAGGCTGTAGTTTTGTTGACAACGAATCTTCATACATCACATCACACCATTTTCAAGTGGCAACAACTTAGAGAGGTCTCAAAACATCCTAGTAAAGCTGATCCTAACGTGTGTCTCAAGAACGGTAAGTTACCACTTTTTGTTCATTCGAATACACATGCATGCAAATGCAAACGATACATTACCTTTGAGTTTGAGTACAATTAGCTAACAACTAGGTTGCATATACAGCTAATTAAAAGTCAACTTCAATGTCGTCGACGTTGTGAGTAGAAAACATCCAAAACCCAGAGCTGTTGGACAAGACAATAATATTTTTAATGAAAAGCGATTGTCAGCCCTGTATATCAATCCATGCATATTCTTTTTTTAAATGTGACACATTGAAATACTCGGTAAAGAGTATTTTAAATTATGAAATTATTGAAATTAATTATCGCAACAATTAACAAAAGAAAAAGCGGATGGAGTCGAGATTCATATGGAATTTTTTGGTGGATCATGAAACACGTAATACTCTTTTAGAGTCCCGTATGCATTACCATTTTAAAGCCAGACGAATGATTTATGCTCATTTTCCCCCAATACAATGAAGAGTTCATAAAGTTTTATCATCTCGTAAAAAATTAGCTACACTTATTAAATAAATGGTTCATACACCGTACATAGTTCATAATACAGCATAGCATCATATATAACCTAATAAACAGGTTACAATAAAAGCCTCAACATGCATAGTCAAGTTATACGCTCATGTTTTCTAGCACTAGGTAATGTAATAATAATGGCAAACACAGCATTACAATTTTACTGACAGAGAAGGAAATGAAGGCGGGTTTGGCTGTTTTTATTACTCAAACTGAAGGAAATTAAAGAGGCGACAAACATTTCTCTCATGATAATGACGACTCGTTTATAGTGTCCTACGACCATAAAGACTAGTCTATAAGTTCACTCATAAATTCCGCTCCAAGTGGTGGTCCTGGTTGCAATGTAATTAAATATTCAGATATGAAAATGACAGTCTTCAGTTTTTTCAGGTTGATAATTAGCAGAGTCGTTTAACTAAGTCAGTCGGTATCTGGCCAAGTGAGTGCTATGCATTTATTCACCCACAAACTAGCATGTACTTTGGTTATTTTCATACCAAAAGCAGTGCTGTAGCAGCACAGCAAGCAGTTGGCTCCATTCTGCTAGAACAGAGAAAGTTTTCCCTGTTGTGAGCGCTATGCATTTATTGTGGCACACCATATAATGATGACTTTGGGGAAATATGAAAATAAGTATATAAAGCAGGATTACATGCTGTGCAAAGTAATAGACATACACACGCTGATACTTGGAAACCTTTGGTTGGTATTAATTCATACAATTTTCATAAGGCTTGAATACTAAGTTAGTTGGTTCTACTACCCACCTACCTATGCTTAAGTAAACCTAAAAGTCTGCGTTTGAGTAAAAACAAAATTCTATCGCATTATAAACTAAAATGCTTTAAGACATTTGTTAATGCTTCAGCGAAGAGTATGCTGTAAAATATTAAATAAAATTTGATGATTGCTTTCAATGTTTGTAAACTCTGAAAATATGGACCATGAACCATGTTATTGAATGCTACTTCAGATCAATGACATTTTGCGAAGAATATTACAAAAGATAGGCAGGAAAATGAATATATTCATTCAACAGGTGTGCATTCAATTAACCGCTAATGCTAATAGTAACGATAATGTTTGAGGCGGTCGCTGCTCTACCTCCAAAGCTATATTCTATAGCTTGTATATAATTTAGTACAGCTGAATTGAGTGAGCATATATAGCTCGATCAAGCCATAGGAGCTCGTTGCGTACCAGTAGTGATTGGCATGTTCGCTTACTAGATCAGGGTAAACCGTTAGCTCCCATCCATTTGGTTTGGTTTCCTTAAAACGCAAAAGAACATTCTGCTCGGGAGCAAGCTGGGAAGCACGATAAACTTGTTATAAAATGAAATCTTTATCCAATCTCAAGCATCTGGATTTCCTTTCCCAATTTCTCCAATCTCATCGTGAAAGCCATTGGCAAACTCATTCAAGTTTCCAGGAAATCATTATCGTACACAGAAATCAACAGAATTGTTCATTGATTGAAGCTTATTTTCACCGTACTTTTTCCGACGGCAGATGATCGCAATAGCAAACAGTAGGGATGAGTAATGGAATCTCTTTGCAAACGAAAGAGAAAAAATAACAAACTGAAACTTATTGAAAATACTTAAAATCTTGTCAACAAAGATATTGTCCTATTAGTAATATCAAAGCTGCCGTCATCTCATAAAATATCCCCGTTTTGCGCTCTGGCAGTGGGGGCAACAGCATCTGAGACCAAGTGATATACTTACTAAGGCATGAAGATAATACGCCGTATTATACTTTTCGTATTTTTTCATGTTCTTTCCTGTATGTACACGACAAATATTTTTTTCATAGAGAAGGAGAAGATGAAGTGGGAGGGAGGTCTGCTTGTGAGCATCCGGTGGGAGAAAAGATGAATGTTTCAATTGAAATCTCAGTCTTTCTTCTCATTTTTTAGTTTTTATCTTCTATTTCCGTTTACCAATGCAACTCCAAATAGCCAACTTGAGCGGAGAAGACAGTCATTCTTCAAAAAAATGTTTGAACACTGCTAAGTAAATTATAACAAAATTCGCAGAATAAAAAATATATCTCACGTCAAAAAAATGAAAGGAGAAGAAAGTCAGGCAGGAAATAGGGATAAGGTAGAACCTGTACAATTATTTTTCTTGTTATGAGGATAGTCTCTGCTGTCTATAAATACTTTTAAAACGTTTGACATTTGTGATTGCCGTCATTCCTAAGCGACGACATGACTATGTTTTAAAATAATTTGTTTTTGTTTCTAATCATGTAACAAACTGATAGAATTTCACGGACATAATTTGTTCCGTCAGTTGCCTAATTGGTGGAGATTTACACTTAACCAAAAATTTGAAACCTGAAATGTTGACCTTTTCCATTCCTCTTCGAAATTTTTTAATGACCTCTGGAATTTGTGTAGCGTAATGGGTTAAGACCTTTTACTTTCTAAGCTACACGTGTCCATACATTTCATATTGAAGTTATAAACATAAATTGTACTAGGAACATATTGCTTAATAGCTCACATTATGAGGATGACTACACTTATTTATGGATTATTGTAATAAGTTGGAAATTTGGCTTTTGGAATCACATTACTGTCTTCGTATTATTTTACCTCATTGCCGAAGCTACATATGAGACTGTAATCTATCTAATAAACTCAAGCCACTCAAATTTCTTTTTTGAATGCCAGAATATCAAGTCCAAGAAGAAATAAAAACCGAACGCTGAATAATGAACCTACGTAGGTTGATAATGTGGAGATGGATAAAGTAGGTTGCGTCTTCTCCAGAATCTCAGTCTTGCTTAGCTCTCAGCTCTTCATACAAATGCTATCGAGTGTATATATGTGATTATTTTCTGGAGAAATGTTTTATAACAACTCTACTGATTTGTAATATGATATGTATGTAGAAATGTCCTATAGTTGGATGTCCACACAGAGACAAATGGTAAACTCAAGTAAAGCACTGCTGCTTTTCCGGTCAATTTCATTAAAGAAATGTTTGCTTTTCTTGATTGAAAGTAGTACAGCCAAAACAATGATGTGGATGAGAGGGGAACAGCGAAAAAGCTCCCTGTACTGTCTACCTTCTATATATATACTATTACTACTCTCACTGTTTTCATACCTTAGATTACAATTCACTCGTTCACTCTGAGTTAGAAACATGATATGACATTGATGATCACAAAAGTGACGCTTTTATATATGGGATGATATTCTTCATATGATGTTGGAATCCTTCCTTCTTTTTTCTTCATAGTTTGATATTCTATATTTGGAACTATAATTCCCTTTAGAATACATAGCGATAGAGCAATATAAACATTCCGATGAAACCAATCTTTTATCAATGTTTTAACCTGTTATTCTCCTATTATATGAGTCGGAAGATTCAACGCCTGTACATAGCACAATCAGTGTCTGAAATCGAGATTCAAGAATTCTCTCCTTGTTAACCATTTACTTACACCAATTCCCTTAACGTTTTTGCATGACAATAATAGCAAGACGTGGTAATAAATGTTGTTAAATAGTAGCGCTACTTAACAAAACATGATAAACTTAAAAATATAAGGAACTCGAAATCTTGTAATAATACACAAATAAGACATGAGTGGTTTTCATATCCTGTTGACACTTTTGTGCTTCTACATAAACGGTAAAATATACCTTTGACATAATGTTTTTACTGAACTATATTTAACCATTTCTTCAAAGGTCAAAGTAGACAGACATTGGAAGAAATGGGAAGGGGAAGAAAACATTGAGTCAATAAGCTTTTTCTTCCAATTTAAGTTTCTGAATTTACAATAATAGGAACCACTTATTTTGACGTATGTTGAATGGTTTTAATATTGCAGCTAATACTCTTTTTATATGTTGTGCCGTACTCTTTATCTCATATTGAGTTGCATTGCATGGAAGGCGCAGCACACAGTTTTTTGACGGTATCCCAATCTTTGCTCATAAACCTTGATCCATGTGTTGCAATATTGACAATATTATATAGTTTAGCAGTTATAGAAAGGGAGAAAGGCAAAGAATTGCATGCAATTACAGTTTAATAGTCATACAAAGTCTCTAGGAAAGAAAAGGGGTATTATTATTTGTAGCATGAAATAATATACACATTGAGAGAATGTGTCGCAAGACTTAAGATTAAGTGTATACATGTATGGAATGGGTAAGAGATGAAAATAGGAGGATACTTTCATTACGACCATAGTGATTTAATGTGTCACCAAGAACAGTCTGTGCAACAGCTGTTTTATGTATGAAAACGGCCAATTTCCTCCTCCTGTGCTTGTCAGACGTGATTTCTGTTACTCTGTTTCCCACCATCCATTCCTATGCTTCTTGGCTAGAATATAGGATGGATGACAAAAAACAAAAAAAAAAGTGAGTGAAAATATGGAATCAAAGTAAACTGACAAAACTCTATTTTATTCTGGCATCTAATTTTATCAGGCCTGAGGCACACAACTTGGGATCCTTTACTGCTACCGTATTTCACATTATAGAACATGATTTCCCAGGGCTCAAATGTGCTTTCTCTGAAACGCATTAAATACAGTTTGAGGATTATTTTATAAAATTGTATTTTGAAATATACTTTTTTCGACCTTTCATCATTGAAATATTTGCGTCATTACTTTGTTGAGAAATGAGATTTTTACAGCAGCTGGACTAACACAATAATATTAGACCATTTATTTATACTCTATTTCCTTTATCTGCTCCGGAATTGACAGTAAAGAGAATACAGGAAGTGAAAGTGGAAACGGGGAAAAATGGACTGACTTTCCTTGCCCGCTTCCACATATTATACACATCATGGCTGTAAACGACAAGTATAGGCATTTCATCTCAGAGAAAAATTTCCCGTTTGTGTAAATGTATAGCAAATAGCAATAGAGCCTGGAATCAAGACATCCCAGAGTCGTCGGAAGCAATGTAGTTCCAGGGAAACGTTTGTGTACTGCTACGTATGTTGGTTTGAGTGAGCGAGAGAGTTCAGTCAAACGGGCCCCGACTCTTCGTACTACACCAGCATCACTGCAGCTGGACAGGCTCACTGGATGTTGATGGTGAAGCCTCTTTCTAATTTCGTTGACAGTAATGGACAGACAGTGGCTTGTGGTGCTTTTTATCTCACTGGTCCATGATGGTGACAGGCGAAATTGATACAAATATCTGGCACCATTATTATTAGAAAAGAAAGAAAAAAAGGGGACGAACTAAAGAGGAAAAAAGTGCAAGTAACAGTTTTTGTCGGAGAAAGGTCTGCAAGACGTTTGGATATAGCAGGGACAGAAGTTAAATTTTAAGAACAAGCACGATAAGTGGGGCAACTTATGAAACAATGATTTTCTTTGGCACGTTTTCTTACTGTATTATTATCATGGTGGCTAATACCGTTTGTGTAATAGGAAAAATATTATGGTTTACCCAAAGAGACTACATGTTACTTAAGCAAAGCCTGATGACATTCTATTACAGAAGCCTCATCAATACATTATAAGTAGTAGTACTTTGATGATACCAATCGATGATGTGTTTCTACTTGGCTAATTGGAGAGCTAAAGTAAATTTATTTACCTTATCAAGCTTTAAGTTTAGGCTGCTTTGAGGCAGTGTTAAAACTAAGTAATATGAAAGCTTGAAATAATCTAATTCTCACACCACATACCAACATCATAACTTGAATGTGTGCATACCTATAGTAGCATTAGGGAACCTGTAAATAATGTCGTCAACCAACCTGGTGCGGATACACGGTGCCTGCAGCATTCTCTTGGAATATAAAAAGCGTTTGCTAATATGTACTTTCTCCCCACTTACATGTTCGTATACTGTTGATAATGTAATTCAATCCACACTCAAATCGTTTATACACACAACATGACTTTTGCTTTTGTATTAGGAAGTCTGTAATATGCAAAGAACATACGTCACCGGGATGTAATCATTTACCAAAGTAAGCTGCGGCTTTTCCTGAATTACCAAAATGTGTTTATAAAAGCCAATATATATGTGTATGTGTTAAGAGCAACATACTTTTAGACTTTTCTAATATCACATCACCCAAGCTAAAAAGTGCTTGCTTGCCGTGTGTGTACCAACCACCCGACTTAGGTTTTACACTGCATTGCTTTACCAACCAGAGAATAGAAACTGTTATGCAGTAAAACGTTTTCTAAGCTGGAGTAGTGTTTTTCCTTCTCTTATTTCATGCCTGTGCTCAGTTGATTCAGCCACTTCACTACCGTTCCTGTTTCTTTTCTGTGGCTCGCTTCATCGAAGTATTTTTTTTCACTCTTTTTCTCTCTCTCTTGAAGAGAATGCATATAAGCAGATGGTTAAAGAAGTGCTGAGGAGTGAGTAAATTGTGTGAAGAGCACTAAAAGAGGGAACGAGAGGAGTGGAGAAGTTGCAAGAGATTCTTGACTAAATGGACCGTTTGCTTCCTTGATTTAATGCTCCACGCAATTTTACAGACGGCTTACATGCCCCTTCTCACTGTCACACGACATATTATTCTTGCTATTTTTCGCTCCTACTTACTTTTTTTTCTTTTTTTCTTTCTCTTTCCGTCATCTTGTTTAACTTTAATGGCAATAACAGCAACTTGCACTTCTCGTCCCCATTTTGTCTTATTTCTCAAACTGTATGTATGGTTGTGGACTATAAATTCTGTTTACAATATATACTTACATGCACCCACCAAAAGATCTATGCACATTAATGCCTTCCCTTTTTGTTGATGGGTCGGTGAAGAAAGAAAAGAGGAGAAAGTAAGTGTTGCGAACTTTCGTTTTTACTTGAGTGTTCCATTTCCCATTCTTTCAAAACATATTAAACGTATTTGCTTGGCGGAGGGGAGATTCTTGATGTTAGAAAAAGAGCTTGCTAATTGCTTTACCAACTTTCAACGAAACCGATCTTGGGAACGGCAAAGAACACAAAGATTTTTTGAACGACAGGTGTACGGAAATGCTCTCTTCGCTTTTCACTTAGCTGAAGGGGCAAATGATTGCATCTTAGGTAGTAAGGGCATAAAAATCGTATATTGTTTTATAATTTGATATGCATGTGTTATCCAACACACATTTTAATTACAACACATGTTGGCTCTGCCGGAAACAACAACAGATTTATACATGTTTATCAGAAATTTAATTACTTTCTAAAGGTACGCCAATCGTACAACGTATACACTATTGATTGACATCTGGAAGGGAATGTTCGTTTGGTTACACAACGTTGTTTAATTATTAGGTTGGATAGTTCATTGATATTATAAACTTTCTCGTTGTATAAACACAGGTAAAAAGTATTTTACCTAGGTTTAAAAATCTAATTTTTTGTTGTTGTTATATCATCAACATAAATAGCATAAATTGATACCAAAACGTAATGCAATTGCCCGGGCTAGACAATTAAATCAGTTTATTACTTTACGAAACAATAAAGCATTATTATATTTATTGACTGTTCCAAAATAGGAAATTGAAGCACAGCTCAATCTACTTATGATATGGCAGCAAAAGTTTGGATGAATAACAAGATGATTAGTGAAAATTTATATGTATATGATTTGACATAAACACCAAGTAGCTATGTTGGGAAATAAGAGTATAAATACTATCTCTAACAAGTATGAAAGTATGAAGTAATTCATTTTAGGTAGTAAAGAAAGGTGGAAGTCGAAAAAGGCAAGTGGTTGTCTGTTCCCAATGAATATAATAATGTGCCCTGTTCTGTTCCCCTTATACTATACGAAGTGACTGCTAGAGTCCTTGCATAATGCATTAGGAGAGAGAGAGAGAGGAAACAACAATGGTTGTGCACTTACGGCGCTGGTTAGGAGCAGTGTCGTTCCCATATAATATTATTATAGTGTGGATGAATGAGTAGGTATATGTGTAAGTTAACATTATGGAGGCGTAAACGTTAGTTTTTGGACAATTTTCTTTGGTTTAATGGGCTCTGTCCTAATGGAGCTAATTCGACTAAGGAGATGAAATGAGTAACTGGAGTGGAAATAAATTTAATGAATTCGTTAAGTCTTTCCCTTTTTCACTTGGTTGCTTACTTGCACTCCTTCTTCTTTTCTCGATGAGTTGGCCTTCTTTTGTTTTTACTGTGCACACGCGTGGCTGAACTTATTTTGAAATAGAATTGTAGACTCGAGGCAACAGACACAGTGTGTTTGTGTATAGTAGAGGATGAAACCCAGCGGCTTTCTGCCAGTGAGAAAGAAAGAAAAGTAAGTGGCTGTTATTATTATATGCATGAGTTACAAGTATGAGAAGAGGCAAGAAAAAGGAGTATGATGATGTGTTTCCAGGGACGCCGAGGACGCTGTTGATGATCGTCTTAGTAGATGCTATTGAATGATAAATAGGAATGTATACTACGGGTGTGTTCAGGAAGGAAAAGGCTGGCTTTGTGTTTCATACATAAGTAGAGAGAAGAGAAAAGTTGGTTTTTGTACCAAAAGTTGTATGACGCTCGTATAACAGTCATTAATGATCATGATGATAATAATGGTAATAGTCATAATTCAGTCCCTCATTAAAATATTTTCAAGGAGTTTTGTTTGTCTCGCCCAAAGAATGAAGACAATGTTCCCAAAAGTCTGCTGAGGTATCGTGGCTTTAACAATTATAATTGAAATTATTTCTTAAAATTTCCTCCAAGTGAAAATCCTTCCTATTATATTACATCAAATGGCAATGTATCATTCAGAGCTGTGTTATGAGTTTTTTCACTCTTTTGAAAAATAGGAAAGTCAACTTCAAACTGATTATTGTTATGTTATGTGCGTCTTTCTGTAACTGCTGAAATTAAAGGGTGTAGCTTTCCTCATATTAATTTATGGAAAAGTAAAAGTATGACGTAATATCAGCAGTAAGGAAAGAAAGTTTATATCCTTCTACGTTTGAAATTAATTTGGTAAATGTATACCTAAAGAAATCTCATTAAGAGAATCGAAATCCTATTGTCAATCCTGATTGCGACCTCAGTCAGCTCTAATATTTTCTTTATGTGTTATTTGTAATAATATGTTGTCATTAGAACAGAAATTGTGTACTACTTGAATTCCAATTACTGTCATATTCATGAGCATTACAATCTATACAAATTTACAAAGTATGAATTTATGGGGAAAGAAGTGATTCGTAATTTTGGTTAAATTGTTCCGTCGTGATTTACGTTACTTAATAACCTTGTTGGTTGTGTACAAGCACACGAGCAGAAGTATAAGTATGTATTTGCAGAGGATAAGTTTAGAAAAGAGTTGAAAAGTCCTCATTTTCTTCAAGATGACGAAGATTCTTACCCTCTAACTGTTTGCTTTCTCACTAACAGGCATTGGCATTTCAGGCCTACTTCTTGTGAAAGCAGGAAATAGAAGAGATAAATGGCAGGGGAAAATTCATTAAGATCTCATTCATTTTCAATTGGATTTGATTGTGAGGATTGTCTGTGTAAATAATTTGGATCGTTAAGCTTATTTTTTTTGTGCTGGTCTGTCATTGCGTCTTACCCAACTACTTTTCTCGCAATGACCTATTCATCGATTCTTTCGTAACGTTGAGTTTCTCTTTCAGTCCTTTGGACACTGTTCACGATTTCTTATAATGTAGTACTTTTTCATACTCACGCCACACCACACACAAATATATAGATTGCTGAAGGAAAGGCGTTTAAACCAATAGTAAGCAAATAAGTATAGGTGGTTGGGTAGAACATGATATAAACTTTAGATACAAAGAAATTGGGAATGAAAGCGTAGCTCTATTTGGGTTCTATTCCGTAGCCTTGTAATATTGTATTCTTTCTGAGAATACAATCATGAACGTCGCAAAATGAGTGAGCACACGAAGGAGAAACAGGAGGAGGAGAACGAAAGGATTCCATCCAACAAAATAGATAATCCCAGTGTTTCGTTAAACTTTTTCCAACTTGGAAGCGCGACTGACTTGAACTGATTAGAGAAGAAAAATGGTCATTAGTGAGCTGATACGAGATAACAGCGTAAAAAGATCGCAAACGGAATGGTGATGTAAGTTATATTGTGTAAATGTCTACTGTGGAACTGGTTGGATAATATGCAATATGGGCTAGTATTACAGTAAAGTATTAGGATGGTGTTCTGCTATTATCGTTTGTATATATGCATGTATATATACATATATATAATGAATGAATATATATTTTGTCATCATGATCATCTAAAAGCCGGCCTTAATTTATTGCATCTTTTACTTGTGTCTATCTTTCCTTCTTTAAGTAATATATTAGTATACCTTTCACAGGCAATATAAAATTCGTATTACTTCTGCTATTAAAAGTATTTAAGCCCCCGTTGACTAACTGGTTTATTCCTTGTGGAGATTTTTATTACTTTTACCGTGGCTGTAGATATAAAATAAGATTTCTTCAGCTAATTTCCTGATTCTGTCTCAAGTTGGCAAATTAGAAGGTGGCATATTTTATCATTATTTATTTAAGGGCACCATAAGGAGTATTATACGATATTTTGAGTGATTCGAAGAAACTACAAAAAAATAAGTTGGTAAAATTTAATAGAATGGTGGGAAATTTAAACAATCAATTACAAACCGTTTAGAGGTTAAAGGACATTTCCAAAAATAAAACTACCAGAAATTATTTTTACCCCGCCATATATTAATAAAATTTTCCAATGCCCCAATTTTCCAAACCTAAGCTTTCAATATTGCCAACTTGAAATTTGTCACTGCGATTGTACACGAATCTCCATCTCCTTTTTTCATGACGATGGGACTGATAAACACATGAGGACATTAGCGGAGACGAATATGCTATTGGTGTATACTTGCTTCAGTATGTAGATGAAGAACCTCTTTCCAAGCTATATTAAGTTGATTCATCTAAAGAATATAATGCTAAAGACTGCATGAGAGTGATCATCACGAGGAGACAAATAAGTTCAAACGAAGTAATTATTCCCATAACTTCCTCCCTGTTATAGTGTGTAAATGTATGTGCTTATACCAGAAAATTTCCGAAAGTGTCTTAAGGTTTAGTTACATATACCTAAGATATTCATCTTGAGTTAATTAGATTTTTTTTCACCCGATTCCATTAAAGAGTTGACGGGAGTCCGGGGTCGTTAAATTAAGAAATTTTTGAGAACATTTCATCAGCCCTGAGCTCATATATATTTGCTCTAACAAGAAGAAGAAGAAGATTGAGCCTAGAAAATAAATGTGAGGAAAGGAGACGCCTTCGTTTCACACTTAGAAACCTAAGCGATTCTACGGCTGATTGTCATGGCCGCTTCTGCAGGTAAAAATTGATAAATTATTGTGCATGTTTTGTCGTGTGAATGCTAAAATGTCATTAGAATGTATGTATCCCTTCTTTAATTCTCACCTTGTTGAAATGTATTGATATGCCAACTTCTCAATGTGTAGCCAAACGACTTCGAATTAATTAACAGTAAAAACAAACGTCAAACTTTTGTTCTAGCTCATCTTCATTTCTCCTTTACCCAGGTGATTTTCAGTTTCTATGAAATATTGCCAAAGGATATGACACTTTAGATAATAATTTTGCACGTTTACCTACTATTTCATTGTTAAACAAATAAAGAATGCAAACTCCAGATCACAGTGGGAGACTATTGTATTTAAATTTTATTCTTACATTGGCGGAGTTGACCAGTTTTGAGAGTTCGTTTTTTTTACAAATACATATTAAATCAAAATCCCAGGTTTTATATTCCGCGGTCGATTTCAAAATATTTTGAGGAGTTTGCTATTGAAAAGTATTACGCCAACAAATTGCGGTTTCTTCCTCCGCATGTAATTTTCCTTGTCGGTCCTGTATATATTATCCCTGTGTCTGTTGTTTGTGGTGAAAATGTATTATGCTCTGTATACACCATGCATTTTCCTACAAACGAGAATCAGCTGAAAAAAAGTACAACAGCTTCCAGCTAAGTAATAAAATAAGCTGCAAACTGTGTAAAAATCATGAAAATCCTCTAACAAACTCAATTTAAAAATGGAAATCATGGCTATTTTTCTCTCTTTCACTTGTGTCTGGTGTCGTCTTTTCTTGCCTGCCTCTCTCCCTTGAATGCCGAACTGATGTGAGTGTGAATAGTAATACGAGAGTACTTTTCAGGCATTAATAGAAAATTCAAGGATATACCATACAGCCTCATAAGGGAATAGAAACGGTGCGTTGGAAAAAGATACTGGGATGATGGTGTGCTTTTTCATGCTACCGCATATATATCCGTAGTCTGTAACTAGTCAGTCAG